>JACYFF010031957.1:79102956-79119476 GCA_017589665.1 Selenicereus undatus | reverse complement strand
ATATGTATATATATGTATATATATATGTGTGTGTATATATGGATGTAACTAGAAAATCTAAACCTAAGGAGTTACGATTTAGGCTTATGTTAGTATGCCCATCGTTTGTTGGGAAGTAATTATAAATTCCACCCATGTTAACTAATTTGCTCCTTGCATTTATTTTTATTTGGTTTACTAACATTGTGATTTAATTTGCACAACATAGGTGAACAAATGGTTCCCACATATATATTCCATGAAAAATTACACGTTTTGCCCTCCTTTATAAACGGGCCAATCTTTGTCACTTATTTATTTATTTGTAGGTGTTGAATTATTTGTATTTGGAGCACAACTCAATTTTATGTTGAGACTACTTCATCATTCTAACCTGTAATTACATAAATATATCGAATGTTGAACTGAAATGCCACGGTAGATTTAATTAATGTAAATGGTTGGGCTGTTATAAATAAGCAAAGTATTAAATAGTCTATTGTTATTATTTTTTATGTATATGTTATTGTAAACACAAATTTCATACCTAAAATAAATTAGACAAGAATTTGAGTATAAAATTGAACCTCTGTATTGATTTGTATATTGGTATAATCTCTATTGAATACAAGGAGAGTAATCCTTTTATTCAATCTCGTTGAATAAGTTTGAATGAACTTTATCTTAAGAAAGGGCCTGAAAGGCTTAATCTCAATCAAGATAAATACTTGATCTTTAAAGGAAGATGGCACGTGTTTGTTATCTTCCTTCGAATAGTGAGTGTTTGACTGTTGGTAATTTCTTTCAATTTTCTAGCCTTGAATGAAGGGAGGGTAGGGGTCTATTTATAGAAAAACTCCCCCTCCCCCTTGAAGGCCTAAGTAGAATTTTAACCTTATTTTGGACCTTTAACCGGGCCTCATCTTGTATTAATTTGACTTAGGAGTCATTTGCTTTGACTTTGAATTTGACTTGGACCTAGATTTGGGTTTTGACTTGGGAGTCTCTCGGGCTTCAACTGGGCATTGACTTGGAAGTCATTTGCCATGGGTCGTGATTTAGACTTTAACTTAGACTTTGACTTGAACTTTGACTTGGGCTTTGATTTGGCCTTCGGCCCCACCTTAATTTGGAAGTCATTCGGGCTTGGGTCGTGATTTGACTTGGAAGTCTCTTGGACTTTGACTTGGAAGTCATTTAGGCAAAATTTAATTAATTAAAAGGGTTGGCACAAATAATTAATTTAATTTTATATCTTGATTCGGCACATAAATATTTTTTAGTGTCTACAAATTGCCACCAAGAGACTAGGTCACGTACAAGACTCATTTCGTTTGAAGGTTACTGATGTTTCGATTTTTTTTTTTATTATCTAGCATTTGCTCTCAGTAAATGATTTAAATATCATGTCAACATGCTGTGTTGATTTTTTTTTAATGAATGTTTGAATAAATGAATTCTTTTTTTGGGGTCACAGAATTGGGAGAAAAGAAGTGGATCATGTAGCATGATGATGAGAAGGATAAAGCTTGGTCCAATTGTTGCAGGCTCGATCTCGCCTTCTCTTTCACTCATCTTCTCCAGGGGCTCCGTTTGGACACTCTCGCGGCCCAATCAAGAGATCAATTAGGCGCCCAGCTCCGTCAACCCAGAAACACATCTGAGAAAGGTAACCCAAACTCCGTAATAGTTAAACCAAAAGTAAGATGAACAGAACAAGAATAGGGGAAGAGGATTTCAGAAATTGAAGCTAAATTCACACTGAGATTAAGCGAATTCAAGCCAAAACCCATGAAATCAATTCCCAAATAGCAAAACTACATTCAATTCCATGAAATTCAAAGCTAATAAAATGGATTTGAAATGAATGAAACTTGTGAAAGATTTAGAAATTCGAGACTTGAACCTTAAATTTAACCATAAATCTATCTAAAAACAAGAACTAAATCCACCTAAAAACCTAGCCTGCCCCCTCTCTGCTGTTGCTTTAATTGAAACGTCCTTCAACTCACCCATGGTCATTCGATCTCAATGATGATGAATGGTGAAGATGGGACCAGGTGCTGGAGATAGGGGAAAATTAGGTGTTACAGATGCACGGATGATGATGAGGAACACGGTATTGATGTTGTTGATCGATTATGATGGAGTTCATGCAAATTGGAGATACCGGTGATAGTGTATGTTGCATGTTGTTGATGCTCTGGAGTAGAAGAAAACCAAGGCAGGACAGGGAGCGAGAAGAGAGAGAAAATATGAGGAGAGGGGGTCATGTGAGAAATGGCTAGACTTTGCATTTTTATTTTGGATTTTTATTTTCCCTTTTTTTGTCTCTGGGCCAAAGGAGAAAATGGGTCAAGTGATTGGGCCAACAGAATGACTCTAATTCTTTATTTTGCATCATTTTTTATATTTTTCTTGAATGATTGCATAACTTACAAAACAAACTAAACTCAAATAAAAATCCTAATTTACTATTTATCGTGAGCACAAATTAGGTATAAATGTATAGTAAAAAATCATATTTTTCATTCAAATAAATACTCGTACACCTAAATTTTGCTCATCCTTGAGTAAAATAAACTAAACTACCTAAAAGGAAATGGAAACTAAGAAAAAGAAAATCCTAACGCACTTTCATAGGAATTGCGATTGCATTTTGCATATGCGACATGTCCTTTAAATCCCTCAATATCCCAAGTGAGCAAGTAAGGTCTTGTGAGGGGGTTTTTTTTTTTTTAAACGATGCACCCACAAAATCTTTTTAAAAACAAAGGAAAATCTTCTTAGGCTTCTTTTTTTTGAACATGATAATATATACAAGTGAGGGAGAGATTATGTACATGACTTGGGCAATCGCATTACCCTAATAACTTAGTCACCAAATTATGCACAAATAGAATGATAATATATACAAGTGATGGAGAAAATCTAAGTCACAAGAAGCATCCTGACTTCCTCTTTTAATCTCGCACACAATATACAATGATATGTAGACCTTGGTGCATTTGCACATGTGTATCAATCTATATGAATCAAGTTGCTAACATTGACACGATCTATGTTTCCTTGCCTGATTGATTTCTTTACTCCCTCATTTCCTTTTTCTTCTTTCTTAAGACTAAGAATGCACACACCTTAAATCTACTTGGTTTACAAATATTTGGGCCTTCCTTATATAGGGTTTTTATTAGACTATGCAAACCACTTATTTCATTGCTCAAATAGATGTGAATCAAGTAAAGAAGCATATATTCAAACCAATTAAAGATATAAAACAATGATATTGGCTTTGAACATTGGTGTCTGGGTTTTTGTTCACATTTCTAGGCTTTTTCCCGTTTTTTCTTTCTTTTTTGGACTATTACAAGAGCTAAGAAAGACAACTTCAACAACAAAAAGTTGCATGACAACTTCACAACTAGACTCGAAGAATTGATTGTGAAGTGAGCAAGGTAGAGATAAAATCACACATATGAGATGAGATTATTATGAAAAATCGGATCTATGTCCTCAACTAGACATCTCATCTTGTAAACTTTATTCGCATATAACTCAAGAACCTAGTAATATGAGATCATAATCCTATAGGCGAGCACACAAGTTGCCAAAGAAAAATAAAAATCTTTTTTGAATTTTTCAATTTTTTTTAAGGATATGCACAAGTGGGCTAACCAAAACTCCATACTATCCTCATTGTGGGAACTAAGACATTAAAAAGCACTTACTCATTACAATAGCAAAACCAACATAAATCCACAAGTATATACAAAAAAACCAAAGAAAACACTTACAATATTTACAAAACGAAATACACCACCAATAAACAAAAACGCACAAAACAACAAGGGTGATTATAGCCAACTTGGCTCAACAAATCCTAAATTTTTCCTCGAAACTGATCACTAACACAATCATAATCCTAAACATCCACAACTATGTACAACAAGAAAGAAAAGAAACGAAAGAGGAGAATAGGCAAGGGGTGCAACGATCATATCGGGTTGGGTACTGATTGTAATCAAACTAGTGCCTTAGCTCAAATGGTGGCAAAGAGGTCATGGAGCATCAACCACTGTATATCGGCTCACAAGCTGCTATGCATATCAAAACCCACAGGGGCTTATAATAACTTGTCAAAAATTCGAGAGCAATCCTCATAAAAAGGGAAGTAATCAGAATCAAGAGGTGTATCTTGAATATAGCACATAAGTGGAATGCAACTCAATACTCTATTGAGCTTATCAAAGCTCTTAGCCCAATCAAATGACAAATCTGTATATGCAAAATTGTACACATAAGTCAATGGTCTAACAATTATGTGACTATATGAATGCATAAACCATCTAAGTGGTCTATACTTCCTAAATGAAATCCAAGATCTCTAAGAGGGGAGGGAAGAGGACATAAGCAATGCCAATCAAATAAAATATAAAAAGCGAGGCCCATAAGATGATCTAATGCCAAGCCTTCTAACTTAATGTGATCCTGAAGTCTCTCTATATCAACATCTTCAAGAGTCTTATCTAAACAATGATTGCCAAGCATAAAAGTCTCTGACTTTACAAAATTCTCTCTGTCAATACCATGGTCAGAAGAATAACAATGATCATATGAAACATGTGCAGATGAAGTATGAGGATGCTCATACACTACACCTCCAAACTTACTCTCATCCAAAGGTTTAGCATGTATCACGTAAGGGTTGAGAATGGGGGTGACTAAAGATCCCACTAACATTGTCATACTCCTAAGTATCATGAGCCAAATATTCAAAGGAATCCCAAATTTTATCCGGAGTCTGAGTAAACAAACTTTCCAAATCGCCAGGGAAATGGCCTCAACATGAACACGATCTTCATCATTAAGGCCCTAAAATGTCACTTGACAAATTTTTCCGTTTCTCAAAATATATATTAATCAACACATTGGGCACAAAAGTCATGCCATTCACTCAAGCATCGCCAAAATATTTCATGCTCATATTGAGAGAAACAGAGAAATTGCCATGTGTTTTAAAAAAAATTCAAAATTTTCAGTTTTTTAGGCATTTTTAAATTTTCCAATCTTTGTACAATTTTTTGATTTTTCAAATTTTTTTGGAGTCTTTTTTCGAGGAGCAAACTAAACTAAATCACTACACATAAAAAAATAAACATAAGTCAAGTCAACATATATACAACTAATAAGAAAAATATCAAAAAGGGTGAATGTGACATAATCTCATGCCGTCGTCTCCAGCAATGATGCCAAAAACTTATACGTGATTTTCAATGTAAAAGTAATGCTGCAAATATATAATTTATCGTTATAGCACTTGAGGGCCGTCTCCTTAGGGACGGAGATAAGATCAAGTCGCCAAAACTAAATCAACGAAACTAATATCATTTTTAACACATGTAACGCTAACAAGATGTCTAACATATCTAAGATGACTCGGAAACTATTAGTCTAAAGTGCATACAAAGGCCTAATAATATATAATTCACATGATAAGCGAACAATAAAAAAAATGGATTGGAGGACCAACAAAATAGTAGACCAACCTAAAAACTAATGTTAGCATCCCCCTCTAATTTAGCTACATAAGATTAAAAAAATAAAATGAGATATTAATTTGAATAACAAGCTACTAATATCATGAGAATCAAAATTAATAGAAACAAACACTAGGGTTTTCAAAGAAGAGAAGGAGAAGAAAAAACTCCGTATATCCCCAGTTACGAAATCCAAAATGAAAAATCGATGAACTTCACTAACTTGAATCGAAATCAACATCATAAACGCTAGAAACGAACATCCAGGACAATTGACCATCCACGAACACTTTAAGAATAGAGGCAGAGACGAAAGAAGAAGAAGAACAGAGAGCAGCGCGGAGCGAAATCTGACTTCGGCTCCTTGCTCATTGAACATAGCCGAACCTCAAAAGCTCTATCAATGGAGTTTTCTCCATTAACGGAGGTGGTTTCTTACCCAGAGCGAAACAGGTGTAGAATTCGGAAAAAAAAAAAAAAAACCTAACTCCAAATAGAGCAAACAAGGGACTCGAGAATCTCATAATAAAATCCCAAATCTAATAACTAAGATCACATTCAATATTGCCAGAAGTTGCAATTTAACCATTAATAACGCGTAAAACTCAGAAACACATCTAAGCAAGGAGACACAAACTTAGCGATAGTTAAATTGAAAGCAAGATTAACATAACAAGAGCAGAGGACAAGGACTTTAGAAGTTGAGGCTAAATTCACTCCGAGGTTATGCGAATTCAAGCCAAAAACCATAAAATCAATTCCCAAAATAACAAAACTACAATCAATTCCATGAAATCAAAGCTAATAAAACAAAACTGAATTGAACAAAACTTGAGAAAGATCAAGAAATTCGAGAGTTGAACCTTAAATTCAACCCCAAAATCTATCTAAAAAGTAGAATTAAATCTAATTAAAAACCTAGCTTGTCTCCTCTCCGCGACTACATCAATTTAAAGGATCTCAAACTCATCCATGGTTGTTCGATCTTGATGATGATGAAGGGTGAAGATGCGACCTAATGCTGGAGATAGGGGAAAATCAAGTGTTGCAGGTGCACAAATGATGGTGAAGAAGAAGGTGTCAATGGTGTTGATCGATGATGATGATGGGGGTCACGAAGATTGGAGATGTCAGTGATGGTGTCTGGTGTGTGGTATTGATGCTCTGGAGTAGAAGAAGACAAAAAGGGGGAAGCAGCGAGTGAGAAAAAAGAGAACATGAGGGGGGGGGGGGGGATCATGTGAGGAATAATTAACTTTTTGTTACACTAGTTTGGTATAATAATTTTTGAAATTTACTTTTTTAGGGTATGCATAGGTTTGGATAATTAATTTTTAAGGGATAAATATTTCTGTTTTTTCTTCAACTTTCTAAAACTGCAAATGTGTCTCTAATATTTAAATATAATTATTCTTAGTGTTTTTTCTTCTTAGAATGACTTTATTGGTACTAGTTATCACAATCTACTACGTATATCTTAAATATTATATTTTCTATTATTAGCGACCCACCATGCTTAGCAAAATAATTAAAACTTAATTAGAGAGTTTCGACCATTACTTGAACTTAGTCGGCGCTGGACTCCGGCGTTCCTCTAACTTCCGATTTGCAGAGGTTGCTAATCTCAACCCCACATTCCTTAGATCAAGCACAGCACAGATCTGTTTCGTTTCTTACCTCGAACCGTAGTCACTGATCAAGTTTTAAATCTTTTTCAAGGATAGTGGATCTTTAATCAAAAAATTATAATATTTAAGACATAAGGTTCAATTCAATAACGTTTCTTATTGTGAAAATTCTTTTATTGAAAGCTTAAATGTAGAAATATTACAATGGAAAGCTTTGAAGAGGGATTTAAGCTAAGATCATTAGAGATGCTTGTTTAGAGAGAAATCGAAGATCCCAACTTCTCTTTTGCTCAAGAATGCTCAAATGACCGTATCTTTTCTCAGCACTCGACTTCCCTTTTTACAGAGGATTGGGGGTACATAGGATGCCGTAATTGCTACAGTACAAAAAGTGATTTTTCACATGACTACAGTACACTACTTTATTTTTTAAACCAGACAGTTGTCAAGATAGTCCAATAATAGGGCAGCTTCTCTTCAAAACTTTTAATGATGACAAGGCTAGTCATCATTATTGAGATTCTGTGTGCCTTCATCTCCAATTATATCTTCTAGACCATCATTATCTAGATAATCACCAAAATCTTCATCAAGTCACTTAAGATGCTCTGGATCCCATTTCTCAAATAATTCAAGAAGATATTTTTTTTCTTTTGCTAATAAGAATTTTTTAGCTCCAACATCGAACAGATAATCAAAGATATCTTCTGAGACTGTTCCTCATACCTTCATGTACTCTTTAAACTCATTGTCATAGGCGATAGTAGTATTTCCACAATGCGTTAATGTTTCCCCTTTTCAATTAATGTCCAACACTAATGATAAATATTGAAAAATCCAATGGCTTTTGCTAAAGCAGGATTAGTAACTAGATGTACTGGTAGTTCAAAAACCCATTCTTGTCGTTGATCCACGGGATTGTCATAATCAACAATCCGAATAAGATAATTAGCTGGTTTGGCTTTTCCATTTTCATATTCGATTAATGCGCTGTATACTTCCAAATTTAGGCATCTGCGAACTGGGACTTTTGTTGGACCATCAGGGGATGTAAGAACCCAATGGATCCTTTTGAACATGCATTGCTGAAATTTTGTTAGTTTTGATAAAAATGGGAACTTTGGATCTAGGATTTCTATGAAGTAAAGTATCGTCTCATATTCCCAGGCTTTAAAGATAGGGTCATTTGGAGATAATGAATTTGTTGAAAAACTAACACCACCAAATCCAGATCTATCGAGAAAATAGATCGTCGAACCCCAAGACTCCCAAATACAACAACAACAACAACAACAACAACATCTCCCAGTGTGGGTCCCGCTTTCGCGGGGTTTAGGGATATTCAGTTGTAGGCAACCTTACCTTTATCGGTATTCCTATCCGTAGAGAGCTTGATTCCAAGACACCCACAGAAAAAAGATCTTGTAAAAAAGTTTTATCGAAGAACGCTTTTAAGCAAACATTTAATGGGGAAAATTAGAGCCACATAGCACGGAATGACTAAGATAAATTAACAGGACAATATGTTGAAGCTGTAAAATGCTAGAACAATAAAACAGAGGATGGTAACATACCTTTAGAATCAGAGGTAAGCAAACGCTAACTCTTTCTAGAAGAAAGTATAACCTGCATACGAGCACGACAAACCCCTACTAGCACTAAGCCACCACAGCCAAAAGACAACTATGGAGTCGACTCTTTGCGATCTAAGATCTTAATCCTATCCCTCCACAGCCTCCTATCCTGAGTCAGGTCCTCCGTCAAACCCGTAACTTTCAAGTCTCCTCTAATCACCACGTCCAAACTCTTCTTTGGTCAACCCCTCCCTCTTTTACCTCTGGGGATGTCGATAATCTCACATCTCCTCACTGAAGCGTTCACATTTTTTCTTTACACATGGCCAAACTATCGGAGTCTTGTTTCTCTCATCTTATCTTCAATGGGGGCTACTTTAGCTAAGTCCTTGATTACTTAATTCCTAATTCTGTCTACTCTCGTAAAACCACACCTCCACCTAATCATCCTCATCTCTAGTATCATCAACCTTTGAATCTACGTCTTTTTTAAAGACCAATATTCTGATCCATAAAGAACTGCCGGTCTAACTACCATTCGATAGACCTTGCCTTTCAATCCTAGGGGCACCCTCTTGTCACACAGCACACCTGAGGTAAACTTTCATTTTTGCCAGCCCACTTTTATTCACTGGTTAATATCCTCGTCAATACCCCCATTCTATTGGATGATCAAGTCCAGATATTTAAACTTATAGACTTTAGGAATCGACCTCCAATCCAGGGTGACTTCTCCCCCCGCATCTACCCTTCCACTTAAACAACAATGAAGGTATTATGTTTTCAATCTACTCACTCTAAAATCTCTAGCTTCCAGCGTCTGCCTCCATCGCACCAACTTGTCATTAACTCCCTGTTTGGTCTCATCAATAAGAACAATGTCATATGCAAATAGCATACATCATGGTAACGCCTCTCGAATCCCTCTTGTAAGTTCATCCATAACTAAGGTGACAAGAAAAGGGCTTAAGGCGGAACCTTGATGTAGACCCATACCAACAGCGAAGTCATTGGTGACCCCTCCCAGTGTCCTAACACTCGTCATGCCTCCCTCATACATATCCTTTATAACCCGAATATATAAGGGTGACACTCCTTTCTTTTCCAAGCAGCTCCACAATGCTTCAATCGGGACTTTATCATATGCTTTTTTCAGGTCAATGAACAACATATAAAGATCCACCTTTCTATCTCTGTAGAAACCCATGAGTCTCCTAAGGAGGTAAATGGCCTCTATGGTCGACCTGTCTGGCATAAAACCAAATTGATTCTCTGAAATCGAAACATCCTTTCGCAACCTTCTCTCAATTACCCTCTCCCATAGCTTCATAGTGTGACTAAGCAACTTAATACCCTTAAAATTATTACAATCTTGAATATCCCATTTGTTCTTGTACAGAGGAATGACTGTACTAGACCTCCATTCTCTAGGCATCTTAGCGGTCCTAAAAATAACATTGAACAACTCCGTTAGCCATTCTAATCCTTCTTCACCCAGACACTTCCATACTTCCACCGGAATTTGATCTGGACCCTCTGCCTTCCCGTTAGTCATCTTCTTTAAGGCCTCTTTAATCTCGTCCTTTGTGATGTAACCACACATTCACGGCTCAAGTCGCCTCTCATTACACTCTCTGCCCATACTACGGGGATCCTCCCTCACTTCCCCATTAAGGAGTTTGGAAAAGTACCTCTGCCATCTCTTCTTGATTTCTACATCCTCAGACAACATCTTACCATTTTCATCTTTGATGCACCTCACTACACCTAAATCTCTTATTTTTCTTTCCTTAGTCCTTGCCTGTTTAAAGACTTCCTTCTATCCTTCCTTGGACTCCCATATATGATATAGCCTATCAAAAGCCAAGTTCCACAGCTTTCTTGGCTACCTTCTTAGCTGCCTCTTATCTAACTCTCCTAATCTCTCTCTTCAACTGTTCCACTGTTCATGACATCCGCATAAGCCTCTTTTTTCTCCTTGACTTTCTCCTTTACCTCCTTGTTCCACCACTAGGCACCATTCATTTTATTACCACCTCTTCTAAAAGAACCTAGTATCATAGGAGTAATGATGATAAAAGTCGATGCAGGCCGCATACCACTCATTGAACCATTTTTCTTGAACATGAGAACTTATTTTTTCTTGGATATCATAAGGACACTGAAGGTAACTAACTTGTAACTCTAGAAGGAAAAAATCTTTGGGTTATTAGGTAGGCAGTAGATAGTGGACCAAAACATGATCTATTTTTTGTATGGAATTCCAGGTAATCGATAAGAACTTTACTAGACGGTGTAACCCGTTCTAGTAGGAATGACATTTCATTAAGGATTTCCTCATTTTCTGACAGAAGGTCGGCTTTGATGATCACCATTGGTGAGTTCTCGAGTTAGACTGTCTGCCAGAGAGTTCTTCGATCCCTGTATATGTTTAATAGAGAAGGAAAACTAGTTAAGCCATAATTGCCAATGAAGAGTTGCCCTTGCACTTGCATATTTGATAAATTCTTTTTCACAAACCAAGTATTTCTTTGCAATCAGTTCGAATAAGAAAAGGTTTTGGTGCTAAGAAGATTAAGAACTTCTCAATTCCCCTTATAACTGCAAAGGTTTCTTTTTCCATCGTGAGATAGTTGCATTCTGCCTTATTAAAACTTCCACTGTAATATTTGCAGAGTTTTTCACCTTCTTTGATTTTGAGTACTGTGCTCCAGTGCTCATTGATGGCATATGTCTCAAGAACTAAATCATCTCCTTCATTAGGCAAATTAAGAACATGAAGATTTTTACAGTTTTTTGAAGTTTTGAACAATCTTTTTATCATTAGTGGTCCATATCCAACTTAGTTCTTTCTTGAGTTTCTGCTGCAATGGCTTTCTCAGTTTAGCTAAATCTTTAATAAAATCTGAAGCATAGATAAGGCATCCAAGAAACCTTTCTAACTGCTTCCTATCTTCAATCTTTTTAGGAAAATTTTCTATTTTTTCCAAAATATGTTTTTATAGGATGATTTGTCCACCTTTTATTTCTAGGCCTAATAACTCAATTTCTTGTTCAGCATAAATGCACTTGTTCTTACAAAGTATAATACCATGATCAATGCATCTCTGGGTGACACCTAAGATATCATCTTTGTGCAGTTCTAAGGTTTAGGAAAAGACAAGGATATCATCAATATAAACTAAACAACAGTAATTAAGATCTTTAAAGATATTTTTCATTCTTCTTTGAAATATTTGAGGTGCATTTTTAAGACCAAATGACATTACTATCCATTCATAATGTCCTTGTGGGGCATTGAATGCAGTTAAAGGAATACTTTCCTCATCCATTTTTATCTGTCAATATCCACTTTTGCAGTCCATTTTCAAGAACCAAGATGCTCCTTGAATTCTATTGAAAAGGACTGTTTTGTTAGGAATATAGTAACCATCAAATACAGTATTATCATTAAACTTTTTGTAATTAATTACCATTCTTGCTTTTTCTCTTTTTTCTTCTGCATGATTTCTTACCATAAAAGCGGGACTGGTGTGAGGACTCTTGCTATTCTTGATTAATCCTTTATCTAGAAGTTTTTTGATCTGTTTATCAAATTCTTGAATATCCTGTTATGTATACATCATTTGTTTGACTTGGATAATAGTGTTGGGATTTAATAGAGTGATTTTAGCAAATGTTTTATCTTTATGCCAAAATTTTAGTGGATTGTCAGAGTAGAGCTCCTTACATAATTTCTCTTGTTGTTCGACAATATGTTCTTTAATAGATAATTCAAGTAATGAGATTGTCAGTGCTACTTCACGTTGTGTTGGCATTACTTTCTCACCACGCTAACTGCATGTAAGCTCAATTTTCTTATGAGTGTAAGCCTTATTCAATTTTTCAATAGGAACCGACTGTCTATTAATTGTGAATATTATCTGATTTATGGTCTGGGTACATGGAGAATATAATCTTTGAAAATTATTTTCAATAATTATATCATGAGAGGGCTAATCAGTAGCCCATAGAACTGGTATAATACATTGAACTCCTCCTAATTTTATAGATAACTCTTCTATGGCATCATTATGGTTCATAATACTATTATCATCTATTCTCACTTGTAAAGGATTTTTTGCTCTTTTTCACACAAACTCTGAAAATAATGATCTTTTCCCAAAGCATACAGAACACCCACTATCTATGTAGGCACACAATTCATACCTATTATATCCCTCTAAGCATATGTTTATTAGGATATAAATGCTATTAGAATTTGTGTTGGTGACTTCATAGCATATTTCTATAGTCATGTTTTTGCTAATTCATCCTCATAAATTGGTTCACTAATAGTTCTTGTTTTATACCCAATGACCTTTTCCATCTAGACTCGTAATTCGATCTACACTGGGTCTTGTCGCTTCAAAACTCATTCTACTCATTTCAATAGTCTTACTAATTGCATCATCTTCTTTGAGTTCTTCTTTAGCAGATGAAGATCCTTCTCCCTAATCTGATCTTATACTCATGCTTTTTAATAATTGGGGTTTAATACTGATTTTGCCTTCTTTATCAATTTTTATTATATTTTTCTTATTGATTTTTGTAGGGTTAGCGAAGCTAGATATCCATAAACGATCAATCTTTATCTCTGGTGGATTAGATTTAATCCTCTGGATTTTTTGCATACGGGTGGGGCTCTTAAATTTCTCTGCCTCTATCATGGTGACTTTAGTCTTTGGATCTATAGTATTATCTAATTTATAGATAATTTTTCAGAATATCCTTAATGGATATCCTCCTCTTTTCATGTCCATTCCAACTGTTTTTATCTTAAGGGATAGAAAGTTTTTAGCAAACTCATCTTTTAGACTGACATAATATCCAGGTCTACAATTGAACCCTACTGATCCATTACATAAGTTAGTATTTATTCCTGTGATAATTTGATTATTGAACTTGGTATGCCTAATATTATAGAGAAAAGAATAGAGATCAATACCTTTACCATAATATTGTAATGAAGTGATTTGAACTTGGACACTTCCGACATGGATATATCTATACTTTCTACCTTTGTTATGTTTAAGGATATTTTCCCAACATCATATTCACAATCATTTATTTCCAAATCTCCTTTCATCATTTCACATACGTATTTGCTTTTTAATTGAAAGATGGACTTTATATAGATAATGTCTTTTTGGATTATTGGAAAAACACAATCTCCTTTGACATCCTCGTGATCATTGACTACAACAAATTCCTTTGCTTGGAGATCACCAAGGCTAACAAACCTACTTTCCATCATATAACTTGTTTCTTTGTAATCATTTTCTTCATATTCATTGTCCAATATAATTTCAACAATCCCTTTGTTGTTATTTAGGGTTAGGTCTAATGCCTCATCTTCACTAAGCTGAACATAATCTAGGCTTCCCAAAGTCTCTTTAAGCTTGTTATTCTTCTTATTTTTGCATTCATTAGCATAATGCCCTACTTCTCTGCATGCCCAGCACTTGCCGTTGCCTTTTCTTGTGGAACAATAAGCGGCTTTCCTAAACAATCTACATTTTTCAGGACTTGGTTTATTATAATATTTGCTTATATATTTCTCACTCCTCTGCTTGTTTAAGCTCTCTTTTTTATAGAATTTTTTCTTCCTTCGCTTTTCAAGTTCCTTTCCCCATTGGTGAGGTGAATCCCAACAAGTTAGAAATTGCTTCTTAATTTTCTTTTACTTTTGGAGATCAAGACATTGATCATTGGCCTATTTTCTTAGATAAAAGATCCTCGAACCAAGGGTATCAATGGCATCTGTTCTTTCTAGATATGCAATGTATTTTTCATTAATTATGAAATTTATAGGATATGGCAATTTTTCATAAACATACCAAGATTGGTTTTATTATGCCCAATTTTGTAGTAATATTGACTAAATTTGGTAATATAATTTTTCAGATATCTCATATCCCATAATTCTATGTTATTAATCTTTCTTTGCCGTTCTCTTACTTTTTCTTCAGAATCAAGTTTAGCTTCGACAAATTCAGTTTCAATTTCATTGCATAAACTTTTAAACATTGCAGCTAGTGTTTTTGTCTTTCTTAAAGTGTTTTTACCATATTTAGTTAATGAATCATACCAATCAGTTACAGTGTCAGAAAAAAGGTATGTTCGATAAAGTTTAGGAAGTTTGTCGTAGTTCATGTAGCATTTAGGTTTAAAATACTATTCATTCTCTTTTCGAGTGCTCAAATATTTGTTCTCTATTACGTGCTCCATCAATGTTTAAGATATATCCAGTTTGGCTAATTGGGATAAGGCCAATTTCTTCATAGGTCGTGGTTTTCCTTGGGATAAACCCGAAGGAGAAATTGCTTGTATGTCATGCTGGAACGTACCTAGGTCTTAAGAAATGAGTTTTTCTTCAAGAAGGTTCACCAAATTCTTCAGGCTTAGTAATGACATTGTTAACTAGATTGGTCTCTATTTCATACAAAACGAGTTCTTCTCCAATTTCATTAATATCATTTTCAATAGTTATTTTACCATATTTTTTTATCTAATTTTCTTTTAATTTCTTCTAAAGGAAACTCATTAAGATCTTCCAGTTTTATGAGATTCATCTGCTGATATATTTTTTCTTCTAATAAGATATTATTAATTGCTTCATTATCATCAAATAAAACATCATATTCATCATAATTGCGCCAATAATTTTGCTCAATTCTTCTGAATTTTGTTCTTTCTTGAACATATTTTGTAGTTGTTCAAGAGTATACTGCTTATACTTCATCTTTTTCTTCTTTTTCAGATTCTTCAGCCGATTTCCACCTGATTTTTCTCCTACTTCTTTTTAGATTTTTCACTATGCCTTACTTCGTTAACAAGAGAAAGGTGAATTACCGATAATTGCTTCTTAAGCTCCTTGACTTCAGTCTTACTTTTAGCTAATTCGGCTTTTAATTCTAAAACTATATCAGTAATATAGTTTAATTGAGGTGCTACTGGAGAAAGGTCTTCTGGTGAGTGAACAATATGTGAATAATTTGGTCCAGGGCAAGCAAGTGATGATTATGGCATTAATCACAGTTAATTAGCTTAATTAATCATTAATTATCTTAATTATCTTGATTATTTTTAGCCACATGGCTTTGATACCATTTGAAAGAGGACGCCAAGTAGTACTTAGGAGCAAAAAACCACATGCACAAATTTTTATTTTTCAAAAGTAAGTTTTTTAAGGATTTAGGTTAAAAGTGCAAATATAAGAAACTTAGGCCCTTGGCGCAATTTGAAGAAGTTAAGTTTGGTCGATTTTTCGTCCCAAGAAATATTTACCCAAAGTTGGAGGGACTAGAAAATATTTATCATAAAATGTGGGTCTGGGAAATAATTTGCCATAACCTCGATGGTCCAAAAAATAATTTTTTCTCATGTGAGAAATGGCTAGCCACTTTGGGTTTTTATTTTGGATTTTTATTTCCCCCTTTTTTTTTCCTCTGGGCCAATGGAAAGAATGCTTTCAGGGATTAGGCTAAGAGAATAACTCCAATTCCTCATTTGAGTCATTTTTTATATTTTTTCATGAATTTTTGCATAACAAATAAAACAAAATAGAGTTGTTTGATTCGCGTGCTATTGTACTATTTTTTTTTCCACTTTTGCCACTGTAGTTTTGTATTTGTCAGTTATACCACTGTAAATAACAATTTAATTGTAAATGCCATCTAACAGCTTAAATCACTGGCACAACAGGTAAAAAGCTATTATTATTATTATTATTATTATTATTATTATTATTATTATTATTA
>JACYFF010031957.1:79087371-79102946 GCA_017589665.1 Selenicereus undatus | reverse complement strand
TATTATTATTATTATTATTATTATTATTATTATTATTATTATTATTATTATTATTATTATTATTATTTCCTTCTTATCTTCTGCGGCACTATTCCCTCATTTATCTCTCTGCCCACCCCATTTCATTGTTGCCTTTGATTGATAGAGTTTTTGATTTTCTTATTAGGAGTGAATTGATTTGATCATTTGGCTTCTCTTCTTTTATTGATTTTCTTTTATTTATCTCTCTATTGATTCTTCCCAACTTTTGTTACATAAATTTTGTCAACAGATGGAAATTGCTGATAATGCTAATGGTTTGTCTTTAGTTGTAATAAATTGACTAGTCTTAATTTAATGTTTATTGTGAACACAAATTTGGTGTAAAGGTATAGTAAAAATATCATTTTTTAGTACAAATAAATTGAAATTGGGAGAGCATTGAGGTGATAATAGAGCTTATTGCTATCTAGTTTGACTTATTTGAGTCAAGCTGAGATTGATTTTGAAAGGAAGCAATGGTGGGCATATTAGGGTCTTGTTGGATTCGAAAAGGCTTTAATTTCGCAAATACTTGAACATGGGCGGGTGAGTTGCCTACTTATAGAGTGAAAGCAAGTTCCTCTATAGGGAATGCAGTGATCTAATTGAAAATAGGGTTTAGACTTTTTAATAGTGTCATCGTACTAAGCTTTGGAAAATATGTATAAAAGTGAGTAAACGAACATGTAAATGAATGGCCAAGTGTGCAAGAAAAGCAAAGCCTAGCCAAGTTTTACCTTTCTAAAAGTTGACTTCGAGAATGAGGTGCTTCAATTGAGGGCTAATAGTGTAAGTCAGACTATTGGATCAATCCAATGCAAACAGCTGCAAAAATGCCTAGGCGTTCAAGCTTTGAATACTTATATGCAAACCTTGGAAATGCTTCAAATTGAGGTACTTATGGGGTGTTGAGTAGACCTGACAAAACTAATATGAGACCCGAAACCTGAACTGAATTACTGAGACCCATACCCAATAGGACATTTGAAATACGCTTTCTTGAAAGTGGACATTATACCCGAATTGACCTGAACCGAACTATACTCGACTCGAAATTTCCGACAAAGTTACTTATTTTTGTATGAAAAGTTTATTGGACCAAAACTCAGTTGACATGAAGTCGACCTGAATTGATCCGAAATATCGCTTGACCCAAAACATGACCCAGCCCAAACTTAACACGACCTATACCCAAACTGAATGTCCTATCTTCCAGATCTAGTGTTGAGCCATTGAACGAATAAGAGAAAGTAATTTAAAGTTAGTAAAGCAAATAAGGAAGCAAGTGAGCTATACGAAGGAAAGAAATGAATTATTGTTGGTTACAAGAGACTTAGAATTTAAATGGATTTTGCTTTCAGGTAGGGGCCTAATTTGATTATTCCTAAGTTAATCATCATGTATGAAAGATTTCTTTTTAAAAAGTTAAAATGCATAAAAGTATGACTAACAAGTCCGAAGGTTTATAAAAATTAAATTTCTTATGAATAAAAAAATTCTAGCAAACATATTTGCTAGGACTTAAAAATCAACACATAAAGAGAAATGACTCACTTATCAATGTACGTTATTAGTTGTACCCTTTATTAAAAATAATTGTTCAACTAAATTTGAAGTACCATGGATAATAGTTTCTTCATATCATTAACATAATACTATCTATGCCTTATTGGCTACATCATACCAATTATCATTTCCCACTCAAATAACAAAGTAGCCACAGTTTAAAATTAATGTGTCATAGTACCTTGTTAATAAATAGAGGAACTAAAGTTCACATGTTACATAACTTTGCGAACAAGTAGAAAAATCAAAGTTCAAATGCTACAAAGCTCTATCAAGAGGAGGGAGAACTAGAGTTCATAGCTCAACCAGCAAGCAGAGAAAAAAGAGTTCATATGTAACACTACTCTGTCCATAAGTAGAGTGATGTTACATAGCTCTGCCAATAGGAAGAAAAATTAAAGTTCGTATGTTGCACAACTCTGTCTATAGGAAGAGGAACCAAAGTTCATAACTCTGCCAGCAGGTAGAGAAATAAAAGTTCATATGTCACATTACTCTATTAGTAAGAAGAAGAACCAAAGTTCATATGTTACATAACTTTGTAACATGCAGTTAAATCAAACTTTGTTTGTTAGAGTTCTGTTGATAGACAAAGGAATAGAAGTTCATAACTCTACGAGAAGGTAGAGAAATCAAAGAGTTGCCATGTCACATTACTCCATAGTAAGCACATGAATCAAAATTCATATGTTACTTAGCTCTGCTAGTACGTAGAAAGTTAAAGATCATATGTCATAGAGATCTCCTAACTGATGGGCAAGTCATCGTTCACATTGCAATTTATAGAATTCTGTTCTTTAATGGAATATCTATAGTTCGAAGGTCATATGGCTCTATTATAATTTTACAAAATTACATGTTATAGTTAACATGTCTTAGTCTATTGTTTACAATTCAGTAGCTTTATATATATACACACATATACATATACACACACACACATATACATATATACATATATATATATACATGGAGAGAGAGAGAGAGAGACAGAGAGACAGAGACAGAGAGAGAGAGCGCTATTATTACATTTAGCTAATTACATGATATCATCCTTAACAAATTTTATAGTCATGTGATTCACAAACTTGTACACAATAGCATATGCCTATGGTAGTAGAAGAATGTGCTGAGCTTTAGCTCATTGTTCTATTTTTGTGTTTTATACGTAGGAACAACAATTAGAAATGCAATGTGGTTGATCAACAATGGCGACAAATAGTTGTTGACTTGATATCTTATGTTAACTATATTTTCTGTTTTTGTGTGTTTTATACCCCGAGATGAGATAGCAGGCCCTAAAGATCCATAGACTTTTCCTTTACCTAAATGGACCATAAATCCGGGTGAGACATAAGACCTAGAAGATGTACAAACTTTTCTTTTATGTAGATGGGACCATAAATCCTAAGGTAGGATAGAAGGCCTCGAAGATGCACACACATTGCCTTTTAGGATTTGACAACCTTGAGGTGCAATCCCAACATGTCAACACATGCAACACGTCCTACATGACATTACATGACATGACATGACACACATTAGCTTTGACACTGCTTGGCCTAAGCCAAAGTGGGGAATTCTATAGATAGTTAAATGTGCCCTGAGAGTAAAAACAACAATCATATCACATATGATATGAATGATGACGCGATAAAAATATCTGCTAACGTAATTGGTGATAGAATAATACTTTCCTAAGATTTAAGAAACTAATCCTAACATAAAACATTTTCAAATTGTAATTACAAATATGTTTATAAGCCTCTTCTTTCTCAAAGTTTGAAAATGCAAAAAATTTGATTTAAAATGGACAAAAAAATGTGTTTTTGATAAAGATTGCTAGCATTGAGCTTGGAAATGGATCCTCGTGGACGGAATAATTAGGACTTTACCATGTTTTGGGTGACACATTGCCTCTCAATAGCATCTCCATAAGTGAAACATTTAACTTGCACAATAATAAGGCCCAACAACAGGCCACTGAGCCCATACATTGTAGGAAATTCTTCCAAACAACAAGTTTTTTCATGCCACCTAGACCTAGCAGCACCAATAGGCCCAACAACATGATAGTAGGCCTAATTAGGACGCAAGGCTTCTTTCAACCAATTGATTCCATAAAATCTTTCCGGAAATGCTTTATGGAATAAAACTCCCAAGATCCCTTTATTAGTAGCAGGGGAGTATCCCTGCCTCTAAATACATACCGACCACATATTCTTCTCTTCTTCTTCTCTAAAGAGACCACCTTTCTCCCGTGTTGTGTTCTTCCTCTCTTCCTAAGATTTATCCCTTAACAATCAAAGGATTTTTGGGATGCTTGTTCTTGCTAGACCTGAGTTGAGGTAAGTTACAAAAGTTTAATAGTAGAAGATCTACAAACTTGTGTTTATTTCATTCATTCGTATTCTTTTACTGTCTTCTATGAATTAATCTTCTCTTTATAAGTCATTCGTTATGTATTGTGTATAAAACTATATAAATAGGAAGTGGTCACAAAATTCATTTCTTTTAGTGTCATCTCAAGTTAGAATGAAGATGTCTTATTTTACCATACAATTCAGGATGAAGATGTTTGTGTTTGTCATCTCATGTCGGCACGAAAATGTTCATATTTGTCCTCTCATGTCAGGGCACAGATATTGGTTTTTGTCCTCTCATGTAAGAGAAAAGATGTTTGAGATGTCAATCTATAGCCAAATCCTCATGAACTTGGGGGTTTGATAGTTTGGAGTTCAGTAGGTACCCTTTTAGTCGTTCGTAGATGAACTCTTCCTTGTTTGAGCTTGTAGTGGTAATGAGATTACCAAAAAATGACCCTCTAAGCATCACAGCAAAGATGCTTGCATAATGCTTAACATAGGGTCAGAACGATCAATTTAATTGAGCCTGATTAGTCAAAGCATAGATGTTATACATGATAATTACTTAAGAAACTCAAAGACCACCCAGGATTGGGTGACCTACTTTATGGAAGTCTTTGTCTCATTTAGCAACACACTTCTTCGACCCAAGGTTCATAAGCAATAAAAGTGGAAAAGGGTAAATAATTAGGCTAAAAATCCATGTATAAATGCCGGTATACTAGCTAGCATAAGTGAGAATATGCATCTCTATATGGTATACTGACTTGGATATATTGACTATGAAAATATGTGATAACCCAACCTTATATGCATGTAGCCAGGGTTTTGATGCTAATTTTGAGGCTCGTTGGGTTAGGCTTGATAGAGTATGGGTGATTGATGGGCTAAGCCCAATGCTTGGCTAGTGAGATATCACAGATGGGTTAGTGGGGATAAGTTTGGAGACAGCTAGATGAAGCCAAGTCATTAGGTATTAGTTACCCAAAATAGAAAGTTCTTCTTTAATTTTAATGGAGGAATAATCTTCAATTTTGCATTAAAGTATTTCTATTCTAGTGAAGTAGCCCCTAAGTTATCCTTGTTGTAATGGAAACCGTAGGCATGTAGGGATATGGCGGCCCAAAATGCTTTTGTTGGCGTTATCAGGAGTAGCCCCCATTTTACAAAGAATGTGGGTTTTCTCAAGTCGTGAAACGCTTATGTTGAAGGAATCCCTAATTTTGTAGAGAAATGTAGGGGAGTACCCTACTCAGGTGACCCCCTATTTAGAGGGGCTGAAAAGAGAAGCAAGTATTTAAGTCTTGAGCTTACAATCATGGCTAAGGCAAACAGTATTTGGTTCTGAAATGGTGGTGAGATTACAACGTGTGATTTCGTCCAAGAAATGGTAAGGTAAGTGCTTGAGTTTGTCCAAGTTTTATTTAATGATGAGTCAGTAAGGCAGCAATTCTCTATTCTCAAAAACTAAGATTTTATTTTCACTCTCTATTTGCCTTGTCTACCAATTCAAGTTTTTAAGCAGCCATTTTTTTCCTCTCTTTTTCTTTTTTCTTTAAAGGCAAAAGATCTCAATGGAAATGAGTCCTCGCAGTCGATCTTCAAAAAGGTCGTTTATTTATCCAATTTAGAATCATGCCAGATGTAGCTTGAGCGAGAAGATACAACTCAGAAGAGGGATACCTCTAGGAGGACCTTTTAAGGTGAGCTTGTCAAAGGAAGTACGCAAGAGTGATGAGATTAATGTAAAGTGTGAAGCCTTGAAAATTCTAATTCATTTTTATGATAATGTTTAGCCTATTTAACGTAGTGGACAACAACTAATGAGCATCACCATTGTATTTTATTAAGAAATACAAGGCAAAAAGTAATTTCATTGAAATAGCCAAAAATAAAATGCAAAGTCAAAAATTCAATGTCAATAGTCAAACAATCAGCTGCAAGTCCAACATTTATTAAACTAAGAAGAGTTTAACTTAAAGAAATCTTTTAAACAACCTTGCTCACATCTCGCCCCTATGCAGCACATTGGTCCCTAAAATTAAGACATTTCAAATAATGAGACGGAACTCAATAACATCTAACCCTAACCGTGAAACACCTACTTAAATTCATTTCAAATATTTAGAGGTGAGAGGGAAACATTCAAACAATTCGAAAATGATCCCTAGCCAGTTCAAGATCTTTAAACATCAAACATTAACCATTATTCAAAACCAAATAGAGTCGATTTCACAGGCGAGCAACCTACCAAAGGGTTCGGTGGCCTTTGGTCGAACAACTTCATCGGTTACCAAAATCCATCTTGGCATACGCCCATTTACAATGGCACGTACCTCAAAAATCATATGCAATAACCTGGGGAGGCTAACTTATCTCTATATCAGGGTAAACCTACCCTGATCTCAGGGGCATCCTCCCACAAACTGGCCTTGGTCTTTCACATTAGGACTTAGTATCTCATGAATATATTCTTTTGGCTCCCAGTAAGCCCATCCCATCTTAATCAAAACTTTAATTGAATTTGCAAACCACTTATAAGACATGAACTACTAGGGTATAAACATTTGATCATAACACCACAGTCACGTTCAGAAAATCACAAAATCATACATCGTCGTTCACGTTTTACACATAAGGTCCCCTTAGCATACAATGTCACAAAACAATTCATAAACATACAATATCATTATAAAAGAGCAACCAATGAGAGTTAGAGCATAGACATTACATCGAATAAGTCTAAAGTATCTAACTTGAGCTCGAACTAGAGTAGTGGGTCTAAACGATAAAAGTAAAAAGTCACGACATGTACTAACTTAAGGGTGTCCTTACACCCAAGAACCAATCTTTTCCAAATCAAAAGTTAACCCAACTACTAGGAACACATGTATAACTAATATCCATTGGATACTGATGTTTAAAAACCTAAGCAATTTATAAAGACTCATTCACTCAAATAAATCAATTATTGAAATTTAACCCATTAGGGTTTGGAAACAATTTTAGGCCAATTTTCTAACCTAACTTGCAGAGATCATAACTTCACCTAAAAAACTTATACTGAGATGATTAAACCCAATCTAGAAAGGTCTATTTACCAACTGCAACTTTTGTTCATATGAGAATTTACAAGAAAGCACGAAAACTGCCTCAAAAGTTAACATATTTCCACCTAGCTAGTTTTCGGTCATAATTACGCAATCTTGGGAGAAAATTTATTTCTCACTTGTTTTAAACCAAAATTAGTGATTCAAAATTCCTAGAAAACTAGACTCGTAGATCTACATGCTTGAAATTGTTCACATGTTTTGGTCAAGTGGATAAAAGTAGTTTATTCTGCAAAATTAGGTTATTGTAGGTGCAGCTTCTATCTTGACTAACTTTATAATTCATGCATGAACTCACGACTTCCATTCAAATAAACTCATCAAAATCAATCTAAAAACATTCTTAAGCATCCACACTAACCTTGAAATCAATAAAACCTATCCAAGCCCCTTTCAAGAGAAATTTTAGAAAAATTTGATGTTTACCTTTAAGATAAGAGTGGAGGTAAGAGGCTTGCATGAGCACTTTCAATGACCCCCAAAGTTTGAGAATCATAATGCAAACATGAAAAAGAAGTATTTAGAGTCTAGACAATGAATAAAGTTGCTGTAAAAATTAGTTCTTTATGAGTATAAATTTTTTTTAACTCATAAGCAAAAATCTTAAACTTCTCACCCAACCCAATGAAGGAGGCTTGGTGGCTGGCTGGGGCAACATGGTGGGCGGCCAGTGGTGGGTCTCCTGGTAGTGGTAGCGATCGAAGGGGAGAGGTGACAGGGGATAGAGGGAGAGATATGAAATAGGGGTGTATTATGTGAAGCTAGCAAAGAGAGAGTTGTGGAAAAGCAGGTTTAAGCGGTGCTTACATGCAATAAACCCAATTTGAGGGGATGTTAGGGGAAGAGAGAGGGAGGGAGAGATTCTAGGGTTTAATGTTTCTTTTCCCCAAAAAACCACCTCATTAAATATATTTTTCTAATTTTTTTTTTAAAATTTGATAGGGAGCTTTTTGCAACTAAACCAGAATCTTATCGAATAAATCAACATTTTGAAAATGCAATTTTGTTTTATAAACAAGGAATATTTTCATTGAAGCTTGGTTTGGGTCAAAATGTAGAATAAGCTTAGTATGGGATTCTAACTACATGATGGCCCATGCTAAAATACTGCCTATGAGATCAAGTGACTAAGATTAGCTTAACTATTCTTCGAGGATTCTAAATATGAATTTTTGAGGTTTTACATTCTAGCCCCCTAAAAAAAGTTTCATCCTTGACTATGGCGTGGTTAGCCCAAAGGACTTTCACAAGTGGAACCACTTTGTTGTGAAGCTGCTTCTCTCAGTGGTCCAAGATCTCAATCAGTTGCTCCTCATAGGTTAAGTCTTCCTGAAGCTGTAGAGGTTCTAGCTCGATCACATGAGTCGGGTCAAGAATGCATTTATGTAGTTGGGACACATGAAATACATTGTGAACTTTAGAGAGTTCATCTGGCGATTATAGCCGATATGCTACTTGTGCTACCAACTCTATGCTAGAGTAAGGACCGATATGCCTTAGGGTGAGCTTACTTGATTGATTGAATCACTTGACACCCTTGGTGGTGGAAACTCTCAAGAAGATTCGGTCCCAACCTCAAATTGTAGAGGTCTCCCCTGCTTGTTCGCATAGTTCTTCTGGTAGCTCTTAGCTTTCTTCATCATCTCTTGGATCACTCGTACCTTTTGTATAATTTCCTAAATTAGCTTAGGTCCAATGGTGAGTGCGTTGTCAATCTCTTGCCAGCATAAGAGGGTTCTGCATCACCTACCATACAAAGCTTCAAATGGAGACATTGCTATGCTACAATAGTAGGTGTTGTTGTATGAGAACTCAATCAGTGTTAATTGCTAATCCTATGCCTTTTTGAAATCCAGAACATATGTTCGTAACATGTCTTTCAGTGCTTGGATGGTATGCTCTATCTGACCATTACTAGCAAGGTGAAAAGCAATGATGGAGTTTAACTTAGTCTCGCAAGCTTCTTATGGCTTGTTTGGTTTTATGTAATCAAAGTTGTAATGTAATCAAAATGGTAATGATGATTCCATTACCATGTTTGGTTACCATTCAGGAATGTAATTAAGATTTCATTGTAATCACATTTACCTCAATCTATGCAAATACAATTACTTGACTTTTCCTAAACTATTGTAATTGCATACCTTTGAATCAAAGTTTACCCAACTATAAGCTATTATATTTGGAAACTTTCTCTCTCTTTTCTCCATTGTCTCTCCTCTACTTCCTTTCTCTTATTACTTTGGCACCATTTTTTTAAAGGTTTGAAGGCCTCTCACCCTTTTCTCTCCTCTCCATATTAGATAAAGTTTAACTTAGACCATGATCGTATTATTGTAACTGCATTTGACATCATTTTTCTCTCTCTCACACATCATCATCATCATCATGATCATCATCATCTTCTTTGTACTTGGTAAACTTGAACAATATTACATTATTGCAATCTAGAAGAAATAGAGTGAAGTAAGTCTCATGTAAAATATCGTAATCATGATGATAAGATATTGGATGATATAATATCAACAAAGCTACAAATAATTAAAATAGGAAAAAATAAAATGCGAATTAAATTGCAAGTACTTCACGTCACGTGTAAAATTAAATATGTTGGTAGATGAATTCATTCCATTACACTTGTAAAAACTTTGTAACCAAACATTGTAATGTAATTATTATCCCATTTCATTATACTAACAATTGCATTACATGGTTGATTACATAGCATAGTGATTGCATTACTTTCAACCAAATGCTACATTAGATTTTTTGTCGAAGTCCCACTTGGAACTCATGTCCCTATCAGAGACTACGAACTAAGTATTCCTTGTAAGCGGACAATGTCCCCCAAATAAGCGCGGGCAAGCTGATCTAAGGTCCACATACAGCGAACCAAACTTGTTGGCTTACTAATCAATCTGAAGTTTGAAAGCCTCTTGGTACGTGGTACCTTTTCGGACATATTATTTCTCACTATAGTTGAACTTTGCTATCTATACGAGGGTCCACTCTTAGCTCACTACACTGTCCTAACTAATAGGTGGGTTACTTGATCCTCCACCCTTGGTGCACGTAAATGTGTTCAATAAGATCTTTATGTCACCAACCAACACATCTCAACCACCCCTAGTTCATTATGAAATCCTTAAACTTTAGCCAACTCGTATGTTAGGTATATATATCCCTAATATTATATGCAATACAATAAGCTTCTTGTCGTATCCCAAGTTTTTTTTTCCTCTTCCAAACGTTCCTTAGGCATTCATAACGATTGTCTCCCAAGAGTCAAGCTAGCCAACCGTAGCTCAATTGAGGTAATGATACCCAAAAATATAGTTGTGCTTGATAAATAGAATCTAAAATTATAACCAAATAACATGTATCTCAATGGATCACTATAATTATAATTTCCTCATATCCGAGTATTTCTTTTACTTTCTTATTTCTTTTCTCATTAGTCCCCAAAAAGTTTAGTCACAAGCTTCATGAACATGTTTATCACAACGAGAAACCTAATGGTGTGAAATCCATATATAACCACATAATGTGAATTACTCAAGAGAACCCCAAATTGCATGTACAGTCATGAAAATCGTTAATCGGCTCACCTACAAGCAAAGATACGTCAGAACATTATAACTCACTACCAAAATCTAGTCTAATCTTAAGTTTTTCACAAAAAGGGGAGCGACATGAATCACATAGGTAATAAAAGGCTAGCATTAAGTCACAAGGTGACAACAAAAAGGAAAAATTTATAAGCTCAAATAATTGCAAGGGAAGATAAAATTACGATTAGAAGGAAAGATCATTAGTATCTAATATAATAACTCAAGGGTCTCCAAAGTAAGTGTAATGCCAAAAGAGAGATATGGAATGTCAACCTCAAGTATTTAAAAATTCTAGCACAATATAGTGTCCTACACATCTATCCAAAGGGATACTCGTCCAATAAAACAAACAAATGAAAGAAATAACAAGATGAAGCTAAGGCTCTTGGAATGCTAGGAAGCAACCTTGAGTTATGATGAAGTACTAGTGCAAGTGTATGCATGTATTAAATACAATAATCAATTGAAAACATGAGATTGTAGGCTTAAATATGGCAGCATAGAAGTGAAAATTGAATTATATGAGATCACAAAGCTGGCCACATCACACGATAAGATTTATGTTCAATAATGGAACCCAAATTTTTCAATCAAAACGATGAAGATATTAACGAACAGAATAGCAGTTGTCCTTCCCAAGAAGCAATTGGTTATAACTCAAGAGTCACCAAGTGAATGTAACTCTAAAGGATAAATAAGGAATCCCAGATAAATCCAAAGCTCAAAACAATGTCAACAAATTGATTTAATAAGCATACTCATCCTAAGATCATCATTAAGAAAAATAGTGGAAAGAATTCTTAGAGATAACAGAAGAATAGAGGTAAGCATATCGATATCATAAACATGAGAGTCAGGCGAAAACACAAGATCACAAAGTTAAAACAACAAAACGATGAATAAACGCAAGCGATCACAAGGTTCTAAGAAAGTACATGTAATAACCAAGGATTTTTAATGTCTGGCTAACTATTTAGGTTAATAGTTTTATTAGCTACATTAGGTTAATATTTGTGTGTTTATTAAAGGGAGTAATTTTACTAAATCTGGTTCCAAAATATTGTGATTTATTATGTGAACGCAAAAAAAATTAGTAAATAGTTGAGAATTACATCAAGCAAGATGAGCGGAATCGATTGAGCGAATAGATATAAGAACATGTGGGTTTAGATATGGAGCCTAAGTATTTCATGCTTTTCGGGTAGTAGATGAAAAAAAATGAAAGGAAGATTAAGTCAATCTACCGTGCGTCTTTCTCAGGAGAAGGCACGACACAAGGCTCTCCTCCTCTTTAACACCTCACCTGCCCCATTTGTCATCCTTGTGGTTCGAACATCCAAATAGAGAGAGAGAGTGAGACGGTGCTAGCAAAGGTGGAACGCTTGACAGCTCATGGTGCTAGTTGCGCCCTGCTACCCCATGTTTCACGCAGCAACAGTGGCAGAGGAGAGGAAAAGAACGAGACATAATGGTTGCAACAACAGAGAGAAAAAGGAGATCAAGGCAGAGGAAGAATGAGCTAATAGAGGTTCTAATTTGAACCAAGCGGCAACCCAGCGTAAAGAAGAAAGAAAAACAAAGCAGATGCATTCTGGGCAGAGGAGACAACCAACAAAGGGGAGGAAGCAAGACTCAAACACCATCAAACCTAGCTTTAAAATCGGTCCAATTAGCCCATTATTCAAGTTCTTTAGCTTGGATTAAGGTGGGTGATCCTCAATCCGTAACATGGTATTTAATTTTAAAAGTTTTGATTACGGATTGAAATTGTGAAATTCTGAGTGGACTGAGAAATATGAGATTGTAGGGATATTAAGGATGGGAGAAGTGATTGGAGCATTTGGTTTCATCGATATGAATTTAAGGTGCAATTTGGGGCGATGCATAATGAGGGAGAAAAGGGATTTTAAGTAGAGAGTTGTCGATTGATTGTCATCAATTCTCTCCATATGCTGAGCTATGAATGTGTATATTTGCTAATTATTTTGTTGGATTGCGAGCATGGTGTTGGCATGTGTGTTACTCATAGGTAATTGTAATAAGATTTTACTAGCTTGAACTGAACCTGAATCGAACTGAAATTGATCCTGAATTGAACTGAAATTGAACCCAAATTAAGCCAAACTTAAATTGCAGCCGAATCGAACTGAGTCTTAATAGAACTGTTATTGGTTCTAAACATTCACCAAACTTAAAGTACACTTGTTACTGTCTTGTTTCTACTTGAGAAAAGTATTTGTCATAAACAGTTACTGAATTAATCGGCATTAAGCTATGTGCTTGACTGTTATAAAGCTACTGAGTACTTAAATAAACCCCCCCTTGTTGATGATTTGTGAATCATGAAGTCATTTGAATTAGACTTTCCTTGTTTTACTCTAAAATATGCTCCATCACATGTAAATAAGTGTTTGACCTATTGATTGCATTGGATTGTAGGATTTCAACTCTCTTGAGTTACTTTGTGACAAGGGGGTTATATATTCTACAAATTGAATCAATTGAAGTGTTAGGGATTGATAATTGAGTTATGTCCTTTTTAAAGTCAGCCTAACATGAAGTGTTTTTTTTAGAAACGTTGGCCAATGATAAGCCTGTTTAAAAAAAAACTAGAAGTTCTTATGCATATCAATAGTGAGTTGTAATTAAAGGGTATAACATTTTATAACTAAATTGCTGCCACCACTTCCTACGACCGTGTTTAGAGTCATTCGATATGACACAGGCTGTTTTATGCTTTTGGTAGTAAATCTGCACTTGAAATGTTTAAGACTGAGCCGGTTATTCATGTTTGCAAAATGGTGGCTTCTGAAATGAGTTTTAAATCACTATTTTATGTGAAACGGGGCGTTTACTTGGCAGATAACATGTTTACAAGTTTTCTTGGTTAAGCTAAGTATTTATTATGCTTACAAAGGTTGGCTTTTCCAGTTATTAAGGAATTTTAGCCTTCTTTAAAATGAAAATGGCACTACTGTGATATAATGAAAAGTTTGATGCCAAAAGTCTTACAAGTGAGATGCATCTGAAATATTTTGGGCTAAGAGGATAGTGCTAGTGAATTTCTATTGAGCACACCCAGAAATGGAACACCTTAGAGGACCCTGAAAAAGGTAAGATATAAGTTTAGGGAGCAGGCCTGGTAAGCAGGAACTCTAATTCCTAGGGAGCATACCTAGAAGTGGGAACCCTAGAGGGCCCTTATGAGGGTAGAACACAAGTTTATGGAGCAAACGCGGTATGCGAGAATCCTAATTCCTACGAAGTAGACCTAAGCATGGGAACCCTAGAAGATCCTGATGAGGATAAATGCACACTGATCATGAGAAACCGTTGGGGATATCATGAGTCGTGAGTTATGAAACTAATTGAAGAGAGCACTAACATGTGAATCTGATGGCCAGAAAATGATTTCTTACTCATTAAGAGTTGATAACTCCTCGTTTGAGGATTACGCTAGCGCAAATGTTTGAAAACGTGCATGTGTCCTTTATAAAGGCTAATGTGGAGATTCAAACGAATTCCCTGTTAAGGAATTGTGTCTTTTATAAATGCTTAATGTGATTCAAGTGAAGGTATATGCCTATCTACATACTAATTCCATTTTCTTACGAAAAGAACTTTAAATTCACTACAAAAACGGTCCCCTATTCTGACGGGAAAAACAATGGCTTTATCAACCGTTGAAGCACACAAGGGAATTCGACGGAAAATGCATTAGAATGCGACGGAGTTTTGAAATTCCGACGGATATTCCGTCGGATTTTTTTTCCATTAGAGATTCCGACGGAAAATCCTACAGAATTCCGTCGGAATTTCAAAATTCCATCGGATCCCAATACATATTCTGTTGGAAGCCAAGGCTCAATTTCCCAATTTTTTTTTGTAACAGTCCAGCACCTTTCCCGCTTGTGATATTGTACGCTTTGGGCCTCGCCCTCACGGCTTTAGAACGTGTCACAAGGGTGAGGTATCCAGCCCCTTATAAAGAGGCATTCGTTCTCCTCACATGCCGATGTGGGACTAGTTCCCCCAATCGCACCCCCCCGCTCAGGGGCTCGGCGTCCTCACGAGCACACCGACACGGGGCTGGCTTTGATACCATCTTTAATGGCCCACGACCACCCGCCATTGAGGTATTGTCCACTTTGGGCAAGCGGGACGCTACCACCAATCCTCCCCTCACGGTTTTGTCCTCAAAAGGCGCCTCAATGGGTTGAGGTATCTGTTAAGTCAAAAATTATGCATTGTTTTTATAATTATTTTGAGTATATTATATATATTATTCCGTTTAATTTGTTTTATTTTATATATTTTTCAGGGTTAGTATTAATTTAATAAAGAGGAGAAGAGAGGACGTAGAAGCTCGGGTTTTACAAATTTGGCTACAAGAAGGTCCAAAAATAATAATTATGAAAAAAATTATTTTCATAATTATTATATTGGGCTAGGGTTTCAAGAGTTGTGGAAAAGTTAGAAGTCTTGAGGAAGAAGAAACCTAAGGAAGAGAGGAGAAGAAAACCCTAAACAACACCTACATTAATAAAATCCCACGCCTCATCATCATCATGCATCATCTTCATCTTCTCCTCACCTCTTCACGCACACCCTCACCTCAACAACCCACTGCCGCTGCCCTTCTTCTTCCCCCTCAACCCATTAAAATCTCACCCCCACCATATATCATCATCATCTCCTTCCTTCAAAGAAAAACACAAGCCATGGTTGTCCTCCATCTCATCACGGTGAACATCATCATCTCCTCATCTATCTCCATGCCTAACCCCTTACTTCAATCACCTCCATCATCATTGATCATCACCATCATCCTCTCCCCTCTTCACCATCACACATCAGTTTCCTCATCACCATCAGCATCATGCCATCATCCTGACGCCCCC
>JACYFF010031957.1:79030338-79070724 GCA_017589665.1 Selenicereus undatus | reverse complement strand
ACACTGAACCTATAACTCAGGGGGCTCTCTATTTCTCTTTTTATCTATATATATATATATATATGAACTTTTTTTTTGTAGGTCAAAGCATTAGGTAGGGAACCCACATGTGAAGAACGTTTTAAGGACACTCACTGTAAGGCCAAAGACAAAAGTGTTCGTTGATAAGAAATCTGTAAAAAAATATGTAAGTTTGGCACATTTTATTCAAACATTATTGATATGTTATAATTTTCGCCTTAGTAAGCAATAGTTTTATTTTTGACAACTTTCAGAAGGAGCGCCACAAGAAATAGGAGGAGTACACTGAACCTATAACTCAGGGGGCTCTCAACTGCCCCTATGACCCCAGAAGAGTTTTGCCTTCAAGAAAATCTTGACAAAAAAGGTCGTGTATATGGTTTCGGTGCTGAGGGCGTCAAGTTGAAGAAATCAGCTACAACAATGGTTGCACGCCACTCATCAGCTGAGCACTTTGATCCAAGAGAGCATGCACAAGTCCTCAATCAAACTATTACCTAGTAAGCACAGGCCATAAGCCAAATTGCCAAGAAATAGGGGAAGACAAAGCGTATTACGAAAAAAATTGAGATTTCTTAAGGGGCAAAGTGCAGGTTCTTCTAGCCAACTCAACTTGGATACTGATGATGAGCAAGACTCCAAAAATGACAATGAAGATTCTATGAATCTATCTAATTTTGATTATTTTAATTGATCTGCCTATAGATCGAAAACAGTTGTGGATGTTATGAATAATTTTGAATTTAGCACTTCTAATTTTCAGACATAAAAATGTGTATTTCTTAATCATTATATATCTTGTTTGTGGTGTTTTTTATATATGTAATTAGTTCAAAAGAATATTTTACTGGTATTATTTTTTGGAGGCAATAGATTCTATTGAAATTTTCGACGGACATTTTCGCTGGAAATCCCGACGGAAAACATTTACTGCCTAAATCTGAAAAAATCCGTTGGATTTTGTTGGAGAATCCGTCGGGTTCCGTCGGATTTTTCGTCAGACAAAACATCAAAATCCAACGGATTTACCATCAATCTTTATCCGTCGGAAAACCCATCAGAACCCGTCAGAGTCCGTCGGATTATAATCTCCCACAAGCGAGTTCCCGACGGGCCCTTTTCGATCGGAATTTCCATCGAAGACCAAATTTTCCATTGCAAATTCCATTGCAGATTCAATGCATTTTTGTAGTGAATTTAGTGGATAACTCTAACCCAACTCTTTGATGTTAAGTGTTTATTTGTGAACTGAACAACTATTGTTCTCAATGCCTGGATTTTAGCATGAGGTAGCTTGCTATTGAGTCCTGTATGCATATTATATGATGTTGAGCAAGTGTAACGAGTGGTCACTTCTATGTTATAAGAGTCATAGGTTAGGCAAGTTGTGAGCTCTTGTGCGTGGAATAGAAGAAGGTAAGAGATGCCATTTGAATTATGAAGGTTATAGAGGTATTGATGAATATGGGAGACCTGGTAAGTTTATTATGTGATATTAAATATCAATTTGTGCGTGAATGCTACCTAAAAGTGTTGAGTGCAATTATTTTGTTTTCTTAGGGTTGAGAATCACTCATTGGGCGTATGTGTGGTGGCTTATGCCCTCTCTATTCCCTTTTTTTCCCAGGTTCTTTAAAAGACAGGCAGAAGTTGGTTCGCGTACGTCAAGTTGAAATCTCCCTTTTGCTCTGGAAAAAGGAATTATATGTTTATATACATAGATTCATGAATTGAATAGTCTAATATGATATATTCGTAGATTCTTGAGCATATGTAAGTGAAATACCTTGGTTCATGTTTTGCATATTGTATAATAGTTGCTATAAATGGTCATGTGGGCCAACCGTCTGAACAACCAGACGTTTGGTTTAGTTGGAGTTGAATTTCATTATTGTGATGCAAACCCCACCCCTTCGGACATGTGAATCGTTGAGTTGTACCTTTTATTTTTTTCTTTCTTTTATTTAGCTTTATAGCTTATGTACTCCGGGTGTGTGGCCCGTTGAGTTATGGCCTCCGGTGTGTAGCTGTCAAGCCTTTGGATATGTCTTTTATGTTTTTTATTATTGCATGGACCTAATGTAAGGCTTTAAGCCTAGTTATAGCCAGTTTTCAGGTAGAACTCTGTCCGTTTCGTTCCAAAGTTTTACAATCATTAACACTTCTAGCCTTAGGGGTAGGTGTGTTACAAATGATATTAGAGCAAGGTCCTATGACCACAACTCCTGACCTGAGTTTTGCATTTCACATAACCCTCTAGGAACGTCTTCGTTGATGATATGACATCTGGCACGCCTTTGGCTTTAAATGTGTTTCTGGTGCGTTAACTAATGTGTTTGATTAATTGTTGTGTGAGTTGAGTAATCTGATTGATTGATAAAGTGATCTATCTGTTGAAATATGAGTTGAATGACTTGTGCTCTCATGTGTAAGCTAAGTGCTAGCTCTATTAATGATGGTTTTACGCTTGTATTTTTGACAACGTAGTTCAAGGTATGCTAGATTTTAAACTCAAAAGGTTAGAAATAGTTCACTCTAAGCCTACTCTTTTCCCGTAAGTACATTTTTCTTCTCAGGCCCTATAATAGAGAGAGCAAAAGTGCTTAAATGTTGGTAAACAGAAGGCTAAAAATTTTAAGCTATTTTCCATTTTCAAAACCCAAAGATTTTGTAATGTTAGTTTTTTTTTCCCAATTATCAAGTTAGGTTTTGCTCTTGTATTTGAGACTTGTATCCGTTTATGGTAATGTATGGGTTCTAACTTGTGAATATGTGTTTTTATGTGCGATTGGATGCTACTTGTAGATGTATGCACATGTAAATATGTACATCACAAGGTCTTTTATTAGTAAACTATAGGGAAATCGATTAGAGCTACTTTTTTATGTTTGGAAACCTTACTCGATGGCTACCCCCTTCTATAATTCTTGAATTGCTTAAGGAGATTAAGTGAGATTCTCCTATGCATGCATGCAACTTTGCATGATAATGGTAATAGAGTCTTACTGACCATTGCATAAGTGTTGCCTTCGCCGTATCCATATGATTGTTGTTAATTCTATGCTATCATTATTGTTTTATGCATACGAAGTGCTTATTTACATGAGACATTCTCCACTCCCTCTCATGTGCCGTTATCACCACCGAGTCGATGATATGCTATACTTTTTGCGTGTGGATTTTTGTTCTTGTTGTGGGGTTAGCAGCTTGCGCACTTTTGTTAGATTAAACCTCAATACACCTAGAAGAGAAAAGAGAGAAATAATTTAAAAGACTTTGGAATTGTTACGCACATATGTAACATACTAGGGTGAATGAAATTGTGTGGCTTTCTTAGCCTGAGTATGGGTGAGTGCATCGAATTAGTTGATTACGTGGTTGGTTGCAATAATATTTAGTAACATGATCTTATGGCTATAGGGGCTTGCCATCATGTGTTTATCTTTGTAGTTTTTATGTTTCATAAGATGGCATGCTAATGTACTCGTTATTGTAATTGGATTCTTGACCCTATGCTCGTTGGAGAAGTTAGGATAGTCAACGGTTGGCGTTGTTCATATGAGTGCAATGGCATGAAATGATTAAGTTGTGTTCTGTTATATTTCACGCGATAAGTTTTGGTATTGCATAGTAATTCTCATATGAAACTCTGGAGTTGTGCTTTTGTCGGCCGTTATGCTTATTGTCATTGTTGTTTGTCAAATTTTGGTTATTTTGCATGGACATTTTTCGTTCCGGTCATTCTAGTTGTTCGGATTGTTGCATTGACATACCACCATCTCTTGCCTTAAGAAATTGCATTCGCATATCTATGTGCTTACTTATAAGCATCTCAAGAGACATTATAATGTGCACGTGGTCACAACGAAGTCTATGTTGATAATTGAACTCCAAAATATGATTGTTAACGTGATTGATCGAAGTATAAGATATGATATGACTTAGTTCTACTGGGGTATATACTTTTGATATCCTAAAAGAGTTGTACAGAGCTTTCTATAATGTCTATGAGCATGTCATTCTGTTTGTATGTTCCATGATTTAGAGATAATGAGTTTCATATGGAGATTCTAGAATAGAACCTTTCATTAGCTAAGCTAATCACATGGACTATTCGATGGTCCTTTTAACTATGCACCCTCACTAGGGGTTTTCTATATTGTTAATTACACATGTAGGCATGATGTGAGGCATTGGCGTGGAAGCTGTAACTACCCTACTAATCCTATACTACTTGCCATGTTGTATTCTGTAAACCACCTAGAAATTTCCTCAGTGACGACCTCCATCTGAAGTAGCTAGCTCAAGTAGCTGAATTAGCACTCAAGCTATACATGCATTGTTGAATATTGGGACCCTATTCCAAGCCAACCACCATCTCGGAGCAACCTTACCAACTCCTTTACACAAGCAGTGTGCAAGAGATGCATGGAACCTCCCTTGACCATTGGCCTATGCTCCTATTAGACCATTTTTTTCCCAAGTTGCTTCCTCACTTACTAGTTAATAATTCTATGTATTCTCCATAGTAGTTTGCATGCCATATATCTGTGAGTTTGGTTGATGTTACTTATTCATCTTGCCTTAGGGTTGTTAAGTCATTAATTTTCTTTCAAGTCATTGTGGCGGATCTTGTTTAGAGTGTCTTTGTCGTTAGTGCGATACTAAGTGATGCTATATGATGTCTCTATTACTCTGTTGTGAAATGGAAACTCCCTCATTAATTAACTTGGTTCTAAAATACTTTGATTTCTGCAAACTTGCAAATGAACTTGACATAGTTAACTACCTGGTATGACCTTGATTTGTTTAGTTCAAAACTTTCATACATAGAAAGCCTTTAGATGCGAACTCATGTTGATGTGTAAGCGTAGCATTGTTCGATATTATATGGTTTTTAGGCTTGTTGCTTAGATGTTGGAGTGAAAGACTATGTTCGCCTTAAATAAGTCTTGATATGGCAATCCATGCCAACTCATTTGCCCCTCTTATATGCGATTTGCCCTTGGCATCTATATAGAGTGAGCAGACGCTTAAAGAGGATTGGCAAGGCGAAGGTTGGATACCATAAACTTTTTCTTTGCGATTTGAGATTTATATTTAATTATAAAGTAGAGTTTTAAGTCATCTTGTTGAGTTGGTGTGGTTTTGTACCATATATATGTGAATCTCATCTTTTATTATGCCATAGACTTGGGAATTTAATGTGGAGCTAACTGTTAAGATTAATAGTTTTATTAGCTATGTTTATTAGGTACATTAGGTCAATATTTGTGTGCTTATTAAAGGGAGTAATTTTATTAAATATGGTTTTGAAATATCGTGACTTATGTTTGGGCACCAAAAATGTCCTTTTAAGCACTACTAATAGCTTGGTTTTTACTAATAATCGAAATTATGTTTAGATTTTATTTGGTTTTGTGATTTTTATAGGAAATAAAAGAAAAAGGAAGAAGGAAGCAACTTCGGGGCTTATGTTTCTCATTAGCTTGGCCCAGTTCGGAGCCCATTAGCAAGCTGGCGCACTGCCCAATCTCGAGCATAGTAACCCAGTACTCCTCTCCTATCCTGTTCCATGCGCGACCCACCTAGCTGCCCAATGGCGATTCAAGCAGTCCAATAGAATAAGAGAGGTGGCTAAATTTATGTAAACATGTGATATTTTCCAAAATTTTTAAGTTACTGAAAATTTGCTAGAATTAGGAAAGTGGAAAATAATTGCTTGGATATTAGGAAACCTATTGTAATTAGGACAGTTTAAGGAAATTGTCACTAGTATAAATAGGGATGCTTGGGGGTGCTTGTAAATCTTCAATTTCTCTTCCTCTCTCTTATGGCATTAGTTTTAGAGTTTGAGGGAACATTGCAATTGTAGAAATTCTTTCATGTTGAATTTAATTTCAAATTCTTGTCCTAGTTTCAATTTTTCTAGTTCTAGTTTTAGTTTAATTTTTCTAGTTCTACTGTTCTAGTTTCAATTTAAAGTTTTCTACTTTTAGTTTCAATTCAAGTTTATTAGTTCAAGTTTTAGTCTTGCCAAAAAAAAAATTTCATTCGAAGTTTCAATCTTTATTATTCTTTCAAGTTGATGGTGGATATTGAAGTCTCATGGTGATAATTCATTCAAGATTTGACATGAGACAATTCATTCAGAATTCGAATTTTTCTACATTGGTTTTCTTTGGTAATTATGATTCGGGATTCTCTTTATTAATTCTAAGTGATCAAGGTAATCTCTTTCCTTCCTCTTTAGTTGTGATAGTTCTTATTTCAGTTTCATGCTATAGGTTAGATTATTATAATTAGTTATTACTTGAAATTACTTTAGTATTGTTGCTTGATTTAATTTAGTTAGTAACATAATTCTAGTAATTAAATTCAACCCATCTCTGTGGACGACTCGTAAAGTGCTGCAATTGCCGTTGTACACTGGCGGCTTATTTTTACAGTTCTTAGGATACAACAAGTTTTTGGCGCCGTTGTTGGGGATGGTGTTGAGATTGATTACTAGTTCTAATTGTTAATTGCTTTGAATAGTTATAGTAATAATTTAGTTTCTTAGTAGTTGTCTTAATCGCCCAATTCATTTACTTTAAGTACTTAAAATTTGGTTCTTTTTTTTGTTCACCCATCTTCCTAAAAATTTTTGATCTTTATTGCTTTCCAAAAAATTTGATCTTTGTTGCTTTCTTGAAAATTTGATCTTTATTTGCTTGTTTAGGTTTTAGTTTATTTTCTATTTTGTTTTAGCTCAGGTGGTGTTTTCTGGTTTTGTTTTTGTTTAGCTTATTTTCTGTTTTTAATTTTGTGTGTAAAAAAAAAAAAAATCAGGGAAAGAAAACGATGCTTGTTCTTTGTGTTTGTGCTTCTTTTCGATTTTTTGTGTCAGGTTACTTCTTGTTTTTTACGTCCTTTTGGTCATTCTTTTCTTTTGGTAATATGATTTTATTTTTGTTAGGTTATTTGGTTTTGTTAATTTAATTATCTAAGTGTCTTATTTTTGTTCTAGAAATTAGTTTTGAATTAGTGTGTTAGAGTTATTGATTTTTCCCCCTTTAAAAAAACCTAAAAAATGGGAATAAAATTAAAAATCTAGAAAAATGAAAATTTCTAAAAATTTAAAAAAAGGGTTTCAAGAATGCCAGTTTTTAATTTCCCATAATTCGAGCATGAACCTTTCTGGAGTTATCTGTTGAGACTTAACGATTATCGTACTTAGTTGAAGCAAAGTTTTCAAAAATGAAAAATTTGTGATGTCATTACTGTAGGTCTAAGTGCTAAATTCCGAGGTCATGTTAAGTCTGGGTCATGGAGGTTTACTAGGACTATTGTCAAGAACTCAAGATGACATTTAGGATTTTTTCAAAAAGTTAGCTTGGGACACTTATGAGTTTGAACAAACTAGAGGGACCTTAGGATACCCTACTCATGGCGAGTATGTTTCTCCTGCTAATCCTCACCACCAGGATCACTTTATGGATACATACAATCACCAATATTACTCTTGTGTGCCTCCTATGTTGTGTGATTATTGTGAGTCTTTTGATCATAATGCTTATAATTGTCCTTATCATGATTGTGTAGATGCTACATGTGCAAGTCTTAACAAGACAATAAATGAAATGACTGATAAAGTAGTGGAGACTATAAAAGAGAGAATTGTTAAATATTCTCACTATTTAAATCAGAATATGGACGATTAAAATGAGCCTGATTTTAGTTTAGAATCTCCTAAACTTGAAGTTAGTCTTTTTGATAATTTTGAGTCCTCTTATCTTGCTAGGCCCGATTTACATGATGATATTTCTTTTCCTAGCCTAGAACAAGAGAGCGACCACTCTGTGTCTTTGCCCCCTAACCTTGAACCTAAATTTAGCTCACCTAGAGATGTCGCTAAGGATGTCCTAATTTCTTCCGACCTACCCACCCCTTTTAATGACTCTTTTGAGTATGAGAAAGGTCAAGAATTTGTGAATGCTAGTGAGTTAGATATGAAAATCACAACTAAAGATGAGCATCATGACATAAATGAGTTAGAAGATATTTGTTTACAAGAGTCATGTGAGGGGGTGGTTGAGCCCACTAATTCAGAATTTGATGATGATATTCTTTGTACGGAATATGAATCTTTTTCATATGGGATAGATGAAAATGAAGGTTTGGATGTTGGCTTTTGTGTTCAATATAAATCCTTTTCTTTTGACCCCATCATTAGTGACCTTATCCTTGAGAAATCCAAGTCTGAATTTTTAGAGTCTAAGAACTTTGTGCCTATGATTGTTAATTTGGACCAGACTCTTGAGCATATTGAAATTAAAGGACTTTTGGACGTAAGACCCACTAGTTTGCGTAGACAGTTTGTTCATGACGATCAAATTTCTAAGCAGATGACCCACTTGGTAGCTAAGTTTGAGTATATCTCTTTCTTTGACATTTGGGCCCAACAATTTGATAAGTTGAAACAGGCCTTCAATTGTGATGCATTGACGTTATGGATTTACTCTATTTGATAGCAACTCTCTTATTTTTACTGTATTTATCTTATTGCGAGCGTTGTTCTCATCTATTTGATAAGCTGCTACAATTGCTAATGGGTTTTGATTTGAATCGCAATCTCTAGCTTGATATGGAGTGGTTGATGCTCTACGCGCCTCTATCTAAACGGATTTTAGAAGGCTATAGCTTAGTTGTAATTTTGCACCTAACCTGGTATTATTTTTTTATCCCTTGTATATTATGTATATTTTCTGTATTGTGTCTTTTATTTTATTTTATTTTTAGATGCTCATTTTCCCTTAATGCGGACATTATATGACTTGGTGCAGGGGAGGGGATGCTATGCTTTAAAATTTTTGAAAAAGAAAAAAATAAAATGAGAAAAAAATTTCAAAAACCAAAAGGTTTTCTATCTTTGTGTGGTTTTTGGGAATTGTACCATCTTGAGTAACTATGACTCCTTATGACCTATTATTGGTTTGTATAAGTGTAGTGTGCACGGCAGACCTTAGAAGGCTTAGATCAAAGTGTGTCAGTCTATATCTCAGTTCTAACCCCGTCATCCCATTATAATGTGGTGTCTAATCCTTATTTATATATCACCATTATCTTAGGATTTTAAGCGTTCATAGTTTGATTCTCCCACTTGTCTTTTTATGAAGCAAAAAAAAGAGTTGAAAAAAAATTCAAAATAAAAAGGCAAAGAGTCGGGAATGACAAGTACCCTTTGAGGTATGTGCTACTAGAGTTTGGTAATATGTCCTGTTAGGTCGGGGTTCATGTTTGTGTCAAATTTAAACGGGTTGAAAATCCTTAAATCTGAACCCGACCCATTTAATAAACTGGTTGAAAAAGTTCAACCCAAACCGCTTAACATTTAAATAGGTTTGGGTTACCCATTTTACCCACCGACCTATTTAAATGCAATACAAATTTCATCCCAAAGATAATTTACCAAACAAATTACATATTTTCCAGCCTCTTGAAGCATAGCTACTTTCAAAAGTATACAAAAATAGCAGCTAACTTGTAGACTCCAGCATATTCAGAGCCTATTCCAGCAAAACAATCAGCAACAACATAATTTTAAAGCCTAGAAAGTTCACATGAAAACCAACTACTTAAGTTATAAGTCATGTCCAAGTCAAGTCTTAAACAAAGCAAATAAAGTTCAAATTGTTTGAAATTCTTAATAATGTAACCTGCAAATCAACAATCAACAAGGTCATAAAAGAAACCACAAAGCCTAATTCTCCAAAGCCTAAAACAAAGCAAATAAAGTTCAAATTGTTTGAAATTCTTAATAATATAACCTGCAAATCAACAATCAATGAGGCCATAAAAGAAACCACAAAGCCTAATTCTCCAAAGCCTAATTCCCAACCAAAATATAAGCAATAAACAGTAAACAGTAAATAAACAGTAAACGGGTTGACCTATTTAATATGTTTTATTAAACGGTTTAAATAGGTATTTTTTCGTGTCCAGATTCTTGACCTGAACATAACCCAATTAATTAAATAGGTTTACCATATCAACCCATTGAACTAAATCGGTTCAAACTTCATTCCCAAACTCACTTAACTTCGTGTCAAGTTAGGATCGGTAATCGTGCGGGTTGGCTTTTCCCAGCTCTATGTGCGACTGGGTGCTACCCTTTGAGATGATATTGCTATTGGGAAAGCTTGCTTCCCAAGTCAATGAGTCAATAAAGTAGTCAAGTGGGATTAAGTCGATCATTTTAAGCTTAAATCCTAGGGTGATGGTACATTTGCACATTGCGCACTAGGATGGACTCACTATTTTGATGATATGTGGGGTGAAAAATTACTATTTAGGTGTCATGCTTGGAGACTAATAGCGTTGATATGTACATTGCACTTGTGTATAATCTTATATTTGGGTTGCAGGTGTGATTTTGTTAGTTAAGTGTGCACCAGTTACCCTTATGCATATTTGATTATATTTGAAAATTTTAAAAAGATTTTCTATTTTCTTTATGCTTTTCTTTTCTTCTTCAAAGATTTTGTGGATATATCTTCTGCAAACCCTCACAAGATAACCCTCGTCCTTGAGGGGAAACCTAAAGGTTTAAATGACTTGTTGCACACGCTAAGTGCAACCTAAAGGTGTCTTGGGTTAGGTCTTTCTTTTCTTTTATTTTACTCGAGGACTAGCAAAATCTTAGTGTAGGGGTATTTATTTGAGCACCAAAAGTGTCCATTTAAGTAGTCCTAATCACTTAGTTTTTACTCATAATCAAAGTTATTTGTAGATTTTATTTGGTTTCGTGATTTTTATAGAAAATAAAAGAAAAAGGGAGAAGGAAGTAGCTTTTGGGCATATGTTTCTCATTAGTTTCGCCGAATTCAAAGCCTATTAGCAAGCTAGCGGGCAGCTCAATCTCGAACATAGCAACCCAGTACTCCTCTCTATTCCTGTTCCATTTGCAACGCATCTAGACACCTAATGGCGATTCAAGTAGTCCAACAGAACAAGAGATGCGACCAAATTTATGCAAACAAGTGATATTTTCCAAAATTCTTAAGTTATTGGAAATCAGATGGAATTAGGAAAGTGGAAAATAATTGCTTGGGTATTAGGAAACCTATTGTAATTAGGAAAGTTTAAGAAGATTGTCACTAGTATAAATAGGGATGTTTGGGGCTGCTTGTAGATCATTAATTTTTCTCACTCTGTCGTATAGCATTAGTTTTAGAGTTTGGAAGATTATTGCAATTGTAGAACTTCTTTCAAGTTGAATTTAGTTTCAAATGCTTGTACTAGTCTCAATTTTTCTAGTTCTAGTTTGAATTTAATTTTTCTAGTTCTACTGTTCTAGTTTCAATTCAAAGTTTTCTATTGTTAGTTTCAATTCAAGTTTGTTAGTTCCAATTTTAGTCTTCCCAAAAACTTTTTTTCATTCAAATTTGGAATCTTTATTACTTTTTCAAGTCAATGGTGGATATTGAAGTCTCATGGTGATCATTCATTCAAGATTCGGATTTTTCTACATTGGTTTTATTTGGTAATTATGATTCGCGATTCTCTTTATTGATTCTATGTCACCAAGCTAATCTCTTTCCTTCCTCTTTAGTTGTGATAGTTCTTATTTCCGTTTCATGCTCTAGGTTAGATTATTATAGTTAGTTATTACTTGAAATTACCTTAGTTTTGTTGCTTGATTTAATTTAGTTTGTAGCATAATTCTAATAATTAAATTCAACTCATCTCTTTGGATGACCCGTAAAGTGCTACAACTATGGTCGTATACTTGCGGCTTATTTTTACAGGTCTTATGATACAACAACTCATTATGTGAATTCAAAAAAAATTTAGCAAATAGTTGAGAATTAAACCGAGCAAGATTAGCGGAATTGATAGGGCAAACATATACAAGAACTTGTGGGTTTAGCTATACCTAAGTATTTCATGCTTTTGGTTTAGTATATTTAAAAAAAAAGAAAGGAAGATTTTTTTAATCTGCCAGGCGTCTTTCTCAGGAGAAGGCACAACACAAGGGTCTCCTCCTCTTTAACACCTCAACCCCCCTATTTGCCATCTCAACCCCATCTTCCCTGCGGTTCGAAGAGCCAGAGAGAGAGAGAGAGAGAGAGAGAGAGAGAGATAGAGATAGAGAGTGACAGTGCTAGTGAAGGTAGCACGCCTAACGGTCGATAGTGCTAGTCGCGCCCTGTTTCTCCCTGTTCCACGCAGCAACAGCAACGGAGGAGAGGAGAAAAGTGGGACATAATGGTGGCCACAACAGAGATAAGAGGGAGATCGAGGTAGAGGAAGAATTAGCCAATACAGGTTCTAATTTGAACAAAGCAGTAACCCAACGTGAGGAAGAAAAAAAAACTGAAGAGATGCATTCTAGGCAAAGGAGACGAGCAACGAAGGTAGGGAGAGAAGAGGCTCGAACACCATCAAACCTGGCTTCAAAATCAGTCCAATTAGCCCATTATTTGGGTCCTTGATTTTGGATTAAGGTGGGGTGATCCTCAATCCCTAGCCTAGTACTTAATTTCAAAAGTTTAGATGCTTGGCCATATGATTACTAATTGAAATCATGAAATTCTAGGTTTACTGAGAAACGCGAGATTGCAGGGATAATGAGGATGGGAGGAGTGATTGCAACTTCTGGTTGTTATCGATATGAATTTAAGGTGCAATTTAGGGCGTGCTTAATGAGGCAGAAAAGGGATTTCAAGTAGAGAGTTGTTGATTGATTATTATCAATTCTCTCCATATGATGATCTATGAATGTCATGTGTGCTATTCGTATGTAATTGTAATAAGATTTTACAAGCCCGAACTGAACCTGAATCAAACTGAAACTGAACCTAAACCTAAATCAAACTGAAACTAAATCCGAATCGAGCTAAACTTAAATTGAAGTTGAATTGAACTGAATCTTAACAGAACTGGGATTTATTCTGAACCTTAACCAAACTTAGAGTACACTTGTTGCTGTTTTGTTTCTACTTGAGATAAGTATTTGTCGTAAATGGCTGCTGAATTAACCGGAACTAAACTCTATGCTTGACTGTTACAATGCTACTAAGTACTTAAATAACCCCCCCCTTTGTTAATGATTTGTGAATCATGAAGTAGTTCGAATTAGACTTTCCTTGTTTTACTCTAGAATATGCTCAATCACATGTAAATAAGTGTTTGACTTGCTGACTGTGCTGGATTGTAGGATTTCAACTCTATTGAGTTATTTTATGACAAAGGGACCATATATTCTAGAAATTGAGCCAACTAAAGTGTTGGGGATTGATAACTGGGTCTGTTTAAAGTCAACCTAACATGAAGTGTGTTTTTAAGAAATGCTGGGCAATGACAAGGCCATTTAACAAAACTGGAACTTCTTATGCATATCAAGAGTGAGTTGTAATTAAAGGTTATAACCTCTTTTATAACTTAATTACTGCCACCGTTTCCTACGGCCGTGTTTAGAGTAATTCGATAGGGCATGGGTTGTTTTATACTTTTGGTAGTAAGTCTGCACTTGAAATGTTGAAAACTGAGCCGGTTATTCATGGTTCTGAAATGGTGACTTCTGAAACAAGTTTAGATCACTCTTTTATACAAAACGGAACGTTTACATGGTAGATAACTTGTTTACAAGTTTTATTGCTTAAGCTAAGTATTTATTATGCTTACAAAGGTTGGCTTTTGCCGTTATTAAAGGCATTTTAGCCTTCTTGAAAATGAAAATGCACTATTGTGATATAATGAAAAGTTTGATGCCAAAAGTCTTGCAAGTGAGATGCATCTGAAGTATTTTGGGCTAAGAGGATAGTGCTAGTGAATTCCTAGGGAGCAGACCTAGAAGTGGGAACCCTAGAGGACCCAAAAAAGGGTAAGACATAAGTGTAGGGAGCAGACTTGGTAAGCAGGAGCTCTAATTCCTAGGGAGAAGACCCAGAAGTGGGAACCCTAGAGCACTCTAACGAGGGTAGAACACAAGTTCAGGGAGCAGACCCACTATCCATGAACCCTAATTCCTAGGGAGGAGACCCATAAGTGGGAATCCTAAAAGATTCTGACGAGGATAAATGCTCACTGATTATGCGAAACCTTTGGGATATCATGAGTTGTGAGTTATGGAACTCACTTGAAGAGAGCACTAATATGTGAATCTGATGCCCAGAAAATGATTTCTTACTTATAAGAGTTGATAACTCCTTGTTTGAGGATTATGCTAGCACAAATGTTTGGAAATGCGCATGTGTTCTTTATAAAGGCGTATGATTCAGATGACTTCCCTGTGAAGGGATTGTTTCTTTTATAAATACTTAATGTGGTTCAAGTAAAGGTCCTTGCCTATTTATGTACTAATTCCTTTTTCTTACGAAAAGAACTTTAGTTGATAACTCTAACTGAACTCTTTGTTCTCAAGTGGTTATTTGTGAACTAAACGACCTACTGTTCTCAATGCCTGGATTTTAGCATGAAGCAACTTGCTATTGAGTCCTGTATGCCTATTAAGTGATGTTAAGCAAGTGCAATGAGCTGTTGTCACTGCTAAGTTACAACAGTCATAGGTTAGGCAAGTTAAGAGCTCTTGTGCTGGAATATAAGAAGGGAAGGTATGTCGTTTGAATTCTGAAGGTTATTGAGGTATTGATGAATATAAGAGACCTCGTATGTTTATTATGTGACATAAAATATCAATTTGTGTGTGAATGCCACCTAAAAGTATTGCGTGTAACTATTTTGTTTTCTTGGGATTGAGAATCATTCCCTGAGCATGTGGTAGCTTATCCCCTATTTATTCCCCTTTTCCCTAGGTTCTTGAAAAGACATGTAGAAGTCGGTTTGCATTCTTCGAGTCAAAATCCCCCTTTACTTCAAAGAAAGGAATTCTATGTACATGTATATATAGATTCATGAATTGACTAATGTAACATGACATATTCGTTGATTCTTGAGCATATGTAAGCAAAATACCTTGGTTCTTGTTTTGCAAATTGTATAACAGTCACTTTGAATGGCCATGTGGGCCAACCGTCTGAATAGTCAGCCATTTGGTTTAGTTGTTGTTGAATTTCATTATTGGGATGTAACCCCTAGCGCACCAGACATGTGATCATTTGAGTTGTACCTTTTATTTATTTCTTTCTTTTATTTAGCTTTGTAGCTTATGTACTCCTGGCGTGTGGCCCATAGAGTTGTGGCTTCCAGCATGTAGCTGTCAAGCTTCTTGATATGTCTTTTATGTTTTTTTATTACTGCGTGGACCTAATGTAAGACTTTAAGTCTAGGTTATGGTAAGGTTTTAGGTGGCGCTCTATCTGCTTCGCTCTAAAATTTTAGAATTAACACTTCTAGCCCTAGGGGGTGGGGGTGTTACAGTACAATGTATAATTTATTAGTACACAGATAGTCTTGTGTTTTTCAGCTTCGGCATCTTGTCTTTTGATGCATCTTAGTCAGCCCATGCCTGTGGCCCTATTTTTCCTCTGTTAATATTGTTACAAAAGCTTTCTTCTTTAAAACATTTTCACAAAATCCTTTTTTTGTGGGTCTCTTGGAATCGACCTCTCTACATGTAGAAATGCCGGTAGAGGTAAGGTTGCCTAAAGCTGGATCTCCCCTGACCCCGCGAAACCGGGACCCACACTGGGAGGTGTTGTTGTTGTGTTGTTGTAGACATGATATCAATGAAAAAGTAGCAAATGCTATTTCCAAGAGGTGATAGATTACAAAAGGGTTAGGAGGAAGTTTTCCAAGTAAGGTAGAAAACAATGGATAAAAAAGGTAGAAGATTTTGGAGGTTGGTAAAGTGGAGAAAGCAGCAAGTCAAGGGAAGTACAAAGATGGTTATAGGCCCTCTTGTAACATGCCATAATAATCACATGCCCCACTGAGCTGCCTTGAGCTCACTACTTACCTAAGACAGTGTTTTTAACTCAGCACCTCAAACGTCATTTTTAACCCCAAAATCACCTTGAATACATGTCCACAAAGGTTAGTTAGGCACCTTAGTGATAATCCATTTAGCTTATTGAACTTAGTAAGCAAGCTTAGCATCGACCACTAGGCATATCCGTCATAAAAATCTATGGTTTCACCCAAGGCCATCAGCCATAATTCAGGAATACTTGAACACTAGTTATATTCTTTTATTTAAGATTAATTAATGCATAATAGTTTTGACCATGCTTTTTATTTCAAACACATACACAAGAAAGCACTTATTAGTTTCGGCCACACACCCAATATTCAAGTTACCAGACAACATGCATAATGATGCTTATAAAGTATATACAATCCGCTTTGCCCATGCTTGCACTCACACTCTGTTTAATTCCTATGTGTATGAGTTTTAAGACTCTACCTTAGGATGTAGCATCCCAAGGGAATCTTTAGGTCGAACATAAAGCTCTAATACCACTTTGTGACACCTTGAAAATTTTAATTCATTTTTATATTAATCTTTAGCATGTTTAATGCAGTGCATAACAACCTAATGGATATCTTATCACTATCGTATTTGATTGAGAAATAAAAGGCAAAAGGAATTTCATGGAGATAGCCAAAAATAAAATTCAAAGTGAACAATTCAGTGTCAATGGTCAAACAATTAGCTACAAGTCCAATATTTATTAAACTAAGAAGGTTTAACTATGAAAAATCTTTTAAACGGCCTCGCTCACGTCCCATCTTCATGCAGCACATTGGTACATGCAATCAAAACATTTCGAACAATGAGACGAAACTCAATAATGTCTACCCCTAACCGTAAATCACCAACTAGAATTCATTTCAAATATTTAGGGGTGAGAAGGAAACATTCAAATAGTTTGGAACTGATTACCAGCCAGTTCAAGATCTTTAAACATCAAACATTAACCATTATCCAAAACCAAATAGAGTTAATTTAAATGGCGATCGACCCACCAAAGGGACTTGTGGTCTTCCGTCAAACAACTTCATAGGTTACCAAAACCCATCTTGGCATATGTCCATTTAGAATGACACGTACCCGAAAACCACATGCAATAACCTGGGGAAACATTCAATCACAACACCGTAGTACACATTGAGAAAATCACAAAATCATATATCGCAGTTCACGTTTTACATATAAGGTCCCATTGACATACAATGTCACATAAGAATTCATAAACATCCAAAACCATTTTAAAAGAACAACTGGGAGGAGTTAGGTTATAGACCTTACCTCGAAGAAGTATAAAGTACCTAGCTTGAGCTCGAATTAGAGTATTGCCTAAACCAATCTTTTCTAACTCAAAAACCAATCTTTTCCAACCCAAAAGTCAACCCAACCACTCGGACCACATGTATATAACAAATACCCCAAATATACGGATTTTTAAGAACCCAAGCAATTTATAAAAGCTCATTTATTCAAATAAATCAATTATTGAAATTTAACCCATTAGGGTTTGGAAATGGTTTCAGGTTGATTTTTTAACCTAACTTGCATAGACCATAACTTCGCATAGAAAACTCATATTAAGATGATTCAGCCCAATATAGAAAGGTATGCTTGTCTACTACAACTTTTATTCATATGAGCATTCACAAGAAACCATGACAACTACCTTAAAAATTCACATCTTTCCACCCACCCGGTCATAGGCTAGAATTACGTAGTCTACGGATAAAATTTATTTCTCACTCATTTTAAACCCAAAATTAGTGATTCAAAATTTCTAGAAACCTACACTCGTAGATCTACACTCCTAAATTTTTTCATGATTTGTTGCCCCGTTGATAAAAGCAATTTATTTTGCAAAATTTGGTCATTGCAGGTGCTATTTCTGAATTTGACTAACTCTATAATTCATGCATGAAATCACGACTTCCATTCAGATAAACTCATTAAAATCAATCTAAAATCATTCATAAGCATTCACACTAACCCTAAAATGAATAAAACCTACCATAAGCCCTTTTCAAGAGAGATTTTTAAATAGAAAAATTTCATGTTTACCTTTAAAAAAAGAATGGAGGCAAGAGGCTTGAATGAGTGCTTTCAATGGACCCGAAAGTCTAAAATCATAGTGCGAACATGAAAAAGAAGTATTTAGACTCTAGAAAATGAATAAACTTGCTATCAAAATTAGTTCTGTATGAGCATAAAATTTTTTAACTCATATAACCAAAAATCATAAACTTCTCACCCAAACTAAGGAAAGAGAAATGAGGCTTGGTGACTTGGTCGGTGGCTAGGGCAGCATAGTGGGTGGCTAGCGGCAGGGTTGTTGATGGTGGTAGTGACTAGAGCGGCGAAAAGGGGGGGGGAGGGAGAGAGAGACAGTTGTGAAGGAGGGGGTGTATTACATGAAACTAGAGAGAGTTGTGGGAGAGTAGGGTTTGAAGGGGCTTGAACATAATAATTAAATAGCAAATTTTTTGTTGAAAGTACACGGCTGGCAAGATAGAGGGAGGGAGTTATTCTAGGGCTTTATGTTTCTTTCCCCAAAATCCTACCCCATTAAATAAATTTTTTTGAATTTAAAAAAAGAATTGAGAGAGAACTCCTAAAATTTTATCAAATAAAATCAACATTTTGAAAAACCCAATTTTGTTTATAAACATGGAATATTTTAATTGAAGCTTGATTTGGGTCAAAATGTGGAATGGGTTTTGTTCGGGATTCTAATTACATGATGAGCCACTCTAAAATACTACCTATGAGCTCAAGCAACTAAGATCAACTCAACTATTCTTTGAGGATTGTAAATATGAATTTTAGGGGGCTTAGAATCATGCCAAATGTAGTTCAAGGGTGAGAAGGTACAACTTAGAAGAGGGATGCCTTTATGAGGACTTTTTAAGGTGAGCTTGTCAAATGAGGTATGCAAGGGTGATGAGATTAACGTAAACCAATAATTATTCTTTTTCTTTTTCTTTTTCTATTTTTTAACACTTCTATTAATATTTTTCCCTCTTCTGTTTTTAATGGGACCAATATGACATAACTTGTTTTTCTTGGTACAAATTTTCTTTTGATTATAAATTTTGAAATTGATGTCATAACATCACCTATGACACAGTTGCACAGCCTGAGTAGGTCAGATGTAGTTACAAAAGAAATAAGCTCCTTGAAGGCTCAAAGGGTTCCAAGTGGTAACTTTTGGATTTAAGAATGGAATTCTTATAGGTTACAAAAAAGGCATCATATCTTACGCATGTCCTTTTAAGGTTTCATGAATTATTGCTTGAAATGTTTGATCATTCACTTTATGAGACTGAAATTCTTGCCCTCTTATTATTTTATTTCTTTCCCTCTCCTCTTGTGTGGCTCACCCTTTTAGGTTTTTGAACTAGCCCCTGTTTTTTTATTTATTGCTTTTATTTGGATTCATTATAGGGCATACACATTCCCAAAAAAAGGAGTATAAAGGAACTAGTGAAGGAAAATTTTATTAATGAGCAAAGTTATATGAGATTTTGACTAAGAATGAAGAATGCAACCTAAGCACCTAAGGTTCACCCTATCTTCTAAATTGGAATGATGATGAGGCCTCTTGTGTTAAGGCTCTTTCAGGCTTGGTTATCAGATCACATAGGTTTCTATGGGCCCCACTGCCATTCTTACTGTAAGAACTTCTTGTCTGCTTATCGTTGCTAATGCTCCCTTCATTGTCATTTTGCCTTATGTTAGGAATAAAATATTATCATTAGATTTTGTGAAGAATTTTTAATTATTTTGTTTCCTAAACCCAAGTAACTTCCTTCCTAAGTAAGACTCTATTTTTGTATTTATACAAGTTGTATGAGGCTGCAAAGCAACAACACAAACAAAAGGGGCAGAGACCCATGACCAAGCTGAGGCCAATTTCATTCCTTGAGCATATTGTTCTTATTTTTCATCTAGATTTTTTCATGGTATCGAAACCATGACTGGGGGAAGGAAATTTGTAATTGAAAATCATCTCCTTATTTTTGACATCTGTCTAAAGGGCCAGGAGTTGCTATCACTTTGGTCACATTCACCAGAAAAAATCATGATTTATGGAGGAAGGCAGTGAGAACTACATTAAAATCCAAAAACAAACTAAGGTTCATAAATGGAACTCTAGCCAAGCCAACACCAAAAGAAGGAGAAGATCAAAGCGTGTTAGAGGCTTGGGAGATGGTTAATTCCATGATTTGTTCATGGATTATTCACATAATCAACCCGAAGCTACATACAACCGTGGCCCATGCTGAAACGGCCCGAGCTATGTGGGAAAACTTGGCAAAATGAAATGCTATTGCAAACACCCCAAAAATTCACCAACTAAAAACTGACCTTGCATCTTGTAAACAAGGAGGTTTGGAAGTCATTGAATTTTACTCAAAATTGATGGGGTCATGGAGTGAATTAGAAAATTATGCCAAGCTCCCTCATTGCCATGTGGAAAGTGTGAATGTGGAGTCGGAGAAAAGATCGTGAAATGATCGATGAAGAAAGAACCCATCAATTTTTAATGGGTTTGAATGGCGAGTCTTTCTCGGGGATGCGTAGCCAAATTCTAACACGAGATCCCTTGTCATCTCTTGGCACAATTTTTGACATAATACAACAAGAGGAGAATCACTTGCAAGCATTGCGGGAAAGGGATCATCGGGCTGAGAATGTTGTGGTTTTTGCGGTAAGAGAACGGTCTAACAACCAAGAATGACCCTCTTGCAAGCATTGCGGGAAGGACGGGCATAACGAGACCACGTGTTACGAGCTAGTCAGATATCCTTCAAACTGGAGCTCTCAGAGAGGAAGAGGTCGTGGAGGCCGGGGTGGTCGAGTATCGCATGGAGGCAAAACACCGGCTGCCACTGTTCGTGGATATGGGTCTGGGTGCAAGGTAGCCCATGCTGCGCTGGCCTAGCCCAAAATTGGGGACCCCAGTAACGCTTCTGGGCAAGAACAACAGCCAGTTCACATTCCCAGTTTGAATTCGGAACAAGTGCAATGACTCCTTAGCTTTTTGGAAGTCCCTAAAGGTGGTAGTGATCAACTCTAGGTGAGGTTTCTTGGATGTTTGACGATGGCGCATCTTGTCACATGACAAGAAATTCACAAGTCTTGTAAGAAGCCGAGAAAATTCTTCCTGTGTCTATTAGGTTACCTAATGGGACCAACACAATTGCGACTCACCAAGGCTCGGTGAATTTGGGAGGAAACTTAAAATTAAACAATGTTCCTTATTTTCCTTCCTTACAGTGCAATTTAATTTTAGTTACTAGGTTATGTAATGACTTAAGATGTCTAGTAACTTTTTCTGATGATGCATGTGTGTTATGGGACCATACTTCGAGGACTCTAATTGGTGCGGGTGAACAACAAGGAGGACTCTATTACTACAAAGAAGGGTCATTGGAGAAGAAACAAGTGAATGCAATCAACAACAACAACATGTAGCACAAACGTTTAGGACATCCATCCAGTGAAGTGTTATTTCTTCTTCCTAGCAGTTTATTGGTCAATTTTAGTAAAAATAATCATGAAGTGTGTGAAATTTTTTATTCTTTTCTTCTTCTTCTTCTTCTTCTCCTTTTTTTCTTTCAAACTCCAATTGCGCACATATTTGAGGCCCATATAGGCTCTCAGAAATTAAACACTCACTGTCTTACACTCACCCGAATAGAGGTGCTAGAGCAAACAATTTATTCTCATCATTATTTTATTTATTGATTATTTGTGAGGTGCGAGTCATTAATCGGCCCAAAAGGGGGCATGACTCTCCCAACATGGGTTACTCCATGCATAAGGCTCAACTTGAGACCTAAACTTAAGGGGAAAAGGTACTGAGCCACCTAATCCTACCCATATTGGTAATTTAACCCTTTTTTGTTCTTTTTTTCTCTTTTTTTTTCTTTCACCCTTTTTTTTTCTTAATAAGACAAGAAAAGTCACAATTTTAATGAGTTATTCTACTAATTCAATAGTCTAGAAAATGGACTAAGTTATTTTATTACCTCTGAAGCGGTTATATAACATGATCAAATAAGATGGATAATTATGACAGTTACTCATTAAAGAGATATACGAGAATTAACTCAAACTTCGCTGGATGACAGTTAGCATGCTCAGAAGTCTTCACTCGTAAAAGAATAAACTAAAAAATAGCTAGGCAAAAAAAAAAAAAAGCAAGAAAGCCTAGCATAAACTCACATTCATGCATTAGTTTTAAGAAAATCATAAAAAAAATTTGTTTGTTTTTTTTAAAAAAATAATGAAAACTGCAGGAATTAAATGTAAAATGCATCCCCCCATAGTTAATTCATGCATTGTCCATAATGCATGCAAAAAGATAGAAATAATGAAGATAAAAGTAAATTAAATGTGTACATCCCTGAAAATGTTGGGTTGCCTCCCAACCAGCTCCTTTGTTTACGGTCGTTGGCTCGATGCAAATGAGCTCATCGATCCTCTAGTCGGATCTCCTGCACTAAGCATACCTCATCTCCTTCATAAAAGTGCTTTAGCGTGTGACTATTTACCTTGAAAATCTTGTTAGTAGCAAAGGATTTAGTCTCAACTGCACCATGTGGATAAGTCTTTATTATCATTAAAGGTCCTAGCCATCTAGAGTTCAACTTACCAGGAAAGAGTCTCAATTTTGAATTGATTAACAACACTTTTTCAGCCACCTGAAATTCTTTCCTACTAAGCTTAGCATCATGAAAAGCTTTGGCTTTACCTTTGTAGATCACTGAATTGTCATAGGCTTCCAGACGAATCTCTTCTAATTCCTACAATTGCAACTTACGCTCCTTCCCTGCTAGGTCATAATCTAGACTACACTGCGTTGCAGCCCAATATGATTTATGCTCTAGTTCTACAAGGAGATGACATGCTTTACCGAAAACTAACCTATAAGGTGACATACCTATTGGTGTCTTATATGTGGTCCTATAGGCCCAAAGAGCTTTATCTAACCTAAGGCTCCAATCTTTCTTATCTGGTCCAACAACCTTTTCTAATTTTCCCTTAGTCTCTCTATTGGAGATTTCAGCTTGGCCATTTGTTTGGGGATGATAACCAATGGACACCTTAGGAGTTACATGATATTTGGCTAATAAGGCACCTAAGGCTCTATTACAAAAAATGTGTTTCCCTATCACTGATGATTGCTTTAGAAACTCCATATCTATGCAAAATGAGAGATTTAACATGCTTCACAATAGTTTTAGCATCATCAGCTCTAGTAGCCACAACTTCAATCCATTTAGATACATAGTCAACAAGCATAAGAATGTAAGTAAAACCAAAAGAAAAGGAAAAAGGCCCCATAAATTCAACACCCCATACATCAAAAATCTCACAAACACACACATTACACAGAGGCATTTGATTCCTTCTAGATAAATTTCCTGTCTTCTAGCATGCTTCACATCTTTTGTAAAATTCATGGGCATCCCTAAAAATAGTATGCCAATAAAATCCATATTCAAGGACTTTGTGTGCCGTTCTTTTGGGTCCAAAGTGTCCCCACTTTCAGAAGAGTGATAGAAAGTTAAAATTGAATGAAATTCACTATCATCTACACAACGCCTTATAATCTGATCTCCAAAAAATTTCCATAAATATGGCTCATCTCGAACATAATATTTAGATTGAGCTCTTATCTTCTCCTTTTAGGCTCTAAACAATTCTATAGGAAAGGTTTTGATTACTATATAATTAATGATATCAGCATACCAAGATAGCATATTAGTGATAGCATATAAAGTCTCATCAGGGAGACAATCACTTAATGGATTCTTAATGGATTCTTAATCTCCAATTGGAATTCTTGTAGTGGTAACACCCATCTAATCAATCTAGGTTTTGAGTCATTCTTACTTAACAGATGTTTAATAGCAGAATCATTAGTATAAACAGTAATTTTAACACCCAATAGATAAGGACGAAACTTTTCTAAAGTAAAAACAATAGCCTACATTTCCTTTTCTGTAGTAGTGTAGTTACACTATGTTGAGTCTAGGGTTATGGAAGCATAATAGATCACATGAGGTACCTTCCCTACTCTTTGACCTAAGACTGCCCCTATTGCCTTATCACTAGCATCACACATCAGTTCAAAAGGCAAGGCCTAGTTAAGGGGTTCTACTATAGGAGTGGTGATCAATTTCAACTTCAATTGATCAAAAGCTCTCCTACAGTCCTCATTAAAATCAAATAAAGCATCTTTTACGAGTAAAGCACATAAAGGAGAGGCAATCTTTTTAAAATCCTTAATAAACCTCCTACAAAATCCAACATGACCTAGAAATGACCCCACCTCCTTGGCACATTGTGGATAGGACAAAAATTAAATGATGTCTATTTTAGCCTTATCAACCTCTAATCCCTTGGATGACACTACATGCCCTAGTACTACTCCACGTTCCATCATGAAATGACACTTTTCAAACTTAAGCACCAAATTAGTCTCAATGCAACGTTTAAGTCGTAACGTAAGATGATGCAAGTACTCATCAAATGGATCACCATGTACAGTAAAATCATACATGAAAACTTCCATAATTTTGGTGATAAAATCAGAAAAAATACTCATCATACATCTTTGAAATGTAGCATGAGTATTACATAGACTAAATGGCATCCTTCTAAAAGCATAGGTGCCAAAAGGACAAGTAAAAGTGAGGTTTCCCTTATCCTCTGGAGCTATAGAGACTTGAATATAACCTGAATATCCATCAAGAAAGTAATAATGGGACCTCCCAGCTAATCTCTCTAATATCTGATCCATAAAGGGCAATGGAAAATGATCCTTCTTAGTGGCCTTGTTAAGCTTTCTATAGTCAATGCACACTCTCCAATCACTCTGGACTCTAGTAGGTACTGAACAACTCTTGTGCCCCACTTTTTAGGAACCACATGGATAGGACTAACCAACTTAGAATCAGCGATGGGGTATATTACTCTAGCATCTAACCACTTCAAAATTTCTTTTTTAACTACCTCCATCATAGGTGGATTTAGTCTTCGCTAAGGGTCTTTCTTAGGCTTAGCATCTGATTCTAATAATGTGATTTTATGTGAACATAATGTGGGGCTAAGTCCTTTAAGGTCTGCTAAAGTCCACCCTAATGCTTCAATATGGTCTCTAAGCACCCTAATAAGTTTATCCTCTTGTTCAAATATAAGTGCATTAGAGATTATAACAAGTAAGGTCTCATCATCCCCTAAATAAGCATACTTAAGATTTTTAGGCAATGATTTTAGTTCTAACTTAGGGGGTGAAATGCGAGAGGGTATCATCTTCGTGTGACTTTTAGGCAATTCTAGCTTCCTAGGTCTGTCAACTATATGCAATTGCAACAAAGACTCTATGCTGCTCACTAACTCACTATTGATATGGTAAGGCACATCACTAAACATAAACAGATCCCAACATTGAGTAAGTACAATTAACAATTCATCATCATGAGACAGTTCCTCAACATCTTGGAACAATTCAACAATCAGAACAGGTGCATACAGATAATTCACATCAGCAGGAAATCTCATAGCATAAAAAAATACTAAACTTACTAATTTCACCATCAAAATCCATAGTTAGTGTTCTGGCATGCACATCTATTTTTGTCCTAGTTGTTTTAAGAAATGGTTTACCAAGCAATATTGGAACATTATAAGGCGTGTTGCAGTGGCTACAAATTAAATAGCCTAAACACCCTTGTAAATATATGTTAAGAACTATAGATAGGGCAAGTAGGGTCGATCCCACAAGGAAACAGATTTAACTTACAAAGCAATGATACTCTCAAAAAAAAAATGTAAAAAAAAAAACTAGAGGCTAATAAGATTTAGCTCTATGACTCAAACAATCAAAAAAAACTAATTTGGGGGGGGGGGGAATTGGATAAAATATTTAAATATCTAACTAACAATATAATTAAATTGTTGAACACAAAAATTATAAACTAATAATAAAATTTATGCAGAATAGAAGAAAACAAATATCACTCAATTAGAAATTTGCTCAACCTTAATATATATTTTACCATGTTCCATTATTTAATCAGTGATACGTATATTATATTTACTGAATAGTTAAACTGTAGGTTAAGAACGTCTGTAACCCCTATTTTCCCTTACTGTTTTAATACACCCTAGAACGTCTAAGGATGAACTCTTTTAAGTCATTTAACTTATTACTTTACAGGATAACAAATTAATGACTCAAAGCATGAAGTTTTATGAAAACTTCATCTAACCTAAACCATTAAATCTTCCACAACAGATTCATGTAGTTTAGACCTAAGTTGATTTTTTTAAGTTTAATAGTCAAAAGTTGTTACTAGGTAACACTATTTAAATGTTAGAATTATTTAGGTGGCCAAACAAAAAAAATTCAACATTCAACATTAAACAATTATTCCAAATCAACTTAGATTATTCATATAAACATAATATAAAATTTAAGCACACAAAACTTATCTCAAAAAGAATAACTTCACATGGTAAGTTATAATATTAGGTCAAGCAAAAGTATTAAATTAGCCTAAAATATCAACACAAAAACAAATAACTTTAATAAACTCACGAAAATAATAATAAAAAAAAAACAGAGGGAAGCGGCTGAAACACTCCAAAAAAAAGAGATGGAGCTCTGATGATGTTCGATGAAGATTTACGATGATCAAAGATGATGATTGTGATGATCAATATTCTGATTATGATCATTGGTGTTGATGCGATTCGATGGTGATGGTTTGATGAAGATGAATATGGTGATTGCGATGATGATTGAAGATAGTGATGATGAATTTATGATGAGGAGTAAATGATGGGTGATGCTTGATTTTCGATGATGATTTGCCTCTGCCGTGAGGTGATATATATAATGGTGATGATGGAAGTTGAGATGAAGGTGGTTGTGGTGGTGAGGGAGAAGTGGAGAAGATGAAGCTAAAACATGAGATTTGTGTGGTTGAGTGTTGGGCATGGAGAAGAAGAAGGAGAAGGTGAGGTGAGGATGTGGTGGTGAAAGAGGCGTGGAGAAGAACATGGAGAAAATTCAGGGATGATGGTTTTTGATGAGTCACGTACGAATGACTGAGGCTTTGGTTTTTCTTTTCTTTTTTTTCTAATGGGAAAAGGTTGGGCTGAGGGTATTGGGCTGCGGATCAACTCCTCAATTATGGCCCAATTCTTCATTTTCAACAATACTTCATCTTCTTCCCGCAATTTGTTCGAGGTATTCATTGCCTTGGACTGAGGCGTTCTTAATAATTCTTCCTTTATCCATTTAACTTGAAAAATAAGGAAGAAAAATATAATAAGTAGCACATTAATATCAAACTGAAAATTGGCCCAATATTAATATTTTAGCCCATAATTAAAATTACAGCTTAAATTAGGTCCAATAACCCATGTTTTCATTTTTATTGTTACTTTTTCTTAAATATGCAAATGCAACTAAATATGCAACTATATGCTTTAAATAATAAAAATATTTAAGTAAATCAGTATAGAATAAATATGAAAATAAAGCTCGAACAAATACCCCCACACTTAGACTTTTGCGCCCTTGATAAATTTATTAACCTAAAAATAAAATAAAATAAAATCAATCACTTTCGTAGGGATTACGATTACACTGAGCACGTGCAAAAAGCCCTTTAAACCTTCGGGTGGCCCACGGTAGGACGAGTATGGATTTCGTGAGGGTTTCCAGCAAGTTTACCCACAAAACCTTTAAAAAGAACAAGAGAAGACAGAATTTGTTTTTTTTTTTAAGGAGACAATATAAAATTTCAGCTAGACACAACCCTTTAAAACCAAGATATTATGTTGTATGTGCACGAGGCGTACATTCCAAAACTCTAAGCCTTCATATACGACATCTACACTCCACTTTTCACCCCACAAACCAACATAACAATGTATCCATCCTAGTGCATGGAGTATGTGAGTACCATTGCCCCAAAGACAGGGCAAGTCAGAGTTTGACTCATTCCCACCTGACAATATATAAATTACTTTATTGACTCACTGACATGGAAAGTAAGCTTTCCAGTAGCAGCATTGCCTCAAAGGGTAGTACCCAGTAGCGCATGCCTCAAACGGCTACTTGTCATTCCCAACTTTGACTCTTTTTTTTCTTTCCGAAGTCTAAATAAAAGCAAAGACGAATGCAAGTGGGAGAATCAAGCCTAGAAGCCTAAGACTCTAAGACAATGGTGATATACAAAATAAGGATTGGACTCACAGTTATAATGGAGTAATGAGGTTAGACTCGGGTTATAGAATATCACATCTAGGACTCGGTTTCTCATGCACGCCTCACAACTTACTACTTAAGTTAAGGGAGTCAATCTGGTCAAAATAGTATGCATTTCCTAAACCACAAAAAAAGAAGAAGGAAAACATAAGAAATCTTCTTTTTTTTTTAAACAAAAAATAATGAAACAAATATGAAAAAGATATGAACTAAATGAACTAAAACTAAATATAAATCTCCCTCTCCCACACTTATTTCATGCATTGTCCTCAATGTAGGGAATAACAACAAAACGAAAAGAAAAAGGAAAGACAAAACGAAAAGAAAGCTCCCTAAAAGAATCTTGGGTTGCCTCCCAAGCAGAGCCTTTATTTCTTGTTGTTGGCTCGACCTCTTTTCCGGTCATGGATCTTCCAAATCAATGTCCTCAACTTTGCAAACAACTCCTTCATAAAAATGTTTCAACCTCTGACCATTCACCTTAAAAATCTTATCAGTATCAAGACTCCTAATTTCCGCCACCCTATGAGGATGGACATGAGTGACTTCAAAAGGGCCTAGCCACCTAGATCTAAGTTTCCCAAGAAATAGTTTCAATTTTGAATGAAATAACAAAACTTTTTCTCCTACATGAAACTCTTTCCTAACCAACTTCGCATTATGAAATGCCTTAGACTTGCCCTTATAAATGACTGAATTGTCATAGGCTTCTAACCTTATTTCCTCTAACTCTTGCAGTTGTAATTTCCTCTCCTTTCCTGCTTCCATATAATCCATATTACACTTCTTCACAGCCCAAAATGATTTATGTTCTAATTCTACAGGTAAGTGACACGCTTTCCCAAAGACTATCCTATATGGTGACATCCCAATTGGAGTTTTATATGCAGTCCTAATAGCCCAAAGTGCATCATCTAATCTATCACTCCAATCCTTCCGGTCAAGTCTAATAATTTTCTCCAAAACCCCTTTAATTTCTTTATTCATGCTATAAGATTGACCATTAGTTTGTGGGTGATAAGCACTCGAAACCTTATGTGTAATATGAAACTTATCTAGTAGACCCTTCAAAGTTATATTACAAAAGTGAGTTCCCCTATCACTAATGATGGCTTTCGGCATCCCATACCTATTCAAAATGTTCTTGTTAACATGCTTAACCATAGTCTTAACATCATTAGTTTTAGTTGGAATAGCCTCAACCCACTTCGATAAATAATCCACACAAACTAGAATATGTTGGTTCCCATTGGAAGGGGGAAATGGGCCCAGAAAGTCAATACCCTATACATCAAAAATTTCACACACAAATATATTATATAAGGGCATTTGATTTCTATCACCTAAATTTCCAGTTCTTTGGCACATGTCACATCTTTTACAAAATTCAAAACAATCTTTGTGAATTGTGGGCGAGAAAAATCCACATTTTAAAACTTTATGTGCAGTGGGTTTAGGACCAAAGTGACCTCCTCCCTCTCGGAAGTGACAAAACTTCAAAATAGATAAAATTTCAGAATCATCAACACACCTTCTAATTACTTGCTCACTACAAAAACGCCACAAATATGGCTCATCCCACACATAAAATCTAGCTCGTGATTTTATTCTATCTTTAGCATGCTTAGGCATATTAGTAGGAAAGGTTTTGGTAACTAAATAATTAACAATGTTCGCACACCAAGGAAAAGCTTCAGTAACAGCATATAAATGTTCAACAGAAAAATAATCATTAGAATCCTTACTAATTTATGCAGTTGGAATCCTACTCAGATGGTCAGCTACATGGTGATCTAGGCCTTTCCTATCCTTAATTTCTAAATCAAATTCTTGCAACAGTAAAACCCATCTAATTAGCCTAGGTTTAGCCTCTTTCTTTTTCATTAAATATTTTAAAGCAGCATGATCAGAATATACAGTGATCTTAGTACCCAGCAGATAGGATCTAAATTTTTCCAATGCAAACACAACAGCATACAATTCTTTCTCAGTAACAGTATAATTACATTGTGCAGCATCTAATGTCTTACTGGCATAACAAATCACATGAGATTCCCTCCCCTGTTTTTGCCCTAGAGCAGCCCTTACTGCTTTATCAGATGCATCACATAAAAGTTCAAACGCAAGGGCATAATTAGGTGCTTGAATAGTAGGAGGTGAAATCAAACACTTCTTTAATTCATCAAAAGCATTGTTGCAGTCATCATTAAAAATAAACTCAACATCCTTAGTAAGCAAAGCACATAACGGAAAAGTAATTTTTGAGAAATTCTTAATGAATCGTCTATAAAATCCTACAAGTCCTAAAAATGATCTAATATCTTTCACACTAGATGGGTAAGGCAAAGACTGAATCACTTCTACCTTAGCTTTATCAACTTCTAAACCTTTCTCTGAAACGGTATGCCCTAGTACCACTCCATGATCAACCATAAAATGACATTTTTCAAAGTTCAAAATTAGATTGGTTTCAATGCAGCGCCTAAGAACTAATGTCAAATTATGCAAACTGTGGTCAAAACAGTCACCATGCATAGTAAAATCATCCATAAACACTTCCATAATCTTATCGATGAAATCAAAAAATATGGACATCATACAGCGTTCAAAAGTAGCAGGTGCATTACAAAGACCAAAGGGCATGCGTTTAAATGCATAAGTACCAAAAGGGCAAGTGAAGGTGGTCTTATCCTGATCCTATAGAGCTATGGGTACTTGTAAGTAACCCGAATACCCATCTAGAAAGCTATAGTAAGAATGACCTGCTACCCTTTCTAACATTTGGTCCATAAAAGATAAGGGGAAGTGGTCTTTCTTAGTTGCTTTGTTTAGCTTCCTATAATCAATACATACCCTCCAACCTGGCTATACTCGTGTGGGTATAAGTTCTCCCTCTTTGTTGGTCGCTACGGTGGTGTCACCTTTCTTAGGGACTACATGTATGGGACTAACCCACTTAGAATCAGCAACTGGGTAAATCACCCCTGCTTCCAACCATTTAAGATTTCCTTTTGCACCACCTCCACTATAGGAGTATTGAGACGGTGTTGAGGATCTCTTTTAGGGGTTGCATCAGGTTCTAAGGCAATTTTATGTGTACATAATGTTGGGCTTAGTCCTTTAATATCAGCCAAAGCCCATCCTATTGCACTCTTGTTATCTCTAAGAACTCTAATCAATTTTTCCTCTTGTAATTCAGTTAAAGAATTAGAGATAATCACAGGTAAAGTTTCATCATCACCTAAGTATGCATATTCAAATTAGCAGGCAATGGTTTCAATTCAGGCTTAACAATAGTATCTTGGGTTGACATGGTTTTAACACATAACTTTTGTCTAACAACTTGAGAAGGGGGTTGCGTGCTTTGTAAAGACTTCAAATCATAAATAGCATCCACCAATTCATCACATAAAGCATAATCACATTTAGTCAAATCAGTACTAGACAATCTATGAGTAACAGCCAGATTAAAAACTTCTTCATTATTCAATTCAAAAACATCTTGGGACAATTTTTCATATACATCCAAGGCATTCACATTATGTACGTCAGTAGGAAATAACATTGCCTTAAATATATCTTAATCACCTCCCCATCAAATTCCATGGTTAACTGCCCACTATGCACATCAATCTTTATTCTAGAGGTTTTCAAAAATGGTCGGCCAAGTAGAATGGGTGGTTCATTCTCTCCCCCTCCCATGTCAAGTACATAGAAATCAGCAGGGAAGACAAGCTCATTGACCTGGACTAAAACATCCTCTAAGACACCATCAGGGTAAGCATTACTTCTATCAGCTAACTGAATCACCAGAATAGTCTACTCTAAAGGTCCCAGATTAAGAGAATCATAAACAGATCTAGGCATAACATTGATAGAAGCTCCTAAGTCAAGCATACATATATCAAATCTACTGTTACCTATTTTACAAGGTATAGAAAACATGCCAAGGTCTTTACACTTAGGAGGTAACCTCTTTTGAAACACAATAGATAAGTTTTCCCCCACTCTAATCTTTTCATCCCATTTTTGCTTTCTTTTATTGGTGCACAATTCTTTTAGAAACTTAGCATATCTAGGCACTTGTATTATAGCATTTAAAAGAGGAATATTGATTTCTACCTTCCTAAACGCCTCTAAAATCTCATCATTAGCCTGGTCACGCTTAGGTTGGGCATATCTATGTGGGAAGGGTGGTCTAGGAACATAGTGGGGGAGTTTGTTGAAGCCCTCTAAAGTCATCTCTTGATGTTTCCTACTCTTTGGTTCTCCTCCCTTCTCTTTCTCACCCCCTTTTTGTTCCTTGGTCTTAGTTTTCTTACTCACCTCTTTCTCACTCTCAACGTCTTTCTTAGACAAATGGGGCTCTCCTAGTTCCTTTCCACTCCTTAAAGTTATGGCACTGACATTGTCCTTAGGATTTGTAAAGGGTTAGGCAGGCAACCTATTATTACTCTGAGATTGCATGTTACTAACGAAGGTTCCTAAAGCGGATTGAGTTTGGCTCATTTGCATAAGGACAGTTTTCATTGAATTAAATCTAACCTCTGTCTCTTTCTTATCTTGGTCCATCTTTTTCATTAACTGTTTTGGTTAGCTGGAGGTTGAGGTCGAGTATAACCAGGTGGATTAGGTGGTTCGTACCTAAGATTAGGGTGATCTCTCTAACCCTCATTGCAAGTGTTGAAGTAAGGGTCATACTTCTTGGGATGATGGTTAAACATAGCATTAACATTCCCCTCTTGTAAGGTTGGACAAGCATCAGTAGGATGACCTTCCATACAACATATTCCACATACTACCCTAGCACTAGGTCCTTTGGCCATCAACTTATCCAACTTAGAGGTCAAAGCTGCTAACTGGTGTTGAATAGTATCAACCGCATTAACCCTACCAGTCACCAAGTCAGATTGAGTATTAAACTATTGTGAGTTTTGGGCCATATTAGAGATCAAAGTCATAGCTTGGGTAGGTGTCTTGTCAACTAATGCTCCTCCACTAGCAGCATCTATCATTCCCCTATCATTAGGCAACAGTCCTTCGTAAAAGTATTGAATCAGCAATTGGTCATTAATTTGATGTTGGGGACAACTACTACAAAGTCTTTTAAACCTTTCCCAGTATTCATACAATGACTCATTCAAGTTTTGCCTAATTCCACAAATTTGTTTCCTAATAGCACCAATTCTACTAGCAGGGAGAAATTTCTCTAGAAAAGATTTTTGCAATTAAGTCTAACTAGTAACAGATCTAGGAGGAAGGTTATATAACCAATCCTTGGCCAAGTTACGTAGAAAAAGAGGGAAAGCATGAAACTTAACCTGATCCTCATCAATACCATCGCGTCTCATAGTAGAACAAACAACTAAAAACTCTTTCAAATGCATATGAGGATCTTCACCAGACAAACCATTAAACTTAGGAAATAGATTGAGAAAACCTGAATTCAACTTTAACGGTTTCTCCAATTCAGGAAAAAGAATGCCAAGCGGTTGTTGTGAGACATCTGGCGTAGCTAATTCCTTCAAAGTCCTTGTCGCCATAAGTGGTTTTTCTTCGTCGTTCACAAAAATCTCAAGTAACTGTTCTATGGTGGCATTGTTCAGGAATTGAACGTAGGAGTTGATACATTTTATTCTCTCGTCAACGTTCATAAACCTGAAAAGAAATAATTAAATAAGTATAAAGAATCAATTGAAATGATTACTTTGTTTAAAAAAAAATTCAAAACAAAGGTAAACAATAACAAAAATAAATAAGTAAATTATGAGAATAAATTCAAGACTTAGTAACAAAAATAATTTCCTAGGCAACAACGCCAAAATTTGTAAGGCATGTTGCAGTGCCTACAAATTAAATAACCTAAATACCCCTGTAAATATATGTTAAGAACTATAGATAGGGCAAGTGGGGTCAATCCCACAGGGAAATAGATTTAAGTTACAAAGCAATGATACTCTCATAAAAAAAAATATAAAAAAAATACAAAACTAAAGACTACTAAGATTTAACTCTATGACTCAAACAATCACAAAAAAACTAATTGGGGGGGGGGGGGTAATTGGATAAAATATTGAAATATCTAACTAACAATATAATTAAATTGTTGAACACAAAAATTATAAACTAATAACAAAATTTTAGCAGAATAGAAGAAAAAAAATATCACTCAATTAGAAATTTGCTCAACCTTAATATATATTTTACCATGTTCCGTTATTTAATCATTGATACGTATATTATATTTACTGAATAGTTAAACTGTAGGTTAAGAACATCTGTAACCCCTATTTTCCCTTACTATTTTAACGCACCCTAGAACGTCTAAGGATGAACTCTTTTAAGTCATTTAACTTATTACTCTACAGCATAACAAATTAATGACTCAAGCATTAAGTTTTAGGAAAACTTCATCTAACCTAAACCATTAAATCTTCCACAGCCGATTCATGTAGTTTAGACCTAAGTTGATTCTTTTAAGCTTAATAGTCAAAAGTTGTTATTAGTTCACAGTATTTAAATGTTAGAATTATTTAGGTGGCCAAACAAAAAAAATTCAACATTCAACATTAAACAATTTTTCCAAATCAACTTAGATTATTCATATAAACATAATATAAAATTTAAGCACACAAAACTTATCTCAAAAAGAATAACTTCACATGGTAAGCTATAATATTAGGTCAAGCAAAAGTATTAAATTAGCCTAAAATATCAACACAAAAACAAATAACTTTAATAAACTCACCAAAATAATAATAAAAAAAAACAGAGGGAAGCGGTCAAAACACTCCAAAAAAAGAGATGGAGCTCTGATGATGTTCGATGAATATTTACGATGATCGACGATGATGATTGTGATGATCAATGTTCTGATTATGATCATTGGTGTTGATGCGATTCAATGGTGATGGTTTGATGAAGATGAATATGGTGATTGCGATGATGATTGAAGATAGTGATGATGAATTTATGATGAGGAGTAAATGATGGGTGATGCTTGATTTTAGATGATGATTTGCCTTTGCCGTGAGATGATATATATAATGCTGATGATGGAAGTTGAGATGAAGGTGGTTGTGGTGGTGAGGGAGAAGTGGAGAAGATGAAGCTAAAACATGAGATTTGTGTGGCTGAGCGTTGGGCATGGAGAAGAAGAAGGAGAAGGTGAGGTGAGGATGTGGTGGTGAGAGAGGCGTGGAGAAGAAGATGGAGAAAATTTAGGGATGATGGTTTTTGATGAGTCACGTGCGAACGGCTGAGGCTTTGGTTTTTCTTTTTTTTTTTGTGACAAAAGGCTGGGCTGAGGGTATTGGGCTGCTGATCAACTCCTCAATTATGGCCCAATTCTTCATTTTCAACAATACGCTATCTTTTTCTCAAAATTTGTCCGAGTTATTCATTACCTTGGACTGAGGTGTTCTTAATAATTCTTCCCTTATCCATCAACCTGAAAAATAAGGAAGAAAAATATAGTAAGTAGCACATTAATATCAAACTGAAAATTGGCCCAATATTAATATTTTAGCGCATAATTAAAATTACAACTTAAATTAGGTCCAATAACCCATGTTTTCATTTTTATCATTATTTTCCCCTAAATATGCAAATGCACCTAAATATGCAACTATATGATATAAATCATAAAAATATTTAAGTAAATAAGTATAGAATAAATACGAAAATAAAGCTCTAACAAACATCATGGCATGCATCACCCATGTTCAATACATAAAAGTCAGTAGGAAAAACAAGTTCATTGGCTTGGACTAAGACGTCTTTTAAAACCCTATCTGGGTATACATTAGTCCTATCAGCTAACTGAATGATTAAATCAGTATTCTTTAACTCTCCTAAGTGTAGTTTGTCATAAATGGATTTAGGCATCACATTAATGAAAGCTCCCAAATCAAGCGTGGCTCTATTAAAGTAGATGTTTCCAATTTTACAAGGAATAGAAAATACACTTGGGTCCTTACATTTAAGGGCAAGCTTCTTTTGGAAAGCAGCAGACACATTTCCCCCCACACTTACCTTTTCGTTCCCTTTCAGTTTACGTTTTGCAGTACAAAGCTCTTTAAGGAACTTGGCTTAACGAGGCACCCACTTTGTTGCATCTAGGTGAGTAATGTTGATCTCCAACTTCCTAAATGTTTCTAAGATTTCTTGGTTTGTCTCATCAACCTTAGCGGGTTTTCCTCTCAGTCTATGAGGTAAAAGTGGTAATGGCTTGTAAGGTTCCTTAACATTAGAGGTGGTATCTTGATCTTGGTTAAGTTCAGGTTTTGAAATGGTTGAGATGGTAACCTATGTTGTATTTGGGCCTGGAGGTTGCTAACTATGGTATCAGTAGCAGTCTACCTCTCCTGGACCTATTTAAGAGTCATCCCTATGTTTCAAAACCTAGTGTCAACCTCCTTTTTCTGATCATCCATCTTTTTTATGACTTGCTCTAAAAGAAAATTTGTTCTATCCTGAGCAGATGGTTGATGTGATGGTTGGTCAAAGCCCGAGGGGTTGTTCCGAGGTCCATACCTAATATTAGGATGGTCTCTCCATCATTCATTATAAGTGTTGGAGTATGGGTCATACTTCCTTTGGCCTTGGTTAGAAAACATTGCATTCACATCACCCCCTTAAAGTGTAGGGCACGCATTAGTAGCATGTCCCTCTAAACATCAAATACCACGCACCACTGCTTTCTGAACTCCTCCAGTGATGAGTTTGTTCAGCATAGTAGTGATATGAGACAACTAGGCCTCTACAGATGGACCTGAACTAAGCTCATTGACCTTCCGAAATTGGGGTTCCCTAGTTCCAAATTTTTGAGTATTTTGCGCCATGATATTAAACAATTCCGTAGCCTGAGCTGGAGTTTTATTAACCAAAGCCCTCCACTAGCAGCATCCACCATATTTCTATCTATAGGTAATAAACCTTCATAGAAATATTGAATCAATAATTTTTCAGATATTTAATGTTGGGGACAACTAGCACATAATTTATTAAAACGTTCCCAATACTCATGAAATGTTTCCCCATTCATTTGTTTAATTCCACATATTTCTTTTCTAATGATCCAATTCTAGATGCGGGAATTTTTTTTTCCAAAAACACTTTATGAACTTGGGTCCATGTTGTAGTGAATGTTCCAGGGGGTAAGTAATATAACTAGTCTTTGGCCTTATCCTGAAGTGAGAAAGGAAAGGCTCTCAACCTAATTTTGTCCTGGGTGATACCCTTAGGTTGCGTGGTCGAACATGTAATAATGAACTCATTAATATGATGATATGCATCCTCACCAGGCAATCCACGAAACTTAGGCAAGAAATTTAAAAATCCAGAGTTAAGCTTAAGTGGTTGATCTAATACATGATACGTAATAGACAAAGGTTGGGTTTCCAAATTAGGTGCGGCAAAAAGTAGCCATCTCAACTTTAATATCTTCACAACTTATCGATTCGGGGCTTACAGATTCTGAATTACTTACTTTACTTTCAAACACCTCAAACGTATGCTCCTTTTTGTCTATGATCATGTGACCACTCCTTAATCACATAAACTAAAACAACCTACAAAAATAAAATACTAGAGTTAAAACCAAATAACAAAAGTAGTAAAATTAAATAGAAGCAAACTATCAATTTTATTTTCTTTCTCCGGCACCAAAGCCAAAATTTATAAAGCTTGTCGTAGAGCTATAAATTAAACCACTACTTTCATTTTTTAATAAGATTTATAGTGTAGAAAAGTAGGGATCAATCCCATGAGGAAGATTTTGATAGTAAGCTAGTTTAAGTCTAATTACATTTACGACTCTAATCTATTTTATGTTCTCTTTATACTACTAAAACAAATGAACTTAAACAAGTAAAAATATGGAAAAAATACTTAATATTGCCCCTAATATTCTAAGTTTAATTCTGAAGATAAAAATAGTAAATAGCTATCCTAAATATTTTGGAAAAATAAAAAAAGAAATAACCCCACAATATTAGACTGAAAATTAAAACAAAAAATAGCAAGCAGAAAATTAATATTAAAAATCACAGAAAGCAATCTAAATTAATATTCTGCAATTTTATAAATTTATATCTCCAAAATTATATGTAATTAAATTCAGAAAAATTAAAATAGGAAATTAACCACAGAAAATTAAAATAGAAAATGGAATATAAAATTAAAGAAACAATAAACTGCACTAATACAAATATGAAAAGAAATAAAAAAAGTACCCAAATTTTAAAATATAATTTTCTAGACTTGATAAATCCCTAAAATGTAAAATGAAAATTGAAAATTTAATTTTCAGATTTATTAAAATAAAAACCCGCACATATTCAATTCACGAAATAATTCTGAAAAATTATCAAATAATTTTTTAATATTCTAAAATTAAATATAAGCAGATTAAGATACTATGTAAACCCTAAAATGGAATAGAACATGAAAAAACACTAGAGGGACTATTTTTAGCCTAATTTCTAACAACCCGGTAAATAAATGGCAAAGTAGAATAGATAATAAATCTGAAAATTTTAATCACACTAAAAACCAAAATATAACTAATCTAAAATCACTAAAACACTCCTAAAAGACCACTCTTGGGGGGTGGGGGGATAACAAAATTTATATTAAAGCTTATAAATTGCAGAATTAAAATTGACAAACTAAAGAAATTACCTAGAAAGCAACAAATAATTATCTAATATACCAAATTTATGAAAAACACTTAGCATAATCTATATCCACCATGAAAATTAATATTTATCATCAACACACCAATTGACTTATCCATAAGTTAGACTATAGAAAACACGTACTAGCAGATGTTTCCCGTTTTTCCTTATATTATAGTTTATTTAGGTCAAGCCCTAATATAAACCCTACTAGATTTGATAATCCTAACACCAGCCTAAGAATTTAATCAAACTAGAACATTAAGTATTAGAAACACATCATCTAATGTCTTGTAACCAATTCACCAGTAAATCGATTTAACAAAGATTTATAATGATTATCTAATTAAAAGAGATGGGTTTGAGTCATCCATGATCAATTAGGGTGATACTTGTGCCTAAAAGACTATAGCTTTTACGTACAAAAGTCTTTTAAACTATCATATGAATTCATATTAAACTAACAAGCATGCATTCTAATTAATCTAACATGAATATCATAAACGATAAATACTAATTGTTATAGAATCATGGAATAAAAATCAACTAGACAATAAAGTATAAAACTCGTTTCAACATAGTTAATTTAGCATGGTTTCAAATAGACTATACTAAATACAAGGAAATTACTCACACATATTATAAATTAAAGTACATGAATTACCCTAATAATTCATGTTTAATAATAACAACTAAACTTATGAAATAAAATAAAATTTTTAAAAAAAAAAATATTACCTAACGTTGCAAAGAAAATTGGTGATGCTGAACTGATGATAATGATGATGCGTGCCTTGAAGAGTTTGTAATGGCGAAGATCAAGGATGACGATGATGGGCGTTGATGGTGATGATGATCGATGAAGAGGGAATGTGCGAGATGAAGAGGTGGGATAATGCTATGAGTATGATGAGGAGGTGAGGGGGGAATAGACGTAAAGCAGCTTCGTCTGTGTGGAGTGATGCCGTGCTGATGAGTGTGTTCCTTAATGATTCACTATGGGTTGGGTTTTTAATAGGATAATCTTGCAAGGACTTTCTTTTCTTCCAGGATGTCTTCATTTCCAAGTCTTCTAATTCCTCTTTCATTAACAGTAGTGATCTTGTAACCCTTGCCCAAATAAATTATTATGGAAATAATATATTTCATAATTCATTATTTTATTGGACCGACTTGATCAATTCGCCTATAAAATCCTTTAGTAAATAAAACCCAAACATCGACGTCTTCTCTTCCCCACTTTCTCTATTAATGCTTAACCCAAAGAATATAAAAAAGAAAGTAAATTAGTAAAAACAATATATATACCATATTAAAATTAATCATTAAAAACACATAAGAAATATGACTTAACAGTATATACAAGCACACACACACGCATCCACGCACACAGACACATATACAAGTATCTTTACATGTGTGTGTGTGTGTGTGTGTGTGTGTGTGTGTGTGTGTGTGTGTGTGTGTGTGTGTGTGTGTGT
>JACYFF010031957.1:78955966-78967407 GCA_017589665.1 Selenicereus undatus | reverse complement strand
ATATATATATATATATATATATATATATATATATATATATATATGTTTGTATATGTACACACACACACACACACACACACACACATATATGTATTGCTGCCGGAGGAAACTTCTGAGGTACTGCTGATGATGACGTGGGACGAGGAAACGAGTTTATCTGACAGCTCGTGTGCAACACGCCAACACCTGACGTCCTCTTCTCCGAATGGCCCAACCTGCAAAAAGGGCATCCTCGAGCTGTGGACCGGGAAATGACTCTACGACGATCAAGTCAGCCATAGGTCCAAATCAAAGGTTAATAAAAAGAGAATACGATATGAGTTAAATGTATCAGACTGCAAATCCCTTTCCCAAGGAGGGTAGGTCAGTATTTATAGTCCGTTTGGAAAAGGGGTAAAATGATAATTTTACCTGGAGCACTCTGAAGGGGCTGCCGGTCTTGGCAAGGAAGGGTCCTGGAGGAAGCACCCAGGGTCGTGTTTAGGGCCCATCGTCCAGGATGTGAGCCTTGTCCATGGATTCAGCTCAGATGGGCCTAACTTGGGGCCATCGGATTTTTTCCCAATCACTTAGCCCCTCACATTTCACCTACACGTCGAGCCAGGCGAGCAGTTAGGTAGAATGTGGAGAACTGCTCATGGTCGGCATGCATCCGGGGGGGTGTTGGAAATTGGGTCCTTGTAACGGACGGTCCTGTGGCCACCGACCATAGTTGGGCAACTTTAGAGGCTTGGACGGCGGTTTCAGGAAATGGCCTTCTTCGCCAGTATAAAAGGTAACTGCCGAAGAGGGGGTGTTCTATCCTTCATTTTTCTCTAACGATTGTTATCTGGCTTTCCTTCCATGGCTTTCCCATGCTCACTCAATACCAAGGAGATGGTTGAGTACATTGTCCGCGACTTTGCATGGGACCGGCATGGGGTCGCCTTTCCCCTGTCGCCTCTCCCGAAAGACTTTCAGGCCTTGTGCCTGAGCTATGAGCTGGTCGTGGCTGCGGAGGCTGCTGAGGACTATGAACTCCCAGAGTTGCCCCAAGTGATCTTTTTATGCGATGCTTCTGAATGAGGCCAAGAGGCTTGGGGTCTTGCATGGGCGAGCGCTTCGAACGTTGGAGTCAGCCCTCACCGAGCTTTGTTGGAGTACCTTTGAGTCGTGGGTGTGGTTGTACGGTGACCAAATTTTCGAACCGCGGCTCCGGACGAAGGCGGCACCAGAGAAAAGTTCAGGGGCCGGTCAACAGGAAGAGAGATTGGAGGAGAAGTCGAAGAGTGAGGGCTCAGCTGAGGGGGCGGCCTCCCCTTCTGACGATGACTAGTAGGGGTGAGGCCATTAAGCCCCTGAGCGCGCGGCTTGTCCCCCCACCAGCTTTTTCTTTTCTTTTCTTTTCTTTTCTTTTTTTTTTGTGTATCGCCTATATTGACAGTAATAAAACGGTCGTGCTTTCATACCTTCCTAAATAGTCATTACTCTGTTTGTGCTGGTCCTAATTTTTGCTGACTAGATGGCCACGTGGCTGAAATGAGTTGGCCATTGGGCTCTTGGGAGTATCTCCCTATTCCCCAACTCTCCCTACGCCCCTTCTATGAATACAACTCCATACTCCTATACATAATGTTCAGGTATCCATCCTTTAGGAGGAAGTAGTTCAACGGGAGAGGAAGGAAGACCAACAACGCGCAATACGCCCACCTCCCCTTTCATTATGGCGTTTCCTCCCCTCTACAACACCAGAGAGATGGCCGACTATGTGAGGGAGTCCTTCATCTGGAGCTAGATGAGAGCTACACGTCCGCCTCGTCCCCTTCCCAAAGATTACCACGTCTTATGCCTACGCTTTTCATTACCCAAGGTCGAGGGGGCGGCGGTCGACTTTAAGCTCCCTCAAATGGTACAGGTGACATTCTACACCATGTTGTTGAACGAGGTCGTAGAGTTGGGGTGTGGTGCGCGGTTTTATGGTCGAAGGCCTGAAGTCGGCCCTGGTGGGTCTGAGGTGGTCAAGCTTTGAGGCCTGGACAAGCTGTGTCGATCACGAACTGAGAAAAGCGCAGCTTCGGCAACGAGTCGTCGCAGTGGATGTCCACGATCCTTCGAACGGTCAGGAAGAGAGCTCTGGATCAAATGGCCCCCCTCTAGTGACGAGGAGTAGCCTTAGTTTTATCTTTAATTCTCTCTTGTATCGTCTCCTTTCTTTCCTTAGGTCGCCGCTCGTGGGGGCTTTTGATAATAAAATGGTATTTCTTTGTCATGAAGAACTGTTTTCTTCCCGCCTTACGTTGCGCTTTGTGTTGAATGATGGGCTCTAGGCCCACAAAAATGTTTGCATTTCACTTTTGGTCAGGATTTCAAGTTGCAGGAGCCAAGCGGCGAGGTCAGGGTGGCTGGCTGCTCCCTCGAGGGTTACCCCTCCTTGGACATCGATCTCCCCTCTTTATAAAAGCGAAATCCCCATAGAACTTCATACTTTCCCTCGTGGACGAAAAGTGAAAGGAGAGAGAGAAAATGGAAATGGGCCTCTCTCCCAATTTCACCAGCATAGAGCAAATGGCCAAGTACGTCCGTGACCACTTCCGATGGTCATTGAGGGATCCCTCGGACCCTGGCCCCAGGCCACTTCCGTTAGGTTACCACGTCCTCTGCCCCCGTTTCGACCTTGAGGTAGTGACGCGATATGCCCATAATTCCAACACCCCAGAGATGGTGCAAATAATCTTTTACGCCATGGTTATAGATGACGCCACTGAGTTGGGCCTTTCACACAGGCTTACCATGGACTGCGTGATGTGGGCCATGCGAAAATTGGACTAGGGCTCTGTGGAAGCCCGGCTCGAGGACATTGACCAAAGGCTCCGAAGAGCCCAGGCCTCTCATCCAGCAAATCCCCAGGCAAACCTTGTGTTAGCGGGCGGTCCCTCAAGGGGGAGGACAACCTCCTTTCCTTCCTTCTGTGACACCGTACAAGCGGCGGACTATGTTAGAGACAACCTTCGCTGGTCCGTGAAGGAAACATCAAGCCTTCATCCGAACTTGCTCCGTTGGCATTTCTTGGCCTACTGCCCCAAGTTCGACCATATTCTGGCAATGCCGTTTACACATGCTACCCATATCCCTGAGATGGTGCAGACCATCTTTTATGCCATGGTGATCAATGACGTGGCAAAACTAAGGCTTATTAGGAGGGAGATCGGTGAGAGCCTGATGTTGGACTTACGAAAGCTGAGATGGGACATCATTAAAGTATGGCTGTTGTCCATTGAAGATAAGCTCAAAGATGCCCATGTTTCTCTGCCTAGTGGAGACAGTGCATAACCCTCGGCCACGCCCGGCGGTGACTTCGAGACGGAGGGACGTGCCCCGCCTGTAGACCGACGAGGAGTAGGCATAGAGGCTTCCATTGTATTCTTTTTCTATGCTTGCAAGAAAGCTATGTATTGATCTAGCTGTTGTAATAAAAGATCTTTTTATGACTCGCCCCTTTGTATTGTTCGTTTGCATGCACATGTTACGAACGGCCGTAACACCGTACTCTGTGACCCCTAGCCCCCGCTAGGGCTAGGCGTATAACGACTAATGGTGAGGCCGTGTTCTGGAACTCTTAGCCCCTATAAGGGCTAAGAGTGTAGTGATCGGCCACAAAGCCATGATCTGGGACCCTTGGCCCCCACTGAGGCTAAGAGTGTAGCGACCGACCATAAGGTCATCCGTATGGACCCTTAGCCCCCACTGGGGCTAAGAGCATAGCGATCAGCTATAATGTCGTGCTCATTGACCCTTAGCCCCCACTGGGGTTAAAAGCTTAGCGGTCGACTATAAGGTTGTCCTTATAGAACTTTAGCCCCCAATGGGTCTAAGACTGTAGCGATTGACCACAAGGTCGTGCTCGTAGACCCTTAGCCCCCCTGGGGCTAAGAGTGTAGTGTCCGGCCAAAAGGTCGTGCTCATGGACCCTTATCTCCCACTGGTACTAAGAGTGTAGCGATAGCCCCCACTAGGGCTAAAAGTGTAGCTATCGGCCATAAGGTCGTGCTCGTGGACCCTTAGCCCCTACTAGGGCTAAGATGATAACGACCAGCCATTGGGTCGTGCTCGTGGACCCTTAGCCCCCATTGCTGCTAAGAGTGTAGCAATCGGCCATAAGGCCTTGCCCATGGACCCTTAGCCCTCATTAGGGCTAAGAGTGTAGTGACCGGCCATATGGCCATGTTCGAGGGCCCCTAGCTCCAGGGGCTGGGCATATAGCGATTGGCCATCAAAGAGTGCATTCGGAGGCCCGTTCCTCCTTTCCCGAGGTCGATGGTCTCTTGCTAATGATGAGGTGATAACAGGGTGCCACGTGGCGCCGATTGGGCTTGCTGGGTATCTCAAGAGGTGTGTCCTACTTCCTCGCTCTATATAAGGGTGTAGATTCGGCAGAAAGGGTCATTTTCTCATCGTACATTTCAACCATCTAGAGAGAGAAACGATTTCTAGAGAAAGAGGCTCCGCCCCCCCCCCCTTTCCTATTCTACATTCAAATTCACTGTAGTGCCTCAAGCTCCCCTCGTATATCTTCGAAGGCTTTGCTTGAGTATTCATCCTTATCTTCAAACAACCTCCTTGAGTCTTCATCTTCTGCAGGTACACCTTCGTACCCCTTCCAAGCATTCGTTTGTTGTACTTGTAAATTATGTCGTCTTCTTACTCATCCAATGGGGACGTTCCTAAAGGGTTGGCTGGTCCCCAAGTGGAGAGCCACCATCCGCAATTTCCCCACCTCCCGGCCTTTATTGATGATCGGGCGGTTGCGGCCGTACCCCGAAAGAATCAATGTAGGGAACCCAAAAAGATTCTTTATGCAGTGCCTCTTTTGGAACCAGGTACTCCCTCATGATCTAGCTGCGAGTACTCCTCCACCCCTATCATCCTCAGTCCAGATGTGGAGGTCTCATATCCATGGGAGATCACCATAGCTAACTATAGGACTGATTTCCAGCTACGAAGAATGGCAAAAACCAAGTTTGCCCCCCACATCAGGTCTCCAAACGAGTTGCTGGCCGAGGGTACACAAGCTAATCCCTGTTCTGCACCAAACTCATCAAAACCAGGGGCCGAAGCGGCCTCCACTAGTACTAGTTCTGCCTCGGGGGAGACCTCCTCTTCTGACAGTTCGTTGAGACGTTCGTCCTCGAAGGGGCGTCAACTAGCTCCTCGTCTCACGAAGGGCCTTCGGCTCCAGGCAAGTCGGTACTTAAGAGAAAAGGTCGTTCGCTTATAGCACTAGTTCCAGAGATTGTAGCAGAGGGACCAAAGTTCCTAGGGGCCCCAACCCGCTCGGACCCGCATAATGGTCCGAGCAGTCACTTTCCCGACCCCAAGGTCTTCCCTACACTAAAGAGGACGACCTTTGAGAAGTAACACCTCCTACCTGCTGGGTACACCTTTGTAATCCCCGAGCCGGATGCTTCTGTGAATGAGCTGCCCACCAAATGTATAGTTGTTTATCGTGTGTCTACGGTCTTTGATTTCCTCTTCACCCAGTGATTGAAGAGATTTTGAACAAGTATGAACTGGCACCCGTGCAGGTTGTGCCTATATCATGACACAACATTTGCTCTTTCATCGCAACTTGTGAACTGCACGGCCTCACCTACTCGGCACGAGCGTTTAGTCTCGTGCATACTGTCCAGAGGGCTCCCAAGGAGACCGGGGACTTGGGATGGTATTGTTTCAACAACAGGCCGAGATTCATAACTGCCATCGAGAAGAAGTCAAAGGTGAAGCATTGGAAATATGACTTCGTCTTTGTCTGCCGAGAGTTAGGTTGGGGAAACATTCCTGACTAAAGCGAGAGTAAGCCCGTTAGGAACCCGTTTGGGGAGCCCACAGCTGAGGAATGAAAAACGGCCTATTACTTCCAATTCTACATACAGGAGGACAATAGGCCCCGACTTATCCCCAAGTTTATGGCTCAGGCCATAAAGTCTGTGAAGGGCCCTAAGAGGAGGAAGAGCAAGTTTAGTGATAGGGAACCTTGGAATTGGCTCCCTAAGTTGAAGTTTTTGGAAACGACTTCTTCCTTGCCACGGCGGGCCTCTTGATCCTTAAGAACTTTTCTAATGGTACGGGTCGTCCCAATGTTAGTCAGCTTTTCCGTTTGGTTCTGACCTGACTTCCCTTTTGTTTTATGCAGAGCAAGCGAGGGTGAGGTTGACGGTCTTTGAGACCGGGGATGCCACTCCAGAGCAAGTGGCAGCCAACGCTGAGTGTCGTCGAGAAGAGGAGAGGCAGCGCCTCGTCAACCAACAAGCCAAGAAGGTACGCTTTAGAACCTTATTTCCCCCCTTTCTCCGTGACCCCTGGTTTGGAGTAATCTGACTAAGTTACTCTGACCGCAGGCACCCCCTCTAGTACCGCGCGGAAAGAAACCCGCCATCAGCTGACCAATTTGCAAGCGCCAGCGAACCAAGGGTCATCCTGATGAGGCCACAACATTCGCTCCTACTCATGCTGGAGAAGCAGGAGCCGGACAATCCACCCCTCAGCACTCTGGAAGTCGATCAACTGGGGATCGCACCCTTGGTCTCTAGGAACAGACCGCCCCCTCTAAGACCGTGGGGGCTGCTTCTCAGGCTGTCGGCAGTTCTCCCCTGAGCACCCAGCAGCCATACACCAATTTCATCAAGGTGGATCCCGTGGCCAAGTTTTCACTTGTCTAGGACTTAGTTAAGTCCTAAGACTTGGCGACCTCGGGCACCTCGGATCCCCCCAAGGTCACCGAGGAGGAGGTGACAATGGTCGACGCGTTCACCCAGGAGGTGAGAGCTGCGGCAGAGTGCCTAAGGCTAGAAGGGCTGGCGACTCGGTACCAATGGCGTTGGGAAAAGCTGAAAGCTAATTAGGACGCCCGAGAGGCCGAGAAAAAGGACTTGCAGCGCCAACGAGAGAAGGCACTTGCAAAGGCCACGGCTGAAGCGAGCGTGGAGGCTGAAAGGGTGGCCCAAGCCAGGGAGCAAGGCTATCAGTAGGGTCGTGCCGATACCTTGGGGTATTTGCGCAAGGTCTTGGTGGCGTTAGCTCAAGAATTTAAGGAGGATAGCTATTTTGAGGCCTACCTCCACTACATACACGAGCGCTAGCGGGCCGAGGATGAAGACCGAGACCTCAAGGAGGTAGAGTTTATCCCTCCTTCCGATGAGGGTGAGGGTGCAAGGGATGAGGCAACCAACCCTTTGGATGCTGATACCGAGGCTTTTGAGGATGAGGGTCATGAGGATAGTGGAGAGCCCGATGTGTAATCCCCTTCTTTTTCCTTGTGTTTTTTTTTTTTTATTATTAGAGATTGTACTCGTACTTTATTAATGAAAGACGTTCATTTCTGGTAGCCATCTTCTTTCATTTATCGTACTTCTGCTTCATAGTTGTTCTTTCATTTTAGGTTGTATTTTCATTATTCATGTGTCGTAAGGTAGCAGCTCCCAAGCGAAAGAACAAGTAATATGTCATTTGGCTAAGGAATACGTAACTTGCCCTGTGACCAACCGGGAGGCCGTGGTTATGGACTCTTAGCCCCCACTAGGGTTAAGAGTGTAGCGACCCGTGCTCATGGACCCTTAGCCACCACTGGGGCTAAGAGTGTAGCGACCGGCCAGAAGGTCGTGCTCATAGACCCTTAGCCCCCACCAGAGTTAAGAGTGTCGCGATCGGCCGTTAGACCGTGGTCATGGACCCTTACCCCCCACTGGGGCTAAGAGTGTAGCGACCGACCATAAGGTCGTGCTTATGGACCCTTAGCCCCCATTGGGGCTAAGAGTATAGTAACCGGCCAGTAGGCCATGTTCATGAACCCTTAGCCCCCATTGGGGCTAAGAGTGTAGCGACTGACCATAAGGCCGTACTTATGGTGTAGCGACCGACCATAAGGTCGTGCTTATAGACCCTTAGCCCCTACTAGGGCTAAAGAGTGTAGCGACCGGCCAGAAGGCCGTGCTCATGGACCCTTGGCCCCCACTGTGGTTAATAGTGTAACAACCGGCCGTTAAGCCGTGCTCATGGACCCTTAGCCTCCACTGGGGCTATGAGTGTAGAGACTGGCCATGAGGTCATGCTCAGAGGAAAGTAACGGTTTTCTCTGTGGTGCGCAGGGACCATAGGACGCCGTGCAGTTTATCCGCCCATTTTCCCTTTGTGTCGCCAAGTTTCTTCCTAAGCCATGGAGGATAGACTTGTTGGCCGCCTTGGCCTGGCCGTTGGTCTGAGGGTGAGCCACAGCAGTGAACCGAGCTTGGCAGCCAAAGTTGCTAAGATAGTCAGTGAGCTTACTGGTGTCGAACTGCCTGCCATTATCAAATATGATGGCGTGAGGGATGCCAAAGCGGGTGATGATGTTCCGCCAAATGAACCTTCACACTTCATCAGTGGTTATAGAGGCTATGGCCTCAGCCTCTATCCATTTGGTGAAGTAGTCGACTGCCACAAAAATGTATTTACGCTGCCCCGTAGCCTTGGGGAAAGGGCCGAGGATATCCATTCCCCATGTAGCGAACGGCAGGGGGCTGACGATTGGCGTCATGGGGTGGAGGGGACTCATTAGACAGAGGCGAACTTTTGGCATTTGTCACAGGTCCGCACTAATGTCATCGCATCCTCCCGTAAGCTGGGCCAGTAGTAGCCAGTTCCGATGGCCGTCACAGCTAGGGCGCGACCTCCGGCATGTGTGCTACAAACGCCCTCGTATAGCTCTTCCAATATCTTTTTCCCGTCCTTCGAGGTCACACAGCGTAAGAGGGGACGAGTGAAAGATCTCTTGTATAGGATCCCCTCATATAGGATAAACTAGTTCAACCTCTTCTTCACTCTATCCACTTCTTTGGGATCTGATGGAAGGGTACAGCCAGTGAGGTACGCGAGGATAGGATCCATCCATGTTGAGCTTCTATCTAACCATAACACTTCGTGTAGATCGATGCTCCTCTCCGTCAGGGTCTCCCACTGAATGTTTTTGGGCTTCCCATCATCGGACGAGCAAGCTAGTTTAGACAGGGCATCAGCCTGTCGGTTCTCTAAGCGAGGGATGTGTGTGATCGCAAAGTGCTTTGGTAACTTAGTCGCCTCCCGTACCCGCCGAAAATATGCGGCCATGGTGTCATCCTTCGCTTCATATGCGCCGTTGAGCTGGCTAATGACTAGCTGGGAGTAAGAGAAGGCTTGGATAGAATCCGTCCCCGTGATGTAACACAACTCTATGCCTGCGATGAGGACTTCGTACTCTGCTTCATTGTTGGACGCTTTGAACACGAACTTCAAAGCGTGCTCATACCGTACCCCAGTGGGACTTTCAATGATGAGACCGACCCCACTCCCATCCTTGGTAGACAAGTCGTCTACATACAAGTTCTAGAGGCACAGGTGCAAATCACCTTCCTTGGCTGGCATTGTATTCTTGGCCAGAAAGTCAGCTAATGCTTAGGCTTTGATGGCTTGCCGTGGTTCAAAGACCAAGTCGTAGCGTAACAGTTCGACCACCCATTTCAGGAGCTGCCCTGAGGCATCTAACTTCTGAAGGACGTTGTTCAAGGGCTGATCTGTTAGGACCAGGATCTTGTGAGCCTCAAAGGACGGCCTCAGCTTCCAACTGGCCATCACTAGGGCATAGGCAAACTTCTCTATAAGAGGATAGTTCACTTTCGCCCCCGCCAAGGCATGACTTACGTAGTACACAGGGATCTGCTCTTTTGCCCTTTCCACTACAAGAATAGCACTGACCACTTGCTCTAAAACAGCCAAATACAGGACTAGAATTCCCTTTCTAGCGGCCTGGCCATTTTGGGCAGCTGAGCCAAGTAGGTCTTCAAAGCTTAGAAGACCTCGTCAGCGTACTGGTCCCAACTGAAGTCGGCCGCTATCGTAAGATGCGGAAGAACGGCTGGCACTTGTCTGCAGACCGGGACATAAATCGGCCCAAGGCAGCTATGCAACCGATTAGGCGTTGCACCTCTCTTACACTCCATGGCGGCTTCATGTCGAGGACGGCCTGGATCTTGTCCAAGTTAGTTTCGATTCCACGGCTGTTGATCATGAAGCCGAGAAATTTGCCCGACCGTACCCCAAATACGCACTTCTTGGGGTTAAGCTTCATGCTAAAGGCCCATATTATATCGAACGTGTTCCTCAAATCATAGCCATCATCCCCATCGGCCTTGCTTTTGACTATCATGTCGTCGATGTAGACTTCCATGGTCTTGCCAATGAGGGGTTCGAATAGTTTGTTAACCAAGCGCTGGTAAGTGGCCCCTGCGTTCTTCAATCCAAAAGGCATCATCTTATAATAGTGGAGGCTGCGGTCCATGATGAACGCAATCTTTTCCTGATCTTCTGGGCAGATGGGTATCTGGTGGTACCCGGAGAAAGCGTCCATGAAGCTCAATAAGGCATGTCCGGCCGTGGCGTCCACCAACTTATCAATTTTCGGCAGCCGGTAACTATCCTTCGGGCAAGCCTTGTTCAAATCCATGAAATCCACACACATTCTTCAAGTCCTGTTGGGTTTCTTTACTAAGACCACATTCGAGATCCATTCAGGGTATTGGCATTCTCGAATGACCTAGTTTCGAGCAACTTTTGTACTTCAACATTGGCAGCGGCCGCTCTTTCTAGGCCCATATGTTGTTTCTTCTGGATGATCGGCCTGTGATGAGGGTCTATGTTCAGACGGTGTTCCACAACAGTTGGGGCGATACTGGGCATTTCCTCAGGCCCAAATGCGAAGACATCTTTATACTCCCGTCGGAGGGAGAGTAGTGATTGCCGATTGAGGGTTGCCATATCTCGACCCAACTGAACTGCGCGCTTGGGTCGTTCTTCCTTGAGTGAAGCTTTCTCCACATCACCCATGGCCTCCGGTCAAGGCCATGAGGGTTCCGCCGAGGTGAGGGTGTGGAGGACCAATGCTTCTGGGACCATGGTTGTTGGTCCAGTCCTTGCACACTTCTCCACCTGGGACGGCCTGTCATGTCCGTGCTCCTTTGTTCGCTCCACCAGGGGTCTGATGCTCACCAAGTAACATTCTCGGACTGTTCATTAGTCCCCATGCATTTCACCAACGCTTATGTCATCAGCCTTGAATTGGAGCTGGAGAAGGTATAAGGCAATGATGGTTTTCACCTTGTGAAGGGTTGGACGTCCTAGGATCACATTGTAGGCCGTGGGCAAGTCAACAACCAAAAAGTCGACCTCAAGGTTCTTGGATTTGAGCTTATCACCAAACCGTACAGGGAGGCGGATCATCCCATTGAGACTCACCACCTAGCCACCGAAGCCCAAGATGGGGTGCACCAAGGGGACGATGTCACATCTGGGGTGCATGAGCTTCTTTAAGCAGTCCCATGTGTATATGTGTGTGGCTATGTGCGTGTGTGTGTGTATACGTACATACATACATACATACACACATACATACATACATA
>JACYFF010031957.1:78907424-78950966 GCA_017589665.1 Selenicereus undatus | reverse complement strand
AAAATCATATCATTTGTAAGGCTGGCAACAATGAGAAAAACATTTTTGAAACAGTAATTGTTATTTTGAATATAACCTTTACTGAGTTTGTAGCGAATGTGCAAAGGTTCTCCACTAGCACTTGCTAGTTGTTCCTTTGTTCGTTCGCAATACTTTGTTGAAATAATTCATTCTTTAATGTAAATTTTGATCAGCTCCACTATCAATGAGAGCAATTACATTAATAGAGAAATCTTCAACAACTAACTTAACTACTGAATACCATTTTTGAAAGGTTATTTTGGAAATTGTTTGTAAAAATTGAGTTTGAGGAATTTCCTGTTCAGAAACTTCAGGAGAAATTACTTCATTGGTTATGGAATTTGTTGTAATGGTTTGAAGCATAACTAATTTAGCTTCAATTTCTAAATCTTTTGTTTTAAGCAAAAGGACATCATTTTTGAGAAGTCGTACTTGTCCTTTGAGCTCATTAAGCTCTGTTTGTAATTGCTTAGAGGTAACTTGTTGCAAGGGATTTGGAATAGGATAATCATTAAAGATTTGTTGAAAGGACGAAGATGATGTTGCATTTAGATCAAAGTCTAAACGGGTAGGTTTATCTTCTTCAAGGATTAATTCCTTGAATCTTTGGAGATAATCCTTCTTTGTTTCAGCATCTGAAATTTGGCTGATGAGTTCAATCAAGAACTCTTTTTGAGATTTAGAAGTAATAACATTAATATTTTGTATAGGTGAAGATTCATATTCAGAATCATCACTTGATTCTGCATAGTAATCTTCTTCATGTTCAGAGTTTGAAACATCTTTTATTAATAAAGAGAGTAATTTTTGTTTAAGCTCTGGATCTTCTGAGAATAACTCATTGATCTTTTGCTCTGTTTTGCATTGAAAGGATTTATGACCCGTTTTTCCACATTTGTAACAAATTATGGGTTTTTTGCCTTTAATGGGCTTTTTGCGTTTTTGGAGTGGTTTTTGATCCTTTTTAACAAAGGGTTTGGCTTGCTTAAAAGGTTGTTTGGGTTTAGCCTTGTTATGGCGTTTTTGGGCTTTTCTTTTAGTGGTTGAAGGTGCTTCAATTCTTGTAATTCCAAAGGCTTCACAGAACGTACCCATCTCTTTTCGAGATTGTGCACGCTCATTTCCATATTTGGATTGAAGCTTGATTTCATTACAGAGAGTAAGTGCTTCGGATTTGATTATACCAAATAATTGCCCAAACGTTAGAAGGCTAAATGGTATTTCATTAGTACCAAAATTCTGTCTAAGTTTATTGAGGATTCTTTCACCAAATAATCTTGGTAGTACAGCAATAAACTTTTCCTTCCAGAAATCTTGGGCAATATCTTCTCTTTTCAGGACTTGAGTTAAGAAGACATCTTTGTACCACCTATAATCTATTAGGGTAGGGCATCTTTAATTAATAAGAATAGTTTTGGCTATGGCTTGTTCCTCTTTAGGATTGCCAATGAAATGGAAGGTGATGGCATGACTAAGAGTTTGAACTCCATCAGATTCCTCTATGTCAACACCTGTTTCTTGATTCCGGCGAATTATCTTTTTATGGCTAAGGATTGCCATACGTGACTCTTGTGTCAGCGTATTATCCCACCAATTTTTTAATTGACCTGTAAATCCTATAGCTAATGCTACAACGATGTTGGTATCGTTATGACCTTGTGCTTTGTAAGCATTATATACCATCCACATTTCTTGAACAGTGGATAGTATTTCATGTTCATATTTGCCATCGATATTCCATTGATGAAGGGACCGACCATCAAAACTTGATGTCGTAAATGATCCTCTTTCTTCAAATTGAATATCGGGGGGAGTTGGTCGAGGATAATAGTTTTTTCCTATACCCCTTGACCAAGTATTAATCTTGCTTATTGACGATGGTTCTTCAGCTATTTGTTCAAGAACTTGAACAGTCTCTTGCTCATCACTAGATTCCTCACTAGAGCTATCGCTGCTAGAGGTATCTATTTGATTGAGCTGACATGTTTTGTCATGACAAGAAGTTGAAGGAGTTTTGGCATTTAAATCAAGAGCTTTGAGTTGATCAGCTATTAACTTTAAATAGTGATAATTGGACGAAGAAGCCTGATGAAAAGCTTCTAGTTTTGGTTGAGGAATACTGTCTGTTTTGAAAAAAGGTTGTGCGATCTCATCTGTTAATTTGAGTGTGGGAGTTGACTGGCTGATTGAATGTTTTGACTGTCGAGTAGCTTCAGCTACTTGAGAGGAAACTTGGTTAAGTTGCTCTGCGATTGTGTGTAAAAAAGTATTGGTATAATTGACCTGTTGATGAACTTTTTTAAGATAATCAAGTTTGGCTGACTCATTACTACCCTCCCAGCCTATTCGAAAAGGTGTAGCTAGAATGGTATCACTTTTGAATAGGAATTTGATGTCTTCAGTAGGAGGGTGAATAGAGGATATGCTTGAGCCATTAGTGAGATGCCAAATTTTTGCTAAAGACGTTTGGACATTAACACTAGTCGTAGCATAAGGATCTTGAAGATTGTGTTTTGAAGCAAAGGTAGGAAACCAAATAAAAAAAGAATATTGGTATGCAGACGATTCATGTCTGCAATCCATTCATCCTTAATTTTTTGCTTTAGGGTTTCTTCAAATTGTTCAAACCAATTCCGAAGAGAAGAATTGATTTGTGAATAATAATAAAAGATATTAATGTTCAAGATGCAGAAAGAGCTTGACACAATTTACAAAATCGGTTCATTTGAATTCATTAAAGCTTATTCTTGTAAAACCCATGAAGAAGTCATTAGTCTACAAAATGGTTTACAAACTATTGACATGATTAAACAACATTCAATTGATAGTCATCTTCATGCCAAGTATAGATTTATGCATATAGGTTTAGTTCAGGTAGCTATAAAACCTTTACTAAAACGAGGCATTAATGCATCAATCTATCTTGCATTAAGAGACAAAAGATTGAAAAAATACAAATCATCTATACTTGCACTTATTCAAACTAATATTTGTAAAGGTCCCGTATTTTTCAATTGTTATCCTGATTTCATGGTTGATTTAACCTGTTCTTTAACAACAGAAGCTCTTAAACTTGATGTTCATATTCAAGGAAATGAGTTTTTAGATTTTAAAAACTTTGTTGTTCTTTATAGACTTTGTTTTCGTCTTATGAGTACAAATTTAAATACAAGGTTTTTAAGTCCTCTTCCTTCAAACTCTCAAGAGACAATTTTACTTCAAATTGAAGACGAAAAACCAACTGTCTTCACCCCAAAATTACTAAAGTGGGATGAGATAACTCTCCCAGATGAGCTAGTTCTTTAAGAACCTCAGCAACCCACGCAAATAGATAGAAGAGAAATTGATCAAATCATCGAAGAACCTGATGGTAGAGTTCTTCTCAGATTTAAATCATTATCTATTCGTGAAACCCCAAATCAGCCAAGCACGTCCAATTATAGGAGATCTTTTTCAGATACTTCTTCAAATTATGAACCATTAGATCATATAGCTCGTTATCAATTTAGGAATCCTATTCTTGAGTCTGTTCATGATCCTCCTTCACCAACCTCCTCTGGTATTGATGCAGCTATTAATGTTCTTACAAATCTCAATTTTCAAATAGATTGGCCTCTCCTCAAAGAAGATTATCATTCACAAATCAATTCTTCACCAACCCCTTCTCCCTTCTCTTTCTTCTCTTTCATCTGTCATTTTCAGATTACCATAACCACCCGTTCACCCCCTTCAATACTCCATTTTTGTAATCCTCCATGATTCTAGTAAATTGACACTCATCTCCTCCCAAAAGACCTAAAGAAACCGAAAACTCTCTCTCTCTCTCTGGCCTCCATGACCATTAATCCTAGTGAACTTCACCGCAAAGCCCGTGGAACAAAAAAATACTCGGAAGACGAAGCATAATAAATTGGACAGGGAATTACCCTAGATCGGAAAGCACCGAGCAAATTCACGAAGATCTGTGTGTCTCATCATCTTCCTTTACATCTGGAAGTTGTCTCTCTCTCTCTCTTCGGAAGCAGCCCTTGCCTCTTCATTTTCACCTGCGAGCAGTGGACACCGTCAAAGGCAGGGGCGGGAACATGGACCGATGTCACCGCCTTCTTCTACCATCTCGCTGCTTCTCTTTGGTTTCGTTGGATGTATACAGTGGTTAGATGTTTTTGGTGGAGATAGAGGAGAATAGGGAAGGTACTGCACGAGTAGAAAAGAAAAGGGGGAACAGAAGACGATTCAGGGTTGATTGGGCAAATTATTTGGGTAACTGCCTAACTGGGTACGGATTATGGAAGGTGAATGAAGGAGATTAAAATAAAATTAAAAAAACCGAAAAGAAAAGGGAAGGCAAGGGTATTTTTGACAGACAACTGGAATAGATGGGGGTGAATCTTCCTATATAATAAAAGTGAAGTAGAAAAATCGATATTTGAGTTTGATACGGGTCCCTTTCCTGCTTGTTGCGTGGTCCTCGTGCTGGGCAGTTGTTCTTGTTCTCTTCTATAAATTCCTTCCGCTGCAGCATTCCTCCTCACTGCTCTCTACTTCTCCGCCTCTCGCTCTCTCCCCCGATCGTTGACTGCAGTTAGAAAAACCAGGTAAGTTGCAATCAGTGATGATCAAATCTTCGCTGGATTTCGTATTTGTTTTTTCTGTTCTATCTTTCTGCGTTCTCTAGTTGCATCCTTCAACGGTATCTCCGTCTTAACTGTTCCCATCAGCTGGATTTGTTTGTGCATCTGTGTTTACGCATCGGTAGTCGTGAATTATGAAAAATATTATTGTTTTCGCTTTTTTCTTTCTTTCTTTCTTTTTTTTTGGGGGGGAAATGGCGGTTCGTCACACCGACTGGCCCGTTGGTTGATCTTCTTCTGATTTTCCTACGATGGTGTTGCTTCATGGTTTTGATTTTTAAGATTTATCAGATGAGCAGATTAATTTGTTGTATTACGAGCTGTATGCATAGATAGTGTAATGCCTACGAATGATTCAGAAAATTGTTATCTTTTGACGTCGGAATCATGAATTTTGATTACGCTACTTCAAGATTTTTGATTTGAGTATCTTTTGTAGGGATTTTGGAAGTTATAGTTGGATTTTCAATCATGAGTTGAATTTTAGATTTTGATTATTCTCTCTCGGGCGGTGCTTAAATAGAAGTTTTGCTGTTAACTAACTTTAAGATTTTGGGATCATATTGAAAGATGATCTAATAGGATCACGCTTTCGAGTAAATTCTTGTCCAGTTATTCATATCATGCTTTTCCTGTGTGTGGTGAAGTAATGGCCAGAATTTCTGCTGTTTTCTGGGTTCATACTTTATGGTTGAACCTGGCTCAGCTGCTTAGAATCTCGGCTGTATGGTAGTTCCTTTTCTGCCAATGGATTTCTTATGACTATTTTTGGAGCACTCAAAGAAATAACCAACCTTGCTGATTCTATGCCAGAAATCCGTCGACATATTCTATGGCTGCAGCATTGAATTCTGAGTCAATTAACCCAAAAGGTATTTTATACTTTAAATGTATTGCAATTTTGATCATAAATGAATTGCTATTTTAGACTGAGTTTTATTTGGATTTTTTTTTTTGCCTATACTGCTGTTGCAACTTCTGTAGAGGGCAGTGCTTTTATGATCCTTTTCGCCACAAGTCCTTATCTCCAAAAACAAAGAAAACAGAAAGAAAAAAAGAACACCAGTCTATACTATGAAACGCAATACTCTGGCACATATAAACAGCTGATCTTCTTATGCTGAGTGGCCAGCATGTCGAACAGCGCCATATGCAATGCAATTACTGTCCAAATGCAAACTCCTTGTATCAGCTTATTATCTTTGCAAATAGTTGTCTATTGAGAAGCTGAATTTTGTAGTTTATCTGAAGAAGTCTGAACTTTTGTAGTTAATGTGATCTGTTTCATGTAGATGTTTGCATTGTTGGTGTTGCCCGCACCCCCCTGGGTGGCTTCCTTGGTACATTATCATCCTTGTCAGCGACAAAGCTTGGATCATTTGCCATCCAAAGTGAGATGACATCTCCCGTTTTACATAGTCTATGCCTAGAAAAGCCTTCTGTTTTCCTCGAGTTTTTGTCGAATTCATTGCTTAAAAAATTGCAGGTGCGTTGAAGAGGGCAAATATTGATCCATCACTTGTGCAGGAAGTATTCTTTGGAAATGTCCTCAGTGCAAACCTGGGGCAGGCTCCAGCAAGACAGGCAGCATTGGGTGCAGGGATACCAAATACAGTGATCTGCACCACTGTTAACAAAGTCTGTGCTTCAGGGATGAAAGGTGCTGTTTGACCTAACAGAGCTGACATCTTTATTGTATTCATAGGTGATAAGGATCATGTTTAATAATTCCTTTGTTGTCTTGATTATTGCAGCTGTAATGTTGGCAGCACAGAGCATCCAATTGGGTATCAATGATGTTGTTGTGGCTGGAGGCATGGAGAGCATGTCAAATGCTCCAAAATATATTGCAGAAGCGAGGTTAGCTTGCTCTTCTTGTTGGCTAATTCGTTTCAATGTACATAGTAGTGTTGAGTTAATTGTATTCTGTTGATCAGTGGAGATGGTTGCATTTGGCTATGTACGAATGTCTGTGGTTGTCTGTCTAGAGATGGTCTCTACTGCTGGTAGGATTAACTTAACCTTGGCTAGGGTTTATTTTTTGTTATGCAATTTGTGTTTCCTAAGAAGTGCTCAATTGAGTGGCAGATTATTTTGGGACTTGTCTTCAAAAAATTAAGCAATCCTTTGTGTTTAAAAAATTTTTGGTGATTCATACATAGTGATTAACAGATACACACGTGGATAGTCCCAATCCATGCCCTTAGTGTCTGTACCCTTGACAGATCTGGGCTGTTAACTTCAGGGTTTAGATGTTGCAGCTTTACCCTTGACAAATGTGGACGGTGTAAGCAAAAAATCAAAATTTTAAATAAACCTACAGGTTCTCAACGACGTTGGATTACAGTATGATTCGATGTCTGGAATTATGATGTCCCTTTGCTGTATCTCTTCCCTTCAGTGGCTTCCTCTTTTAAGTTATTATTTGGTGAAGCACATAACAAGACGTCATTGAAGTTTGATTTTGACATTGTGAAATTTTACCTTATAATATATCAGATCCTGGGCTTTCCTTTCAAAAATTTCATGATTCTAACTGGGCAATAAAACATGATATTAACCCTATTGTTGTTCCATATTTAAGTCTGTTTCGCAATAATTATACCAGAATACCATATGTGCAAAATTGTTTAGGAAGGGTTCTCGTCTTGGACATGATACACTGGTTGATGGAATGCTAAAGGATGGGCTGTGGGATGTTTACAATGACTGTGGCATGGGAGTTTGTGCTGAGTTGTGTGCAGAACAGCATTCTGTAACAAGGGAGGATCAGGTAACATTTTGAGCTAAGTGTTCTTTAGAGGTTTGTACGTGTTAGATTGGATACTATGTATCTATCCAGCAGATGGTATTCTTGAAACTCGCAGGTTGCCCTTATTTCAGGGTTGACCCTTCCTATGCACCTTCCATTTAAGTTCAGAACTTAAAGCCTCCACCTTTCAAACGCCCCCCCCCCCCCCTTTTTGTTTTCAACGTTACATATGCAAGGTATACCAATTGGATGGATGGCCAGTAATAAGTAAAGCTGAGCTGATCAGTGAGGGGGAAACTTTCTTCTGTGCCTCATCACCACTCTCAATCCTCACGTTCTCTCTAGATGAGACACCATGCTGATGCTGGCTGTCTGCTCCAATTCATGCAACAATACTTTTGGGTTTGTTCAATCTGTTTGATAGTTTACATATTTGGCTTGAGAAATATATTTGTTCATACATAAGCGATCCTGTAGTCCTGTTTTTCTGGGCAATGGGTGTTTTTTAGTTATCAGGTTGATCTTTTTCATATTTATTCCCTTTGTAATTTAGTTTGAAACTTAGCCTACAATCAACATGGGAAAGAGGCTCAAACAAACGAACAATATTTTCTAGATGAAGTTCAAGCACTATGACACAAACCTCTTGAATCCAAAAATCTTATGTATACATTGGTAAAGTAAGAGTAAGAGTATTCTTTGAAACTATGCTGCATGATCTATTAATAAGTTGGGCGCAATAGTAGCTGCTTTTAACACTGTTTGCACATGTTGCATAATTCTGCAGGACAACTATGCTTGCCAAAGCTTTGAGCGTGGCATTGCAGCTCAGGAGGCTGGTGCTTTTTCATGGGAGATGGTTCCTGTAATATCATTGATGCCCTAGCTCATTTGTATGTCATCTTTTGTCTGGATTTTGCTGTAATGATTTCTGCATTGATCTGCAGGTTGAAGTTTCTGGGGGAAGGGGGAAACCAGCAACAATTGTTGACAAAGATGAAGGTATTAGCAAGGTATAATAACATATCTCCATCATATACTTTCACCGAGCATCCTGAATAACAAATTGTATGCCCATGTGTCAGTTTGTTCACTGGTGGTCGATACTGTTTGTCCTTCTAAATTGAAAGATTGATAAAAATGAGTGTCTCTGCTAGCTTGGTTTCAATCAGTACTGTGGTGATTTGAATGTTCTCATATTGCTTTGCTAAATCTAAATCCATACCCTTTCAATTAAAAAAAAATTCTAAATCTATGCCCTTAAGAGTCCTGCCTACAGCCCCACCTGTTTTCTCTTTTTTTTTGTCTTTTTTGGGGGGGGGGGGGTTAGGGGGGGGAGAATGTGGCAGCCTTAACCCCGAATTGTGGTTTGGTTGGGCCTTAACTCAAATCTGGAACATATTGCTTGTAAAGTGCTAAAGCCCCTTTAAAATAAGAATTTGAAGTTTCTTGCTTCTGTTGTGAAAATAATTGTTAATGATACACTCAATTCCCTTCTGTTGATATCTACAGTATGACCCCGCCAAACTACGAAAGCTCAGACCAAGTTTCAAGGAGAATGGAGGGACTGTCACTGCTGGCAATGCTTCTAGTATTAGGTTTGTTGTAGTATCTGTGGATGTCCATAATTATTATGCTCTTTAAATGAATTTACGATGATATATTGGTGCGTTTCTTCTCAAGGAAGAGGACGTTGGTCGTCAAAGTATACTCTGCTGGAATTATGATTTTGAATAACTGGTTATCGATGGATATTGTTTTCAGAAGTGCAAGTATTGTAAACATTGTGTGCAAACCATTCTCAATAGTGCAATTTCTTGATCACAGTGATGGTGCAGCTGCATTAGTTTTGGTGAGTGGAGAGAAGGCCGTTCAACTTGGCCTGCAGGTGATTGCTAAGATCAGCGGTTATGGTGATGCAGCTAAGGTATACAATGACTTCCTACATCAATAGAAATTACAAAATGGCATAGGAGCTCCCTGATTTTTGGCTTCCATTGAGGATTATTCACTATATCTGTGCATTCAAGTTCTATCTTTATGGCTTGGCTTTTGTGCTTTAATCAACGAGCAGGCACCGGAGTCATTCACTACAGCTCCTTCATTGGCAATACCGAAGGCTATTTCTCATGCAGGCCTGGATGCTTCTCAGATTGACTACTATGAGATAAATGAGGCTTTTTCTGTAAGCTTCTCTATTCCCCCTTTTAAAGTTCTATAGGGCTATTTTCTTATGAGAGGTGGGTCAATAGTAGTTTATTCCTTGGGGTTTTGATCTGTCCTATTTCTGCTGGTGTGAGTAGGTTGTTGCTGCTGCAAACATGAAACTACTTGGACTTACCGCAGTGAGTCTCTCAGACGTGTGAATTTTATTTTATTTTATTTTATTTTATTTTTGTGACAGACAAATATAGCTGGCTGATTGAAGTTGTGAACACCATACCATGGCTTTTCTTTATATTATTATTGTTTCTGACTTCTTTCCACAATTTTTGCAGGATAAAGTCAACGTGCATGGTGGTGCTGTCTCCTTGGGACATCCTCTTGGGTGCAGTGGTGCACGAATTATTGTGACACTTCTGGGGGTATAATATGCTTGCCTTCCTATTCCTTCACTGCATGTTCTTGAATTGTGGGAGTCTGATACTTTTCATTCATCTCAACATGCTTGTTGTTTGCTTTTTATGACTCAATGGTACTGTGTTTTGAAGGTCCTACGACAGAAAAATGGGAAATATGGAGTTGCTGGTGTTTGTAATGGTGGAGGAGGTGCATCTGCCCTTGTTTTGGAGCTTCTATAAGTCTCCTTATCTTAGGTAGACTCCCGGATATTGCTGCACAATATATCAGCTTGCTTAACAACTTCGACCCAAACCAACTTCCTAGACTTGGTGAAACTTCCGTAACCTGTTCATCTGATCTGAGCGGCCGGAAGCCAGACGTGACTCATACTGAAATAAATTTGGTTGACACCCACTTGAATCTAACCGAGACCAAATAGAGATACAATTTGCGTTGACCTGTACCAATTGGATTCTTTGCACAAGCTAATTGGACGTGTTACCAGCAGCCGAAGATAGGAACTGAACCTAAAATTTTTAGACCCGTGTTTTCTTTTCTTCTTCACTCCCATGTGTGCCCAGTGGAGAACTTCATTGGATAAGAAAATCAAAAATCCGAACTGGAATGAAATCTATCTCAAACTCTTTTGTATTGTATTGCAGGGCTGTTAGCAGTTTGTCTGGGCATTGTAGCATTTGTCTTCCTTTCTTCCCTTGTGGGGCAATAAATGGCGTATTTAAATGAACAAGCTCCCAACCCGCCGGGAACCCCCAAAAAGTCGTCGAATTGAGAGATCCTGCTTTTAGTTTGGTTTGTAATTTAAAATTCCTTTCCAATAAATTTGCTGGATGTCCTGACGTAGACCCATATGCATTGTATTTGTTGCATTTAGTTAAGTATTCCTCATCTTGAAATAGATTTGGAGTGCAATTATTTAAGCTTTCAAATTGTGTCAGCTTGGAATTTATTGTTCATTGAAATGAAATGACTGCTAGGCAAACCTATTAGTTCGGATGGGCAGGTTGAATATACGCCAGTTGTATTTCGAGTTTGGGTAAAATATGGACTGGCATATTCCGGTTTTATGGGTTTTGGGTCACCCTGATGGGTTTGGGGTGCCTTTTTGTTTAAATCAAGATCTCGGAATATTTATTATTTAAAATTGTTTATATTTAATGAATAAATATTGTAGTTGTAATTTCTGGGGGAATATAAAAAAATATTTGAATTTTTCAATATGATATATGAACGTTATATACGGACAATGTTAGGAGGACCGGATTGGTTGGTTTGACCAGTACAATCGGCGTTTTGCCCACCTGTCTGGAAAACTGAGTAGAGAAACAAAGGGGAAGCTCAGGACCTCAATTTGAAATGTACAAGAAAGAGAAAAGATGGACTAAACCTGCTGAATTAGAGAGAGAAAAAGAAATTGAATATGCAGAGAGAAGTTAGGAGGAAGCAGTTGCGAGCTAGGGAATGAAGCACGAGAAATATTTTAGGTTTTTTATGTTCTTATTGGATTCTCCCATCCCTCTGCGCCCCCAGTACTAGGCTTGTTTGTTAATTTGCTCATATTCATGCAATATGACTCTTTTCCTTGTTGTATTTGTTTTATTTTGTAAATTTGGTTTACTTAATTTTTTATTTTAGTTTCTGTCACCCTTATATTTTTTGCAATGAGTGATTTTTATTTCTACAAAAATGCATAGAAAGATACATGAACATTGAAATGTGAAAAATATAACAAAAGAATATATTTGGTGAGGGCAAAGGTTTAAATTAATAAAAAGTATAGTTACTTACATGTTGATTTTAACAATATTTCTAATTGAGCTAATTGGGTTATGTACTTATGTTGGTCCAAAGCCGTTTGATAATCAACCAGGTCAACCGAGTTTAAACCAATTTAACTAGGTCGACCAATTGACCCATCGACCCACTCGTCTGACTGGGTCAATCGTCAAGTCGGTTCCCTTAACATTGTGTACGGATGGTCAATCAGTTAAGTTTGGATGAGTTGACACGTATATTAAAATATTAATAATTGGCTGGGTCGTTCATGCGTTGACCTATATTAAGTATGTTAACGAGTTAGAGTGGTTCAATCTATTAATAACTCATTTAATGATTCGACTTTTTTTATTAATAAACCTACTATTAACTAATCAAGTATGCTTTATTAGTGGGTTGATTTTAACACGAAACAAGTTGGTCCATGGCTCAACATTGACATCAACTTCCAATTAGAAGTAACCAAATGAAGGAATATTATAGATGCACAATATATTACAATAATCTATTAATTATAACATCAAAATTTTAGATTATTACAAAGTAATATTATTTAAAATGCAAATGACGTAGGACATACACAATGATACAAATTCGAGAGAGAGAGAAAGAGAGAAGGCAGTGTGCATCGTGGATGTATCACAGCTGACTCAAGCTCATCGGAGGTTTACCCGAGGTTCACTGGACCTTGGGTCTTCGCGGAGCCTTTATCGCTTTTGCTCACCCGCCGTCGGTGAATCTTTTCTAACTGGCTACCTCGTTTTTTCTCTAGATCTACTCATATTCTATGGGTTTCTTGCTTGGTTGAGCCTATTGTTGTGGTTGTTGGCTTTCTCTGTTGACGACAGTGAGGCTTCCACTGGCGGTCTTCTGCCGACGACCTTCCTGGTCATGGCAGACTGTTTTTTTTTTCAAAATCTGCTTGTTTCTTTTTGGTTTCTACCTTATTTGAGGCTTCCATGGTCGTGCCTGATAAGTTCTGTTGTAGCCGGTGCTTCTTCTCCATGATGGCCCTATCATCGGTGACTTTTCCGGTCACCTAAGAGTTATTGGAGATCAACTTTTGCTTGTTTGTTATTAGAAGAGGTCGTCTGACATGTTTTAGGGCCAGGTTTGTTTGTTTTCATCCTCTGTATTTGTTCTCCTGTGCTTCTACCTGGATAATAGTCTTTATTTTTTAGTTTCTATTGACTGTTAAGTACCTTGAGATTTGATGCATTAATTTTTATGACCATGGCATTTTTGAGTTTATTTTTAAGTACCCTCACTTATGAATTCCTTGTAATTCAATCCTGAAATTACAAAAATGCCATTACTATTGTCTTTTGTGTGTTTTTCTTTTAAAGCAAAAACTCCAAAAACTGTCTTCCCACTATTGGATAGTCCGTCGGTGGTGATGTGGTGTACTTAAAAGAGAGTTTTTTTTTAAAAAAAAAATCAGAAAGGACCATAGTAAGAGTTTTTTTTTATAATTTTAGAACTAAATTGTAAGGGATTTCATAAGTGAGGGTACTTGAAAATAAACTTAAAAATTTCAGGGTCATAAAAATTAATGCACCAAATCTCAAGGTACCTAAAAATCAACAGTTCTTTTTAGTTATCTTGCAATGACACATTAGTACAAGAGGAGGCTGTAAGAGGTTTGTGGCAATCGAAAGCAAATCCTTTTATTTAGCTATGGTTGGGACTGCAAAGGATATCTTGAAAATTTCTAAGAATGAGATGAGGATTGCTTTATGGTTAGTGAGGGTCTGGGGCATATTTTATAAGTCTAAATCCCCCAAGTGGTGTAATCACATGCATTGAGGCTCAAGTATTTTTCTTTTAGAATCCAAGAGAAATTGGCGGGAAAATTTGTGCAATTATTAGTAATTAACAATGGTAAGAGAACTTTTTTTCATTTTCCCAACAGGCTGGAATGAGAGGGATTGGGCAAAAATCTTTGACGTTCTTACTGAGTTTGTTAATCTCTTCTTGAGCGTAATGGGAGCACTGAGTAGGCCCCTACACCAAGTGACATTGGCAAATGGTGTCGTGCCTCCACCTTTGCCTCTACCTCCACTTCCGGGTTGTTGTCCAAAGTGTGGATTTACTGGTGAACCAAAATGTTTTCTTCAATCGTTCCCACATGTTGTTGCTACTAAGCCTTCAAGGAGTGTTAATGAAGATGTGGAAGAGCTTTCGTTATTCGAGCATATGCAGGTGGATAAAGGAAAGCAAAGGGTCATTACAGAGCATGGTATGTGAACATCTAGTTGTGTGAGCACTCTAGTTTTTTCCTAACGCAACAATTTTAGGAATAGAAGGAATAGGGTGAATGGGAGTAAAGGGTTTAGCAGTGGCAGGGTTTCTGTCTGTGCAAATTGGCCTTTGTGCTTGATACAAGTTCTCCTTCTTCAGATGAGGCTACCTCTTTTGACCGTGCTCTATTTGAAGATAATATTTGTGGCCAGGGTTCTAGCAAAATTTTTGTTTCTTCGACAAGGGATGTTGTAGTCTCTCACGTAGTCCACAGGGGTTCTGTGGTTTTGGACAGTCATCCTACTTCGGCTTCTCTCAATCTTTTTAACGAGTTAGCTGCATCATCTTCTATGAGCCTGCATTGGTTCTTTGAAGAGAAGTACCAATTTTCCTCCTGAGTGGTTAATGCCCTATCTTCTTTGTTTTGTATTGGCAATCAGTCAACACTTTTGGCTCATAATTTGGGTTTGGATTTATGCGGTGGTGTTCCTTATGAATTACCTCGGAAAGCTGTTCGTGACGCAGTTGTAATGAGTGTTAGCTCTCACAAAAATGCTCATATTTCCAAGTTGCAAGACACCACCCAAGAGCTTGTTGTGTGTGATTGGTCGTTGGTACCAATGGGTAGTTGCTCAGGAGTTGATGATTTGGTAGGCACCGCTCGCAGTTGATTACTCTTGTTTTCATAGCGCAAGTAATTCTTATTTGATGGAAGATGTTTAAGAGATGAAAATGTTAATTCTGAGAATGTTTCCAAGTGGGTGGCCTCTAAACTTAAAAGCATTGTTGCCTGTATTGGGGTGGCCTCCTCTGGTTTTGAGCATCAGGTGATCCATCTTTTATCTAGAATTGAGAATAGCGATGTTAAGCCCAAGCCAAGTGTGTAGAGAACACCACCATCTGCTAGGAGGCAAAGGGAACTTCGGAGACTTGAGTTTGGAGTGAACTATGATAGGTCCTGTACTTCTTCTAGTGGGATGATGGTGCCTTATATTTAGGTTTAAGAGAAGGGAATTAATGATCATGACAAGAGGGCTTTGCTTAAAATTTTTTTGACGGACTAGAAGTGTGATCTCAATTGTCTTCATGATCCGGACGCAAGTGCAAGATGACCTTGAAGCAAATCAAGGTCGTCTCTCACAGGGACTAGTTCAAGCTATCGGGTTATCTTTCCTCAAGATAGGCTAAGCGAATCAAAATTTGAGAATGAAATTGAGCTATGCTACTAATCTAATTTAATAGGTAAACAATCAAGGAATTCAATCAAATCAAATAATTTTCCAACTCAAGAATTAATCAAGCACTACTTCTTTAGACAGGTAATTCCAAAACCGATAATCAAATTATCAAGCTCCTCTTTCAAGTAGAATGAAATTCTTAAATCTAATCAACTACCATTTCTCAAGGGTTTTTGATTAATCTAAGATCATTAAGAACACGATTATCAAATTTAGGGGCTTATTAAACAGTGAGTCTTTCTCAAGATCCGACACACTTAAGTCAAATCTTAGTTTTCCAGCATCTACTTTCACCTTTTAGTTCTTCACCAAATGTCTAAAACAAGCAAGGCGGTGATCAAGTTTCCTACTAGCAAATCAACATCTAAGATTCAATAGAATATACCCAACAATTCTGAAGGACTTTTAGATCAAAACAAGAATTGATTCAATCACAACAATTCAACTAAATTCCAAGATTAACAATTCAAAAATTAGCATAAAAATCAATACTGATCTAAAAAGCATAAAAATCTAAAAAGAAAAAAGAAGAGAAGAGAGAGGAATTGCTCAGTCGATGCATGCTTGTATAGGTAGGTGCAAACCCGACTTGGAATCCTTGCAAATCTTTACCTTCAACTTGCTCTCAACTCTCTCTAATCTAAATCCAAATCCTAACTAGATGATGAAAATTGAAGAGTGGAACGGAATAGGGTGATCAATGAAGCAGTCAAATGTGACTTTTATCACTGAAATCAAGTCTGCAAAACCGCCACATGCTTGGAACATAAACAACCACGAAAGAATCTAGCAGGCTCGGGGGATCAGGGGCCACCAATGACTAACTGTGGGGCTCAGCACAGTCTGACATTAGGGCCCTCTGTCCTGGTGGCTCTCCCTCTTATAACTTGCTGCTTCTCTTGGATCTCCCTCGACTGTGGTTCTGGCCACGGTTTGTCCGTGTTGGGTGTCTTTGCGCCTCTTTTGCCATCTTCTTTGATCTGTAAGGCCTCTAAATCTTCATTCTAGTCACATAACTTGGCTCACAAAGTGAAGATTTGCGAACACTAAAAACAAATGAAACCAATCGTAATAGTAGAAATAAGGGCATAAATTGTACAGTTAAGCATACTAACGCCTAGAATGACTCCCAAACACTTATGAAATTCTATGCGAATATGACATTCATCACTCTCCCATGCTTAAATCTTTGCTTTTCCTCAAGCAAACACTAAAAAAAACCCGATAAGGGGAGATGCATCTAGGATTCAGAATAGAGCACTTCATTAACATAGGCAATGGATAGCACATTACAAGCAAGAATGACAATCAACGGCAACCCCAAGTCATGCGCAAAATATTTTAAAATCAGGAGAAGGTGAATGTTTTCAAAGAAGTATTTGACCACAAGCTCAACATCAGACTGGATCACCCCCAAAGAACTACAAAGCACATCATGTAAGGACATGGAATTGTAGAGCTAAATAGACCGGTCAAACCTCACTTTGGGAAATGTGAATCACTCCCACTCATGTGTTTGAAAATAACATAGGTTCATTCAAGACTCATTCCAAAGATGCAATCTACCATATGCTTGTCAAGACTCTCAAACTCTCCACCACTAGGATGCAGTATGTACATGACAATCAAGAGAACTTTACATGGGTTGTAATGTAGGCTAAAGGGTTGAAGGGAAAGGAGTGGACTAATAAATTCGGGCAATGTGGAGCTAGGTAGCTAAATGACTAAGAAACAACTAACAAGACACCAATTAACCATGAAGTTCATCAACATTCTAAGCTTTAAGAATACAATGAACATACCCCAATGAATCATGCAGGAAATGAGTTGACAAAGAGAGGAACTCAAGCTATTTAAATGCCCAATGCCAATCATATTCATTCTCTTTTTTTTTCGTTCTTTTTTTTGCCTTTTTTTGTTTCTTCCTCTTAAATATGACTTTTTTTCTTCTTTTTTTTGGGAAATGAAATAAAAATATCAACTTATTGAAAGGCATAGCGTCATGAATTATTAACTCACAACCTAGTACATATTTATAACCCGAACAAGAGGGAAACACAAGTAAATGCTCAATGACATCAATCCCTCAATAACCCAACGTAGCAAAGCCACCTTAAACTCAATTATCTCCACCTTAAAGGTTAGGAACGTGTGTTTGACCAAGGGTTAACATGAAGGGATCACAACAAGAAAAAGATTATAACTCAAAGGGGTTAGCAAAAGGGATAAATATGTAATACAAAGGTTGGCTACTTCGCTATGTGGCTAAAATGTCTAGAGAAAGAATGCCTCTATCATATCATCAACTATACTAATGCTAATATAGTTTTGAACAAGAGTCTAGGCAAATTCTAGTGATGCAACATGGAAGAAGCACACACATGAAAGAACATGAGACTAAATATAATTATTAGTCTAAAAAAAGACTCAAAGTCTCACGGGATATCTACCAAAGTCTGAACTAGCTCATATAATGAAGCTCATATACAAACATTAGTGCGAACGACTCTAAGGGAGCAAAGTTCTTAATCAAGACAAAGGTCTGAACAAGAAATATTCATAAAACCTTCACAAATTTTAGCAACAAAAGAGATTTCACATAAAAAGTTACTTAAGCTCATGAAAGCTGTCATGCCTAAAGAATCATCATTGGAGGGCATCTCAATCCAATCCACACCATCCCTACATGTAGTCCTACAAATGCACACCTAAAATGCAACACACCATTACAAAAGAAAGGAAACCTAAACCTACATGTTCTAACTAGTATGCAAACTAAAAATCAAAACGGAAAACAGGAAACTGCCCTTCCCCCATGCTTAGATAAATCATTATTCAAAGTAAAGAAAGTAAGATAAGGGAAAGGGAACAAAATATAACAATCTCACTAGGTTAGGTGTTAAGTACACCTAAGCTAAGGCCTCCTCGTAAACGGTAGAAATGGAGCATTAGACACTCCATCACAACTTCAAGACACGGCCCATCTAATTAGATGCCCTCAAAACACGCAGAAGCTTATCAAACTCCCGAGCCCACAATTTAGAAAATACAAGTTAAGAGGCAATAACCAAAATCACACCAAAGGCAACAAATATTTTGTTAACCCTATCAAAGCCCATAGAAAAATCATAAGAAGGATTAAAGAATGTAGTCCACATGATGTTCCTAGGTAGATCCTCTAAGCATACATAATAAGGGTCAACGGAGGGCTTAGACCCTCTAAAGTAACCTAGGGATACATAATCATCTACATTCCTACCAAGCATATTAAACATGTTATCCTCACAACCCAAATCAACATTAGCATCATAAATAATAGGATTATCAATGGATGTATCAATGTAATACTCAGGGGAAGGAGAGGGGAAGGAACAAAGAGGAGATGCATGTGAATGATCAAGGGGATTGAGTAGAACACTATCAAAAAACCAAGATTAGGAGACTCCTCATGCACAAATACATCACATGACCCCTCCAAGGAGTCTCAGCTAGATCATGTACCTTACCTAAAGTATCTTCTAACCCAAAACATGCATCAACAACACTAAATCTAGTAGCAAACACAAAAGGCTCACCTGCCTCGAGCCCCATGCACTGAGCTAAAGGAAAGGATGCATCAAATAAGGTCATGACAATATCTGTGTTTTCCATGGGTGATGCAAAGTCAAGTTGAGCATAGCATACATAATAAGGACACAAATTTATAGCATGGTCAGAAGCATGACACAAGTCACACCCAAAAGGGGCTTAATAAGATCTAGCATAGAATGCACAAAGATCAGGAAATAAATATTCAGAAATACAACTAGCCTTCTCAAATTCAAATGAATCCCAAGCAATCCACTCAAGCAAATACCGTGCCTCATCAACACTTTTAGCATGAAAACCTCAATACCCTAAAACAGCTCGAGTTTTTATTATTCACACCCTCATCAACTATGTCTAAAATTTTCCATTTACCCACACAATAACCATATTGAGCAAGAAAGACATTTATTCGTTCCAAGTACCTCCAAAATAATTCATGCTCGAATTAGAGGAAATGAAAATTTGTCATTGTCTTTTCCCTCAAAAATTTTTAGTTTTTAATTTTCATTTTTTTGGGTTTATTTCTAAAGAAAAACAAAATGCTTAGTCAAACCCATCAGGAAAAACCCAATATTCAACTATAGTCCCTACCAACGGCGCCAAAAACTTGATAGGGCCTCAAGCGCACGATGACATTGAAGCAAATCAAGGTTATCTCCCACAGGGACTAGTTCAAGCAATCGGGTTATCTTTCCTCAAGATAGGCTAAGCGAATTAAAAGTTAAGAATGAAATTGAGCTATGCTACTTATCTAATCTCATAGTTAAACAATCAAGGAATTTAATCAAATCAAGTAATTTTTCAACTCAAGAATTAATTAAGAACACTTCTTTAGACAGGTAATTTCAAAACCGATAATCGAATTATCAAGCCCCTCTTTCAAGTGGAATAAAATTCTTAAATCTAATCAACTACCATTTCTCAAGGATTTTTGATTAATCTAAGATCATTAAGAACGCGATTATCAAATTTAAGGGTTTCTTAAACAATGAGTCTTTCTCAAGATCCCACACTCTTAAGTCGAGTCCTAGTTTTCCAACATCTATTTTCACCTTTCAATTCTACACCAAATGTCTAAAACAAGCAATACGCTGACCAAGTTTCCTACTAGCAAATCAACATCTAAGATTCAATAGAATAAACCCAATAAATCTGAAGGACTTTTAGATCAAAATAAGAATTGATTCAATTACAACAATTCAACTAAATTCCAAGATTAACAATTCAAAACTTAGCATAAAAATCAATACTAATCTAAAAAGCATAAAAATCTAAAGAGAAAAAAAGAAGAGAAGGAAGAGGAATTGCTCAGTTGATGTGAGCTTATATATGTAGATGCAAACCTGACCCAGAATCCTTGTAAATCTTCACCATCAACTTGCTCTCAACTCTCTCTAATATAAATCTAAATCCTAACTAGATGATGAAAGTTGAAGAGTGGAATGGAATAAGATGATCAACAAAGCAGTAAAATGTGGCTTTTATCACTGGAACCAAGTTTGCAAAACTACCACAAGCATGGAACACAAACAGCCACGAAAGAATCTAGCAGAGTCAGGGAAGCAGGGCCCACCACGGACTGACTGTGGGGTCCTCTGTTCTGGTGGCTCTCCTTCTTTTGTCTCGCTACTTCACTTGGATCTCCCTGGACCGTGGTTCTGATCACGGTTTGTCCGTGTTGCGCGTCATTGGGCCTCTTTTGTCATCTTCTTTGATCAACAAGGCCTCTAAATCTTCATTCTACTCACATAACTTGGCTCACAAAGTGAAAATCTGCAAACATTATGAAAACAAGCAAAACCAATTGTAATAGTAGAAATAAGGGCAGAAATCGTACAATTAAGCATGCTGACGCCCTCAAATGATTTGAAACACTTATGAAATCCTACGCAAATATGGAATTCATCACTTTAAGAGACAGAACTTGAGGGTGTTGAGCTTTCTAATATACGCAGCATTTAGGGAAACGAACCTATTGGGTTTGTGTTTCTCAAGGCGACAGGTTCAGCTGGTGGAATTTTAGTTTTGTGGAATAAAAATTCTTTACATTTGGTTTCCTCATATTGTGGAGAATTTTCTATCACTTGCTTTTTGCAATTGGTTGATGGTAGCATCTCTTGGGTGTTTATTAGTGTTTATAGTCCACATGTTAGAGTTGACAAACTGAGTATGTGGGATGAACTATGCCATGTTCGAGATGGTTAGTCTGGTCCTTGGTGCATAGGGGGAGGTTTTAATGAAATTTTGCATTCTCAAGAAAGGAGCATAGGTTTTTGTCCTTCTAATGCAATGGTGAAGTTTCAGGATTTCATCAATTACTCGACCTTGATGGATCTTCCCTTGAATGGGGAGGGGGAGACTTTACATGGTCCAAGAATGGAGATGAATCGGTATGTTTGAGGTTGGACCAATTCCTTGTGTCGGCAGACTAGGAGGAGTTTTTCCCAAACATGTTTCTAAAAAGGCCGCCCAGATCTATTTCGGATCACTTTCCTATTTGTCTTGAGACGAAGAGGCAAAAGCGGGGTAAAACTCCTTTCAAGTTTGAGAATATGTGGTTGGAATTTGAGGGTCTCTCGAATCTTATTAATGAGTGGTGGGGGGAAGCTCAATTTGACAGTTTTGCGAGTTATATTGTTGTAAATAAACTTAAGTTTGTCAAAGAGAAACTTAAGAAGTGGAACATGGATGTGTTTGGAGACATCAAGACTCAAAAGTATAATCTTTTGGGAATTATATATTTTCTCGATGTGAAATAATAGACTTCTAGCCTTGTTAGCGATTATGTCCAACAAAGAAGGGTTGCAAAAGATGATTGGGTTAGAATTATTTTGATGGACGAAATCTCTTGGAGACAAAAGTCAAGGGCTTTATGACTAAAGGCAGGTGATCGTAACACCAAATTCTTCAATAAGGTAGCTAATATGCGTAGGAAGTTTAAATCTATGTCTTTTGTGGTGGTGGATGGGGTTCAATATGATGCTCTTCCATATATGAAGTTTGCAATCTATGACTTCTGCAAATCTCTTTTTTTGAGTCAAAAATCGGGGAGACCTAAAGTCGATAGATTGCATTTGCCCTTGCTACAAGACTCTGATAAGGCGTTTATTAAGATGCCTTTCAGTGAAGAAGAAGTTACTAAAGCCCTTCTAGATGCTATGGGGGTAAGGCCTCCGGACCTAACTTGTAAGACTATGGAATCCCTTTAAGGCAATTGGGACACTTTTAGTGGAGATGTGATAAGAATGTTTGCTGAGTTTTTCTCTTTAGGAAGATTTGTGGCCAACCTCAATGCCACTTTTATTAGTCTTATTCTTAAGAAGAAAATGCTGAAAATATTAGAGACTTTTGGCCAATCAGCTTAGTTGATTGCATTTATAAGTTGCTTTCTAGATTGGGATTATTCACCACAGGAGGCTCATTTGCAAAAGGTTTCTGTTGCAAGCTCATATGGAAGTCCTTAGCCCCCTTAAAGGTTTCTTCCCTTGTTTGGGAAGCTACACATGGGAACATACTGACGTGTGACAGCTTGCAAAAAAGGGGAAAAATCTTGGTTAATAGATATTTCATGTATAAAAGGTACTTTGAATCTACACATCATTTATTACTCCATTGTCAGTTTCCAAGTGTACTTTGGAATCCAAATTTCACTTGCTTAGGCATTTCTTGGGTTGCTTCTGATTCAATTAGGAACCATCCTTTGACTTGAGAGGGTTTCTTTGGTAGGAAAGTTAAGAGGAAGAAGAACGAGGTAGCCATGGTCCTACCTCATGTCATTTTTTGGACTATTTGGAGAGAGAGAAACAGAAGAGTTTTTGAAAGTATAGAAACTCTTGTTGAGTGTTTGTAAGATAATTTCATCAAAATTCTCTACTTTTGGAAGAATAAGAAGCTTAGCTCTTCCTCTTTTGATCTGACTGAATGTGTGGATATTTTGTATTTAGGATGTATATAGCCTTTTGTATGATGCTTGCTGTGCAGCTGAACTTCTGATCTTTCTATATTATCAAAAAAATATTATTTAAAAGCGATAAGACATATTTATTTAACTAAGAATATAATGGTATGAGTTGCACATTTTTAATACTTATCTTTTTCTAAACTGATTTTCTTAAGATTAGATATTTACTTCATACCCATTTTCTAAACGTGTTCCATTTATAAGATGTACATGACCTTATTTTATGGGAATGAATTTGGGAAAGAAGAAGTACCATCATCTCATTTGTGAAGGGATACGATAATTATATATTCTAAACTATTTATTATGATGAAAAACTATTATTGTTAAGGGGACAAGTGATTTAAAAATAAGAATATAATATTTGGATTGAGTGGGCAGGTTCGGGTGCAAGTCGAGTTTGACCTAAAAATTTGTGGTTTTTTTGGGTTCGATTTATTTCAGATTTGGTTAGAGAAAATCGTGTTTAAAACTCAAAATTTTTGGGCGGGTTCAAGTTAGGTCAGCTTTCACCATGTCTAAAATTCCTGGGTATTCATTTCGCATTGGATATTCTTCCTATTTTTTATGTTTTATGTTTTTCCCCCTATGCTTGTGCTATTTGCATTGATGTTAAATTCTTATCTACTTCTGGAGGATGTGATTGATACCATACCAGTCAATTTGAAATGATAGCTGCCAAACTTAGTAAATTATGAACATACTATGCGCGCTCAATATTGGGTGGATGGAAGAAGCTCATCAATATCTTCTTATTGTTATTCAATTTGACCCTAATAATGTAGGGTTGAGGAAAGAATTCAATTCTTGTGAGGAAAACCCTTCAGGGATGGTGTTGATTATGATAATCCCATTCAGAGTTTCTGCCAATTGGGTGGTAAAGTTACTTTTGATCCTTTGAATAGATGTCATACATGTTGGCTTTTCCTTAACTAGCGATGCTTGTCTTAAACCTGACAATCCTTTTGACGATGCTGGGAAGATTTAAAATTGTTTACAAATAGAAGTAGACATGGGTAATTACTTGACGAGTAAACATCATATGAGGACAACCCATCAACAGGACGGGTCGGATTTATCCTACACATATTCAAGCAGTAGATTTCATTGCCAAGCTTTGAAGGTAACCAAGATTACTTTTGACAAGTTAATTAGAGATGTGGTAAAAGATATAGTCTTTTGTTCTTGGGGTCATCCACTGTCTATAAAGGTTCACAATGATGATAAGTCAGTTGAGGAATGTTGGAGTATGAAAGTAGGTATTGTCTCACATTAATAAAATACAAAGAATATAAAAGTTAACAAGGAACATATGAGAGGTCCTATGGAATCCTTTGGACTCAAGGAGGACTGCAATAGTTGATGCAAGCAATGGATGAGCCACACCCATAGTCAAAGAGCCTAACATAGTTGAGTCTGTGATCACAAAAGGGAAACCCAGTGCACAAGCATCCCGCGTTCACACAGAGTCCGGGGAAGGGCTGCACCCCAAGGGGTGAATTGTAGGCAACCTAACTTGACTTTTTCAATGGCTGATTCCATGGTTCGAACCCGTGACCTTTTGGTCACACGGAGACAACCTTACCATTGCTCCAAGGCTCCCCTTCGAGTCTGTGATCACAAGTGATTCATTAAATGATGATGGGAGCATTTTCAGTGGTGTTAGGATCGTATGGGAATTGGATGGAAATACTAAAGAATCACAAAATACGATAATAAAAAACAAACACAAATCAACACCAAGATTTATGTGGAAAAAACCACGGATAACGTTGAGAAAAATCCACTATAGAGATAGGAGAATCCAGAATTGTTCTTAAAGCTATGTGCTCTAAGGAGAGATCAATTAGTGCTTACAATTCACTCTAGAACACTGTCTCACAAGGCTAGAATAGTGGAACAAGAAAGCTCAACAATTGTGTTTGTGTATTGCTGTGTGTTGATGATGATTATGGTGACTGGAGATGTACCCTTATAAAGGAATCAAGCAGACACGTACGAGGAAACCCAAGCCGTCATGATATTTGGGCCATAAACCCAACAAATGAGGAAACCCTAGCCGTCATGATATTTGGGCCATAAACCCACCAAGTGGCAATCCAGTGGCGGTCGGGGCCGATTCCTTATGTTGTTTGTTGCTTCATGAGAGCATTGTTGGAAGCAAGGGCAAAAGCTTTAAGAGAAAGAACTCCAGAAGCAAACAAAAGGATCAGTGCCACCTAATTACGTCTAACTTAGTTGAGGATGGAAGTGGGTATGATTTTCATTTGTACAAATCTACTAACTCTTTGGCTTGTGTATGGACAATTGTAATGTTCATTTAAAGGCTCAAACAGAAGATTCAGGAGCATCAACAACAGGATCTGTGCAATATGAAGGAGACACCACAAGGGAAACAGAAGGTCCACTGGTTGTCTTTTGATGGTTAAGATATGATTTGTGAGAAAAGAGTCATTGATCATGACAGGAGCTGTGTTACTAGTTGTCCTAGGATGTGTAACCCCTACTTAGTTTGCAGCTTGGCATCACCAGATGCCACTTTATTAATTACTTAAATGCAGTTTTGGCCATCCTTTTATCTATTTCTTGTTACAATGCATGCTTTACATGCTAACACAAAGGAAAAAAATGTAGATGAGATTTTCTCTTTTTTTTTGTTGGGGGGCGGGGGGGGGGGGGGAGAGGGGGTTGGCAGAGCAAAGATAGATATTAAGTGAAAGAAAACAAAGTTAGTGGAACTCCTTATTGCATCTATAAATTGATTGTCTTAGTTAAAAAGTCTCGTTCAAAATCTAGGGATGAAGTCATTTGACTAGATAAGCAATCAAAATAGAAACTTTCTACATGACCCACCTTACATGACATAGTTCGATGGCATCAGCCACGAGACGATTTGTCAAAATCAATTTTACAGGATACAAAGTTCCGTGGAGTGACAATTTGCTATGGATTAGGGATTGAATGCTAGATCCGTCACAACAAGAGTTTCAAATAATATGGGATATTGTTAGTTTATAGTTGAGTCGGCAACTTCATGGATGGAGTTAGAGAAATTAGTACAATTAGGTTTCAACAATTTATATTATAATCTATAATAGGCTTACCATTAAAGCACTTAGGGGTAGCTAAAGATGTCCTGGTTAATCTAATATCTACTTTACAATGCATGACCATTTCTTACTCAGTTTGCAATCAAATAGCTAATTGGATCATTGGATGACTCACTGTAACTGTGCTCTTCATCGCTTACATTCATGTGACTCAGTGATACATTCTAAATTCAATTTGAACTTCAAGGAAAATAAACAAATCCCTTAACAGAAGGACTGCTTAAACTATTATTTTCACAACAAATCCCTAAACTCTCATTGCCATGGCAATAAGCTTTTGGAGACAGGAGACAAATCCATGGGATGTAGTCTAAAAGACTCTTATTATGCACACGCCTATTGATGGATGTGGGCAAACGGGTGAAGAAGCCCAAAAACACGAGAAAACTAAGTTCAGTGAAGAAACTTATGCCCCAATCTAGCTCTGAATAGAATCTTTACTTGGCAACTAAAAACATCATCAAACTTTAAATACGCGAAAAGGTTAGGCCCAGTTCAACATAGACTAGTCCAAAACTTGGCATGGTTCTAACGTAGACTACCCACGAGCCGATCTGGCTTTCTAGGGGCTGGCCGGAATGGGGTTAGATTTTAGTTTGTCCTTCTTTGATCTAAAATGCGTTTAGTGTGCTAAAATTTTATCTAATAAGATTTGACTGAAAAGATAACTTTTACTAGGTTATAATTCATCATTTTGCATTTTGAAAGTTCAATTCGATTTATCCTTTAGGCGCTATAAAAAGGAAGCATCCTCCAAGGGTTAAAGGCACTGAAAACTGAGAGGGAAGACACAAAAAATTATTCAGGAGAGACACTAGAGAGAAATACAAAATATGTGAGTAAGCATTATGCTACCAAAACCTCGCTGGGTTCCTCGAGCAAATCAAGTGGGTCAATTTGATGGCATAACCCAAATTCCATCTTCTCTTCCCCATTTGTTTCTCCTCATTTAAATTTTGTACTTGCATTAGAAAAAATGTAATTGCTGTAATTTGATTACCCTCCGCCCATTGTAACTGTTTAATTCTGCTTATTTCTTCTCTTGTAACTTGATTTAGTAACTAGACATTATTGTTTGGTTTACCAAATCTTCATTTGTTACATGTGTTTTATGTTAGTATGAATTAATTCTTATTTTTCATTTTGATTATTGGAGCTATCATTGATGACAGGCGTTATCGAAGTGCATTTCATCCTGGTATCATATTTTTTCCTCCGAATCTCAATCTTTTGTTTAAACATATGAAATTAGATGTCCCTATTTTAGGGATTATTCAGGGGTCTTTTTGAAAATCTCTTCAAAACGAACATATTATCCCTTTTGATTTATGGTTCGATTTATAGAGTGAATTTGGTTTTTCTATGTTTTTGCTAAAAAAAACTTACTGGGACTATTTGATTTGATTAAAATTGTTTTTTTTTTGTTTGATTTTCCCGATTAGGGAAGAATGGAGCTTAATTCTTGGATGCAGGCTGAGCTCTCTAGCCGAAGCAATTCGTCACTGCTTTGGTCAGGAGCTGGATCGTGATCCGAACATAGGAGCCCGAATTGGTGCAGTGGGCTGGAGCTTCTAAACAAAGTGTTGGTCTAGGCAGTGATAAATAACTGGTTGGGCTAGGGGTCGGGGCAGGCCCCTCATCGAACCCCCTAATTGCCTATATCTAAAAGATTCTACCGAAAATAGAATAAAATTAAATTTAAATAACATTAGTAAATACGTCTAGCCATTCTTGGGACTTTACCTGGGCACCTTACAAATCCATAAAACCATCAAGCTCAATTTCGGATCTATAATTCCTCTAGATTTTGAAGATTTGATTCCAAAGAATTTAGAAGCCCACACTAGGAGAGAGCAGAAAAAGCAAGATTTTGGGCGACTATGAGACTTCATCTAGGTAGGTATAGGAGGTGCAAGGTAGAGACTTCTAAAAATTCAAATCAATATGGAAATGGGAGAAAGCATTACGATTTACTCAATGATGCCAGAGAAGAACAATGATAAATAGAGTGAGTTAGATAATTTATAATAGTAGTATCCGTACAGCATTACAATTTATGAGTGTGGTTATAGGATTGTTGTCATACGACAACCACTCTAATTGAAAGAATTTTAACCATATATGTGTTATATTCAGATATTGACTGTTGACTTTTTTAATTTAGAAAAAAATTTGAAAATTATATATTTTCAATTAAAAACTAATTGTAAATATGAAAAAAATTATTTTTCTTAAGGACATGTTTGATTTCTCCAAATTTATCAACAACGTAACTTAGAAAACTTAGACCATGTTCAGCAATAGCATTTTGAGTAACGTTTAGTGTTTTGACCATGTCAATAAACTAATCAATCAATTTTTAGTGTTCAGTAATCTAGTGTTTTGACTAACATTTCAAGCAGTATTTAGCGTTTTATGCAGCATATCTGAAAAGCGAACGGTATTAACTTTTGACATTCAGAAGTAGCGTTTCACATATTTTGGCCAAAAGTGTCTATTGAAAATTTTATATTTGGAAATTATCAATGTCCTTTTACGTCAATTTACATTAATCATCTATTCCAACAACTAAATTTACCAAATACATTTATTTCAACTGCTCATCCAAATGGCTATCCGCTAGCAGTTAAATTAGAAATGCTATTAGTTATGTAAATAGCTAACCGCTATCTAAACTGCTATCCACCACCTAACCAACGAATTTTTCCGAGCAGGACCTTAGATATAATCTATTAAGGGACAATCATTGATTCAAAAAGTTACGAATTAATTGACAATTATTGCATACTAGTTGCCCGTTTACCATTACAATTGGATCTTACTGAACCACTATCCACTAACTAAACAATGAATGCCACAGGTCCATAAACGGTGGGATTCAAGATAGATTCCCCACCCAAACAGAAACCTAAATGCTAAACCATTCAAATGTGCGTCACTAGAAAAGAAATCACGACATATTTGTTTGCAAATCAGAAGGAAGCTTGACTTGCCCAAACTGCAGACGCCGTCAGCAACCGTCACTTACAGCAAACCATGGCCAGAGGAGGAGACAAATATGGGGGCATGAAATAATGGTAAGTGGCCGGTCCTTAACATACATGAACAGCTCATTAAGATCTGAGATGGGGGAAAGAGCATAAATGATGAGGGGAAAGTCTTTCTTTGTTGGCCCCGTTTAATTTTACTTTTACTCTTTTGTATTGCTTGGGCAATCTAACAGCATTAAACATGGACCGATTCAATGATTCTAATCATTTTTTTTTTTTTGGTCTGTTGGGTAATGCAAGTAATAAAACAACGCAAGTAAAAAAAAAACATTCCAAGCCAACTAAGACACAGATGAGTTAGTATCCTCTAGCACTACAGTGTGAGGTAATATATAACAACGACTGGTGTTATGACTAAATTCTTCAGTGTCTGCACCTCGACTGATGGCTTTCTTCTTGATGATCACTTTCTCTACTTCCAAGCTCAATTCTTGAGATTTTCTTTTCGATTGCTAGGGTGCCATAGTACCCATTTGTTGGACTTGATGACGATCACCATTATGTACCCAACGATTGAATCTTTTCCCCTCCATACATTCTTCCCTGCACCAAGCAATGAAAGCAGGATTAAATATTTGAGCATCATACCTTGTTTCAATTGTAGGTGACTTGTCTTGTTTCTTCGTGTGTCTTCTTCTTCTTTTCGATTGAACATTTCTATTACGTGGTCTTCTCTGCTGTCAAGTAGGAGGTTGTGCAGAAAATTCTAAGCAAGAGCCATGTCCTGCTTGCTACTCAGTGACGCTTCTTCAACAATGAAGTCTTCTTTACTTGTAATGTTTACGCTGCCCATATCATCATTCATCACAGATTCAAAAGGTTGATCAGCCCTAACTATAACACATCTGCCGTTGTATTAAATAACTTTTGATTTCGGCATGCACAACCAAATGGGTCATCGAATGTTTGTTGAAAAACTCAACTTTCCTTCCTTAATCAATCATTTTGTAAACGAAGCCAAGCATTCTCTTAGTTCTTCGAGGGTGCATTCCCTTCACTTTTGCTGGAAAGCGGAAAACAATACTCCTATAACTTCCAGCATCCTCTATAGGAAAAGCTGGAGAGGTGTTAGAGATAGACGTCATGCTTTCCGTAGAAGTCAAGGTCGACTCAGGGCTAGAATTGTCTTTATCCAAACTAGCGTACATAACGGCTCTTCCATCTCGACTTCAGGAGGCTTGCACAATGCCGTTGCATCAATGCTGGGTTTCGCTATCTTAGTTTCATCATTAGGAGAGTTACCACATACCCCAGTACCTGACGACTCCACCAAACAACATTGCGCCTGTAAGTGGCTATCATCTTTCTTTGGATCATCCGGCTCCCTAGTCCTCCCTTCATTCCAGCCGCCGACATTTTTAGCTTGTAAGCTCCTTTAAGATCTCAAGATTATTTGGCTCAATCCGAGAAGCCTCTCTCAGGTCATCTATGGCTTGTTGAATGTTATGCAAACCCAAAGCTGCTTTTGGTCTTGTAAATAAAGCTTTTGGGGGCGTTTGGTAAACAACTCTTTGGCTAAAAAGAGTTTTTTTGATCGAAATTAGCTGTTTGACTTAATCAAAAAGCTAATTTAGTTGTTTGGTACAATAAATTTTTGAAAGAGTTTTTTGGGTCCAAAAAACAAATTTGAAAAAGTTAATTTGATTAGCTTTTTGAAAGAACTTTTTAGGGAATTAACTTTTTGTCTCACAACTTTATTAGAAACAGTTAATTTTACCAAACAATTTTTCTATAAACTGACAATTCAAACAGCTAATACAAATAGGTAATTTAAATAGCTAACAGCTAATATAAATAACTAATAGCTAACATCTAACAGCTGTTTGCCAAATAAGTCCTTTGTATTGCAAGGGTCAAACAGGATGTAATAACCCGACCCTAATCCATATTTATTTATTTAAATCATATTTATTTATTTATTCAATCATGTTTATTAATTCAATTACACTCAATTTATATATTTACCTAATTACCTTCTGTCATTTAAATTTTCCTCTTTCATTTATCGTATTTAATCATTCCGATTGGGGAATATTTTATTTGGGTCCCACTTTGCAATTCAAGTTTCATTGATTGTTAATTCAAGTTTCACTGATTGATTAAATATCGGATAAATTGATATTAGGTATCGGTAAGTATAATTTAATGACTAATTATTTTTTTACCTTTGGTAAACTTTAATCCCGAGCAACATAAAATTTTTTCAACACTTCAAATAATTTTTCAAGCCCGAACTTAGCTTGTTGGACCCAAAACAAAAGTCAAAAACCTTGCTAACTTTGTTATTTCACTAATTGCTCATTCTAGTACCTAATTTTAATTAGCAAAAAACTACTTTTTTGGATTGAAAATTTGCAGCCATATGTAGCTAATAATTGACAATTTTTACACACAAAATTCAGCAAAAATAACAAAATCCAACTCTCCATTTTTCTCTCTCTACCTCACACAATTTGCAGAAAACAGGGGTAACAGCTGTTGCCCTTTGTGCCGCCATTTTTGGTGGTTTTCGGCCACCTCCCGTCTGCCTCGACTTCCCCTTGCTGCCAGCTATTATGCCCAACCGCCAAAATCACTCAAAATAGCCCCCTCGTCCCTCTAATTCAAGCCTAAAATAAGGTATACCCAAAACCCTAACTTGTTCTATTTTGAATTTTTGGGGTTGTTTTAGTTATGATTATTGTTTATATGATCAAATTGATAGTTATTATACAATTTTTATTGAATTTGGAGATGTTTGTAGTTATGAGTATTTGATCAAGAATATGATCAAGTGACTTGAAATTAAACAAGTATGAGTTTGAGCTTGTTTATGTATCTTATTGTGATTTGTGTTATAAATCATGAAAAATATGATGTTAGATGTAGTTATGAATATTTGATCAAGAACATGATCAAGTGACTTGAAATTAAGCAAGTATGAGTTTGAGCTTGTTTATGTATCTTGTTGTGATTTGTGTTATAAATTATGAAAAATATCATGTTAGATGATAATTTTGAAGCCAATTATGGTTATTTGGATACTCACTTAAATGAGCAAGAATTAGAGTTTTCATAATCATGCTTGATTTAAGTGAGTTTTTGTATTAAATATGTTCATTTGGATCACATTAGGTGATTTATGATGTTGGATATGTTATTGGATTGAAAATGAAAGTTACGTGAATTTGCCTAAATTAGGGTTTAGTATATATGTATGATTTAATTTAATTTTTGAATAAAGTGTGGTTATTTGAATTGTTACGTGAGATTATGATAAATTATAATGATTTTGGTGTAAAAAGAGGTGATGTCCAATTTTTGGACTAATTAGTGAATTATGGAAAATTTCAAAGGAGACCAAATGAGGCTATTTGGATTAATGATGTAGGTATTTGAGCTTATGGGAGCATTATGAGTAATTGTGTAAAGAAAGAATATTAATTATTGAGTAAAATTTATCATGGAGTAATTTGATGTCCTATGGGCCAAAATAAGATCACTTAAGGGGGAAATAAATATTTATGGGCTTTTATGGAGCTTTTAGCTTAATTAATGAAAGAGAAGACGGCAAGTATACATTTTAGGAGTTTGTTTATGAGTTTTGAATCAATTATGGATTTTATAAAGAAAATATCAAGTTTAGTGAGCTTAATAGCTTCTATTGAGTTCAATGACTTATTTGGAGTAGAATTCTATATCTAATGGACTTATGAATGAAATAAGAAAAGTTAGGAGAGTATTGACTGAAAAACAGTGTTTATCGAATCAAGTTAGCATAATATATGCCATTTTGAACCAAGATATATCTCTCTTGACCTTAAACCTGTATTATCAGTTTGTTTCAGAGGTATCAAAAAAATCAATCTTTCTTTATAACCATCATGAAGGCCTATTACCAAGAATCATTTACTCTTATTATCAATCCATTTATAACCATCAAGGCCTTTTTCTTTTTAATCTCATCTATCTTTTTGTGGTTTATTTTACTTTCATGTAACTTTATATTAGATTAATTACCATCAATTATCTAGTTTTGGGGTTATCTTAGCATAACCTATCTTACATTGATTTATTCAAGTTATGGATGCCAATTACTTACTGAATTTATATCAAAGTTACAAGTTATGTGAGTATCATTTACTAACTACACATATCTACAATTACATTTGTGAATCAGAGTCAAGACCTAATTTATCGTTCCCCGTTATGCCTAAGTTTTATCAAGTCGGAACATATTTATCAAGTTTAAATCCATTTTAAAGACTTAAGGTACATTCATTACCTGTATCTTTAAGATTCAACACCATTTTATCAACTTATAATATCATTTTAGTAAGTATATTAATAAATCAGTTTAATAAGAGATTTACCACATAATTAGTGACCCCGTCAGTGGTAGGGCAACGACTCTTCAATCAGTGATACGTTGCGATGTCAGGCCAAGGTTCCCGATCGTCCTGTGGCAGGTGTGCACCTATTAATGGATCGTCATATCTATCAATGGGTTCACTTATAGATAATAATGAGCAAATTCAATTTTATGTTACTTACATTTCCATTGCTATTGCGAACTAAATGAATTGCAAAGGTGAGTATCCATCAACAGTGTTTCTACACTCATTTTACAATACAGGAATGCATGTACTTAGTTTTAGCTCACATTTTCGAATTGTTTTCATGTTTTTCATTTCAGGTGATGAAGTATCACATATTTCTCCATTTAGCAAGCTCTTTTGGAAGTCATCAGATTCTCATACTGGATTCAACATAGCATGAATGTTGGGATCGACCTCAAGGTCAAGTTGGGTCTATCTTTAATATACTTGTGCAGTGTAGAGTGCTAGTTAGCACATGGTACAATTAAGTCGATTGTATTAAAGTTGAACTATTATGGACTTTGGACTTGGAGTATTTCAGTTTAATAGATATTATGATTGTGAACATGAGTTGCAAGACTGAATAGTTTTAGTGAGCCTTGTCCTTATTAGGACGGCGGAAGCGCCTTCTATCATTAAGTCTTCAATTACGGTTATCTATGAATCAAGTAATTAGCAATTTGGGGACGTTACACAGGAGAACCAAAGGGCACAATTGCATCGCCTTCTCAAACCTCTCTGGTTTAAGTTCTGAGGTAGCCATGTTGATGTTAAGGGTAATTGCTAATTGTTTAAGTGTGATTTCATCCTCCTCTGACACAACACAACCTAAGCATAGGTGCCTAATTGACGCATGCAGAGATGGGAAGCTTGGATTAAACCAAACCTAGCAACTCAACATGGAAGGATATGTCCTGGAATAAAGGTTGACACCGCCAACCAAGACTGAAACGGAGCTCACCACCAATCTTCCTAAAGCCTTAGCACGAGAAGATCATATAAAGAACTCACTCACTCACTAAACACCACCAATGCAGAATAAACTTTAACGAGATTTTGAGAGAGTTTGCTTGAAACCAACAAAGCAATTGTATTTCATAGTCATAATCTGATGCTTACAATGAAAAACAAGGATTTTATACTCAGCTTTTCATACAAGATCAACGGCTAAAATAGAAACTAACTTGAAACAAAAATAGCTAAAACAGATGGCGTCTAAACTGCCTAAAACAGCAGCTAAGCCTTGATCTCTGATACCTAATGCCCTTGCTAATCTCCATTATTGAGGTGTCGAGCTGATGCCACTCCAAAGGACTACTAATGATGGCTTTGGAAGTGATTTGCAGCAGCTTAAATTGAGAATAAGTAGGCTGGCAGCAAGGTACAAACAGCCTGAAATCCATTCGACCAAAGGGAATTTCAATGGAGTTTGTGGTGGATAAAAGCTTATGCTATGTGATCTGATGCTGCCACTTTAGGAACTCACTTGATAATATTTTTGATACATTTTCAAGTCCTAAAACGAGCCAAAATGATCTGCCAAGGAGGAGCCAAATAGCCCCTCCAAACTACTATTGCTGCTGGACTGATCTACTAACTGCCCGGGATGAAAGTCAAGCAACCTTATCATTTAGTAGCTGATTTAAGTGCTAACAAATGAGCTAGGTTACTTTCCAAAAAGGACTGATGCTCGCTGACTCAGGATGACTCACCAATAGCCATTGAAGCAACTCAAACATGCACTGAATTTCAGATAATCGCTATTGAAACTGAACTAAGGCTGCTGGCTAGTCTCAAAGTGACTTGTGTATGCCTGTAGGAGTACTTAGGGTATCCGGCATAGCAAGGATCTCCCTAGAATCAAAATTGCATTGCTTTCCCTCAGAGAACTGATCAGTGAGCATTGACTTCCCATTCTCAAGCTGATGGTCTTGAATTGAGCTTTGATCTGCATCACTAATAGCTGACAAGTATTGGCTCGAGGCATGGGTGAAATCACCATTCTTGAAACATCGATTGCCTTCTTCCTTTAAAATTTTGACTCTATGATAAATTTCAGTAGGGCCCTCCATACAAATTATTAGCTCAGCAATGTCATCCATCTCATGGCCCTCAGGATGATTATGGATTAGCGCAATCTGAAGCGGCTTATCTACACCCCAATCCAAAAGAGAATCCATACGCAACCAGAAACACTAAAGAGACAATACCCAAACTCTAGAAAAAGAAACCTAAAGCAACCAAAATCAAACTAGATGCGAATCTAACTGTTCATGAAAAGTACCCTACTACCAATCCCTCAAAAATAATTCACACGAAAACAGTAGTGCCCATCCAGAAATTATCAAGCAAAGATCCAAATAGATAATAAGAAATTGCACACCTGGTATGAACCCTCAGTTGAGATGAAGAAGATAGCCTCCAAGGTGGGTTCACACCCTGGTATGACAGGAACTACTAGATCAGTCACCCCACTAACGCTTCAAGCTTCGAATTACCCAGGTGGGTTCACTGATTAAAAAACCAAAACCCTAATTGGACTTTAATCTAGCAAGGAAGAGGTAAAGACAAAATATTTAGATGGTTAGGAATGGAAGTGGGTGTGAATTGCTGTGACGCGCTGGTGTCGGGTGGCAGAAGAGCCGCTGTCGGCGGCCTAAAACTGGGGAAGAGTAGATGGCAATATGGTGTGGGTTGGAGGGGAAGGTTGGTTAGTCAGGGAGTGAGATGAGTTGCTACTCGTTTCGATCAAGTTTTATAAATAATTGTTTGATTTTTAAAATCTATTTTCAACACTAATAAAACTGAAAAAAATGAATGGTTATGATTGATTGGATACAAATGTACACCCGAGATTGATCCAACTTAGAGTGGTTGTCATGGCTGTAGTAGAGCGACAACCACTTGACTTTTTACTTTATCTTATAATATGCATTAGTTAACGATTTGCAAGGGTATTAGTATTTGTAGTAAGAAGGTGCACTTTTATATTAGATTATCTTACGAGGTATCTTGGTATATAAGGGTTGTTTGTATGGCATTAGATCTCATTCGTATACTTGCTTCCGAGGTAAACCAATTATTTGGGAAAAACTTTCTTCATTTTTAAAAGTTATATATAAAACCATCTCATTCCTTTCAAAGTTAATATTAGGATACCCAAATGGCCATAGATCATTTTAGCACATCTAAATAGAATATTCTTCCATAATTGAAAAAAAAATTTGCTATCATAGTTAAATTTACTGATAACCATTGATTCACTCATTATATCTCAACCACACAATTCATACAAGACCACCTGTTGTAGCCAGTAGAAAGTAACCACCAGTTATAACTTATACCCAGTAATTAACGTCGTCCTTCCAATTTTTCAGATTCCCCCCTCCCTGTATAATTCATGCACAGTTAAATCTTTCTCAAAATTAAATTTATACCTAAATCAACAATTGAAGAACTAACCCCGAATGCCATGTGGGGGAAAAAGGAATTCTCTTCTTTTTAATCCAAACATTAGTAGAAGACAATAATAATAAAAAAAAAACCATTCCCTTTCCCCGTGTCCCCTCTTCTTTTTAATCCAAACATCACGATTTCAACTTGCCTCCATTTTCCTCCATTTTAAATCCAAACAAGGTAAAACTACCTACCTCTCCATTAACGTCCCCTCCCCTCCATTAACTTCCCCTCTCTTGCTCCTTCCCCTCTTATATCCAAATAGTGTGTTAAATAAAAGGACCCATGAAAAGTAATCAATAGGGTTGATAATTAAAGGCATGATGAATACAAATAAATTCCATGAATATAGGACATGAGTTTAGACTTTAGATGGATAGATGTTAAGATCAATTAAAACCTGCCTAGTCCATATCCACTCCCCACTAATTGAAAAAGGTACCCTCTTGAGACTTGGATCAGTTGGATGAATAGAGGGTCGGAGGACAAGAGATAAAATTTGTGCAATTAAAGTAGTTTAAACCGAAAAAATAGTTTAAATAAGACAGAGATATCGATATCTCCACCACTTACTTTACATAGCGGCGACAATGGAGCTCTGGGGGGCACTACAGTGGCTGATTGAGATAGTTTTCCCACGAGATAGGTAAGCTTGGGTGACGTATAACGCTGGGAAAAAGGGAGAACTCATATTCAAGGATATGAACAAGCTTAATGGTGTGTGCAGTGAAAAGGGTGGCGTGACTGGGAATAGTACGGAAGAACGGGAAAAACAGAAAAATCGATAAAAGTGAAACGATTCCTGGATACAAATTTCACCACCAAGAATTATCTCAGGGCCCTTGATCTTTGGTTAGGATACAAATTTCACCACCTAACTTGGATAAAGACTCACTTCAATACCACCTTACTCGGCCTAAGTAAGGATAAGCAAGTAGAGAATTTGAAGTAGTAAACACTGAGGAGTTAAACTCAACTTCAGATTTCAATTCATCAACAACTTATTACAAAATGAGCTTCTCGGACTATTTGTAATATATATCCAAGGCTGTTCCCTCTTCACTAGGTAACCATTAAGAGGTTACTTAATGATTAGGAAACCTATTAATCATACTTAGCTAAATTACAATGCATGTCTTTAAACTAAGCTAAGCATAAATAATGAGCCTAGTAACTCACAAAATGATATACTAAACTTATTCCTAATGATTCTAGGTAGCTTAGTCACGATTTCCTTGCCTAGAGGGTTTGCTTTACATGGTTGCCACCTCAAAAGTATACTCTTTACATGGCTGCCATGTCAAACGCATGGTGGACGTTTACATGCTTGCAAAATGGTGTCTCCTCCTTAATTCACATGGCGGTTTCTGCTTTGATGAGTCATAGGATGACTAAGCTTCTCTAGATGGCCAAGCAAGTACATAGGTTGTTGAAGAAAACCCTCCTAAGAGGGTAAATGCTCTTGGCTAAGCAATCGCCTTTCGAGGTGTCGTGCATCCCTGGTTTTGCTCCACGTCGTGCCACCTCAATTTGATGAGTAATGTTGGGTTTCCTTCCATGGGGGGTAAAGCTCAAGATGCCAACTATCCCCCCTATTTAGAAATCTGCATTAACACGTCATTAGGAGGCTGAGATAGCATGATTAACTGAACTGTGCAAAATCAAGCGCAAAACTGGTAGCTCGACCTCTTGGGTTGGACTGGACGACTTGGCCTTCTTTTTGTGGACTTTTCTTGACATGCTTGCTTACTAGACATCCTAAACTAACTAACAAAAAAAGAATTACATATTTTGGATGTCGTTAAGGCTATGAAACAACAAAAACAAAATTGAGTATATTCTGGCCCAATCGGGCAATTTGGACAGTATGGATTTAAAGACTGATTTGGATGGGCAAATGAAGTCCAAATGTGCTGATACTTGTTTTATTGGAAATATAACTTCTTTAACTTCAAACCCATGGCAAAATATTTGACTTAAACCTCAAAGAGGCCCACGTAATTAAGCTCACAAAAATCGGGTATGTTGCTGGCCTAAACCTGGGACCTTCTGTTTCGAGTCCTTTGAAAGTTTGGAACAAAATACTCAATTTGAAACTTATTTAATTGCATAATTAAGTTGATTAGAATGTCAATAAGATCTCTTAGAAAAGAAATCAAAGTTAAATTAAGTTTAAGTTGATGAATCCACTTAAAACTGAAACAGGTTCAAAAATGGCCTAAATTGGAACGGTTTTGTTTAGGGCTTGGATTTTCCATGCTAAACTTGACTTGACTTGATTCTTTTGGCATCGTTTGAAAGTTTAGGATGTTAATTAACATCCTAACAAAAGAAAAGGCTCTAAACCTCCTGGAGGTTTAGGAGATTAAATGCACAAAATCAGGTTGTGCATACGTTTAAAAAAATGATTAGGGCTAATTGAGGATTGCATGGGCTGATATCGATCATCCTCCCTTTGTTAGAAAAAAATTGTCCTCAAATTTTTGCCAGTAGATCTGGCTAGAAAAACACCCTCCTCTTTTGCTTTTTTGCTGTGGCTTGGTAAGAGGATTTGGTTTTCTGAATTTTGGACTTGACTAACTCATGGTAAAACACCTTTTTCAAGGGTTTATCACAAGCAAGTAATGAGTCCAATTGCTTGTTTCCTTGTTGAAGCTTATACTCAATCTTTGTTTGCTTCAACTCAAACCTTGATGTGTTGTTCGTGGAATGTAATGACTTGTAAGCACCTTCACTTTCATTTTGCTCACCCAAGTCAAGAAATTCACTTAAGGTTTTTCTGAGATCAGTATCTCCTCTTCCTCGACCTTCTCTACGACCTCTTCTTGATTCTCCAAGGTTAATTCCTGGTTGCAAGGCTCAGTTCCATGTTGAAGCTCAAACACAATTTCCTCTTGCTCAAACTCAAACTGTTGTGGACTATTTAAGATGAGAGATGATTCATTAGCACCCTTTTCATCATTAAGTCATCAGAACTTAAAGTCTCTTCTTCAGTGCCAATAAGATCACTCAAATCCAACACTGCATTTTCATCTTCATCTTCATTTTCATTTACCTCTTTGACAACCTCCTTACTAGCTTTTAAACCAATTTGGTTTTTTTGTGGAGCTAAGTCTTTTTGTGGGGTGGAAAGGGGTATAATCGTGGGCTCAAGGACTTCTTTTTGTGGGATGGAAGGGGGTAAAGCAGCGGGTTTAGGGAAGTTTTTCTTGCATGGTTTCGCTTTTGGTTGATCTTTAGCTTTGTGAGCTTGATTACACTCCTTGTCATGAAGGTACGAAAGGGGTAGAAAACGGTTTCTAAGTTTAGATCTCATCTTCTCCTAGGTTTGGATTTCGCTCGTTTTCCCTCTAACTTGCATAACACACAAGTTAGTCCACCAAATTGATGCATACTTTCTTAGCCTAAGAGCAATAAGCTTAACCTTCATTTCCTCAGGGACTTTGTGGTAATCAAAGATTCTTTCAACATTGTAAAGCCATTTCAAGAATTCATTGGGATCAAGTTTCCCTTCAAACTTTGGAACGTTAATGTCATGATCATTAAGGTCAGGTTGTCTCTTTTCTCTTCTTGGTCTCCTAGGAGGCTCCTCCTCATGATAGGATTCCAAGAGCTTTCTTCCTTTATTACTAGCAATGCCTTGATCAGAACTAGGAACACTTGTTGTCCCCTTCTGTTTCAGTTTCGTCTTCTCTCCCAATTGGTGCCTATAACGTTCATTCTGATTTTTGAGCTTTTCATTAGAGGTTAATATAAGCTCATAATTCTTCATCATGGCTTCGAATCTCTCCTCTAAACTCATACTAGTACCCATGGTTGATTTTGAGATCAAACCGGTTTTGTGTTCAGGCATGTGTTTGGGGTTTGTGTTTGAGGGTGTATATGGAGGCGCGGGGTTCAAGAAAGGATTTGAACTTGCGCGGGGTTCAAGCAAGGATCTGAACTTGCTCTAACACCAAAATTAATGTACCACGCTGGGAAAAAGGGAGAAACTCATGTTCAAGGATATGAACAAGCTTAATGGCATGTGGAGTGAACAGGGTGGCCTGACTAGGAATAGTATGGGAAGAATGGGGAAAATAGGAAAATCGGCAACACTAAAACAATTCTTGGGTATAGATTTCACTACTAAGAATTATCTCAGGGCCCTTGATCTTCGGTTAGGATACAGATTTTACCACCTAACTTAGATCAAGACTCACTTGAGCACCACCTTGCTCGACCTAAGTAAGGATGAGCAAGCAGAGAATTTGAAGTAACAAACACTAAGGAGTTAAACTCAACTTCACATTTCAATTCATCAACAGCTGATTACAATATAAGCTTCTTGGACTATTTATAATATATGCCCAAGGCCTTTCCCTCTTCACTAGGTATCCATTAAGAGGTTACTTAATGATTAGGAAACCTCTTACGCATACTTACTTAGCTAAATTACAATGCATGTCTTTAAACTAAGCTAAGCATAAATAATGAGCCTAGTAACTAACAAAATGATCTACTAAACTCATTCCTAATGATTCTAGGCAGCTTAGTCCTGATTTCCTTGCCTAGAGGGTTTGCTTTACATGGTTGCCACCTCAAAAGTATACTCTTTACATGGCTGCCACGTCAAATGCATGGTGGACGTTCACATGTTGGCAAAATGGCGTCTCCTCCTTGACCCACATGGTGTTTTCTGCTTGATGAGTCATAGGATTACTAAACTTCTCTAGGCAGCCAAGCAAGTACATAGGTTGCTGAAGAAAACCCTCTTGGCTAAGCAATTGCCTTCTAAGGTGCCGCGTGTCCCTAGTTTTACTCCATGTTGTGCCACCTCAATTTGATGAGTAATGTTGGGTTTCCTTCCATGGGGGGAAACTTCAAGATGTCGGCTATCCCCCCTGTTTAGAAATCCACATTAATAGATCATTAGGAGGCTGAAATAGCATGATTAACCGAATCGTGCAAAATCAAGTGCAAAACTGGCAGCTCGGCTTCTTGGGCTGGGCTTGACGACTTGGCCTTCTTGTTGTGGGCTTTTCTTGACATGCTTGCTTACTAGACATCCTAAACTAACTAACGAAAAAAGAATTACATAGTTTGGACGTCATTAAGGCTGTGAAACAACAAAAATAAAACCGGGTATATTCTGGCTCAACCAAGCAGTTTGGACAGTCTGGATGTAAAGACTGATTTGGATGGGCAAATGAAGTCCAAATGCACTGACACTTGTTTGCTTGGAAAACTAACTTCTTGCACTTTAAACCCATGGCAAAATATTTGACTTAAACCTCAAAGAGGCCCAAGTAATTAAGCTCACAAAAACCGGGTATGTTGCTAGCATGAACCCGGGACCTTTTGTTTCAAGTCCTTTTAAAGTTTGGACGAAAATACTTAATTTAAAATCGATTTAATTGCATAATTAAGTTTATTAGAATGTCAATAAACTTTCTTAGCAAAGAAAGCAAAATTAAATTAAGTTTAAGTTGATGAATCCACTTAAAACTGAAACAGGTTCAAAAATGGCCTAAATTGGAACGGTTTAGTTTAGGGCTTGGATTCTCCATGCTATACTCGAGTCGACTTGACTCTTTTGGCATGATTTGAAAGTTTAGGATGTTAATTAACATCCTAACAAAAGAAAAGGCTCTTTAGGAGATGAGATGCACAAAATCAGGTTGTGCATAGGTTCAAAAAAATGGCTAGGGCTAATTGAGGATTACATGGGCTGATATAACAGTTGAAGCAGGTAGGTGGTTACCGTATTCAACAGTGTATATTCAACAATGTAGATTCACCTGGTAAAGACTGATGGTGGTTTCATCAACTATAATAGTTGAAAAAACAATTATGGTAGAATTTTTTGCATCAAAATGGCTCATCCCAAAAACATTGCGGGTTAACAATTAACATAAAAACACAGTTGTACAGCAACAGATGTTACAGGATACATGAAAGGGCATTTTGGCCCCGCATAAAGCAAAAATAAATTAATGTCTTGAACATGAACGTAATCAATTTTCAACACAGCTAAGCATCTGAAAACTAATAAAACTGATGTTGAAGGTGAAAGGCAGGAAAGCAAATGCACGAAAGAGGCAGCTGCTGGAAGCCAGTGTAAAACTACAGAGAGGCATTCTCAGAAGTTCTAAACTCTGGATGTTCCGAGCTTGCGTTCAAATAGGCGCTTGAGGAGGTAGACTTGGAGAACACTAGCCCCAATAAGTGCAGCTGATTCAAAGAATGCTTTGTGCATAGTTCTTCTGCTCATTCCGTCGTTAACTGCACCGAAAACCGAGCAAGTTTTCCAATCATTTTCTAAAGCCGTTAACAATGCATGTAAGAAATAGCATTAGACTATGAACATGAATACAGAATGAATTATTGTATGAATTATTGTCATCATCGTGCCAAGGCGAAGTGCCTCACGTTGCATATCTAACCACTATGGTTTGAAAAATGCATTGCATCAACGCCTAATTGCCTAGAAATACCAGTGGCCCACTTTTATTATTTTTTTCCGTCCTTTTGAACTTTGAAGTCCAACATTCTTTTGTCTTTGTGCATCCTCCATTGGTTCTTACTGTTGTGCAAGTTGGCTAACACATTGCATCTATGGCTTTTAGTCCAATAGCTCCTGCATTCTAAGCAGATGCCAAGAATAGAGGTAGCATAGCATTTACAGTGTAGGAGAAATAGCTCTATTCACTTAGGTAGGAAATGGCTATTCCATAGCAAAACAAAATTTAGATCATTTACAATGAGAATAGAACTGAAACTAGTGCCTCCCCCCCG
>JACYFF010031957.1:78883426-78907324 GCA_017589665.1 Selenicereus undatus | reverse complement strand
TTATCCTTTTGTTTTTTTTGATCATGTGTTGGATTTTGCTCTCTGTGCGCCAAAAAAGGATAGTGAATAATGAAAGACACATTCAGACTTCGGTGAAAACCTTGACATCAGCTGCATTTCTTAGCAATGAGCTGTCCTATGTCATTCAGTGAATCAGTGTTTTTATTTCAACTCAGTGTCTTGTATCCAACACTTGATCAAAAAAAAGCAAAATTTCAGAAATGGTGCAGTCCAACACCTGGATAAGCACCAACATTGAACAGTTCTAGAAGTCTTAAGTAGCACAAGCGCTCAATGTCATACTAAACAACTATATTACATTATCATGAGTTCATTAAAGTTCCCACATCAACATTGTAACACTGCTAGGAGTTTTAAGTAGCACAAGCGCTCAATGTCATACTCAACAACTACATCACATGATCATGACTTTATTTAAGTTACCCACATCTCCACCTCCAGAAAATTCAGAAGAACTTCATAAGACCTAGCTAGAAATTACAGTCTTATAGCCACCTGATGACTGCACAAACTTGCTGGTAAATAGGAAACAAGTTCAAACACATTTAGAATAGGCAATTGCCTTAATGCTTGTTAATAATGTCCTCTGAAGGCATCCTCAGTTCAAATCAGGAAAATAGTGTTGGCTAATCATGCCCGCCTGCCCGGTCTGCTAAGATCCCAGCAGAGGGTGAAGCTGGTTTTCAGGCCATATCAAACAAGTTGATGTAGTTGCACTAGATTTCACAGCTTGTCATATAGGTGAATTTGTAGGGTGTCAATAAACTGAAAGTGACTCATGCAAGACCACTGAACATATGCCCATCGGGTTTTTCTTAGTGCATCATTGGTCATAAAACACAGTATTTTGCCCAGTATCTCAAAGAAGTTAATGCCCAACAAGAGCTATTTACTAAGATGGCTTCTAAAAATTCTGTAGCCTGGAATGTCTTAGTGACAGAAAATAGTTTTTCTTAATCTATAGGGTTCAATACTAAAGTCAGATCAGCCACGAAAAAGAGCTCTCTACGTCCTTTCATTGTTAAAATCAAAGGGAAGTGTAAAAAAGATTGTGAAAATACAATTGTTTTTGAAGGACATACTTAGCGCTTGACGGTCAGTCTCAGCCTCCAACCAATGCTGCTCAAACTGTATGTTATGGAGAGCTTCCTCCAATTTTGCAATCTGCTCGTACACTGGACCCAAATGCTCTGTAGAATAACACAACAGAAAAGAGCAATTTCTTAAACGAACTTCATCAAGATAAGTCAGAGTTGAAAGTATAGAGGCAATGAGTTGACTTCTTACCATCCTTGGCATGATGGTCCAAGTATCCATAGTGGCCGACATGTACGTCAAAATCAATGGTCTCATGATATGGAGACTTGTTAGCAAAACAGAACCGGTAGACCCCTTTGTTGTGAGCAACAAACTCAAACTTCTCACTCGTCTTTTCACGTGTGTCATGAAGTTGGGCACCATCAGGTCCCTTCACCTGGCATCAGGTCAATTCACCAACAAAGCAAAATCATTACCATAAAAACGCAGGTCAAATCGAAGACTTTACATGGAAAAGAGATTAAGAATCTAAACCATGTAAGTCAAACATAGCGATTCTTTATGATTAAGTTAACGCACACATATATGTTGATGTTCTCCACAGGATAAAGTGATATCGCAGCTCTGGTTAGACATATATGTCGATGATTTCATAAGCAAGGACCTCTATTAGTGCCTTAATAACAACGGACATTAAAAGAAGAAGACCCAAAAAACAAAAAAGAGGCTTGAGTAAACTGTGGCTATGCAGATCAGGGTTCTTAATTATGTTTGGTTTTTTTTTTTTTTTTTTTTGGTTAGTTTGGGTGTTTTCAACGCCAACCCCATCAGTAGTTGCTTAAATAAACGAAGTCCCACTAAATTACGTCACCCGATTCACAACAAAACTCGCCTTCTATAAACCAAATCCAACCTAAAGAAAAACTTTATTGCAATCAATTTTGCAGAAAAGTAAAAAAGCCAAGGAACCCCCACAAGAGAGAGAGAGAGTAGGTTACCACAAGATCAATGCCGCCTTCATCCTCAGAATGCCAAGTGCCATCGGATTTAATGACCACAAAAGAGAAATGAACAGTGTCGCCTTCGTATTGGACCTTGTGAGAGAAACACTCTTCTCTATCAATCACAAATCTCAACCCAGCTGCTCCTCTTAATCTTAAGCTGATCACCATTAACATTATCCCCACCACAACATTCCCCCATTTTGGCTCCATCTTTAACACCACTCTGTGTAATGGCAAATTTTAAATCTGCCCACAAAAATTTTAAAGTCAAAATCTACCAAAACAAAGTGAGAGAGAGGATTTGGGGTGTTTGAGAATGTGGGCACTGCAGGATTACCTCTAAGATTTGAGTCAAAATTTGCACGGATTTGAAAGAGATGGGTTTGAATTTGGATTTTCTGCTGAGCTATGGTGTTTGAGTTTGAGGCCTTTTGTTTTCAGGTTTGAAAGAGACAACTACATGATGCGTAATGTCCATGAGGTGGCAGGACACCATTGGGTGCGGCAAAGGACAAGTGGCCTTGGTCAAACTTCAGTTAACCGCTGCTGCGGAGTAGTGGTGCACTTGCACATCACCATGAAAACAAAAATCTTCCCTTGATCCCAATACCTGAATCATATTCAAAACGTAGGGCTTATATCTGCATTACTTGAATTGTATTCAACACGTAGGGTGTACAGTTGCTTTGTTATTATTGAAGGTATGTTCTTTTTAACTTAAGATAAGTATTTATTGATATTTATTTTTAAAATCTGCTAAGTTATTTAAAACATATTGAATAATGCTGAATGAATTTATATCTAATTGTAATTAAGCTTATAAATGTGTATAGATTTGTCTACATCTGTCTACATCTAGCATCAGCTGTTGTAAATGTTTATTTTATTTATTAATAACTTTCTCAATTAATGTATATAATATGCAAATAATTTAGGAACATATCTACTATTTGAAGTCGTTAATATAAACAAAAAGATTTCATGTATAGTTAGAAGAAATGGATTACATAATCATCTCAATTTTGAAAATAATTATCATTAGAACTACTAAAATGAAAATTCGGGTAACTATTAGAACAAAACAAATCGACATTACAAAATTTAGGATTAAGCATTCGATGAATTCATTGCATTAATTATTATTATTGTTCAATTTTAAAATGTGACGTTTCATATCCTTTTATTATCTAATATGTGCTCATAATAAGTGAATAAATTTGAAATTTTAATATGTTTTTGATTGTTTTGTAGGAATTGAAAAATTTGAAAAAAAAATTGACTAAATTGCTTGCCAAAAAGGATGAAAAGAACACAATGAGAATAATGTGTGATTTAGATGTGGGGGAAAACTATGTTTCGAAAAAAATAAAAAAAGGTTGAATGCAAAAAAAATTTTTAAAATTCAAAAAGATTTTTTGTTTTGTTTTGGGGAATATGTGCTATTTTGATTAACTATGTTCACTTGTACCTTAACTGTTAGGTTATGCATAGATATGGTGTGCATGATAAAATTTAATCCAACGTGTGATATTTATGCCAGTCCTAACTCCCGACATTTCTAAAGCAAGATGTCTTGAATTTGGTAGCTAACATGTGAGATTTGTGCCTTAAAGACGAATTCATAATTTCCAATCTTATATTTTTCTTTTATGTGTGTCTCGTCCATGATCACATCTCGAGAACTTGTTTTGGTTCTCTTCAAAATCACATTTAGCATTTGTGATAATATGATATAGGCATTCATTTATTCTGTGACCCATATAAGCCAAATTGCCGCCTTGATTTGAATGTTTTACCATTCTCCAACTCTTTGAGCCTTTGATCATTTTTCTTGGTTGTGAACCCTTCATTTTAGCCTTTGGCCTAAATACATTTTCTATACATAAGCCAAGACTTGTGGAACAACACTTTAGAATTGAATATTGGGTAGCTTTGGGATGCTGGTGTATATGGTGGTTATTTTGGACCTTTTGATGCGTGAAGGGATGCATTATTGTGACCATTTAGAAAATGAGTAGAATTCTTACATGTCATTCATTAGTTCTTCTTGCAAAGGAAAAAAAGAAAAAGGAAAGCAAAGAAAAAGTGAAAAAAAAAGACAAAAAGTTGCTAAGAAAAAGATTGAATGTTTTTTTTTTTTAAATCTTACGGAAAAAAAAGAGGAAAAGGGTTTGTAAGTAAGAGTGCTTGGCATGGTTATTGGATATACTTGATCCTTCATGAGTTCAACTCATTTCCAATGGTTGCTTTTAAGGATTGTGCCCTAAGTTGACATAAGGTTCAGGAGAGTATGTAGTGTAGTTGTCGGAAATTTAGTTGCTCATTAGCCAATTTACTTTTATCTCCTCATTTCCCAAATTGATTGTCCATCTCCTAACCTTTTTACCTTAGCCCTATTACAAGCCTTCAAAGTCTTCTTGGTTATCGTGTTATATTTTACATCTTACTGGTGGAGAATTGAGAATCCTAACAAGCATATGACAGTTTGCATGATTCAAAGATGAATTGAGTGAACCTTATAATATTTTAAATACATGAATAGGAGTGTTCCATTTATTTCTAAAGTAATGTTCTACTAGTCGAGCTTATCCATATTTCTTAAGTGGGTGTGAAAGATTGTGTATAGATATTATCAATGGGGACTAAAAAATTCTTGATATGTACGTTGTGTTTATATATGATTCGATGCTTAGGTTACTTGAGTAATGAGGTTCATTGGAATGTGTGTAAATTTTTCCCCGATGTTGTACATATGAATTTAAAAAAAAATACTTTCTGTGTTTTTTTTTGCTTTCTTCTCTCTTTTTCTTTTCATTCTTTTTAGATTTTGTGGGTATATCTTTTACGAAATTCTCAAGAGACCTTACTCATCTACTAGGGGTAACTCACGGGTTTAAAGGGTTTGTTACACATGTAAAAAGCAACCGTCATTCCTGTGAGTGTGAGATAGGAATTTACTTTATTTTTCTAAGAATTTTAGTTTTATTTTACTCGAGGATGAGTAAATTAGGCGTGGGGGTATTGTTCAACCTGAAAATATGACATTATATTCCTTTTATTATCTAACATATGCTCATAATAAATGAGTGCATTTGGAATTTTAAAATGTTTTTATTTGTTTGTAGGAATTTGGAAAATTGGAAAAAAAATGACTAAATTACTTGCCAAAAAGCATGAAAAGAATATTATTAAATCAAATTGAAAATAAGAAGAAGCAATAAAGAAGAATAGGCCCAATTGTTCAGCCTACTTTCTCATCCCAACCCGCCCCTCAAGCCCAGGCAGCAAGGCCAGCCAGCACTGACCCCAACCCCTTCTTCCTCTCGCATCATGTGCTTTGCATGTGCCTATCTTGCGCCTAAGCCCAACTCCTCTTTCTCTCTTGTTCTAGTCATGTACTGCTCACATGCCTAACTGCTCTTTCTTTTCTTGTATTTCCACTTCTCATTCCCCTTTGTTTCCCAGCAAATCCCACGAAATAAAAGAAACCCTCCTCTATCTTCTCTCTCCTTTTCTTCATTTGTCATTGTTGAATCGTCAACCTTCCTCCCTTTACATCTTTCGGATAGGGGTTGCCTGGATCACCATTTGGGGTAGTTCTTTTTGTAGGTTAGTCGCTCGCAGAGTGGATGTTAGACGCACAACCCTTGCCATTACGTAAGCCCCTTTTCATCTCACGTCACCCTTGAGAAGCAAAAAGTTCCCGAAACAGCCATGACTGCCAGCACACCCTTTCTTCTCCTTTATTACTTTACTATTAAAACCCTTATCTTCATTACTGACATCAATTAGGTGGTCACTTGGGCATTGAGGTTAGACACTTCATCAGATACAAGCTTGGGTAAGAGTAGAATTAGAACTTGATTGAAGAAATTGTCAATAATGGTTATAAATCGGGAGCAGCAATTAGTGAGTTATTGGAGTTGAAAGAGTAGAGTTTTTTTAATTTTTATTTATTTTTTGCTGAACTTTCAAATTTTCATCTTTATTTTCACATTTATATCACATTCAAATCTAGTTTTTAAGTTCAATAGTTTGGTGTTCAATCTAGGTTGTGTTCACATCGAATGAGAATTTAAAGCTTGAGGCTGAATTTGTAAGCTACTTGGATTGACTTTGCAATGCAAAGTTTCTGGTCCCATTGCCTCTTTCTCCTCCCCTATTTCGATTCTGCCTGTTTTGATATGCCATAACTCGTACCTGAGTTCGGTTCTATACTGCTCTGTTTTTTTCTTTTGCTTGGGGAGCTATTTGTGATACACATTTTATGCTTTGGTGAAGTTAAGACTTTGACATCGTATACTCCTTAATGTAACACCCCCAGCCCCTAGGGCCGAAAGCGTTACGTTTTCTTAACTTTCTACCTAAATTTTAGGATGAAACCGACAGAGTTTCCCCTAAAAACTGACCGTTTCCAGGCTATAAGCCTTACAATAAATTCCTGCAAATTAACGGAAGCGTAAAACATTTAAAACAAGTTCAACGGCCACACGCCGGAGTTCATAACTCAACGAGCCACTCGCTCGGAGTACACCAACCAAAATAGTTCATGAATAAAAAAGAAATGGAAGATACAACTCAACGGTTCACACAACCGGAGTATTGGGGTTTACATCCCAAAACATAACTAACTTCAACCAAAAGACATCTAACTGACTGGATGGTTGGCTCATATGGCCATACAGAGCAACTCATAACCAATATGCATTACATGAACTTAGAATATTGTTTACAAACGTTTACAAACTAAAAATACTTTACATGACTTTATTAAAGACATAAGTAGGCACACATGACACCTTGCAAGCGAGATTAGATTCCATCTGATTCAACTTCTTCCTGTCATAAAGAAAACTCGGGGGAAAAGGGGAAAGAGTAGTGGGATAAGCAATCACAAGCTTAGTGACTGTCCCCCAACCCCCTTAAAACCAAAACCATTGCAGGCAATAATATCTTTACTAGTCATATATCACGTATCCATACTTTAATATCATAGTAGGCATTCCTAAAATTCCTATGTAAACATCACTAACCATAAACTTGACTTGTAGCACCCAAACACATTTCTAGGTCTCTAAATTACCAAACTTCTTTACTAATAGGCAGTCAAACACTTAAACAAGTGATGAGGCTAAGCACAGAGACTTTCTTTTTCATAAACATAACTTCTTAGCATTTTATTCGAGTTATGCATGAAACCCTATTCATATGATGTGCACATAAGGCTATCTCTTTTTATAATCATACTTTTCTTGGCATTTCATTCATATGAGGTGCATAAGACATACACATTTCAAGTCTCAATCGAATCTCATTCATAATGTATGCATGAATATGCTCATAAGACTTTCTTTTCATATTCTTAACTTACTTAGTATCTCATTCATAAGCTATACTTAGAACATGCACATGTCATACACAGAAAGCTTTCTTTCTTTTTACTGAAAAGACTTTATTTAGCCTCTTGAGGCTCATAAAAACTCTTCTCTTAGCTTCTTGAGGCTCATTTTCTTTGAAAGAATTTCTTTCATCTTGGTCTCATAGTGACCCTTAAAAACTTTCTTTCTAAAATACTTTCTTTCTAAAATACTTAGAAAGACGAAATGCCAACTGCTTTTCTCATTTGATAGGAAACTACTTCTGGGCATAAGATCATCATAAAGTGCTGGTTGGGAGAGATCTACACTCAATCCCAGTGAGATTAACTCATGCTAAGCTCTTACTCCTAGGATGACAACTAACTTTTGGACCTTAACCTTCGTCAGGGTCTCTAGGAACTACTCCCTAGGTTAGGGATTCCCCCGTTGAAGCAGGTTCACTCCCATCTATTGTCCCTAAGCACTTATCTTAACCATTTAAACTGGTCATAACGACTAATAAGTTTGCTGCCTCTCATAGCGAAATCATTTGTCGTGCAACTCACACCTTTGTAAAACTCTTTAGGGATTCCCCCGTTCAAGCGAGTTCACTCCCAAAACTGTATTCATTTAATTAAAATAGGCCATCATTTCAAAACATGAAATCCTTCTTTGAAAAACTCACCCTTATGCACATAATGCAATTCGAAGACATCGAAGGGAAAGGGGTTCACATATATCACATTCAAACACTTCATAATCAATTCAACACAATGAGCCACACATAGCCTCGCAATCCACACGATTGCGGTCAATTCACAACCCGAACTCCCTCCTCACAAGCATCGTACCACAAGATCCTCAAACCACTCATAGTTCTTCCTTAAACCATCCAACTACCATCTCGGTTTCAATTTCACAATCTAGCATCCTAATCATTATAATATACTGAAAAGCGATACATAACATACGCAACTTACCGATGTTGGACTTACCGATTAAATAACTAACAATTAGCAGAGCGCTGCAACCAACGGTTATAACCACACACACACACACACACACTCACACACTCACACTCACACACATATATATATATACATATAAGTATTCATACGAACTTAACTTGAAACGGGTGTCTAATACGTTAGGTGAGACTAACTAAGCATGAAACGATTCACTAGTTAGGCTAATATGGTCATTTAGGCATAATACGATTCTACGCTTTCGTTTATCATATCAATGTTGCTATTCGAGTCAACCTTTCAAACATGCGTTAACTAAATATACTAAACTTGATTCTAAACATGCATAGCTTACTTCGAACCAAACTTTCAGGCACGTGTTAACTGAATATACTAAAAAGGGTTCGAATGAAAGCTAACATATTTCAATAGCTTCGAATTTAATTCATTTACATGCATTAGCTAGTTTGTATTAGCTAGTTTAACTCGAATGAAAGCTAACCACATTTATATAACTTCAAAATTAATTCTTTTAACATGCATTAGCTAATGTACTCGATTCGATGCTAAACACATTTCATTAACTTCAAAATTAGTTCATTTGCATGCATTGGTTAATTAACTCGAATGGAAGTTAAACACGTTAAAAGGGCTTCGATTTTAATTCTTTTTCATATATTAGCTAATTAACTTGAATTGAAGCTAAGTACGTTAATATAACTTCGATTTTAATCCTTTTTTACGCATTAACTCATTAACTTGAATCGATGCTAAACTAACTTCGTTTTTAATTCTTTTTCATGCATCAACTAATTAACTTGAATCGATGCTAAACACATATAGTTCACTTCGAATTAACAACTCAGGCATAACTAAACTTAATATGTCTGAATCGATTCTAAACATGTATAGCTTCTCCTCACATAATCCATGGAATTAACTAAACCTAAGCTGACATAACTCATCGTTTAGGTTAAAACATTTCGAAATTAATACTAATTTAGGAGGCGAGGAACACCCACCTGGACTCCAAGCTAAAGGCTCGAATCCAAGGCTGCTAGCTCGACTCTAGGGTTCGAACGACTCCCATTTCCTCGGTTCTTGCTCACCCACGCACGAACAAACCCCCAAATTGTGCCCAAATCGACCTAAAACACTCGTGGGTGGATGCCCTTTCTCAATAAGCCCTGAACCCCAACTGAGAACCTCAATTTCGAAACCCTAGCCCTTTCGAACGGTGGTGATTTGGGGCTCGGTTTTGGCTCTAATTTACAGAGGAGGCTGGGATAGAGGTGGGTCGCCGGTTTCCGGCACGTGGACAGTCGATTTCAGGCAAGCAAACGCGTGGGTGTGGGGCTATGCGAAGTGGAGGAAATCTGGTGGAGCAACGGGCTGATGAGACGCATAGTGTGGGGGACCAATCGTCCCTTTCTCTCGCCGGTGACGCGTGCTGGTCGGCGGTAGCGCCAGTTGGCCGATCGCCGGAGAGAGAGAGCTACGGTAGAGAGAGAGAGATGTCGGCCTTCCAGGGGGGTCACGACCTGGAAGAAGGAAGAAGAAAAGGGGTCAGGCGAATTTACCAAAATGCCCCTCCTTTCTACCTTTCTTTTATTTTTGTTCCAGGCTGCTTAGGAATCGGTATTGCTAGCTTAGTTCGTACCCCAAATTCTAAACCTTCTAATGTTGACAACCTAATCATATTTAGGAAATGACTAAATAAATCAAATAACGACTAAATTAAACTATCGATATAATTTAAAGGTGCAAATAGCACGAATTAACTTTAAAATCAATAATAGCTATAATAATCCTTTTTAATAAAATTATTGTTCACATAAGCACATCGATAATAATTTAACTCATGCAGTTATTAAAAATACAATTTTATAATGTAAAAAGGTAATACAGTTAGCTTAACAGAAAACAAAAACGCGGGTCTTACACTTTCTTCACGGTTTCAATTCTAGGTTTGGATTTAGGTTTTCTGTAACACCTCGAAATTTGTAATTGCTGTTTTATTTACTAATATTAACTTACGTGGTAGAGGAAAAGCCTAAGGGGTGTTACCGCTATATTCCCTATTAAGGAATACAAGGCTAAGTATCGCATAAAACCTCTAATGAGTAACTTAATACCAAATTCAAAACACAATCTCAAGTCTTGTTTATAAAACATCAAATTGTCCATATTTAAAAAACATTTATCTTAAGAAACAACCTATCTAGGCCTTATTCAACGTGAGTAGGATTCTTAGGTGTCGCGTCCTTGCTCTAAACCGAAGTCCCTTCCCTATGCTTATGAACTTTACTTGAAACAAAACATTTAAAATAATGAGATAAACTCAGTGACAACCATCCCCAACTGTCCAAACACGCACAGAAATTCATTGCAAACCATTTTAGGGGTGGGAAAGACACATGCAGTTCCACTATATCATGAAAGACACCCTATTAGTCTCAGTGCCAGTCATACACCTATCTCAATCACACTCATTTAGTTTTAAGGATAAAAGGGTAAGCCACCTCAATAGATCACATGGCTTGCATTTGGTTTTAATGCAGTCGCTTAATCATATCATGGTCTACCGTCAATTTGGAAGGTTATTGCTAACCTGGCCCACGTCCATCCACAAGGTGACTCGGGGCCACTAACCATACATGCACTTTACCTGAAAAGGGCTAATGGCCTTCATTTAGGTAGGAGTAAAACTCTTTAGTCTCTCCTAATCATTTCCTTAATTCTTACCCTTATAAATAGGGTCGGTATTTAATTAGGACATAGCTCATCCCGGCCTATCATGGTCCAAAAGCATGTCACTAGTGCTTTCACAATAAAACATCAAAGATAACAAATGCAAATTTCCAATCTTCACAACAACGGCAACAAAACTCCGAAGTCCCATCACCCATTTATCCAGAAAAATTCCCCAACCATCAATTCAAATAAATTTTCACAGTTTACTCACGAGACATATTTTCTAGGGATATTTGGGGGAGTTAGGTATGATCGTTACCTGTTAGAACATGTCACCTACGCTTGAGCTTGGAGCTCTAATTCGTGGCTATACAATTTCCCAAAATAGTTTCTGTTAGTATTAAATCCTTAACCTGACTTTCCACAAGTCAAAATATATCCCAATAAATTCTCTAAGTCTCCTTTTATACCCAACTATCGATTTAGGCCCTCAATTATATTTTTAGGGTATTGTTAGATTATTTTCCAAGACGCTTTTCTTTGCTATGCACTTCCAGATTACAAACGGATTATAAGCCAAACTTCCAGTGCCCATAACTTTCACTCCCGACATTAGATTTTTAAGATCTAGCCCATTTCGAAAAGGCCAATTTTTGAATTACAACGTTTATTTTGTGGCCATTAGTAGATTCTGGGTCTCACTAACTCGAAATTAATCAAAATCCTAAACTGACCTAGTGACTGTCAAGATTGTGTAGTCACCGTACAATGGTTGTAACTCAGCGGTTTTAGCTCCGATTTATAAAATTCAAAATTCTCCAATTAGAGGACTCATAGGTCTACCATCTCTAGATTTGTTATAATTTTTGGAGAGTCCAATAATTACCAAAAAATCCATGAATTCAAACTATGCTTTGGGTGTAGCGAACTGTGGTTATATCACAACTTTTAGAGTCGAGTTCATTCCATCCCGACTTGAACCCTTCCCGAAACATGCATGCAATGTTTTCATCCATAATCCCACTACTCCTAATCATCAAAACAATCCAAGCCATAGAAAGAATGAATCTTTTACCTTGAAACGAATAGTAGAGAGAAATAGGGGACTTTAAGGTATATTAACTCTCCAACTAATTGCTTGCCAAAATATAGAGATTTTTTGAAGAAATTTCAATAGAAACTAGTATGCGTGGCTAGTGTTTGCATTAATCTTCGTAACTTACCAAGGGAGAGTGAGAGAATGGGAGGGACGACGGATGGTGGCTCAAGGTGGCTAATGGCGGGCAGGGCGACAAACAATCGACGAGGGAGAGAGAGAGCCGAGGGGTGCCATGAGAGAGGAGAAGGGGGGAGGAAAAGAGAGAGTGTGGGCTAGTTGTCATATGAGGCAAGTGAGGGGAAGAGAAAGTTTAAATACTGGGGTTGTGTAGAGAGAAGGAAGAGAGACAAGAGAGAGAAATTGCTTTGAAAATTACTTGGTGCAAAATGAACCTTAGGCAAATAAATTACTTGGCTGAAAATTAAGCACAAAAAATCAGCTTTTGCTAATGATGATTAAGGCTTAATGATGGTAATTAGATAAGCAAATGGATTAGGAACTTGTTGGGCCAAAATTGGGCTTAATTTGGGCCCCAAAGAAATTAAACCGTACACGATTAAATTCTCCATAGCTCGAAATTAAATTTTTGAAATGCCATGAAAAATAATTGTAATCTTTTAACACGTAATTATCGAGGCCTAATATCAATTGCTCCGAACAATTGTTTTTGGTAAATGAAACTCGAATTGCAAAGTGGGGCCTGAAATGAATTTTTTTTCAAGTGGGATGATTCGATGAGATAAATAAATGTGAAAAATAAATAACATCGTTTTATTAAATAAATAAATATGATTTAGGGTCGGCTATTACAGTTGTCGACCACACAGTGCTTCATAAGGGGCCATCCCGATGCTGAAATGATAACTGTTGTTGTAAGGGAACTCGATCAGCGCCAAATGCTCATTCCAAGCTTGTTTAAAATCTAGCGCGCATGCTCGCAGCATATCCTCCAGCGTTTGGATCGTCCGTTCAGTCTGACCATTTGTCGCTGGGTGGAAGGTTGTGCTAAAATGGAACAGCGTCCCGAACACCTCAGCTTATGCCAGAATCCAGATTGAAATCTAGTGTCTCGATTTGAAACTATAGAACTTGACACCCCATGTAATCGGACTATCTCCTCTAGATAGGCGCGGGCCAAATAATCTACGGTCCATGTGTTCCTCATGGCTATGAAGTGGGCTGTCTTCATGAGTCATCCACGATGACCCAAATCGCTTTGTTTTTCCTCTGGGTTGGAGGTAGACCTACTACAAAGTGCATAAAAACTAAGTCCTATTTCCACTCGGGAATCTCCAACGGTCATAAGTCCTGCAGGTCTTTGGTGTTCTGCCTTCACTCATTGACATGTCAGACATTTCGTCACATAGTCTGCCACCTCTTATTTCATGTTGCTCCGCCAAATTGTTCGCTTCAAGTCCTTATGCAACTTGTTCCCACTAGGGTGAACAAAGTGTGGGGTGTTATGCCCCTCATCCAAAATTTTCTTCTTGAGTTCCTCTATGGTAGGGACGTATACCCAGTTCTAGAACCTAAGCATCCCATCTTCATGAATCATGAAGCCAGGTGCATTTCCTGCTAATACCTCGGCTCCGATCCTATCCAATTGCGGGTCCGTGCTCTGAGCGGCCCGAATTTCCTCAATAGGGGTAGGTTGCACCTCTATGGTATAAATCATAGGTTTGATCTACCTCGTCACCACATTGATCTCCAATTTCATAAATTCTTCGTACAACTCCCTGGGCAGTGTCAACAAGCTATTAAGGGTTGGGTATGGTATGCGACTTAACACATCAGCTACCACATTTGCCTTTCCTGGGTGGTATTGGAATTTTATGTCATAATCCTCAAGGAACTCTAACCACCTCGTCTACCTTACGTTCAGGTCCTTTTGTGAAAATAGATATTTTAGACTCGGGTGGTCAATGAAAATCTAACAGTGCACCCCTTATTGGTGGTGTCTCAAAATTTTTAGTACGAATACTACTGCTGCTAGTTCTAGGTTATGACACGATCGTCCTGTATCAACGCACACCCCAATCCATTCTTGGACGTGTCACTGTACACCACAAAGTTCTTATCATGGGCAGGCAAGGTTAATATAGGTGCACTAGTTAACCTTTTCTTAAGTTCCTGAAAGGCTTTTTCACACCAATCAGTCCACTCATACTTGATAGTCTTCCTCATCAAATTAGTGAGGGGAGTGGTGATCTTCGTTGAATTCTGGACAAATCTACGATAGTAACCTGCCAATCCCAAGAAGCTTCTCACCTCAGTTGCGTTCTTGGGTCTTGGCCACTACATTATGGCTTCTATCTTTTGAGGATCTACTGATATTCCCTCACTAGATACCACATGCCCCAAGAAAATTTACCTAACCAAAACTCATGCTTCTTTAATTTTGCATATAATTCATTCTTCCTTAGTACCATAAGTCTATCCTTAAGTGAAGGGTATGCTCCTCTGATGTCCTTGAATAGATTAGTATATCATCTATGAACACCACTATGAATCGATCCAAGTAAAGTTTGAAGTCCATATTCATGAGGTCCATAAATGCCGCTGGGGCATTAGTGAGCCCAAAAGGCATCAGTACAAATTCATAATGTCCGTATCGAGTGCGGAAGGTAGTCTTGGGTATATCCTCTTCCTTGATCCAGAGTTGATGGTATCCAGAACAGAGATCTATTTTGGAAAAACTTCCCGCACCCTTATGCTGGTCAAAGAGTTCATCTATCCTGGGTAAAGGCTGGTGGTTCTTGACTATTATTTTGTTAAGCTCCCTGTAGTCTATACATAACACCAGGGTCCCATCCTTCTTCTTCGCGAATAATACTGGGGCTCCCCACTGGGATGTACTAGGTCAGATGTAACCCTTTTCTAACAACTCATCAAGCTGGGTCTTTAATGGCTTAAGTTCTACTGGTGCCATCTGGTAGGGTGCCTTGGAGATAGGGGTTGCCCCTGGTACTAAGTCAATGCAAAATTTCACATCTCTGAGGGTAGGCATACTAGGGATCTCTTCAGGGAAGACATCCAAAAACTCATGAACCACTAGAATGTCCTTAAGGGATGGCCCAGATGTCTCGGTGTCCACCACATTACACAAGAATCCCTCGCAACCTCGTCCCAGTAGCTTGTGGGCTTCCATCGCGGTGACAAGTCTCACCCCACTCGTTAGAACCTTTCCTTTATGAACGAATTTATCCCTCTGGAGCCCCTTAGGGTGATTCTTTATTTAGGACATTTTATCTGGGCTTGGTACTTTGTTAACCATTCTATTCCAAAATGACACCGAAATCAGCAGTCAGTTTGAATTTGTACAAGTCCCTAAAGAACACATGTTCATACATTTGGATGGGGTAGTCCTCGTATAGCTCATCACATTTCAAGGTATTCCCATTAGGCAGAGTCACTGACAACAAATGGGGTTTAGATGTCGGAACTAGCCGTAATGTCTCAACCAGCGTGACAGAAATAAAGGAATGTGTAGCACCGGAATCAAACAAGACATCTACATATTGAGTTTTGATACAAAATGTATGATGGAATTCTACCTAGCCAAGACCAAGTTCATGAAGAATCAAGTCGCACACGTCCAAGAACAAGGTCCCAAGTGAAGAGAATGGCTCACATATTGCAAGAAGACCAAGCAGCACCAAACGGGCTAACAAACTAGAAAATGCCCGGTTTTGTGCACTTAATTTCTTAAGCTACATTGTGACTTAAGTCCCATATTTTTGCATTTTTGGAATCCTCAAGATGTTAGCTTTCAAGTCCAAGCATCGATTTAAAATCATGCACAGAAGAGGATGGAGAATCAAGGCTTTCTTTCAAACCGGTCAGAATGGAGCCAATTCTGCACGGTTAGAAGTTTGTGCTTAATTACCATACTTACACAAGTCATAACCTTGATTTCTCTTTTGGAAGAGTTAATACACACCCTAAGGTTTCCCTCCATAGCTTAAAATCCAAATCATGACCACTTTTGCTAAGGAAAACCCAAGCCTGAAAACCAGGTGCATTCTGCCCATGTACCCGGTTCAGGAGCATTCGGCCATTTTACCTTCAACTGTGGGTTTACTCACTTCAGCAGCTAGATTGGCACACAAATCAAGGTTGGCACAGGCCCCAAGGCTCTCTAGTTAAGTGTGACCAATGGGAGAAGGGTTGCAAATCAGATTGTCCCTCACTTCCTATTGGAGAGCCGAAATGGTGATGCTCTTGATTTCTATTGGACAGCCGCAAAGAAGCTTCCAAATTCCAGCTGTGCACATGCAATTCAAGCTGATTTCTAGTGTAATTTAGCTTAAGTACAAGTTAATTAAAAGTGTAATAATCATTTATCTTGCTTTCCTTGATGTAATGGATGTAATTTAGCTAGTTTAAGCAAGTTAGTAACCGGTTAGGCCAAATCGGGTGTATTAGCACTAATCCAATACTTTTCCTCCCTAGGAAGGAAAAGTTAGGATTTTTCTTACTTGCTAGAGTATTTTGCTGAGTATGTAAGGCCATTTTCAGCCATGGAAAGCACACACTTCAGTTTTTGAGAAAAAAAAAACCGTGAGAGCATTTTAAGCTTTCTTTGAATTCTTACTTGCTTATCCTAGTTTAAGCCAAACTAAGTGGTGTTCAAGTGAGTCCTAACTTTGATTATGTGATGATTACTGTGTCTTAATCAAACTTAGGGTCCCTAACCTTGGTTTTGGTGGTGATTCTGTATCCAAAAACCAAGATTAGTTCTATCCTACCTTCCACCTTAGCTACGAGTTTCCTGAAATTCCAATAAGGCCGAAGCTATTCCATTGTTTCTTTTGATTGTAATCTCAATCCCCTTTGAGCTTTACATCAATGTACCAGTCACCACGTTTCGAGCGTCGTTGGCTTCTACCTTGCGTATAATGTAGACTTTGCCTCCCGTGTGTCGTGGTGGTTGGTTGGGGGGTCTTGCCTGATTCTGTTGAGGTGCCTGGGCTTGATAGTTTGGGTTGGGCGCCTGCTAAACCTGTTAATTCGAGCGGCGGGTTAAATATGGGTCATGTGTATTTTGGTTCGGGTAAAATACGGGTCGGGTGTATTTCGGGTTTGAGTAAAATACAGGTGGATGTATTTCGGTTTTGCGGGTTTCAGGTCGTTCCAACGGGTTTAGACCGCCCTTTTGTTAATTATTTTTATTTTTTCAAAATTAAAAGTTGGCCTTATTTATTGCAGAGAATCGTCATTATTTAATGAAAAAAACATGGTATTTTTAAAAAGAACATTAAAAATATTCAAACTTTTCCTATGATACATGAACGCTACGTATGAGAGTTGGGTCACCTTTAGGTTGGAAGGATTAGCCAGTACATTAAAGTAAGGTCAATAGTAGGTCAAGTCATTAATGGACTAGCCCGTTTAGAGCAACTTAACGGGTTGGCGCCTCTTGGCTCGCTAATAACTTATTCAATAATTTAATATCTTTGTTAACCAACCCACCATTGCCCAATCAGGTATGTTTTATTAAGAGGTCAACTATAATACGAATATAGTCGACCCATTTCCTATTACTAGCATTGTGGGTTTTGGCGTATTAAAATGGAAACCAAACAAAAGGGAATTAGAGAAGGACAAGATATTATATTTTTATTATAATATCAAAAATTTAGATTTTGACAAAGTAATTTATCTAAAATAATATTAGACTAATTCATTTCATTAAAAGTATAATCGTATGACTTATGAAGTTTTAGTATTTGGCTTATTTTGTTTGATTTTCTTAAAAGTGCATCCTTACTTGACATCCTTTCACACCTATTCTTTTACATTGTCAAAATTATAAGTTGCGTATGATGTTGTTTTATGATAATGGAGTTGGAAAAGCAATAGTACTATTGTTTAATTAGTGAGGGGATACGATAATATATAATGTCTCTATAAATAATTTGATTTAATGAATAATTATTATTGTCAAAAGGATAAATGAAAGATAATTAAAAACCAAGTATATAATGTTCGGGTCAAGCGAGCGGGTTCGGGATCGGGTCGGGTTTGACCCACTAATTTGCGTGTTTTTTGGGTTCCGGTCAAGAAAATCGTGTTCAAAACCCAAAATTTTCGGGCGGGTTCGGGTTAGGTTTGTGGGTCAAGTAAGTTTTTTTTTTATGTCTAGTGCCTACCCAATGTTATTCTGGTAATACTACTGAGGCCGCTGTCCCCCAGGACCCTGATTGGCAGGAGGTGGTGGATGCGGGTAGTGCCTCACTTGATGCTGAGGACTCCCACAGCAGTAGCATCTCTTGTTGGTGCGACACTCTCGTGTATAGTGCCTCGACTTCCCACAGGCATTGTACGTCACTCTAGGTCGGTTGTTCATTTGCTGGCCCCTACACATGTTGTTGTTGTAGTAGTTACCGGGAGGCCTCTCGTACTAGCCTTGAGAGTGGAAATTCTCTCTAGTCTCTCTTCCGCTTATTCCCTCGCCTCTCACCGTAGTATTCATTTTTCTCCTTCATTGCCCTTTCCTCTATACAACGATGTCATGCAGTCCTCAAAGGAGACATACTGGCGCACAGACATCCTCTCCTTAAGGTTTGTGTTGAGCCCTGTCTCAAATAAATTCATCTTCAGTTTTTCGTCAGCTACGAAGGCAGGGGCGAAGCGAGAGAGTTCCATGAACTTGGAGGCATACTCCAGTGCACTCATTCTTCCCTGTCGCAGTTGCAAAAGCTCATTTTCCTTTGCCTTCTAGAGGGACACTGGGCAGAAGCGGTTCATGATTAGCTCATTGAATCTCCTCTAGTAAAACCCAAGCTCATACTATCTTTCCCGCATGGTAGCCCACCAAAGACCAACCTCGTCCTTAAGGTAGAATGCTGCGAACCCTACCCTCCATTCCTCAAGGCATTGAAGAGCATCAAACAACTTCTCTATGCCCCAAATCTAGTCTTCAAAAGCCTTGGGGTCAGGAGCACTGTCGTAAACGAGTGGGTTATGGCTGGTTAGCCTCTTGAACACGTAGGAACTATCCTCTTCTATCTTCTTTGCTTTGGCCCCCACCATCTTCTGTAGGTGCTCGTTCTGTTGCTGTAATTGCTCCCGTTGCTTTTGCAGTAGTTCCAACAGTAGGAGGTTCGTGAGATTCGTCCCAGTGGGCGGGTTAGTTTCATCCACCTGAGTGGGAGGCCCATTTCCATTCTTGGGCCTGAGGGGTTCCACTCATTCCCTTAGGCTGGCCATGGGAATTTCCAAGTTTATATGGGGCCTTGGAGTGGGGTGGGACTTGCTTTGAGATTCGCTATTGTTTCCTGACATCCTGATTGGGAATTAAACCAAGTTTAGCTACTAGCCTAATAGTTCGTGATATATATTCTACCACGGTTTAGTAACACATCTTGTATCACATTATTGTTAACAAGCAGTCATACAATATTGTTCACAGTTATATTCACTTGCTATACTCATGTGGCTTAGTTCTGGTGTCTCATCACCACATGCCTCATACACATTCCATTAACACTAATAGTATTCATGCATAACTCAAGTACAAAATTCTCAATTACTCATAACAAGAAGTTACATCAATGTAACTCAATGAAAATCTCAATGCATAGATTAGAAATAAAATTATTTCTCACACATGTACTACCATTACATAAGCAACTCAGTAAAATTTTTAATTCATACTTTACTAACAAAGAAAGGAGAGAACAGAACAATCTTTAAGGAATAATGACCCTATCTTTAAGCAAACTTCTAACATTTACCGCATAGGAGCATCTAATAGGCAGGTACATTGACACATCCTTCCACACCTTTCCTGCTTCCAGTGGGCAACTTTAGCATTGGGTTCCGCTTCGGCTATAAGTATCCCGTTCATGTTAGGTTTTTCTATGAGTATCTCCCCTGATCCCTGATCTAGAGCTGTTTCCTCGAGGTCTTCATCCCCCCCACTGTTCTTCAAAGTCTCCCTCCTCAACTGGCTCTTTTTCAGGGTCATCCTCCTCTATAGGCTCCTCCACAGGTAGTTTGGGTTTTATGGTGGTACTGTCCTCAATATCCTCTTCCTCTCAGGGTGGTGGGGTCTCATCGTCGGTGTTAGGGGTAAGGTGTTGATCATATAAGAGTATATCCATTAGCTGATCCACTAACTTCGCTAGATTCATTCCCATCGATTCCCAATCACACAAACAACACCTGTTGTAGTAATGGAACACTCTGGACTTAGGGTGATGCTCGCTAAGCCTATAATGCCATGCTAGGTCACCTTAGAGGGTTAAGAGAAAGAACAGGGCATGGTTGTCATCAAACCTCAAATAGTCATTTTGGCGCCCCCACTAAATGCCTGTGTATAACATCCTTAATACTTTGAAGGTGGCTAACTAGGTCAACTTCAGGTCTTTTTCCCACCCTCTAGTGGAGACAACGACGACTTGTGCAACCGTAATTACGTGTATCGTTCATCCTATGTATTAACAAGTTCAAATCAGACATGCGTTCAAAAGTAATTAAGCATATGCAGACATGCTCCTGTTTCCATCCTACACTTACCCTCCGTGTAGTCCTTAAGTCTACAGATTGTTTTTCCCCTCATGATTACCGTATTTTAGGCGAGCCTAAAGGTCAGTCAACCTCAGCTTTGACATCACTTTATAACATCCCAAAATTTCTAATTCCTTTTTTATTTACTAATATTAACCTAAGTGGTAGCGGAAAAGCCGAAGGAGTGTTACCACCATATTCCCCGTTAAGGAATACAAGGTCAAGTATCGCATAAAACTCTAATGAGTAACTTAATACGAAATTCAAAACACAATCTCAAATCTTGTTTATAAAACATCAAATTGTCCATATTTAAACTACATTTATCTTAAGACAACCAATCTAAGCCTTATTCATTATGACTAGGATTCTTAGGTGTCGCATCCTTGCTCTAAATTGAAGTCTCTTCCCCATGCTCATGAACTTCACCTGAACAAAGAACATGTAAAAGAATGAGATAAACTCAGTAATAACCACCCCCAACTATAAAAACCCACACATAAATTCATTTCATACCATTTTAGGGGTGAGGAAGACACAGGTAGTTCCACTATCTCATGAAAGACACCATACTAGTATCAGCAGTAGTCATACACCCATCGCAGTCACACTCATTTAGTTTTAAGGATAATAGGGTGAGCGACTTCAACAGGTCTCATGATCTGCATTTGGTTTTAATGCAGCCACTTAACCATATCATGGCTTGCCGTCAATTTGGACGGTTACCATTAACTTGGCCCACGTCCACCCACAAGGTGGCACGTGGCCTCTAACCATGCATGGACTTTACCTAAGGAAGGCTAATGGCCTTCAGATAAGCAGAAGTAAAATTCCCTAGTCTCGCCTAATCATTTCCTTAGTTCTTAACCTAACTAATAGGGTCGGTATTTAATTAGAACATATCCCATCCCGGCCGTCATGGTCCAAAAGTATGTCACTAGTACTTTCACAACAAAACATCAGAGATAACACATGCAAATTTCCAATCTTCAAAACACTGTTAATAAAACTTAGGAGTCCCATCACCCATTTATCCAGGAAAATTCCCCAAACATCAATTCAAATAAATTTCATAGTTTACTCACAGGACATATTTTTAAGGGATATTTGGGGGAGTTAGGGCATGATCGTTACCGGTTAGAACATGTCACCTATGTTCAAGCTCGGAATGCTAATTCGGGCCTATACAATTTCCTAAAATAGTTTCTGTTAGTATTAAATCCTTAACCCGACTTGCCACATGTCAATATATATCCCAATAAATTCTTTAGGCCTCGTTTTATACCCAACTATCGATTTAGGCCTTCAATTACATTTTTAGGATGCTTTTAGATTATTTTCCAGCACACGCTTGTCTCTGCTATGCACTTCCATTTCAAACACATTACAAGCCAAACTTCCAGTGCCCATAACTTTCATGCTCGACGTTAGATTTTTAAGATCTAGCCCATTCTGAAAAGGCCAATTTTCGAACTATAACTTTCTTTTGTGGCCATTAGCGGATCATGTGTCTCACTGACTCGAAATTAATCAAAACCCTAAATTGACCTAGTGGCTGTCAGGATTGGTCAGTTGCCGTACAATGGCCATAACTCAGTGGTTTGAGCTCCGATTTACAAAATTCAAAATTCTCTAATCAGAGGACATAGAGATCTACGATCCCTTTTGTTTTTTAATTTTTGGAGAGTCTAATAATTACTAGCAAAACCATGAAGTCAGATTATGTTCTGGGTGTAACAAATAGTGGTTATATTATAACTTTTAGACTCGAGTTCATTCCATCCTAACTTGAACCCTTCCCCAAACATGCATACAATGTTTTCACCCATAATTCTACTACTCTTAATCGTCAGAACAGTCCAAGCCGTAGAAAGAATGAATCTTTTACCTTGAAACGAATAAGAGAGAGAAAGAGGGGATTTTAGGGTGTATTAACTCTCCAACTAAGTGCTCCACTTTGAAGTTTATAGAATAGCATAAAAAACAATCAGATTCAATGTCAAAATATAGGGATTTTATGAAGAAATTTCAATAGAAAACTAGTATGCTTGGCTAGGGTTTGTATTAATCTTTATAACTTACTAAGGGAGAGTGAGAGAATGGGAGGGAGGGCAGCTAGTGGCTCGGGGTGGCTGGCGGCGGGTAGGGCGAAGCACAACTGATGGAGGAAAGAGAGAGAGAGCCAGGGGGTGCCGTGGGAGAGGAGAAGGGGAGAGGAAGAAAGATAGTGTGTGGGCTAGTTTTCTTGTGAGGCAAGTGAGGGGAAGAGAACCTCTAAATATTAGGGTTTTCTCTCCTTGCTTTTCCTTTATTTTTTTAAACAAATTTTTGATATTTTCAAAAATAGAAAATTGGGAGAGTAAGGTTCCTTTGGCTCGGACTGCTTGACTAACTTCCAGACTATACCGCTATATTTTATAGAAATCAAAACCCTACGAGCTCAAGCATTCTATGTCAGTCAAATTTATAATAATTACAAATAAATAAAAAAATAATCCTATATAAATAAAATAATTTTTCGGGGTTTTTGGGTTAAGTTTGAAGGAGTTTGGAGGTGAAGAGGTTAAGTTTGACTTTTCGTCTGCTTGTTTTGCTTTGCTCAGTTTGTTTCTTAATTATTCAAGTTCAATTTTGCTTAATTTGCTCATAAATGAAGGTTGTTGGTATTGAATTTGTTGAATGGGGAAAGCTTCATCATAATCTTGTGGTTTAGCATCATGAATTGATTGCGGTCAGGTTTGGGTTCATTGGTTGGTGTTAATTGCTATTAATTCACCGAGCTCTGACATGTAAACAATTGGTAGTAGAAGTCGTTTGTTCTATTTTATTTCATTAGTTTTTATTGCTTTAGTGTTAGCTATGATAGAATAGTGGTTTTAACACGTGACCTAACCACATAACCCATCTTTGCGGATCGACACCTACAAGTATGACAAAATTGTATGCTTGCGGTCTAAACTTTATATTTATCAAAAATCACAACAATTATAATTGGAGTTGAAGTTATTTGTAAAATAATCAATTTTTGATAAGAAATATCATTTTAAAAAAATGGTGTATCAATTGATTAGGCTCTCAAAATAATTATATAATTTTAGAAAAATAATGACAAATTTTGGACGTTAAACAACAAATTATTGAACCCTTAATGCCAAAAAATACATCCGTACATACATACATACACACATACATACATATACATACAT
>JACYFF010031957.1:78829207-78873426 GCA_017589665.1 Selenicereus undatus | reverse complement strand
ATATATATATATATATATATACATATATGTACATATATATATATATATATATATATATATATATATATATATATATATATGTATATATGTATGTATGTATACACACACAAACACACACACATACATTCATACATACACACATATATACATATTCATATATAAGATAGTAGCCACCATTGGCATGTTCTTCCTAGGTCTCCTTAGCGTAGAAATAAGATTCCTAGCTAGCTTCATATTTCTTCTCTTTGTATAACCTAACATAGCTTTTAAAAAAGAACAGATGATCCGTGGTAAAATAAATATTGGTGTGCTCATAAAGTTATACCTAAATTAGGCATTAGAAAATGTTTGTTGTAGGACACAACTTAATGGAGATGACACATCATTATAGTTGGACGATTATTAGGATAGCAAACTAATCTACAATTTTTTTTTTCTTTTAAGCATTCTTCTTTGAGCTTCCTTTATAGCCTCTGCTAGGAACATCCACACCGCCTCTGCCCCATTATAGTCAACCATTGATTGTACATCATTGATGGTGCCTATCAAGTACCATGACATACTCTAGCAACATAGGGGAAGAAAAGGGCGATAATTACTAACATGTATAATTTTATCCATACACCCAATCTCTTCACAATGTTGTCGGTCTTGCATAAATTCACCATCACCGCATCATAGTTTCTATATATTTCTCATTTGTCATTCGTGACATTCTTTCCCTAGATGCATGTTACTGCGTAGTTTGCTTCAACAATTCCTCTACTTTGCGTGTACCCTTCCTATACTCAAGTTTAACATCATAAATTGTGAATGGTACCTCCATTCAGCCAATCTTGAAGCCCTAATCTTTGGGTTCTAAGATTCTACAAGGACATGAACAAGCTTGTCCATGTCATAGACCATGTATTCCAACACTAGATTCCAAACTCTATCCATAATAGCTTTGCTTTGGGAATCCTTGTATCAAATGTGCAATGATTCTTAATTACAACAGAAACAATTCCCGCCTGCTTGCTTCTTGTGTCCGTCTTATATCTTTATCTTGTCACCACCACTTGTTGATGGTTGAGTTCCCCTAATCGTTGACAAGCTTCTCCTTATGTCCCTTCACATGCCTCCGCTTGTAATCTTCCTAATTTTAGATCACACATGGCACTTACTATTAGCCCATCTTTCCCATTAATATATCCTTATCCTCCCTGTTACTCTGTGCCCTCCAATCCATAATCTAACCAATTCACCCCTTATTATGTAACTTATTTGATCATAGCTCAGCCTCCATCATTTCACTATAGTTAATACTTGTCCCCTACCTTAAACATACTAAGGTATGCTAGTACTTTCCTCTTCCTCCAAAGATGTAAGGGGGCTGCTCACCCTTAGTCTTTGTTTTGCAATCGCTCAACTTAATGATGACTTTCTTCCTAGGATTTTGAATATGCTTCTATTTACTATGTAAATCCATTGTAAACACCTGCATACTCGAGCACACAAGACAACATGATACATATTGAAACCTAAAAGCTTCACCCTGCTATCACCTAGGATCAACTAGAACTCTTACCAAACCGAAACACCAAATTTTAGTGTTAAGGTTCACTTTGTCTTGAGATTTTTGCTATCAAACCAACTCTAATTTTGGTGCAATATGACTTATAGGAAATATGGGTGGCTTTACTTTCGAAATATGTAATAATTTCTAGTAATCCTCATATTTAATTCCCTAAAATAGCAAAAATCCTCGTTGCCCCATTTGTAGTATGCGATGTATCAGTTTGCTAAATTTTTCGCCTTTTGTGTCTCACCTAAACTTACCCAACTAATGGAAGTTAAAGGTTTATTATTACTCTAACATGTCTATTTTAGCCAATTTGCATAGATTTAGTATTATGAGTCACATAAAATAACATTGAACGAGTTTTGTGGGAAATGCAAAAAATTCCAAGTTTCAATATTTTGGGCATTTGTCTTTGGGTATTTAAAGACCCTTCCTACTCTTGTAGTATTTCACTCTGGATGATTGATGAAAAGAGTGGCAATGGTTGTTGTATCTCCGTAAAAACGTCTCTAAATCTTTAGATCTATGAGGGGTGATTTAGGAGTCTTTCTTTTATAATCTGGTTAGGTTAATCTTGTATCAATCAATTAGCGTAAGTAAATAAGGTGACAAAGAACATTGGGAATAACAAAACAAGATCAATAACAATCAATAGGATGAAAGAAGATTTAACATGGAAATCGAAACGGACAAAACCATGGGCAGCAATGAGCACAACTAATCTACTATATGACAAAGAGTGCAATTAATGATATCAATAAGATAAATCAACCAAAGAGCGATTAAATTCATACACAAACTCTTATCTCACCTCAGTATAATAGATACTAAATTGGATATAAAAGGTGTAGAATAACCCTTAATATATCGAGTGCAGTCTCTAAAACAACTTTCCTAAAACGAGTTCAACAAAACATAAGACTCAAAATTCTCCATTTTAGCATCGCGAGGTGAACGACCATACCCATAGTGGCCTCTAGGACTACAAAGGTTGACTTGATCAAGGAGGATGTTACGGGTTGTGTATCTTCAAAGGCATCCTTGGCAAAGCGTGATCATCAAGAAAAGGGATTGTAAGATTTGGGTGATGTGATTGGATCATTCAAAGCAAGCAAGAGATAAAATTTTGGGCCATGCCTCAATAATCTATACCTTGGAGGAAAGTTCATAAAAAAACACTGGTGATTGCCACTAAACTCCAAAGGGTCAAGCCCTGAAGGAAAATCAAAACTTAGGGTCATTACCTAAGTCCAAGCACCCCTTGAACCTAGCTAAAGGAAACATCTTCATCAATCATTTATTCCTCGTGAGATCCAGCCACACATGAAATAGATAAGCGAAATCATCATCAGAAGGGTAACCCAAATAGCTGTAGACCCTATTTTAGCAGAACCTTATAGGAGATAAAGGCATGTGCACTTCAAACCAAGACCTCTTAGAAAACTTTTAGAATTTCACCTTCAGTTGAATACTTAAACCTTTTGGTTTTAAGGAGAGCCAAAGAGATCAGATTAGGATTCAAGTTAGGAACATGATCAACTTTTGTTAAGGTCCCAACAACTCCATCATGAGCCTTGATATGAATAGTACTAATTTGAGCAACCTTACATCAGGCCTAATTTCCCATATTTGGCATAACCTGAATCAGCAACATCATATATAGAAGATAAGTTCTTATAAAGACATACATGAAAAGGACATCCCAAATCTAAGACACGTTCATAAGCACTCCCCTTCCATAAATAGCAAGCAATACATTACCATCTGATTCAATTTTTTTAGTATGGTGGTTTCATTAGCATTCTAAGATTTTTCCTCTTTCCCATTTTAAGTTTCATTTTGCCCGTGCACCAAGGTTTATAAGAATAACAACAAGTTCCCATAGACTTAGACTTATAATTCTATTCTTACAACATCCTTAACAATCAAGGCATCAATTTTCTTATCAAAACACACTTTATAAAGTTAAATTTTTCTTTGGACAACAAGTTAGACTTGACATCCTCATAACTCAGAGTTTCATTACTACTATATATCAAAATTTATTTAAAGTTCTTGTACGAAATGGTTAGCTAATTTGGCAAAAATGGTGGTGTTGAGAAGGGCTAAAATAATACTAGACTGCTCGTCAGGTGTATATGCAGCCCAACCAACATTAGTCTACATTAGTGCAAAAAGAGTGGTGTAAGGAAATTTATGCCTATAAGGTATTTTCTCGATGACAGAACCAAAGAGCACAAGAAGGCCATCCCAATCATCATGAGAGTCCTCCTGGTACACTAAGAGGTTACCAGAAAATTTAAGGCTTGCCAGCATAGCAAAATCAAAAGGGGTGATTGTCTTTCCCCAAAAGGTAAATGGAGGGTGTTGGTAATATCCCAAAATCTCTTAGCTATCCAACGAGTGACACAATAGTCTGTTAGTTAGGATATTCCTTTCAAAGATGAATAAAAGGATCCAAAGCCCACATTTTGTTGAACAGTTCGAACTCAGATTTTCCTACATTTGAGGTCAATTATGAACTTCTTAGGGGCACCTCCATCCCTAATAAGGTCATCCTGAAAAGAGGAAGAAAATTAGAAATGACGAACAAAAAAAGGAAGATAACATAAAAGAAGAACATTCACCTTTTCGGTAGCTACTTAACTTGAGGCACAACATCTAATCTCGATTAGAAGATCAACACCATCCCAAGCTTCAACAGGTCTCAAGTCCCTTTCAATTAAGAAATCTTAAGCAAGCCTTTTTTGTCGGGATTGATGAGGGGGATGAGCTCTCATTCATGAAAAGAATGAGATGAAAGCGAGAGAACGCATAGGAGAAGGAGAGTAGGAGGAGTAGCACAGTTAAGGAATGAAGTGAAGACACCATAAAAATGCTATTTATAGCCAAAGCAAAGATGAAAAGGCCAAAGGGGAACCCGTCCTTGGGTATATTCTCCTTTCAAGGGGTCAATGCAAACAAACTAAAGAGAAAAAGGAAGAAGATGGTAAGTGCAAGGACTCGGTCGGGTTTTGTACACTACTCATGAGCATACCACTTGATAATAATGCAAAAGCATTCAAACAAGAGGAAGAAAGCAAACAAAAAATTCAAACAACAGAGGACTCGACTGGGTTCTCTATGCATATGGAAACATGCAATTATCAAAATAATACACAGCATGCAAGCAAAGAAGGGAAAGCAAAGCAAGAAAAGGTGCTCAAGGGACTCGGCCGGGTTCCCTACCACCATGTGTTTATGTTTCTTTTGATAAAAGCAAAAGAAGTAGAGGCCAAAATAAATACGATCCAATTGAGTATCTACATCAGGATTACATGCATCCTTGAGCATCCAAAGAAAATAATTAATATATGTAATGTTAAAGGAAGCTAATGTCAATAAGGAACATTAGTAAACAGACAAAAGGGAATGAGTAAACTTGTAAAGGTGTCTCCAAATATTTACCAAAGTCAGAATTCAAAACGGCTAGCTCCCGACACAATCGGACAACTCATCAAAACTCCGCGAAACCGATGAAAGGTCTGCTACTCTAGTAAGAAGGAAACTCACTAGACCAGCAAAATGACTGTTAATTTGGCATCAAGGGTAAACTCATTAAAACTCCGCTAGATCGATGAAAGGTTCGCTACTTCGTCAAGAAGGAAAATCTCTAGATTGGCGAAAGGTTTGCTAATTCGGCGTTAAGAATGAACTCATCAACACCCGCTAGATAGGTGAAAGGTCCGCAACTCCAGTGATAAGGATCCAGAAACCCACTAGACCGACGAAATATCCGATACTCTACAAGCTGCCAGACCTGAAAAAGGTCCATTACTTCGGCGATAAGAAAACCCGTTAAATCGACAAAATGTTCGCTAGACCAATGAAAGGTCAAAATTCAAGAACTACTGGTTCTCAGCACAAGGGGATGCCATCAGCCACAATTATAGCGAAAGTTGCCGAGCGCCAAGTCTTAGGACTCTAGTGGCCAGGCTTAGATTTTGCAGGTGATTGGACAAATGGGACTTAAGTGGTGTCAGAGCAATGTTGTACCCTTTTTGAATTGATTTTTGTAACCATCTTGGCATTAGAACAATCCTTTTGGCTTTCCAATTAGCCCTCAGCAGTTGTGCCCACCTTTTCATCCATCTCTTGCTCTCCATGACTATTTCCTTCAAGCTGCCAATGGCACCTTTAACACACAAATGCCGTCCAATCCACTATTGACGTGGTCCCTCCAACACTATACTTTACTATCGCCTTTTTGAGCCCAGATTTGTAATATGAAAAAGGATTGTTGGTGATTTGCTTATCTAGTTGAATTTTATGGTTACTGATCAGAGTTCTAATTTTCCTGATTATTTCTAGATTCAATTTACAGCAATTCATTGTTTGGTTGGCCAGTCGTCGTTATGAATTGCCCTTGTAGGCATTTAGTTGTTGAGCAGTTGGTTTTTTTGGTCAGAACTATGAATATTATACTATGAAGCGGGTGTTCATAGGAATGATTACAACTCTGGGTGGTGGTTCTTTCGAAGAATTTAATTAGATACAATTTTTGGGAAGGCACAACCATTCAAGTGCTTTGGAAAAGCTTGCTCCATCTCCAAGCAAGTACAATCTTTCATTCGTCTCTTAATTTCCGTTGTATTGCTGGTACTCTCACTTTCTACCACACTCAATTTGTACATGCTTAGTATCTAAGTTTGTAATGATTGTTAACAACTTGAATTCTAGTCTCGTAACTTCAAGAACCTTTGCAATAATTTGGTGTTCTTTTAGTGAACTTAGAAGCAATTTCATTGAATTCGTTGATATATCTCAGGTCCACTCTTTTTTCTTTGTCAATCTATCTATGATCTCTCGCTTTCTTCACCTCATAGATCTTAATTGCTTTGCTTATCATGAATTTGTTGAGAAAATTCTAACACCATTAGTGATTGTATGATCTGGTTTTTGCTGTGTTTGGAAAGGATAGTTTGATTTTCTATTTGAAATTCTATTTTTATTATATAATTACATTTTCTGGGTATGATAATTTGATGGCTTCATACTTAAGAGAATTTTACATTTCTATAGTTGTTTAAAATCTTTGGTTAGGAATTAGAATATTTTTGGTAATTTTTGAATATTATTTATTACATTATTCATTTGCACGCTCTCACTTTATTATCATCAAATTTCTTATTGTTAATATTGTAGTTCTGGCAATTATTGTTATGACTATTATCATTATCATTATTTAAATTTTAGCTTGTGCTAGGGGTGAACAATGGGTCAGTTCAAGCCTGTCCTCCGAGGAGGAATGAGATTAGGAGGAGAGTACGGATCAAATAGCTATGTTTTTTTTGCCATGGAATATTGGGACTCTTATGAGAAATTCGATTGAACTAGTTAAAGTTTTACATAGACATAGGATTAATGTAACATGTGTTCAAAAGATTAAGTGGGTGGGACTTAAAGTTAGAGAAATTAATGGGTATAAACTCTAGTATTCGGGGCTTAATAGAGCTAAAAATAGAGTTGGTATTTTGGTTGATAAGGATTTGGCAAACCAACTGGTAGAGGTCAGTGTCAGAGTGATTGCATTCTAACTATTAAGTTAGTGGTTGGGTCAGGAATCTTCAATGTAGTTAGTGTTTATACACCTTCAATTCATTTGACAGATGAAGTTAATAAAAAAATTCAAGAGGATTTGAATTTGGTTATTCAGAGTGTACCATAGAGTGAGAAGCATTTTTTAAGAGGCGACTTTAATGGGCATATTGGGACGAAAGCATATGGGTACAAAACGACTCATACAGGTTTTGGTTATAGGAAAAGAAAGGATGAAAGAGTTTCAATTCTGGACTTTACAGTTTCATATGAATTGGTGATTGTAAACTCTTATTCTCAAAAGGAGGATCACTTGGTGACCTTTAGGAGTTGTAACACGAAGACTTAGGTTGACTTCTTTTTAATTAGAGCGGACAATAGAAGGATTTGTAAAGATTATAAAGTGATATAAAGGGAATATTTGGGGACATAACATAGGTTATTGGTGATGGATGCGGAGATTAGAAGTTTGAATAGGACGTAGAGAATAGTTGGGATCCCAGTGTTAGATGGTAGAATCTTACTAAAGGGAACATAACAAAGTTATGGGAGAAGGCTAATGTAGAAGGAGTTGGAAATAAGTAGATGATGCAGGCTGCATGTGGGAAGCAATGGATGAGTGCCTTAGGAGGTCAACTATGTAAATATTAGGTTTATTTAGAAGAGGTGGAGGCAGAACCAAACAAACTAAAGAATAGAAATTCAATGAGAAACAAAAAACATACGTGTGCTTATGAATGAAACTAGATATAAGTCTACAAAACAAGTATTAAAGAAAGTTGTTACTGTGGCAAAAAACATAGCTTATGAAAAGTTATATTAGAAACTTGAGACTAAGGTGAGAAGGAGGTCCTCAACCTAACAAGGATAAATAAGAGAAGAATAAGAGACTTAGGTAATGTAAGGTACATTAAGGATGAAAATATAGTCCTAGTAGAGGAAGCAGAAATAAAGGAAAGATAGAAAATGTATTTTTATAAACTCTTCAATAGGGAAATGATCGAGTACCGACAAAGAATGGAACAATGATGCGGTTGAGAGGTAAAAGTACGATTGATGTTGTAGCACTATTAGCAAAGAGGGAGATTAAAGAGGCACTAAAGTGGATTCCCAATGGAAAGGTCGTGTGCCTAGACTAAATTCCTATAGAAGTTTTGCAGTGTTGGGGTGAAGAGGAACTAAAGTGGTTTACAAAACTTTTTGATGCGCTTCTTAGGACTGCAAAGATGCCCAGTGCATGAAGATTTAGTACAATTATTCCCCTCTATGAGAAAAAAAGAAGATATCCAAATTTACAACAATAATAGAGGTATAAAGCTGCTTAGCCACAATACGAAGTTCTGAGAAAGGGTTATCGATAGACTACTAAGGAAGGATATTTCAATAGCAGAGAATGAGTTTGATTTTATGCGAGCAAGATCGACAATGAAAGCAATTCAACTTCTTAGAGAGCTCATGGAATTGTATAGGGATAGGAAAAAGGATCTCCACATAGTGCTTATAGACCTAGAGAAAATACATGATAGAGTACTACGAGAAGTGTTATGAAGGTGTTTGGAGGATAAAGGAGTGTTAGTTGAATATATCCAAGTTATTAAGGATATATATGAGGAAGTAAAAAGAAGCATTCAGGTGTCATGAGGTAACACTAATGACTTTCTAGTTGATATTAGATTTCATCAGAGATCAGTTCTGAGCCCATTTCTTTCACTATTGTTATGGATAAACTCACTAAAGAGATCTATGATGAGGTATCATGGTGTATGCTATTGATGTTTGATATTGTCCTATTGATGAGACTAGAGATGGAGTTAACAACAAGTTTGAATAACTGAGGCATACCCTAGTGGTTAGGGGCTTTAAATTAAGTAGATCAAAAACTAAATATTTGAGGTGTGGCTTCAATGGAAAAGAAGAGGGCAGTGGAGTAGTGACCATCAATGGGATAGCAATACAAAGGGTGGAGAAGTTTAAATATTTAGGCTTGCTTCTTCAAGAGAAAGGGGATATCAATGAAGACATTAACCACCATATGAAGTGGGATGGTAAAAATAAAAGAATGCGTCAGGGGTGTTATGTTATAATAAGATTCCTGCGGGATTAAAAGACAGTTTATCATATGATAGTTAGACCAGCACTATTGTACGACTCCAAGTGTTGGCCAATCAGAAGGACCCATGTCACGAGGATGATGTTAACAGAGATGAGGATGATTTGGTGATGTGCGGCCTTATGAGATTGGGTAGGATAAGGAATGAGGTTATTAGAAACAAAGTAAAAGTGAAACCCGTAGAAGATAAGATAAGAGAAACCATACTTATATGGTTTAGTCATGTGAACAGGAGGAGTATGGAAGGACCTATCAGAATATATAAGATGATTTATCGGCCAAAATATATAAGAGGCAAAGGACAGTCCAAAAGGAAGTTGGGACGAGGTGACAAGGTATGATTTGAAAATTTTACAAAGATAGAGGATGCGACTCAGGATAAGAATTTGTGGAGGTTTATGAGTAACGTTTTGGACCATTAGTAGCCAACTTATTGGCACTCCTTTGCCTTTTGAATGGTAGGAAATATGTGGTGTTGTACTAGCTATTATGCTATCTTGTGATTGTCGTATTTTTTATGCTAGTAGCACCCTCATGACAATTGTGTTATTACTCTCCACCTCTGAGGTTAAAAGTTGTAGGTAGATTGCTCTTGGCCAGGTTAGTATTATTTCACTGCTTGCTACTTAAGGTACGTACAACTCTTATCCCTTCTTTATTGCTCATTTTAATTAATGGTATTTAAAGTAATTATATCTTGTGTTTGTTACCTTTGTCTATCAAACGATTTTTAACTTCTACAATATTTTCTTAAAACTGTTCATATGGGTCTATTGAAATCGGCCTCCCTGTAAGCAGTGATGTTTGTAGTGGTAAGACTACCTACATCTAGATCTCCACAGATCCCAGTACAATGTGGTTCACATTGGGAGTAGTAGTTGTTGTTATTGGATGAATGATGCTTGTATATGATGGATAACTTTGACATATTATTATCAATTTTCCATGCTTCATATGATGAAAAGTACATGAAATTAGTCAAGAGAACAAGCATCGTAGAGTTCAGAAATTATTTCAGGTATTTCCTTGGTTTTCTATGCTTTATTATTATTATTTTTTGAATAATTGAAGTAGAGAAAACTTTTGCACATTTAGATTCTATGATATTTGAAAATTTTCTATAATTTCTACTGAATTTATAATTTTTTTTTACAAAACAACCCTATTTAGGAAATTAAATAATGAAGTTATGAAACTAGCATTGCTGTTGTTATTGTTTAATTTTTGGGTTTTATACTACCATTTCTCATTGTTTAAATTTTCTTGAATTTCTAACTTAGGGAAAATTCCTAAACTTCTAGATGTGGCTTCCTATCATTATTTTCTATTTTTCTGCAAACTTTCATGCGTTTTGGACGAGTAAATTTGTAGTTGTGGAATTTTAGGAAGGACGACTTAATTTTGAGTAAAATATGAACTAGTTCTATAGACTCTTTTGATCAATAGATAACTTATGTATGTCTTTAAATATAGTAGATAGCTTATGATCTTTGCGGGAACATCCAAAAATTATTTTCAAATATTAGCATCTGCCTATGTCTTGGTTTGATTATCTAATTGGTAAAATGTATTTTACGCGCTCTATGAAAATAAATGCCTATATGAATGGGCTTGTGACCGCATCTTGATTTTGATAACCTCTATATTTTTAAGGGGGAAAAAGTTCAAGCCTTACATAGGACTATTACTTCGCTTTGTGTTCTAGAACTATGACCATAGTAGTAGTTATCTTTATGTTCGGTTCTCCAAATAGGAAAGGTCTAACCAACTCTCTAGAATGTGATTTCCGACTCTATTTGTTTATTTGGTTTGTGTGGGTCCCTCGTTGGTACTATGAGTGTGCTATGCCTGGCCCACTTGCTAAGTTTCTAGACTAATGGGTCCCTAGTTGATACCTTTGAGAACTCTACGTAAGAAGTAGTTATAATCAGAACATTAGTCCAAGTCTGTGAGCTCCTCTTTCTTGAGGATTCAAGTGCAAACAAAAGTTCAAAGGTACTTAGTTTAAATCGATGACTATAGTTAATTTAGCAATAAACTAATGTAAAGTTTGTTCAGGGACTTGAGTGCAAACAAGCGTCCCTGAACCATACTAGGTGTACGACACGTGTGGCCAAATTAGTCTAATTGTTTGTTGGTAGCGTGTGTGTAGACTAGTTTGTTTATGTTAGCTTTTGAGTCCTAAAGTACAAAAACAATGTGGAGATGTGTTCACAGTGATCATACTTTCCATATCTTGCAATGTTACAGTTCATCTATGCTATGTGCTACTTATTTCTATATTGGTTAATGTGCAAAGTGTGATGCAGGGAAATGTAAGGCATGATTTTAAGACAAACAAGCATGGAATGTGGACCTTATTAGCTACGTGTTTATGTCGTTAAATATGTTTATAAGCATAAGATGGAGGTATTTTGCTTATAAATATTTAAGACTCTTTGAATATGATTTGAATATGAATAGAAAGGCATGTTTTATCCGCATCGTATCTGACTTTAGCCAAATTTGTGGTAAGAGCTCATGTTATTGCATAATTAAGCGGCTAACGAAGCTGAAGAGACTTGGATAGCCTTACAGACGTCCAATTTAGATGTCTGCCACTATGACGGGCCTGCTTGCTTAAGACTAGAAGCTATAGTGGGTACCTAGACATTGGTGGTTACCATTTCTCTTAGATAGGACATTCTAGTACCTAAGGTATCAATGACATATATTTTCTCAATGTAACATGAGTTTTATTAATTATATAATTATAATTTCAATTATAGGGTAACTTTTTATAAAACATTCTCGGATTTGTGTTATTATGGCCAATATTGTAATCATATTAGATAAATTTAGTAATATAGTTTTTTGGATACTTCATTGCCTAGAGTTCTACGTTATCAGCTATTCTGCGCCATTATCTAGTTTCTCCTCAAAGTCAAGTTTAACTGCGATGAGTTTAGTCTCTATTTCTTTGCATAATTTTTTAAACACAACAGTCAAGGATTTCATCATTCTTCATACATTTATACCTTACTAGTCTAACGATTCAGTTTAGTAAGCTATAGTGTCAATGAAGCTATTATATAATTTAAGAAATGACTTGTAGTGCGCATAATATTTAAATTCAATAAGCTATTCATTCATTTTTTTCAAGGCGAATATTCCCTTTGTTGCAAGCTCCATGATATTTAGATTTATGCAATTTGGATAATAGCCATCAGACTAATTTCAACAAATAAAGTTATAAATCTTAGAATAAATGAAAAGGGGAAGTTCTTTGTTAGGCCAACTGGAATGTACCTATGTCTTAAGCAATTACTGTGTTTTTCCCCCGGATGATTCACCAAACTCTTCAGGCGTTGAAGTCCATTATTAACTATGTTAGACAGTAATTTGTCAATAGTGAGTTCTTCTTCATTGCGCTTTTAGTAACCCATTTCTCATATTTCATTGTGAAATTTTCATCTTACTTCTTCTAGATGTATATTACACAAGGATTCTACTTTAACTAAGTTCATTTGTTCATATATTTCTTCTTCCAATGGGAGATTGTTTGTCTCTTCATTATCATGACTAAAAATTGACTGCTCCTATAATCTTATTTAGCTTGTCTGGATTTTGCATATGTATCAACTATAGCTTGCAATTTCCTAGATTATATTGATTTTACGCCATTCTCCTTCACTTCTTTTTCTAATTTTTCTTTTGAAGCTATTTGTTTCATAGATTCTTTTTTGTTCTTTATCTCTCGTATAGGAAAGGGATTTTTGTTTTCTAGGTTTTGGAAAGAATATTTATACTAAAAAGGAATACTAACGCCTATATTATCTAACCTTATAGTTAAATAAAGATGCATTAGTGAAATTTGTTTCCTTACTTGGCCAAATTTCAATTGAAATATAGGTAAATATGACAACCTTGTAAATGTCATGTCCATAGGATGATAGATGTAATCCCATTTGATTCAAGCATGAAAGAAATGTGCAACTCTAAACGTCTACATACCTTTAACCACCCGCAATTACATCCAACAACGTCACGATACTTAAAATAGAAAATCAAATGTTCAAGAACCATATCTTTGAAGTGTGGATGCTGCAGAGACTCCCCTACCTTGCGCAATAAATTAATATAGGGGCTGCTGAGATTTGAACTTGAGACTTCTTACTCAGAAAGGCTCTGATATCATGTTTAAGAATCATCTCAACCAAAAGTTTAAGCTAATGGTTGAAGGCACAAGAATATGTTTATCCTCTAACATCAAACGTATCGATTTCACGTAAAATCATACAAATTGATTTAAACTGATAACATAATTCTGCATACTGTGCAATGAAGATGGTTTGAAGACTTATAATCACATGCACTTACGATCTCTAGAGAGCTATTTATCATTAAATTATTGATAAAAAGACACATACTGTTCATGAGATCTTCACCACTTTCTATCAAAACCGTAATTCGAGATTACTGACAATTTCGCTTCTCTCACCAACATCCATTTGTCTATAATATAAAGAATTTGTGTTCTGACAAAGTTGGTTAGTGGTTACCATGTGCAATATTACCTGTGACATGTGATGTAAGAATGAGTTACAGGAATGGAGGGAGAAACTGCTGATTGCTAGAGTATATTTATAGTTTTTGATTTGCTATTCAGTGCTTACTAATTTATGAAAAAGCATGCTCGAGCACTTTCATATTTGCTTTTCTAGAAAACGCGACATACTATAAAAGCACTTCAAACTAATTAAAACCTATAAAATACAAGCTCTTGAAGTGCTCCATTTTCATGCCCGCAGATTGTTACAGACTACATGTTTTAAGTGTCAGGCATTTCAAACTAATGATATGCATCCTTGCTTGTATGCTATGCCATTTACGTACACTTTATGATTTGTCAAGTCATTTTCATCAAAATATGTCAATTGTCTGCATTATTTCTTCATCAGCTTGTGTCTGGAAAACTACTAGTTATTTGATTGTTTAAAAAATTGCATATAATCTAGGACATAGTTGATGCTTAGGTAGTTAAGCAAGTGTTGCTTGATTTCATGGGTACATAGGACACTTAAGGCGAATGTTGTTTGGTAGGCATTGTCTAATTTTATGCATTGCGGCTTCCAATTTTATTCACCATAATTTTCATCCATACTTCACTTTTTTTGTACCCTTATGCATAGGGAAGGATCCGCTTATAATCTAATCTTGTTTCAAGGGCTACTTATTCACTAGAAATAAAAGCCCTAATTCTAATCACCCTCACAACGAAGGAAGTCGTCATTCTTATAGTTAAGTTCTTATACAATCCCTATATCCCTTTCAAATTCGTCCCACTAAAATGTAAAACAAATAGATTTATTGAAAATCGAAACCTCAAATCTAACTTGGTATCAAGTACTGTAGGAGCTTCCAAGATCTACAATCAAGTCCAATAGCAATTCCAACACCCCTCACCTTGTCACAGTAACAACCAACAAATTCATCCCACTTATTTAAAAACATAATTGATGCCAACAGTAGATTAAACCTAATTATGCTTGAATAATGGAAGAAGAATTCAAGCTTGCAATTGCATTCAACAAAAATGGTCACGACCATCCTGATCCATTTGGAACAAACAAAGATAGAGAATTTGTTTTGCTTACAAGCGATACATGAACACTGATATGGTTCCAAGTTTTGCCATCGTAAGCCTCAACCATGCCTGCCACTATCGCTAATGTTGCTATCGAGAGACATCTGTCCATACTGAGAACCTCCCTCACCTTCTCTTGTGGTCAGTTTCCCTCTCTTTCTTCGTCTCTGTCTCTGTCTCTGTCTCTCTCTCTGATGTTAGCCAAGAAAACCCTAAGCATGTGCCCCTTTTTAATCAACACCACCCATTATCCCATAAAATTCCCTGAAATGAATGCACTAACTCAATCCTCCTATCAAAGCAAGTATGATGCCTCCGTAAACTCACTCATCAAATAGTGACCATAAGATCTATAACTTTGATTGGTCATTAGAGCACAAGATGGCTCATCTTCGGCTGCTATCAGCCTAGATTGGCCATTTCATTATTGGGTTTCCTCTATTTTGATCTTTTTATCCTTCTCGATGGAGTCAAGTTTCAGGGGTTGACCCAACTGTTAACATTGAAGCATTGAAGCATTGATTAATAAGGAATGACAAGAAGACGTTTAGAGAGAGAAGAGAGAAACCATCTCATTGATATTATGATCATTATTCATCATCAAGCAATGATGTATGATAAAGCATCTAGTATATATACAACATGTACATATATCTAAGAATAGGAAAACAGAAGGCTATGTTAACAGAATACAATAGTAAGTGTAGCAAACTAACAAACTTTGTTGAGCTGGCATAACTAACTAACTTGCACTAACATCCCCCCTCAAGTTGGAGGGTGTACATGTGGAAACCACAACTTGTTAAGGAGATGATGATGCTGCAACCTAGAAGGGGCTTAGTAAAAAGGTCTACAAGTTGTTCTGTAGTCTTGGTGTATGAAAGTGATATTAAGCCCTCGTAGAGCTTTTCTCTAACAAAATGGCAATCCAATCCCATGTGCTTTGTTGTCTCATGGAATACACGGTTCTTTGCAATGTATATAGCTGCATGGCTGTCACTTTTAACAGGGATTAGTATGATAGATAGAACTTGTAACTCATAAAGAAGTCTTGTCAGCCAAGATAGTTCAGCAGTAAGAGCTCTCATAGATATGTATTCTGCTATAAAGCCACAGTTGGCTACTTCTTTGATTTCCAAGAGATAGGACTTCCACCCATCATGATAAAATAGCCATTGACAGATCTTCTAATGCATGGGCATTGTGCACGGTAGAGTCACAGTATGATGCCAGACTATAATCAACTCTATCATTGAATAACAATCCTTGAGAAGGATCCCTTTTAACGTATCTCAAGTTGTGCAAAGTTGTTGCCATATGAGATTTGGCAGATGCTTGAAGGAATTGACTCAAGTATTGCACTGAAAATGTGATGTCTGGTCTAGTATAGGTAAGCTAATTGAGTTTCCCAACTAACTTCCTGTAACTTGTGGCATCGCTAAGGCTTTCTTCATTAGCAACACCCCTGGATATAGAGCCCAATGGGCATGTGGTTGTTGGAAGTGTATGATAAACCTCTATTTCGGCCTTATTTTATCCCCTAGTTGATTCCTTTTTCCAATGTTTTCATGTTTGATCTTGAGGAAAAAGGGGTCAAATTAGCCTCCTTTGGTTTAAATTTTATTCATATAGCGGTGTTTCGCATTTTCAGGAGTTCCTGTCAGGTAACCGAGAAAATCTGCTAACATTGGTAGAAATGAGGGCTAAGATGACAAGCTATAAGTCAAGAAAGGGACCGGCTAGACTCGGAGATTCGGCACTAGGACCCCACGCCAACCGGCACGGTCGCGCCGTGCTGAAAAATCACGAACCATCGAGCAGCAGGGTGGCACGGCCACCCACCCTGTGCTAGGTGGCATGACCACCACCCCAGCCAGGGTGGCACGATCACCACGTGCCCAAGGGCAAGGCCATGCCGCCGCCCCGGGTCGCCGTGACTTAAACGCCATTCGATGCAGTTTTCGGGGACTCTCTCTTTTCTTTTTCAGAGCACTTTTGAGAGAAGATTTCTAGGTTTTCATTAGGAGAGTTTATTCATGCTTTCAGATTGAATTTATCAAGATTGAAGTTTGTATTACCTTTCAGTGACAATATTCACGTTTGCTTCTTTCCCTTTTCTCTTTTGATATCGCTTTTTAGGGTTTTGGTTGTTCATCCATGTCTATTGAACTAAGTCTTGAAATTATTGCACTCAATATGATTGTTGGCTAAATTCCTTTATCTTGGGTTGGGATTAACCCCTGTTATGCCAAATCAAATCATGTTATAGGCTGTTTGTGATTTATTCATGCTTGCGAATTGGATTCCTACTTATATTGCTAATTGCCTAGCGAATTGCTTAAAAGAACTTTATTCGTTGTTCTTAATTAGGATTTGGGAGATGAATAAAAGTTGAATCCTTTATCTAGTGTGTCTTCGTGGGCAATTGATTTACTTAACATGAGAATAGTTAGGGTTTCAATTGGGATTTTTGATTACTTAATCTTGTGACTTTGAGAATTCTAGCTTCATGAAAATAGATAACTAAGTTCGGTTAATAAGTCTACTAACCTTTGAGAGAAGGCACAGATGTGCTTCTGTTTGTAATCTTTTCGTTCCAATCGTTTGTGTGGGTAGATTTGCATGTTCTAGTTCATGATTCGTGAGGCATAATAGTGCAACGAACCCCAACTTGAGATTCCTGCCATTTATTAAGTAGTCAAATTTCATTAGTTCTCAGCATATTAGAACTGCTGACTTTCAGTTTTTATCAACCTGAATTATTCTGCCTAGATTGAGTTAGATGATTAGTTCTGGTAGTTAAAAGCAGGTTACCTATGGATACGACCCGTACTTGCCAATTGATAGCTATAGCTACGTTATGCACTTGCTGTATTTTAAGACAACAAGTTTTTGGCGTCATTGCCGGGGAACCTGTTTCTTTCAATATTAGAACTGGTTAACGTACTCTAGACTATGCTCTTGTTTTTCTTTTTGTAGTTTAGTTCTTTATTTTTGATTGATATCGTCACTACAGGAAATGTTGCATCTAACCACACTTAAATTTTCCTCTTTCCATGCTTATATCCGTGGCAGAGCATATTCGCCACGCTTAAGGTAAGCGTGCATAGGGTATCAATGGGGAAAAATTCGCCACGCTTAATAAGCGTGGATGATTGTGCACTACCCACACTTATATCCGTGGAAGACTGCGTTATTTACCACACTTATATGTGTAGGTAGATGACCCTCGCTTGTATCCGTGGCTAGAGTATCCTTTGGGACAAAAATCATTTTCACCACTCCATCGCTTATAAATGTGGTGTTATGCATGTGATAACTAACTTTCAAATGTTGTAAGCGCATAACTAACTTTGGCGGGAAAATTTTCATAATGAAAAACCAAATAATCATTATATTTAAAAATGCGAATAGTATATATTTACAAACATTAATGTATTATATAATCCTATATACATATATATAGAGAGAGGGGCAAGGTAGAGCGAAAGCGATTGAAAATATTTGATTCTAGCATAAATGATACAAAAAGTATATAAGCTTTATAACCATAATAAATTGTTATCAATTGAGTTCCTAAATAACTATTGTTCAAGTACATAAAGAAAAGTACAAAATTGAGTTCAACATGCATATAAAGTATGCATCTACTACCTAAAAATTGCATTTGTTTGAAATAACATCTATAAGATTGAAATAAAACAGAACAGATCAAGTGATATATATGGAACTCCATAACTTCAAGTGAACACCTCACGAACCGATATTAGCTTCATATCCGATGTAACATGCTGCCCTTCGTTTCAATCTGAAATCACCAAGTCCATATATAGGAGTTTAGTACAACAAACGCCACTAACAAGAAAAAACTTCTAAAAAGATTGGAAGATATAATATATAACTATTATCCTCCATAACTATGTAACCGTGCTCTAAAAACATTGTATGATATTCTTATGGTGAGGGTTTTCTTTTTAGTAAATTCCCTAATTTTGAAAAAATTTCGGCAGAGTTCTGCCTAAAACTTGGCTATTTTCCTTTTACAACATGTCATAAATACAACAACAAACCCTTCACAATCTCAACGGCCACATGCCGGAGCAAATCAACTTAACAGGCCACACGCCTGGAGTACCCAACACAAATCCAACCCATTGCCATGAATAAATCCAAAAAATCGAATGCACAACGCAAATCAAACTTAATACCATAAAAACATGTAATTTACAACTTTTAAACTAAACTCACAATGTTGACATTTTGAAGTCTCTCAAGCAACACGTCATCAACCATCTGGGGATCAGCTTTGTAATCAGATGCGCTCAATACCTATTATAATCATGTTCAACTTCTTAACATGTGATTGAATCTATTAAAATTGAGCAGACATGAAAGAGAAGGCCATATTTACCATGCCCGCAAGATAACAAAGCGTCAAAACCTTCTTTTCACCACGTGCGTACTTTCTAATTGATTCAGGATTCTTTTTCAGCACCTTTTCTGTTATCTTCGTCACTTCCTCATAAGTCAACTAGCAAAATTTGTATATGTTTATAAGAATTTGCATAGAACATGAATGGTGTAGAATATTTTTAAAAAGTAGACATACTGGATACACAACATTTGACTTTGGTCGTTTGGAATTTCCTTGCTCAGTGAACTTGTTGTTCATTCCCATGATGGTTCTCTAGCAAAGCAAATAAATAAAAAAAGACTTGATAATCATATACGCAACTAAGATATCATTTGGAATGACAAACATCATATTTGAAAAATACCTTTTGAGTGGAAGTGCCACCTGGAATTGAAGTGCCAGCTGAAGTAGGATTTCCTCCACCAAGAGTAGGTCCACCATCCCTATGAATAGGTTGCCCACGGGTAGGAGTCTCTCCACCAGGAGTAACATGTCCCATTTTTGTAGGATGATTTGATGGCTTTGACAAATACTTTGGGATATAAAAATGTGAAACACATATATATACAATAAAGAATGTGTTAAAATATGTAATTTGTACATACCTGGATATTTTTTGGTGGTTTTTATTGTTTTCTGGGCTCTACATTGATATGCTTTGACAAAGTCGACCCTCTTTCAGTATCCTTGACTACATACCAATAAAAAAACAATTTATAGCTAGATAACACTATAATGTAACTAAGCCAACATATCTTGTACTTCCTTAAAAAATACACTTTTACATGCCTACCTAGCGCATGCGAAACTGAAAGGGCATCTCTAGACCTGCGTGACTCGTGGCTTATTTGATCACATGGCACATCATTGACCAAGTTTTGCGGTGAACCAGTACTCTACTCATAATTCATGTACATTAGACAAGAAATAAGCAAAACTTGTCAAATTAAACACATAATTTGAAGTTTTACATACTGATTCAGGTTCTGAGTTTTGCAGATTGGGCAGTAACTTTAGCAGTTAAGACATCAATTTGATTATGCATGGCCAACATCTTGTTGAGAACTTTCACTAACAGCTTAGATTCACTATTCTGGTGCTTAGCACGCAAGTCTTTTGCAGTCACACCACTACCGAACCCAATAAGCTTTCCATGAGTTTCATCACCCATTAGCTTACAGTAGACACTTTTTTCCACCTTTGAGGTTTCTTCTGAGAACCTAACTTCAGAAGATCCAGTTTTCTCTTTAATCATAGTCATCGCTGATTCCTTGCAAACAAAACAAAATGGAAAGTTTAGATCATATATAATTTAGTACAATAAGATAAAATAAACTAGTCATTGTCATTGAAAAAAATAAACGTTAAAAAAATAAAGGAGTGATGGCTAGAAGTGCCCATCATATTACCACAAGCTTTGTGGTAACAGGCTCATGAAAAGTCTTCTCCTTTGTTTCGCAAGTCTCAATAAACCACTCAATTAGCCCAGGTTCCCTATTATGTTCCCTCTCCTGAAACCATGACATCAGTTCGTTTATAAATTACTAATAGGAAAGTTTGTAATATAAAGGTTGTCGTAAGAAAATCACAAAAACCTATAATACAAATTTGTCCTGTTTTACTGCATAACTTTGTGAACCTCTTGTGTGAATATGCAAAAGCTTTCCCCTAGCTCTTTTGCCAATCTCAGAATATTGCTAAATGTCACATTAAGAAGCAAAAGTTTACTAAGGTTGTATGCAAATAATAAATTAGAAATATAAACATAACTGACAATCAATAATAACTCACCTTAAACTTATCGGAAAAACAAAGATCCACAAATCCAAACCACATTGGATCGCCAACTCCTTTAGGACGAGTAATCTTGTTCTCTTTTGCAGACTCGGGTAAAGGCAATGCATACAATTGCTCCTTAGTAGTATCTTTCTTAATGTATTTCACCCTTAATGATCGTTTGTAACCCCTTAATCTCTCCCCGATAGAACTTAAAACTTTTGAATCAACCAATGCATTCGATGGTAGCATGAACTTCTTCTGCAATTTGGGGAAAAAGAATTACAAAGATAAGCAAAGCTACAAATTCATATATCACACATCATTATCCAATATAACTCACCCACACATATGCTACAATTCGATCCTTAACGACTCCAGGAACTAAACGCCATTCTTTATAGTGTAGGGGACACAATTCAGGCCGCCTAGCCACATCTGCAAGAAACCTATTAAACACACTTCCTGCCTTTTTTACTGGTTGCAAGTACTTATTCAATGGCACCAGAATCTTCTTAGGCGCATCCAAACTCTGCACAGTTTTGACATTGATTCTCCCTCTAAGTCTGATGGCATTGTGTTCTCCATCTATAGTGGAAAGAGAAATAATTAATATAAACAGGCGTGGCACTGGATACCCCAAAATTCCTGAAATTAATGAATTCACAACTTTTGACTACTAAGGACAATTACCTATGACCAATACCTCCTCATCATCATTAAACCCTTCTGGCACATCAACAAGATCTGGATCAAAATACATTTTAGCCACATTATCATCATCGTTGACATCATCGTCATTAATATCCTCATCATTCTCTAAGTCCAAAGTCAAGTGCTCAGGGGCTGCTGCTTCATTTTGCACAGAGTTCAAATAATCTTCATAAGTGCGCCTAGAATGAAACATGATTGCAAACTATCTTCGACACCTGAACAAGAAGCACACGCATTAGGCAATAAAAGAGCTCAAATAACATCTATAACAAAAAGTAAACTAGATTACGTATATCATTTATGAAATGAATAACTCGGCCTACATATATAACTCGTTGCAAAATAAAACAATCATATAGAACTCCAAACAAATATTTCTTTCCAAAGTACCAAAAAACCAAAGTCATTGACAACAACAACCAATAATATCAAAGGGATAAAATGTCTTCCAAACCAAAAACAAAAAAAGAAACCAACGTCACATTTCAATCTTTCATAAATCTCAAATGTAAGCTAATTAACCATCATGGTTTTAAGAACACTCATTCAACAGTAGCCCAATTCTTTGGGTCTCGATATCCATCCTCATTGCAAATGTTAGGAGGCATGCATTGGGGGTAAAGCTCTTCATCTGCTTGCAATGACCCTAGTCGGTAAGTATCCCTTGGAATTACCCTGATCACATGCTCCCATCACTTATCATTCTCATCTTCTATGTAAAACACTTGTTGTGCCTGAGATGAAAAGATATATGGATCATCCTTTAAAGCCCTTCATGTATCCTATGTGAGAAATTTAAAAGAGTGAAGCCCCTTTTATCCTTCTTTAGACCCCGTGAATTCACATTCATCCAATCGCATCGAAATAATACCACTTTACACTCAGAATAATAATCTAACTCAATGATATCAACAATTTTTCTGTAATATGTCTTGCTATCAGCTTTCACCATAACCTCAAAATTTTGAGTTTTCTTTGACTCATCTCTGTTCTGAGTGTGAAATCGATATCCATTGGTGACAAATGCATTCATTCTCTTAACAATTGGGTCAGGACCACTAGCAACTGCTCTAAAGGATCTTGATTCAGGTTCATCAACCTCCATATTTGACACCTAAATTGCACATAGAAAAAATAGTGAGAACACATAGATAATGCCAGCGAGGGAATGTAAATTATATAAATAACATCATCATTACCCTCCCCTGTAACCAGCCAGGAAATTCTTCTAGCAACCACTTTTGCTTAATTCTCTCAGTTGGCTCACGAGGGTAAGATGTCATTCGCTCATTCAAAAACAACCTGAAATTTATTATGACATTTCAATTTTTTATGGTATTAGAAGAGAAATATATATGTCTAAAATAGTTATTTGTACAAACCTATGGTATTCATCAATGTCATCAAGGTGGAGTAGTACATATCGATGTGCTTGTTTACGACTTAATTCATCAAGTTCAACCATTTCCACCTTTCCTTTTGCTCGCCCAGCTGTGGCAAATAGATACATATCCTCATTTGGGTTGGCAGCATCATTTCTTTGTGGTCGGTTAAAAACCGTTTCCACTCCTTGAAAATATCTCGAACAAAAAGTTGTACACTCTTGCGCAATATATCCTTCTGCTATTGAACCCTCAGGTTGCGCCCTATTACGAACAAGGGCTTTCAAGGATGCCCAAAACCTATATGAAACACATGCATATGAACACATGAACACATATGCAAACTTAATATGTAAGTATGTATTTAAAGTGTGAATTCTAACCTTTCAATTGGATACATCCACCTGTATAGAACTGGCCCTCCAACCTTTGCTTCCTCAGTTAAGTGCACAATTAGGTGCACCATAATAGTGAAAAAACTAGGCGGAAACAGTTTCTCCATTCTACAGAGTGTCACAACCACATTAGCTCCAGCTTCACCTAACTTCTCAATAGTAAGCTCTTTGGCACATAACTCCTTCATAAATTTTGATAAAGCCCAAATAATATCTACAAGATCACTATCCTTTGCCGCCCTTAATGTAATCGGAAGCAAGTCTTACATAAGAATGTGACAATCATGACTTTTCAAATTGAACAACTTACGCTCCTTCAAATTAACACAACGGGATATGTTGCTTATGTACCCGTCTAGGACTCTTATATGCTTTAACACACTAAGTAGTCGTGTCTTCTCTTCAGATGACAAAGTATAAGGAGCGCTTGGGAGTTCGTATTTGCCATTTAGTAGAAGAATGGGATGAAGCTCTGGCCTTATTTTCATGACTTGAAGATCTTTTCGCACCTTCAAGTTATCGTTAGATTTCCCCTCGAGGTTCAGTAATGTCCCCAACAAATTATCACATACATTCTTCTCAATATGCATCACGTCTAAGTTATGGCGAAGAGTGTTGAACTCCCAATACGGCAAATCGAAAAATATGCTCCCTTTTTTCCATATTTGTTGTTCGTCCTTTTCATCAGTGTCCATAAGTTGAGTTTCACCCTTACCATATGTAAATGTGGTTCCCTTTAACTTTGCTAACACAGCACTTCCACTAAGAGGTTCTGGAGCACAACCATGCTCAACATTCCCATCAAATCCAACAGCATCATATCGAAATGGATGGTTTTCAGGCAACCATCGTCTATGTCCCATGTAACAAAACTTATGTCCGTTTTCTAACCAAACAACCTGTGTACCTTTTGCACAAGACGGACAAGCAAATCGACCCTTTGTACTCCATCCAGATAAATTAGCATATGCAGGAAAGTCATTAATAGTCCAATGAAGAGCTCCCCGCAATTTAAACTACGTCCTACTGTATGCATCAAGTGCATCTACACCATTCCATAATTGTAACAACTCCTTTATTAGTGGTTGAAGGAAAACATCCATATCCGTGCCCGGTGCCTTTTCCCCAGGAATGATCATGGAAAGAATTATAGAGGGTTGTTTCATGCAAACCCATGGTGGCAAATTATAGGGAATTAACAGGACTAGCCAAGTACTATGAGTACTACTCATAACACGAAAAGGATTAAATCCATCACTTGCAAGCCCCAACCTAATATTACGCGGATCTTTCGCAAAAGTAGGATTTTTCTCATCAAAATCTTTCCATGCCTTACCATCTGCAGGATGCCTAAGTATGCCATCCTTTACCCTATATTTATGATGCCAAATCATATCTTCAGTGGTTTTGGATGACTTGTACATCTTAAGTAGCCTCGGAATAAGGGGAAAATAACGCAAAACCTTATACGACAATTTTTTTCCCTTGTCTCTCCATCGTGAAGTGTGACACTTATCGCACTCTTCTTGATTTTCCCTCTCAGCCCAATACAAAATGCAATCATTAGGACAAGCATGAATTTTTTCACAGTCAAGTCCCAAATCCTTTTTTAACTGCTTACATTTACCCTAAGACGATGGAAGTGGATTAATCTGAGGGAAAACAGTAGACAAAAGTTCAAGCAACATATCAAAGGACTTAATTGACCACCCATGCATGGATTTCAAATGAAATAAATGCAAAAGAAAGGACAATTTCGAGAATTTTGACCCCGGAAATAATTCTTGCTCAGCTTGGTTAACTAGTCTTCTATATCCGGCATCTCCAATGTGTTCTGCCTCATTCAGTACGTCATTTAACTCAGGTTCATCATCAAGTTCAACATACTCCCCAATCATAGGATCCCCAATGTCATTTAGAATGTCTTCTTGCTTATGTACCCCAAAAATATCATTCAACATTCCTATAGTATCAATATGACCCATCAAATTTGGCTCAACATTGGTGTCACTATGGCTTCCACTATGAGATTCCGGACGAGACGGCATGAAAATTGATTCACCATGATGTACCCATTCTTTGTAACTTGGCAAGAATCCATTGAACATGAGATGATGAGTCAAAACATCTCTAGTAAACCAACATTTCCGCCCAAGCTTGCATCGATTACATGGGCAAACTATCATGTTACTCCCCTCGGCATTGGCAAAAGCGAAATCTAGAAACTTTTCAATTCCACTTATATATTCCGCAGATCTCCTATCCTTATCAATCCAACTTTTGTCCATTTCTGTCATTAGGAGTAAGAAAAGAAAGCCGTTGTTTCCATTAGTTAAAAAGTAATTGTTTGAAATAGTATTAGGACTCACATAACATTATAGAGAGAATATTTGGATTTGATTTGGTGAATTATGCTGATTTTGTGGATATTTATTCCTGCACTTTTGCTTACTTTGCAAAAATACATTAACCATAGTTGAAAAAATAAAAAAAATTCCATAACATACAAAGACAACCTAAAAAGTTACGTTTTTAATTTATATTTTTAATTTTAAGGGTTTTATTATGTCCGAAAAATTATATTTTACAAGTTGGGTGCTTTTTATTATTTGTTATGCTTTCTTCGTTGTTGGGTAAATAGTAGTACATTTTAAGCCTATCTTTGTGTCCTAAGGTCTTAATGGTCATTGAGTTTTGTTGGACAATCAATTCTCTACTAGAATAATGCATCCAATGATCAAGAACATCATGGTCAGCATTTAGCAACTATTACGATGGTTTAAAGTCTACTTAATAGTTAATAGCTATATAGCTTCAAGTTTGGTCAGTCCAAATCAAACTAAAGAGTAACCAACATTCAAAGGAAAATTCTCCACTACCACAATAATGTTGTTGAAGGTAGAATGATTCATAGCAAGGAAAATCAAATGCACAAGATCTAAATTCCAGTAAGAAATAGTGCGACAACCTACAAGATAGCTAACAAAGCGACAAGTTTGTGAATGCCTTGAACTATCTGGATGCACATTTCCTGTTTCATGGAAAGCATGCAACTAATATACTAACCTTTTATTAGTCTCATGATATACAATAACTAAACTAGTTTTACCCTGAACTGAGAATTTCCAACTATAATGATGTGATAGAAAATCAGTTACAGTTCCAGCATCTTACTTTGCAGCATTGAAGTAACAGGTTGGTAGCGACACAGGAAAAAGGAAGCAGCAAAAGTCAACTAAAACATGACATAGTGTGGACAACCAAAATGTAAGCTACCAACAGACCATGAATGAAAGCAATCATGAGCCTTTTTATGAAAGCAAGTGCATAGAAGTGGTCCAACAAGCAAGACATATGTGGTTAACAAATGCTCAGTATTTACACATAGGCTACTGTCAACAACCTAAACAATCATCAAAGTGTATAATCCATCCGGTGTATGTATCCATAAACTCATAAAGCCTTAATAGCCACAATTGAGTTACTGACTAATCAACAGAAGGACCACATTCAGGTCTAATAACTTTGCAGAACAACCGAGAACAATCTAACCACCAATATACCACGATGCCAAATTTCATTTCTTTGATTATTTATTTATTTGAGTTAAAACCAATGTTTATTTATTTTAATAACTATGCATTATTATTGAGTTGTATTTGGTATCTACATACTGTAGCCACATGGACTAGACCCACAAGCCTTTCGTATGGAGGGTGCTATAAAAGATAGGTGTTGGCCTTTAGCATTGGGCACCTTTCGTAAGATATTGCGTTAAAATGTTGCCTTTACTAAATTTTACAATTTGTAAGAGCAAAATTGAATATTTGAAAAGGTTATTATTTGTGCATTAAAACGTCAAACTATTTAAAAAATATAAATATAATGAGCTAGATTTGTCTAAATTTTTACTGACTGTCAAATAATTTGTCTAAATTTCACTGATTGTTGTATACTCTCCCCTGAAATATCAATTAGGGCTAATAAAAATTTTTTAAAACACAAAAAAAAATTCAAGATCTAAATTTATGTTTACTAGCTAATGATATTGATCGAGATGTGAAAAGAAGAAAATGCATAAATAATTGAACGAAGAGCTACGAGTGGTATTCTGAGAAAACTTAAAAATTGTTTCTAACATGAACCTGTGAAGTAGGAGGAAAAACATAGAAAGAGTATAACAACCCAATTCAAAGGTGGAGGATGATTTTCTTCATTTTCAAAATTATATACAAACATATAACTTTTGTATGCACTTTATAATTCACAAGCAGTTAATTGAGAGAGTGAGAAACATAGCTTACTCTGGGCTGAACAAAAGCACCATCGCCGACACCCAGGAGTCGCCGGATGCTGCAATCGTTGCCGGCAATCCTGATTCAGAAGAACAAGCAACCACCAAAGCCACGTACGCCAGCCAACACCAGAGACAAGTGCCGGAATGCTAGAGTCGAACACCAGAGTCGACCGAATGCTAAAATCGAACACCAAGCCAAGTTCCTCCGGCCAGAATTAAATCCACACAACCACGACCGCTGGAATTTCACCGTTAAGCACCAGCACTGCCGACCAAGGCGACCACCGGCCACTGCCTAGGGTTTTGTGAGGGTTTTGTGAGAGGAAGAATTGACGGGAGGCGTGACTGAGAACGGGAGGGATGAATGGTGCGCTAGCGTGAATAGGAGAACGAACGAGAATGCTAAAAGTCAATAATGTAGCTTTGTTTTTTTTTTCAATTTAATTGCTAGCTTAGTTCGGCTACCATGCTTATTATCTGTGGTTAATGCGTTACATTCGTAGGATACATTTCTCCATGCTTAATATGTGTAGATATATCTTAATTAGGTGTTACCACTCTTATAAGAGTGATTATATTTCTCCACACTTATTATGTGTGGGAATAATTATGAGCACTTATTTTAGCTTATTTTTCTGCAACACTTAGTCAAGTGTGGTTAAATAAGCGTGGGTAGATGCAACATTCCTTGTAGTGCGTTTACGCTGGGTATAGTGTTTGCTTTTGTATACGCAGGAGGAGTCAAGGAAATCAAAACCTTGTTCCCTTCAATCCTGAGATCGAAGCAACTGCATGCCCACAAGGCAGAGAAGCAAGAAGAAGGAAGAAAGCAAAGGCGGTGATGGCCTAGGAAGATACTAGGGTGCTGCAGGATTATGATTTGCCGCAGGCATCGGGCATTACCTCGTCCATTGTTAGCCCAACAATTGTAGCTAGTAATTTTGAGTTCAGCCTCACGCTCATCACCTTCCTGGGGCGGACCAGTTCGGCGGACACCCCCCGTAAAACCCCAATGCGCATCTTCGTAAATTCGTTGCAAAGTGTGACGTACACCATCAAGATCAATGGGGTGTCCACTGATGTCATTAGACTGCGACTCTTTCCCTTTCCATTGAAGGAAAGAGCCAGTGACTGGCTGCAGAATGAGGAGTCCAACTCATTCACTACATGGGAAACTCTCTCCAAGGCCATCCTCAGCAAGTATATTCCACCTGGAAAAACTGTAAAGTTGAGGACTGAAATCACATCTTTTATTCAGTGGGATGGAGAGTCCCTGTACAAGGCTTTGGAGAGGTTCAAAGATCTCCAATGGTAGTGCCCCCACTATGGTGTCCCTGACTGGCTGCTAGTCTAGACATTCTACAATGGGCTAGAGCAGTTAGTCAAGATCTCAATAGATGCTACTGCAGGAGGAGCTCTTATGGGGAAGTCTATTGAGGCAGCTAAGGCTTTGCTAGAAGAGAAGGCTTCCAACAACTACCATTGGTCAAGCGAGAAACCCACACAAAGGCTTGGCAGAGCAGGCACTTCCTTTAATCCAAGAGGTCCTTTAGGTTCATCAATTAGGCTCTACGCTATTTGGGAGACCTGCGATATGCCGAGGCACACATCCGTTGAGTGCTATAATGGCCCTTCTACTATTGAGCATGCCAATGCTGTGCACCACTTCAACCCCTCACCGCAGAACAACGCATACCCTGGTGCTCACAATTTGGGTTGGAAGAGCTATTCCAACCCTTTCTACAGGAACTCCAACACCCAGCCTTAGAGCTCTATGCCAGCGCTTGGGTACCAATACAGAGCTCCTTACACCCCCCTGGGTTGTCAAATAGGTAAGGTCGGGTCGACTTCGTGTTCGGGTCGAAGTTAAATGGGTTGAAGACCCCCCAACCAGAACCTGACATGTTTAATAAACGAGTTCAAAAACTCGACCTGAAACCTATTAAAATTTAAATGGGTTGACCTGATTCTGACCTACTTACATGTTTAACTTCAACGGGTCAGAATTAGGTATCTAACAGCCTGTTTAAGCCATTTAACCGATTTAACTTTTAGGCATAAAATTCACATTTCAAAATCTACAAGCTTTTTACTTATTGCAAGTTGTTTACTTCTACCACAAATCCATCACATGTCATTCATAATTTACTTAAACACATCACCAAATCCATAGTGGAAACCTAAAAGTACCAAGTTCAAAGTTACAGAACCAAAGTTGAATTGTTCAACAAAACATAACCAACAAGCAACTAAGTGCAAAAACACAAGTCTAAGTCAATAGCTATTAGCCTATTACACAACCAGATATAAGCTCAAAGTAATAATGCATAAGAGCTAATTAACCAAAGCCAAATTTGCCCATATCCATTTTCAACTGCACTCTTCGATTGGCCTTCACCTTCTTCATCACCATTTTAGTTCATGTTCAATACATCCCCATGAAGATAATGTTGACTTGAGGCGGTATGATTGCTAATATAAATAACATACAAATGATAAAATTATTTTAGATAAAATTAAACCAAAAACATATGAAACTAGGGTAATTTAACGCCAATTCGAAATAATCTAGGGTAATTTAACACCAATTCAAAAGAAATTAGAGAGAATATTCAATCTAAAATAGATGCAGCTGTGACAGTGAAAAGGAGGCGTGGCCGTGACCGGTGATTATGAATCGAAGGTTGCACAGAGAGAGAAATCACTGTGGAGAGTGGCTGAAACGAAGGTTTTTGTTTAGAAACAAGGGTTAGAGAGACAGAGAGAGAGAGAGTGGCAAAGAAAGAGAGTAAGAGAGAGAGAAAGATGATTACTTATAGGGTTAACGACGACGAGAGGTGACTGTGCAAGAAGAAAGAGGCTAGACTCAAGCATGAAGGTGCGATTACGAGCAACAAAGGTGAGTGAGACTGTGAGCAACAAAGGTGCGAGAAGGAACAAAAGCTAATTGAGCAAGAAGGCCAAAGAAGGTGCAATTGTGAGAGAGTGAGAATTGAGAAGCCAAGAAGGATGAAAGAATAAAGGATGGATCTAGATTATAGGGGTTGTGAGGGAGGACTAACCACAACATCAAGCAGTGAGCGTCAAGGAGAAAGAAAAATGAAGCTGAGTAAGGGTTTGCTAGCTTATGTACCTAGGGTTTTAGTGCGTTAGGTTAGATTTACTTAGTCATTAAAAAAATTGATAGCCTAATATTAGTGTTGGGCCTACCATGGCGCCCAAACAAAAACCCATCCCCCCACAATGAAATCTAAAATTTTCAAACTCCCCCTAATTATGAAAACTGAAAATTCAATCCCTCTAAAAATTACAACATATATACACACACACACACACACACACACACACACACACACACACACACACACACATATATATATATATATATATATATATTTATATATATATATATATATATATATATATATATATTAAGCGAGTAAAACGAGTTAAACAGTTATATGGTAATTGGATAATCGGGTTGACCTATTAACCCATTTAATTAAACGGGTTAGATAGGTATTTTTTCGTGTTGAAAATCTCAACCTAAACCTAACCCGTTTAATTAAACGGGTTAACTATGTCAACTCGTTTAATTAAACGGGTTTAAAATCTTTACCTAAATCCTCCTAATTAAACGGGTTGAAAAGCTTTTGACAGCCCTAAGGTCCCCCACCAGCACCGCCTCCATGATAAGTGCTTAACGTGTACATCGTTTTAGGGCTATTTTGCTTCAATTTTAGGAGAATTATGTGCTTAATGTTATTATTTAGACTCATATTCTCGATTTATGGTTGGGTATGGTTGTTTGATATGTTTTGCAGGATTTTAGGCCTTTTTACCCAGCATTTGACCCTTAATGGATGTATTTTGACCTCCCCCATGGATACCCATGTGATGCTACCCCATGGAGCAAGAAAAGAGCAGAAAACCGGTTCTAGCCCAAACCACGGTCGGACCATGGTGTCGGCCACGGTCCGTGGTGAGTTGAGAAACTGCTGCCTCTTCGTCTTCGTTCAGCTGTGTGGTTGAACATGTCCGAGCTCTCCTATAAAAGGGCTTCGTTCAATAGTAGATGAAGAGGGCATATGCATAGAGAAATAGATAGAAAGCAAGCAAGAGTACCATAGTTTATCTTCTTTATCAAATTTGTGCTCTTTTTAGTTTAGATTTTTAGTTTGGTATTTGTGTTGGTGAGAAATCTTGAGCGTGAGTGCTTGATCTTAAGGCGGTTCGAAGCCCTTGGTTGAATGCTATTCTTAGTCAAGCCTTCCGCTCAGATTTCGCAGAACGTTGGTTAGTTGTTTAATCCTTAATCATAAGCGAGTTGCTTGTATTTTGTCTAGGGATTTAGTAGTTCAAGACAGTATAGTTGGATCATGTTTTAATTTAAAGAATTGTGCTTGTTGTCAGGATTGGTTTAATTTCATTCTATCAAGTGATTATCATGTTGTGAGTAGATTTTTGGCCAAAATTTGCTTGCACACTTGAAACAATTGAGTGAAAAACTAAAAGGTGACATTTGATTGTTAGGCTGCTTGATAAAACCTGACATAACGTTGTCCTGAAAGAGGGATTTGCATGTTAGGAGGACATAGAGTGTAATCGAAGATGTTTAACTTGGATTAAGACAAATTAGTTTGAAAGAACAACTTTCACTTAGTTTAGGAAAATTTGGTTGAATTTGAAAGAATAGACTAAATTTTTGGATAAATTGCAAATCCTTGAAATTAACCAGTTAGAGAAAAGCACATGCTTATCATTTTGATCCAATTAACTTTCATAACTACATGAATTCCTAGGCTTGTTGCCTTAATTGATTTAAAAATTAGTGAATTCGAAGTTGTTAAATCAAACCCTCTTGAATTAGAATTTTACTTAGCATATTTTGATAGACAAACTTCATAGATTACATTGGTCCCTAATAAGCGATGTTTTTATCTGTACTACTACTACCTCCTCATGCACTTGCTGCAGTGGTCAAGTTTTTGGCGCCGTTGCCGGGAATCAATCTGTTAACTATTGAGTTAGTCTCACGAAAGTGACTAAGTATTTTATTACCTTTTACTTTTATTTTATTTTTATTTTCTTGTTTGATTGCGCTGGTACTACTGGTGATAGTGCTTGCAGGAATTTTTCCTATTTATGCGAAGTCCAATCTTGTACGAACCCGATTCTAAGATTGAAAGGACTTTTCGATTAAGGAGGAAGAAGCAAAGGATTGAAGAACAAAGAAGCGAGACAAGAAGGAATCCAACAAACTTGGCAGGAGGAGGAGGTGACCAAAGAAGGATACTTTGAGATTTCGTTACCCTTGGAGTCCAAGGGATCGCCTTAAGCATCGCTCGCCCTACCGTTAATGCCAATAATTTCAAGCTCCAACCGGCACTTATTTCGATGGTGCAACAATCCCAGTTTGGAGGAGCGCCTTTGGAAGACTTGAATCTACACCTCTCAGTCTTTTTGGAGGTGTGCGATATGTTAAAACTTAATGGAGTCTCCACTGATGCAATTCACCTGTGCTTATTTCCTTTCTCATTAAGGTAAAAAGTAAGGGCTTGGTTACATTCCTTGCCATCTGGATGCATTACCCCTTGAGGTGAGTTGACAAGAACCTTCCTCGCCAAGTTTTTCCCTCTGAGCAAATTAGCAAGCTTGAAAAATCAAATCACCAACTTCACGCAAAAAGATGAAGAGACGCTCTATGAAGCCTAAGAGCTGTTTGAAGATTTGTTGCGCTTATGCCCCCATCATGTTCTTCAGCATTGAATGATTATCCAAGCCTTTTATAATGGTGTGACCCAACATGTGAGGTCTACTATTGATGCGACGGCAGGAGGAACCGTGATGAACAAAACTGAGGTTGAAGCCTATAATCTAATTGAGGAGATGACACTTAACAACTTTCAATGGTCCATTGAACGGGCCAACCCAAACGGGTTGGAGGTAAGCTTGAAGTTACTGCACTTACTTTACTTTTTGCTAAAGCAGATGCTTTGACTCAAAGACTGGACCGAATGAATGTTAATGCTGTGAATTCTAGTGCCGCTTCCCCTTGTGAAATTTGTCGTTCTATTGAGCATGTAACTTTGAATTGTCAAGTTGGGAGACCTTTTTCCCTAGACCCTAGTAAAGTTAACTATGTTCAAAATCGCAACCCAAGACCGGCCAATGATACTTACTCTAGTACCTATAATCCGAGTTGGAAGAATCATCCAAATTTCTCCTATAAGTCTAATCCAAACACATCGAATATGCCCCCTATGAATGGTATACCACCCCCTGGTTTTCAAAGACCCATTTCCCTTCTCAAATGCCCCAAAAGTCCAATTTAGAAGCAATGATGGAAAGTATGCTTATGGCGTAACAAAAACACGATGTGTCTTTTAAGCAATTAGCCTCAGAGGTTGATTTGCTTACCACTCATAATAGGATGTTGGAAGCCCAAATTGTCCAAAAATCTAGTTTTTTATGTACGCCCCCAGACAAACTTCCTAGCGAGCTCGAACCTAACCCTCGTGATCATTGTAATTGTGTCACCTTGAAGGAAGAAGTAGAGGACTTAACTGATCCTAAGGATATACCAATAGAAGAGGGTCAAGAGATAATCATGGCTGGAAGTAAGGAGAGAAAGAATGGTGGCAAGACTGCCACATTAGTAGAGAATGACACTATAGAGATCCCCACAGTTTTTCCACCTAAGCTCCCTGACCGAGGTAGTTTTTCTATCCCCTGTATTGTGGGAAATGTGGAAATTGAGAGAGCTTGATGTGATCTAGGTGCAAGCGTCAGTATAATGCCATATTCTTTATTTCATAAGCTTCACCTAGAACCATTACTAACCGCACCCTTTTCACTATAGTTAGCTGACGGTTCTGAGACGTAACCCATAGGCAGATTGGATAATATGCCAGCCAATATAGGAGATACTTGGGTGTTGGAGGACTTTCTCGTAGTTGATATGCCCAAGACCGATGATGCTCAAATTATCCTAGGTCGGCCCATGTTGGCTACACTTGGTTGCCACAATGATGTAAGAAAGGGACGAGTTACATTTGAGATGGAAGGGTGCTATGCTCTGTTTTGTCAAACGAAGGAAGACATGGTTTCTCCTAGTTCTTCTTTATTAGATGCATTACCCCTTTCCCCTGAGATTGACATGGAGGATGTCTTTAATTGTGAAGATCCTCCTAATTTTGATAGGGTTTCTTATGAGGACCCCAACCAAAGGTATGTTAAGGTGGCGTTTGTTGCTCCTATGCCACCTAACACGCCCGAGGTTGAGGTCCTTGTTCCGAATGAGTCTTCTACGAGTGACTATTGCAAGTTCGCACAAATTGTTCTCTCTATGCCCCCTATGGAAGGATTAGATGCCGATTTTGATTTGGGAGTTGAACAAGTTGATAGTAACCCGCCTGATAGGCCACGAGTGCGCTTTGTTTTGTATGCAGATAATGTATTATGGCAATGTGTAATGAAAACGAAGGACCTTCAACCAGAACTTTTAAGATGGTACCTTTGAATAAAGAAGTTTGACTTTGTGGTCCGTGATAAAGCCAATGTCCATACACTTACTGATCCGGACCAGGCATAGAAGAAGGGTTAAGCTTTTGACCTTAAAAGAGCACTTCTTGTGAGGAAACCTAAGCTCTTTTTCCTTTTTCTTTCCTTAGCTTGTATTTTTACTATTTTTTGTAGTTTGTGAAGAAAAAAAAACAATGGATAAAATGTTTGGCACCATGGCCAAACCCCCAAAACTACGGCCATGGGACGTCAACCCAGTTAAAAAAAAGAAAATAAAAGAAGTTGTGTCACCAGACCCCACGGTCCGTGGTATATTACTGCAGCCCGCGGTCTAGGTTTTTGACCGTAGTGACCATTCATCTCCCTCATAATTCATCTTCAACCTCAAGTCTCTCTCTCTCTCTACCTCCATTTTCTCTCTCTAAACCCTCCATAGCTAATACCTTCAATCTTCCCTCATTTCTTCTCCATTTTCACTCATTTTCACCCAAAATCATACTCTATGACTCAATCTTTTCTTTTTTCCCATAAACTTCATCTCTCTTCTTCTGATTCTTCTTCTTCTTCAAACTCATCTTACTTCACTCATCCACCATACCCATCTTCTTCACTCTCTTATTTTTCTTCTTTTTACTTAATTTCTTCATTTTCTTCTTCAAAATTTTCTATTTAGTTTTTGGTTTTGGTTTTTGCAAAAATCGCACCAACCAAGAGACAAAGGAGCACCAAGGAGGTTGGTTCTTCAAGTCAAGTACCACCTCTACCTCAAAGGACATCTCGAACCTCCACCAATGCTCGTGCTAGAGGTAACATTCCTGACCCTCTTGGTTTGACGCATCCTGATCATGTTAGTAGATATAATTCCTTAAATGAAGGCATGGTTGTAGCAACTAGATATTATGATGAGGAAATGTTGGCTCGGTTAGGAATGTTAGATGATGTTTGATGGTTATTTACACGAGGCGGTATGGGACATTTTTTAGAAATCAAAGAGCATACATATCGGGACTTGACCCTAGAATTCCTAAGTACACTCCATGTGAGGTCACTAGAGGACTTCAATGTCAAGCCAGATACATATCGTTTTATTTGCAGGGACAATTATATAAACTGAACCTAGGTACCTTTAACAGTATCTTCAGTTTTCCACCTACTATGGATTTACCAAACCGCCAAGTCCCTTGCAAATTCAACTCGAACGCATTTTGGGGCAAACTTTCGGGGAGTGTTAGGTACAGCACTAGTTCATCGAAGTGTACACATATTAGAAACCCTTGCATTAGAGTAGCTCAGCATATTTTGGCTTGTTCCCTTTTTGCTCGGGATGATAGTCTGAATGTCCCAAGATTGTCTGAGTTGTACTTCTTGTCCTATATGCTTGATGGTGTCCAACATGACTTAGGTTCCTTTTTAGCCAAGTAATTACATAGTACTGCTGTTGGCACTAAAGGTAGGATAGTCATTACTGATATTGTGACTAATATTGCTAGATTTTTGGGTGTTGAACCCAATCCTAAAGATAGAGTTTCCAGGTCCGAGCGGCTTGATCAAGCTGCTTTTGAAATTATGAACTTTTGGAAAGTTGAGGCTGGGTGTTTATGTTTGATTTACCTTGGTGACCAGCTTTTCGCGATTTCAAATGTCGATCAAACCACCCTACTTCACCGGGCAAACCTTTATTGGGTACCTAGTGGTGATGAGGTTGTTTAACCCGTACCCCATCATCTAGCCCCTCATTCTAGTCAAGACGAACCTAGTTTTTCCTTTCAACCACATGTCCTGACTATTCTGACCTCCAAGGCACCCTTAGATCTATTCAAGACGAGCAAGTTTCCCTTCGAGCGTTTGTTGCTTCTGAGAACGCCGCTCTTGGGCACTTTGTCCAAGAGCGCCATGATGAGCTTCGTGGGATGCTTGCTACTCAGACTCAATATTTCCAGGACTATAGGGTATGTTTAGAAACCTGATGGGATTGACATATCTCTTATGGCCAACCACCCCATCCTCCACCATCACCGCCTTTCTGATTGCTCTGTGCTACCCCCCTTTTGTTATTTTATTGTATGCCCACATTGAGGGCAATGTATGGTTCAAGCATGGAGCAGTTAGTCATTATATTTGGCGTTTGATGCTTGATTTGGTTTGGTGTGCTTGTGCTTTGTATATATTATTTGTGATAGTTTTTGGAGTTTTTATTTTAGGTTTTAGTTTTGTTTAATAGTATTTCAGTAGTGCATTTTGTTTTCTTTTCATTCTAGGTTGCATTTTAGTTTTTCTTTTATTAGTTTCGTTTGCATTTTAGTTTGCATTGTTATTAGGAGCATTCATAAAAATTTTAAAAAAAAAGAATTGAAGAAAAAAAAATCCTCCAATGATGATATTTCTAGATTTGATAGACTTCTTTGGTTTAGGTTGATCCTTTGATTTACCCCAATTGTGCATAAAAAAAGTTTGAGAATGAGTTTTCAAAATGAGCTCCATGTTTTGACCACATGTCGAGTGCGAATTGTTTATCCCATGAGTCTTTACATGAATTTTGGCTTGTGTTTACTAATGAGCTAGTCATGACCTTGGTAGATGTCCCTTGAGGGTTTGAGCTTTTAGAGGTTGTTTATCAATTTAGTCTCATATTTTCTTTCATATGTGGCTCTTCCTTGACGTCATTTCTCTAGAACTTGCTTTGATTTTCGTTCAAGATCACATTTCGCATATGCATTTAAGTAATACGATTGAGGCATTTTTCTTTGATTTTTTAAACCCAACGGCCAAATAGCCATCTTTGTTATGTATTGTATCGCCTGCTAGCCCTTTTGAACCTATATTCGATTTTCTTAATTTAAACCTCCTATTATAGCCCATGGCCAAATACTTGTCTTACCCTTAAGCCAAGACTAGAGGAGTTTCATTATTTTGCATCCAGTTTGATAAGGAACTAGCAAGGTGGATTGTTATCTTTTAGTGAATTTTGGCTGTTTGGTGAAGGGATGTGAGCTTTTTGATAAATCCCTTGTTTCATTGTACAAATTCTGGAGAAGAGTTGGAATTTAAGGTTAATTATGGATTTCCCCTTGGCTATCCTTTTTGGTGAAAAAAAAGCGAAAGCAAAAAAAAAAAGGGAAACAATAACAATAAAAAAAAGAAAAAACACAAAAGAAAGTGTTAGCCTTGTTGGGATTGTAAGTTATTTGTAATTTTTGACTCTTTCTCTCTTCAATAAGGGATGTATTTTGTTGATAAATTGTAATGGTCTAAGAAAGATGTAGTATGATGCACCGGAATTGTTTAGCTCTTAGTCTCTGGCTTCAAGCTTCTCATTTCCAAAACATTTGTTCCTCTTTTACCTTAGCCCATAGCCCTATTACAACCCTATGAAAGTCCTCATGATTACCACTAGTGTTTGCATATTAGTGATGACGAATTTGAGAGTTTTGTTAAGCTTATGGTAGATTTGACTCCAAGGAATGAGAATTGAGAGAACCTTCATTATTATTAAACATATGAGTGATGAGTGCCACATAACTATAGTGAGGTTCCACCGGCCTTGCTAGCCTTACTTGTTTCATATGTTGAAATGATTGTACTTGACGATTTGGGGAGATTGATTCAAGTTTCACATTGTGGTCTATCAAAAGGTTTCCAAAAATTTCATTCCCTAATATGTTTGTTAATGATTTTTGTGTCTTTTTAGGCTACCTTTGGATCAGCTTTGCTATTTGAATGTTACCCATGTCTATCCTGAGGAGGTTGTGCATAGTTTTGTTTTTCTCTATTTTGCTTGAGGACAAGCAACAGTTTAAATATAGGGGAGTTTGATAAGTGCTTCACGTATACATCATTTTAGGGCTATTTTACTTCATTTTTAGGAGAATTATATGCTTAATGTTATTATTTATACTGTTATTCTCGATTTATGCTTGGGTATGGTTGTTTGATATGTTTTACAGGATTTTAGGCATTTTTACCCAACATTTGACCCTTATTGGATGTATTTTGACTTCCCCCATGGATACCCATGTGATGCTATGCTTGTGGAGCAAGAAAAGAGCAGAAAACCAGTTCCAGCCCAGACCACGATTGGACTGTGGTGTCTGCCATGGTCCGTGGTGAGTTGAGAAGCTACTGCCTCTTTGTCTTCCTTCGGCTGTGTGGTTGAAAATGTCTGAGCTCTCCTATAGAAGGGTTTCATTCAGCTACAGAAGAGAAAGGCATATGCATAGATAAATAGATTGAAAGCAAGCAAGAGTAGCATAGTTTATCTTCTTTCTCAAATTTTTGCTCTTTTTAGTTTAGATTTTTAGTTTGGTATTTGTATTGGTGAGAAATCTTGAGGCGGTTTGAAGCCCTTAGTTGAACGTTATTCTCAGTCAAGCCCTTTCGCTCAGATATCGCAAAATGTGGGTTAGTTGTTTAATCCATAATCATGAGCGAGTAGTTTTTATTTTGTCTAGGGATTTAGTAGTTTATGAAAATATAGTTGGATCATGTTTTAATCTAAAGAATTGTGCTTATTTTCATGATTCGGTTGATTTCGTTCTATCAAGTGATTGTCATGTTGTGAGTGGATTCTTGGCCAACTTGAAACAATTGAGTGAAAAACTGAAAGGTGACATTTGATTGTTAGGATGCTTGATAAAACCTAACATAACGTCGCGTCGAAAGAGAGATTTACATGTTAGGAGGACATAGAGTGTAATCGAAGATGTTTAACTTGGATTAAGATAAATTAGTTTAAAAGAACGACTTTTACTTAGTTTAGGCAAATTTGGTTGAATTTGAAAGAATAAACTAAATTTTTTGATAGATTACAAATCCTTGGAATTAACTGGTTAGAGAAAAGCGCATGCTTATCATTTTGATGCAATTAACTTTCATAACTACATGAATTCCTAGGCATGTTTCCTTAATTGATTTAAAAATTAGTGAGTTAGAAGTTGTTAAATCAAACCCTCTTGAATTTGAATTTTACTTATAGCATATTTTGGTAGACAAAACTCGATAGATTACATTGGTCCCTGAGGAGCGATCTTTTTATCTATACTATGACTACCCATGTGCTTGCGGAAGTGGTCATTCCATGATCCAAATCAAGCTTGGAGAGTCTCATGGAGCAGTTCATAGCGACTTAAACTAAGACTAATGAAGCTCTTAGTGCGTCGATTAATCAGCTAACTTCAAAGTTCGATGCTATGGCAACCCGTCAGAAGTCGGTGGACACCCAGATCGCTCAGATCGCACAACAGGTTAGCCATCTGTCCCAGCCTCAGAAGCACCTACCGAGTCAGCTTGAGACCAACCCCAGAAGTCACATTAATGGTATCTCTGCAATTGACGAGGGGTTGGAGGAGGGCACTTTGATGGTTCTTCAGCAGACAATATCAGTTCCTGATCTTACAGGAACTGAAGGGCAGAAGGAAGGTAGGAGGTCGAGCTCTATTGGGAAGGCTAATCCTACACCTCCCGTTCGCCCATATCAACCATCAGTACCCTACCCTCAGACATTGGCCTGGGCCAAGTTATTTTAGCTTGAGCACAAATTTACAAGATTCCTGGATGCACTGAGGTGGATCTATGCTGATACTCCTCTCTTGGAAGCGCTCAAGAAAGCACCGGCGTACCTGTAATTTCTGACAGAGCTTCTTTCCAAGAAAATTAAGCCTAAGGAAGGTTTAGTTTCCCCTATTGGAGAGGCTGCAGCGTGATTCTATAGAGCCAATCCCCACCTAAGCTACAAGGTCCCGGTAGTTTCTCCATCCCTTACTGCATAGGGGATATACTGATTGAGAGAGCCCTTTATGATTTGAGGCCAAGTTTAAGCTTAATGCCTCTCTCTCTTTGCAAGAAGCATACACTGCTGGACCTGAAACCCACCACCATGCTCATAAGCTAGCAAATTGCTCCACTAGGCAGCCTATAGGCATTATAGAGGATGTTCAGTTCAGGTGGGTCGGTTTGTCATCCCATGCGATTTCATTATCATGGATATGGATGGAGACTTCCAGGCCCCCCTTATTTTGGAAAGACTGCTCCTAACTACTGTTAGGGCGGTGATCGATGTGCATGCATGTACTTTATCCTTCCAGCTGTGTAGGGAGAGGGTGGATTTCTGTTTCCCTACACCCACACCATCTTCAGTGCCTGCCATCCCCTCACCTCCTGCGACCCTTGTATGTATTGTCCCTCCTGATGCTGTTTATGGGATAGAGGTATTCGATGGAGATGAGAGACCCCGTATGAGGTCTGTGGGCTCCCTTGGCTTTTCCGCATCCGCCCCAACTAGCTTTAGCGGCACTTCTGCTTGTAATGAGGAGGTAGTGGATTTTACTTCACATTTCCACACCTTCCCTAGTCCACCTCCCATGACGTTATCGTCTACCATTCGGAGGTAAGGGTCAAGCTAAGGACCTTAAACAAGCGCTTCTTGGAAGGTAACCTAACTATTTCATTGCTTTTGAAAAAAAAAAAGTGTCTTTCTTCCCCCCGTCTACCCTATTCCCCTAGGCGCTATTGGTTCTACCCCCTCCCTTGGCCTTTTATATGTCCTTTTCATTGAGGACAATGAAAGTCTCAAGCAGGGAGGGGGGGTTGAGCTTATAGCTCTTGAGGTGGAATTGTGGACCTTAGGGCATGAGTTGAGTGACCTAACTTGCATTCGCATCATATAGATAGGACATCATGTAGTTTTAGTATACTGTTTTTGCATTTTTCAGTTAGCAGCGCATATGGTTTAAAGCATATAGGTTAGATTTTACATCTAAAAAAGGCGAAATGATTGAGTGGGGGGCATTCATAAGCTTTCCAGGTACTACTTCTTGCCTTTCTCTTCATTATCCTTTATATGTTTACTGCTTTCTTAGTTAGATTTAGTGCTTTTCGAATAAAAGAGTTGAATAAAAGTTGTGAAAACCCCCTCTTATGAAGAGAACATAAGGGGTGATGATTAATAGATCCTGTTGATTTGTGTGTTGAAGTGTGGCCTGTTATGGTGTGAGTTTTGTGAAAATGTGTTTGGCATTACCATGTATAGTTCCTTTGCCCCATGTTGCATATCAAATTGCCTTTGAGACTCATCTGGTTTGACTTGATTGACCTTGATAAGTGGGATATATCTTAGAGTAAATTGCTTGACTGTGGTAGATTTACCTATGAGACTTTAAGCCTAATGACTATTTATTGCATATAGTCTTATACTTCCTTTCATGTGTGACTCATCCATGATTGCATCTCTAGAACTTGGTTTTGTTCTCTTTGAAATCACATTTAGCATGTGCATATGTTAATATGATTGAGGCAATTTTTGTTCCATTTAGCCACATGAGCCAAAAAGCCACTCATTGATTTGTACTATCCCCTTTGCTAGCCCTTTGTGCCTTTCCCCTTGTCTTTGTTGTTGCATGCTACGCAATACACATTTGGCCTATTTATATTCTCCATATCCTTGTCAAGGTCTAGTGGAGCAACACTTCTATTTGAGTTGGGTTTACTTTGGAGATTACTTCACCTTGGGTACTTTATTGGTGGTTTGTTTAGGAGGATTCGTAATTTGAGTTTGCATTTCCCATGCTATTCACAAGTCCTTTTTTTCACTTCAAAGAAAAGAAATAGAAAAGAAGAAAAAAGGGAAGCAAAGAAAAAGGAAAAAAAGAGAATAAACGAAAGAAGTAGAAAAGTTATGAATAAAGTGATTGGCATGAGGGTAATACAATAAGATCATTTAATTCCTCCCTTGGGGTTTTTATGGGGTTTTTTGTTTAATTTCCAATTGTGGTGCGAGGTTGCTATTCCGACATTGGTTGTGGAAGTGTTTTTTTTTTTGGCTCCGTAATGTTTTGACTGTTAGCTCCACTCTTCCTAAATTTAATTCACTTCTCACCCTTTACCCTTAGCCCCATTACATCCTTTTTACAAGTCCTCATGATTGGTATATTGTATCACCAAGTGGTGGAAAATCGAGAACTCTACCAAGCTTATGGTAGTTTGCTTGATTGGATAGAGTATTGAGTGCACCCTTGTTACATATTTTAATCACATTGAGGAGAGTGTTTTATTTTATCCTAAAGTGAGGTTCAACCAGTCTTGCTTACTCACCCCTTATTGAGGAAGGTCTTGTCTTGCAGTGTGCTTCAGTATTGGGGTATTTGATGTGTTGCATATGGGTAGGGGGCTTCATTGATGGGGGGTGTGCGTGTTTTATTGAGATTGTTTCACACCTTGACTTGGCCGTCTTTAACACATGATTTAGCTTGATCTATTGATTGTTCATCTCTTGCCTAAGGAGGTGTGTGACTAGAGGTTCATCTCCCTCTTCGATCTTCCTTGAGTTAATCTTGCTTGAGTAGGTAAACCTCTATTTTAACCTTATTTTATCCCCTAGTTGATTCCTTTTTCCATTGTTTTCATGTTTGAGCTTGAGGAGAAAGGGGTCAAATTAGCCTCCTTTGGTCTAAATTTTACTCATATAACGGTGTTTCTCGTTTTCAAGAGCACCTGTCAGGAAATCGAGAAAATCTGCTAACATTGGTAGAACGAAGGGCTAAGATGACAAGCGGCAAGTCAAGAAAGGTACCAGCTAGACCCAGAGATTCAGCACGGGGACCCCACGCCAACCGGCACAGTCGTACCATGCCAAAAAATCACGAACCACTAGACAGCAGGGTAGCATGGCCGTGCCACCCCAACTAGGGTGGCACGATCACCCTATGCCCAAGGGTACGACCATGCCGCCACCCCGGTCCACCGCGACTTAAATGCCATTCGATGCAGTTTTCGAGGACTATCTCGTTTCGTTTTCAGAGCACTTTTGAGAGGAGATTTCTAGGTTTTCATTAGGAGAGTTTATTCATGCT
>JACYFF010031957.1:78803201-78829197 GCA_017589665.1 Selenicereus undatus | reverse complement strand
ATCATATTGAAATTCTTTCAGTAAATCCAATGCAAATTTTCTTTGAGTTAGCACCATACCATGCGATACCTTGATAATTTCCATGCATAGGAAGTAATTCAATTCTCCATTATCTTTGATCTTGAATTTGTTATCAAGAAAGACTTCCAAAGCGTCGATTTCGTAAGGGTTGTTCCCTATAACTCATATGTCATCTACATAGACAGCTAGTAGTACAAGTGAATTACCTTGCTGCTTGCAGTATAAAGAGTAATCATTCTTGAAATGCTGAAAACCAATGTTTCTTAAAGTATCAAGCAGGTTTGCATACCATTCCCTCGAGGCTTGCTTAAGCCCATACAAAGATTTTCTCAGTTTGTAAATTGTATTATTAGAAGGGATAGCTAGTCCTTGTACTTAACCTTATACACCCATTTATAGCTTATAGGCTTCTTTCCTATTGGTAATGGAACCAATTCCCAAGTATTATTGGCTTGAAATACCTCAAATTCTTTCTGCATTGCCTCCTGCTATTCTGGTTTTGAGGATGCTTCTTCATATGAGTTAGGCTTTGTATAAGAGTCTAGATGATGTATCAAAATAGTTGTTTCTAGAGATAGAGAATCTTGACAGATTGTAATAGCATTGCAGCATATAGAAGTCACTTTATCGGGATAAGAAAGTTGTTGAAGGTCAGAATGTTGTTCTACCATACTGCTAGAAACATATTCTGACAGATACGATGGTGTCTTGCAAGGTCTACTGGACCTTCTTGGTGGCAGGGAAGAACATGAATTTTGATATTGGTGTACACATGATGTGGATGTATGTGTGTTAAATTGAAAATTGGAGAAATGCTCTTGTACTTGCTCTGTATTGATGGTTTGAGTAGAAGTAGAATCATCCTCAGTGTGAAAGAAATCATATAAGCTATAATTGGGAAAAAGAAGGGGTCCATTTGGGTTTCGAATATGTTGATAAGGAAGAACTCTCTTATGAAAAATCACATATCTGGAGTGAATACTTGATGTGTTTCAAGATTGAGTAACTTGTATGCTTTTTGTCCAAATGGATATCACAAAAATACACATGGAATAGTCCTGGCCTAGAACTTATCTCTTCCATATTTTAAAGTGGAGGCATAAGAAAGGCTTCTAAATACCCTAAGATGATCTTAAGATGGTTATTGCCAAACATCAAGTGAAATGGGCTTAATCCTTTAAGCATTTTGGAAGGAAATCTATTAATGTGGTAAGTAGTTGTTAATACACACTCCCCCCAATATTTGATAGGCAAGCCAAAGTGGAACAGCAATGCTCGTGAAGTTTCAAGTGGGTGTTTGTGTTTTCCATCAACCACATCATTATGTTGTGGAGTTCCCACACAACTAGTCTAATGAATAATCCCTTTGTTCATGAAATACTTTATGGCTTCCTTGTTAAGTCCAAGCTCAAGTGCATTGTTTGATCTTATAATTTGGACTCTAGCACTGAATTGAGTATTAGCCATCTCTACAAAGGCCCTAATTAAAGGCATCGCATTGCTTTTAGTTGCCAAAAGATGCGTCCAAGTTGTTTTGCTGCAATCATCAACTATGGTCAGAAAATACCTGTAGCCATTGTAGGTTTGAACGCGATATGGTCCCCATCAGTCAATGTGGATAAGCTTAAAGATATGTGTAGAATAAATTTGACTATGCGGAAAAGGCAACCTGTGTTGTTTAGCCTTAGAACAAACCAAACATTGCTTTATTATGTCAATAGATACATGAGTGCATAAAAAACCCAAACTTTGTAACTTGGTAAATGCCAAACGACCTAATCTTGCATGCCAAATAGAGAGATAATTTATATAACTCTTATCATTGCAAGTTGATTTATAACAACCAAGAGAAAAATCCTTAAAGCAGCAGCTACTGTCAGCAACTTCCTTAGCAGAGATGTGATTTAATTGCAACAAATAAAGGCCTCCGAAGAGCTCACCAAGAACCTGAGGCCTCTTCACTAAAGGGGCCTGCATAATGCAACATTTTGGAGTAAAAATTACATAACATCACTCTCAGCTATAGATTTTACTTACTGATAACAGGTTATATCTAAAAATGGGAATATAAAGTACCCCATGTAAGCTACATTACCACTAAGCATGATAGTCTCAAACTGAATGACAGACACACCTTTTCCATTTGGTAAATTCACTATAACAAGTCTGGAAAGACTTATGACATTGGTAAACACGTCTCTATTGTGACACATATGGCACTAGCCCTAGTATCAATAATCTAAATGTTCTTCCAATTAGTAATTGAGAACAAAAGACATAAGTTCTATTCGTGATCAGTAGTATTTACACCTGCAAAGCTTGTAAAGGCTGCTGAGGAGGCATTGTACTTAGGACCTTAATAAGGAGCATTGGTATTATGACTTGCCTTGTTGATATGAACATTATGAACTCAACAAGTTGGGATGACTATTCTTGGGTTAGACCTAGAACTGTGATATTGTTTTAAGAGCCAAAAGCATTGTGCTCCAAAACAGGAGGCACGTTTTCTTGATCATTGGTTTGCACTAAGGCAGCTGTCCTTCTGCCACTGTTGAATTTTTAGTTTGGTGGAAAACCATGAATCTGATAGCACTTGCCAATAGAATGCCTAGGTTTCTTGCAATGATTGTAGAAGAGGCTAGATCTCTTTCCTTCAACCTTTTCAAATTCATCATGAACATTATCAAATCTTCTCTCAGTCTTTTCCATCCTACCTTTATAATACTGATTTGGTTTATATACCTCAATAGCTAGAAACACAGAGACAGTAAGAAAATTACTAGTAGACCTGATTTCTGTGTGTTTTAATTTCTTCTTGAATTAGCATGGAATAAACTTGGCTAATAGATGGAAAGGGACTTATCATGAGAATATTGCCTCTCTTTGTATTATAATCATCATTCAACCCCATTAAGAATTGTAACAACTTCTGATTTTGCTCACTCTTAAGCATTTTTTTAGCAGAAGAGCAAGTACAAATTGGTATCTCATCAAGATCATCTAACTCATCCCATAAAATTTTGACCTTGGTAAAATATGATGCTATGTCATTAGTACCTTGGCTAATTGTGCACATATCTTTTAGAACTTGATGCAACTTTGCACCATTAATTTGACCAAATCTCTTGTCTAGATCCACCCACATTTGCCTAGTAGATTTTATATATATGATACTATCTACAATATTTTTACTCAGAACATTTAGGATCTAGGACATGACCATGTCATTGCATTTGATCCACTTCTTCAGATCTGGTAAAGTTCTCTAGGGCCTTGTGAGACTGCCATCAACAAAATACAGCTTACTCTTAGTAAAAAGAGTAGCTGTCATCGCACGCTTCCGCAATCCAAAGCCATTTCCATCAAAGACAGTGGAAACAAGCAATGAAGCAGGGTGATTAGAAGGATGCAAGAAATAAGCCTCAATAAGATCTTTAACTGAGATATTGTTGCCTTCCGCACTTGGAGTTGCCATTTTTCCGAAGAATTTGAATGCAGTTTATCAATCAAGATCAAATATCTATAAAATCTTGATGAAATCTAATGAAAAAAACAGGATCAAATCTCTAAAACTCCAAAAGTGTTCGAAGCTTGATTGATTGGAGAACATAGCCAATCAATGGAAAAGAAAGAAGATAATATGGTGTGATAATAGCTCGATCAATTTTGATCAAACAAAAACAAAAGGATTGAAACAGAAAATAAGCTGTAAATGAATTTCAGAGATTATAGGCTTTGATACCATGTTAACGTTGAAGCATTAAAGATTTGATTGATCAGGAATGAAAGGACGAAGTTTAGAGAAAAAGGATAGAAAACCTCTCACCGATATTAGCACTATTATTCAAGTAACATCCCCAACCCAAGGAGAGGTCACACCGCTAGGATTTCCTAGAAGGAAATTCCTAACGCTCTTTAAGATCAAGGGTTTGGATTAGACTTTAGAAAGTCATTCTAAAGCAAAACTGCAAGAGTTTCCCCTATTTTAGCAATATTTTAGGCTCTTAGCTCAGCTAAGGGTGCCTGTAAACCGGTAATAAGCTATGACATGTGCTAAAATAACCCCAATTCACCACCCCGGGCCACTCGCCTAGGATTACTCACAATTAAACAACTAACACAAGGGCCAGAATGATGCATATACAGGTACAGAGCCAGCTACATGCTTACACATACAATGTGAGTTACATATTTACAACATAATAAGCATCGAACAGTTCGCAAGGCTGGTAAAAACTCCTGATGGGTTAGCATCAAAATAACTTGAAAGTACCCTTCATACCTGCTTAACTGGACCTGGAAAAATGGAGTAAGTAAAGGGATGAGCAACCACATGCTCAGTGAGAATTTCTCGACTCCTTAAAACCAAAACAGTTGCAGGTAATAATACTAATAACAGCCACATATCACGCATTTGTACTTTACTATCATATTAGGCAATCATAGTCCCCTAGGAGAAATTACCACCCTTAAAACTTCATTCCAGCCACTCAACTCATTTCTAGGCTGTTAATGACCAAACTTCCATACTAGCAAGCATTTAGGCACATAATAAAGCAAGCAAGAAGAACTGAGTAAAACGCTTTCCAACTCACTTTTGAAAATGAAGCGACTCATGTTACACTCTGAGAATGGTTTATAAATCGTGTTAGCTTCTTTAACACTCATAATTCTTTCTAAAAGTTTCTAAGATACTTATGTTGGTAAGAAAGACTTGACGAGAGCTTTTCCTCGCAAAGTATATACTTTTGAAAACTGAAAAGATTTATTCTTTACTAGAATATAGCTATATTCCCTTAAAAAAATCATTTAAACCATACTAGGAATCACATTCAAACAACATGCAAGGAAACTTTCTTTCTTTTCTTAAAAACACTCTACTTAGCCTCTTGGGGCTCAAATTCTTTAAAAGGAAAACTCTTTCATTTGGGCCCTCTAATGAACCTTATGAGCTTTTCAAATCTTATGCAATACGACCTCATAATGGCCCTTAAAAAAATCTTTCCTTTCTGAAATACTTAAAATGACAAAATGCCAACTGCTTTTCTTACTTAATAGGAAAAACGCTCTTAGCATAAAATCATCACATTGTGCTAACTAGGGAAATCTACACTCGCCCTAAGTAAGATCATCACTCACAACTCATGTTATCCTCGGGGTATACGTAACATAACTTTTTGGCCAAAGCGCGTCTCAGTATAGCAACTGTAACTTTGATATTGTCCTCTGTGGGGGCAACAGCTCACACCAAGATAGTCATATCTTGAGTCAAGTCCCTCTCAAGGTTTTATCACACATCACACATCACAATATATCTAGGGAATAGTTCACACCAAGATAGTTATATCATGAGTCCGATTCCCGGGAACAGCTCACGCCAACTTTGGGTCCAGCTCATAACATTACCTTTGAGGGAAACAACTCACGCTATCTTTGCGTCCAGTTCCCACCCTCATGGTTTGGACAACTGCCTTGCACTTTCTTAGCTTTTAAAATCATATTTCATTTCTCATTTCCGTTGCTTACTTTTTTAAAATCTTGCTTCCTAACCAAAACAACCCATAACCTTTGTAATGGTTTATGGTTATTTTGTTCTTAGCTTAAAAATCTCTTATAAGTGTAATAAATTTGCTAACTCGTAAATCAAAACTCATTTAGAACTTAAAGTACTTAGTTAGCATTTAATTAAAACTAGATTCGTTATAGAAGCTTACTGAAACTTCAAGTAATAAACTCATTCAAACCAGCATATAACTCAAACTAAGTTTCGTAATAAACTCATTCAATTGCCAAGTTTTAGTTCGTTTGAAGTCCTTTTTAAACTCAAAGAAGGGTTCTTAAGAAAATTAAAACCTTAAATCGCTCTTAGCTCACTACTATTCAAAGCTTAAAGTACTTAGCTCACTTATAATTCAGACGAGGCTTCGTAAAAGACATTTTCAGTTGCCCTTTTTAATACGTTTAAAAATTCTTTTAAGCTCAAGGGGGAAATATAAATAAACTAAAGCCCCAAAATGTCTTCAAACTTTCTGTTGGCTTGCTAACTCGTAAGTCGAAGTACATTTGAAGCCTTAAAGTACTTAGTTAACATTTATTTCAATAAAATCTCGTAATTGACATTTACAGTTGCCATCTCTGTTCTTTAAAATCCTTTCGAAGTCATAAGGAAGGAAAGTGTGAATAGGGTAAGCCCTCAAGACGTTTTCGAACAAACGTCTAGCTTAGTTCTCAACTCCCTAGACCTATCGACTAGTCAGTTGGTCGTTTACTGATTAGTTCAACAATTTAAGATTTTTTAGGTCACAAACAACTTGATAAATTAGTCAGCAACTGACAACTTTTAAAGCATTCGTAATTACAAAACAACTTAACGTTTAAAGCGTTCACAATTATAAAACAAGCTTTTGAACGACCCCTTTTTAAAGACGTCTAAAATTCAAGAATTAGCCACATAGTGTCACGTAACACATCGAAGGGGGAAACAGGTTCACAAATAGCACATTCGTACACCTCATAACGCAACTCGACAGAATCTGCCCAATAAGCCACACATGGCCTCACAATCCACACGATTGTGGCAATTCACAACCCATGCTCCCTTTACACACAGCACCGATCACAAGAACCTCAAACTCCTCAATAGTTCCACCTCAAGCCATCCAACTACCAACTTGGTTTATTATTGGCATGCGCAAACCAACAATACATAAAACGATCGTATATAGGTATGGCATTCATGCTTAATAGCCAACTTAGAATTTAACGTATACTAAACTGGTGCAAATAGAAATTTCAAAGCAATATTTACTTTCTAGTTTGCAAACCAACATCTATAGGCATAGTATTTCATTGTAAGTACTACGAATAGACTATTAACATGCCCAAACCGATTTAGCCATAACCTTAAGACATAATTCAGTTTATTCCACAATTACTTCAATTAGCATCCTAAAGCTTCAAATAGAATTCAACTGTTAAACTAATGGAATAACATCGCTACGTCAACATTTTATTTATTAAGCATTTCTCTAAACTACCCGGTTATTAAAAATTCAGCATCAGTTCAACATGTAATTGACCCAAAAATAGTACCACATTTGTAATTCCTCAATCGCGATTCTAAATTAAACCAAACTGATTTGTAACCTCAAATCACCATGCACTAACTAATTTAGTTAAATTTGTTGAAAATAATGGCAATTTCGGAGTAAAGAAATCCCTACCTTGATTCTGAGATAGGTGTTCGTTCAAAGGGTTGACTGGCTTGACTTTAGGTGTTCGAACCACTCCAATTCCAGGTTTATTCTCCCTGGCGCACAGACAGCACCCAAACCACACCCAAACTCACTAAACTCGAACCCTAAATCTGACCCAAACTTCACCCACTAGCTTGAATTTGTGGTGGACGTCTGGTGCCTCGAATCACCCCCAATTTATAGTGGTTTCGAAGCAACTAAAAGCTAAATAAGATGGATGAGTTTTGACAAATGTTGGGGCTTCGAATCGCCACCCAGAACCTCCGAAAACGTGGTAGGTTCATTCAAAGCTTGGCCCAAATTCACGCCAAATGGTGGCTAGGCTGTGGGGCGGGTCAAATGGAAAGGTTTTGCAGGTTGGAGTGGCGAAAATTCTCTGGGTTTTGAGCATGAAGGCCATGTGTGTGGTGGAGAATGATGAGGAAAAAGGAGAAAAGCAGAGGGAAGAGAGAGAAAGAGAGTTGTCGAGGAGGGGGGCTCGCGGCAGGGGAAAGGAGATGGGGAGGGGGTCACTCGTAAATTTACCAAAATGGCCCTCCCTCTTTCTTTTCTTTTTTTTTTGCTCCAAGCTATTTAAGAGTTGGCACCGCTAACTTAATTTGTATCCCGAACTCTAAATCCAATAATCGCTAAGATCACCCTTCAGTGATTATTTGTTCCCAAATCTATCTAGATTCGATTTAATAAACGTCGAACTATTCCTGAGGTTGACAACCTAATCGTATTTGGGTTCCTACTTGATTTAAAATTCATTAATAATCGTTACTAACGTTTACTAAAAATCATCGAAAGATTTTCAAACCAATAATTATAATAATATTAATGGCGATAAAAACATTCTTTTTAATAAAATTATCGCTCACATAAGCACACTAATAATAATTTAACTCGTATCGTTAAATGAAATAAGATTTTATAACGTAAAAAGGCGTTCCGAAAAGCTTAATAGAAAATAAAGTATGCGGGCATTACACTCTTCCCCCCTTAAAAGAATTTCATCCTCGAAATTGCTTACTTGGAGGAATTATTGTGGGTGCTTCCCCTACATTTCTTTTCCGGCTCCTAGGTTCCTTCGGCCATCTCATGATATTTCCAAGACACCTTAACATAAGTAATACTTCGGTTTCTAAGCCTTTTCTCTATTCTTCCCAATACTCGCACAAGTTCTTCTACATGAGTGGAGTTTTCTTTCTTCTAGGTATGCAAGCTATTTTCCTTAAGTCCAATCTTCTCTCCTTCAGGGGTCGAGGAAGTGATTTAGCCTCTTCTCACAACCCCGTGTCACTTCATGTTTAGCCATCCGTTCCGTCTCCAACATAACATCCCATTCTTGGATTTCTAGTTGTACCAAGTCAACAGGGAGGGTTTTCCCTTCTACCTTTACACCACAATCCCTAAAGGTTAGGTCGGTATGATAATTAGTTCCTAAAGGAGCGGTCACGTACAGTTGTATGCCCATCTCGTCAGGCTTATTGGTAAGTTTCCTCGCAATTCAAGGTTAACAAAAGAGTGAGTAGCACCAGAGTCAAATAGGATGGGAGCAGAACATTGGTTAACAAGAAGAATACCTGACATTGTGTTAGCAAGCTCCCCAATCTGTTTTCCTTCTAGCTAAGTATCCGACTGCCAGCTAGTGGTTTCTGATTGCTTTTATCGTCCCCTGGGGGAGCGTCAGCGAGTGGGCGACCTTGTTATGCCACTGGGTTGATTCTTATTCCGGATCTCTGAATATTACCCTGATTATTCCATGTGGCCCTTGGGTAATTGGTGACTTTGTGACCCATATCCCCACATCCAAAACATTGGACCGTAAGGTTTCTGCATGGGCTAGGATGTTGATGTCCACACTGGTCACACGTTTTCCTTGGTTTCCATTGGCCGGTTTGCTTTCCTTTGTCCTGTTTCATACCAGGTTTAAACCTCCTAAAGTCCTTGTTTCCCTGAGAATTGGATCCCCCAGGGCCAAATTAATTCTTTACTTGGCCCTTTTCTCTAATCTCAATTTCAGTTTCATTCATGATGCTGGCTACCCTCACAGCCTTCTGGTACATTTCTTGAAAATTGGCATAAGTATACCTTGCGATTATATGCTTCCTTTCCCCTCTTGATCCCAGTTCGAAGTGACCCATCCTCATTTCTTCAGTGGCCTTATGATTTGGTGCAAATCAGCTCAGCTCATTGAACTTTGCCACATATTCTATCATGCTCATTTCTCCTTGCTTCAAGCATAAGAACTCCCGTTCCTTAGCTCTTGTTACGTCTTGAGGGTAATATTGGGCGTCCATTAAAGTTTTCAGGTGGTTCCTGGTCAACGCAGGTTCACCTGCCCTAGGTTTCACTGTCTCCCACCAGAACTCAACTTCTTTTTCAAATTGATAGGTGGCCTGATGCACCTTGAACCTCTCAGGCACTCAATGATTTCAAATAAGTTTTCCATTCTCCAAAGTCTCTCATCGTATACCTTAGGGTCCGTTTCACCTTCAAACTTAGGAGGTTTAAGCTTATTAAACTGACATATCATCTCTATAGCAGTTGGCTCTAGTATTCGTTCGCGTTAAGTAGGCATCTGTCATACATTCACACAAAGGATTACTTAGTTTTATTTTCAACTAGGGGTTAACATGCAATTCTTCTAGGACTAATAGGCGTAGGCTTCCTTGGTTAATGAAATGATTGCAAGTGAGCAAAAGATGTTATGTACAACTACTAGTTTAGTCTCAGCTCAACCTTCGCATAATTATACATGCATATCACATTTTACTCAAGGAAAATGCACATAAATGCTTGAACAAACTAGTAAATTCATAAGACTTGGCAAGCACCTACTGCAGTTATTTCAATGAACATTGATAATGTGACTTAGGAGTCACGGGAGATCTCACCATCCTAGTGCTTCAGAATTAAAGGAAAACCAACTAAAAGGCTTACATTCAACTCAATAGTATATAACATAACATTCGTGAAGCTGGTTCATGCTACCCTACTCTCTTCTTCATCTGAAGTGTCATTCCCGGAGAAGTTATCTGCCATGGATTCACCCGGACTCTCAGATTGGTCACGGTTAGGGGCTAAGAGCTCTTGTAATACCGAAGTGGGAGTATACTCTATGTTGGGTGTTTCATCTACGAGCTCTCTCATTATGAGCATGGTAACTTGCCATCCTCGGGGGTAGTATGGTCCATAAGCATCCATCCAGCGTATCCACATTACAACGACTCGCTTATAGTGCTATGCTTGAGGCCTTTCAGCGGGAAACGCCTCATTTGACGAAACTCCAGTTGACTTCTCTCAGCCACAATGGTGAGGAGGCGTTGGGTCACCGTAGGTTGGATAAGCTCGGTTTGGACAAGCTGGATGGCAGCGGCATTTCTCTGGTATGGAGTGAATCCTAAATGGTCTACATAGCACTCTGCTCGTAGTAGGAATTCTAGTAAACCTTGATAGGAAAAGGGGGCACATTCCTCCCCTCTTAGGGTCAAATGTCGTAAGTTGAGGGTTACTCCCTTCCATCTTCCATCCAAAGGCATTTTCCTTATAAAACTTGCTACCCAAGTACTTTGGCTAATCCCGCGGGGTACTCTTCACCTGTGCACCTCTATTGCATGCCAAAATATAACTGCATTCCATGCGGTCCCCTAGAAAGGTAGATAAGCGTAATCGACGACGCGAAAAACCATCCTACACTACCACTGTAACATATTATAAGTTATGCACTTGTTAAAACACGTAATACTAAACAAGACACGATCACATAAGCACATAAGTCACGTATGTCACACAACACACGCCTATTATAGTATCTAAATGCATAATGCAAACATGTGGCTCTTATACCACCTAATGTAACGCCCCCAACCAGAGGAGGGGCCATATCGCTAGGACTTCCTGGAAGGAAATCTCTAAGGTTGTTGAAGATCAAGGGTTTCGATTAGCATTTAGATAGTCGTTCTAAAGCAAAACTGCAAGAGCCTCCCCTGTTTTAGCAACATTTTAGGGTCCTAGCTCAGCTAAGGGTACCTGTAAACTGGTAATAAGCTATGACATGTGCTAAAATAACCCCAATTCACCACCCCGGGCCACCCGCTCGGGATTACTCAGAACTAAAAAACTAACACAAGGGCCAGAATGATGCATACACAGGTACAGAGCCGGCTACATGCTTACACATACAATGTGAGTTACATATTTACAACATAATAAGCATCGAACACTTCGCAAGGTTGGTAAAAACTCCTGATGGGTCAGCATCAAAATAACTTCAAAGTACCCTTCATACCTGTTTAACTAGACCTAGAAAAATGGAGTAAGTACAGGGATGAGCAACCACACGCTCAGTGAGAAGTCCTCGACTCCTTAAAACTAAAACAGTTGCAGGCAATAATCCTAATAGTAGCCAGATCTCACGCATCTATAGTTTACTATCATATTAGGCAATCATAGTCCCCAAGGAGAAATTACCACCCTTAAAGCTTTATTCCAGCCACTCAATTGATTTCTAGGCCCTTAATGACCAAACTTCCCTACTAGCAAGCATTTAGGCACATAATCAAGAAAGCAACAAGGACTGAGTAAAACGCTTTCAAACTCACTTTTGAAAACGAAGTGAGTCATGTTACGCTCCAAGAATGGATTATAAATTATGTTAGCTTCTTTAATACTCATAATACTTTCTAAAAGTTTTTGAGATACTTATGTTGGTAAGAAAGACTTGACAAGAGCTTTTCCTCGTAGAATATATACTTTTACTCAAGGAAAATGCACGTATATGCCTGAACAAACTACTGAATTTATAACACTTAGCAAGCACCAACTGCATTTACTTCACTGAACATTGACAATGTGACTTAGGAATCACGAGAGATCTCGCCATCCTAGTGCTTCAGAATTAAAGGAAAACAAACTAAAAGGCTTACATTTGACTTATTAGCATATAACATAACATTCGTGAACCTGGTTCACGCTACCCTACTCTATTCTTCATCTGAAGTGTCATTCCTGGAGAAGTTATCAACTATTGATTCACCTGGACTCTCATATTGGTCATGGTTAGGGGCTAAGAGCTCTTGCAATACTGGAGTGGGAGTATACTCTATGTTAGGTGTTTCATCTACTAGCTCTCTCATTTTGAGCATGGTAGCTTACCATCCTCAAGGGTAGTACGTTCCATAAGCATCCATCCAGTGTAACCACAGTATGGAAACTCGCTTATAGCACTCTCCTAGAGGCCTTCAGCGAAGAGACACCTCATTCAGTGAAACTCTAGTTGACTTCTCTTAGCCACACTGGTGGGGAGGCATTGGCTCATTGCAGGTAGGATGAGCTCGGTTTTGACAAGCTGGAAGGCGGTAGCATTTCTTTGGCTTGAAGTAAATCCCAAGTGGTCTATATAGCACTCTGCTCGTAGTAGGAATTCTAGTAAACCTCGATAGGAAAAAAAGGGCACATTCCTCCCCGCTTAGGGTCAAATGCTGTAAGGTGAGGGTTACTTCCTTCCATCTTTCGTCCAAACGCATCTTCCTTAAAAAACTTGCTACCCAAGTACTTTGGCTGATCCCACGGGGTACTATTCGGCTGTGCACCTCCATTGCATGCCAAAATATAATTGCATTCCTTGTAGCCCACCAGAAAGGTAGCTAAATGTAATCGACGATGTGAAAAACCGTCCTACGCTACCACTGTAACAGTGAGGGAAGAACCAGCATATACATACATATTATAAGTTACACACTTGTTAATACACGTAATACCAAGCAAGACACGATCACATAAGCACATAAGTAATGTATTTCACACAACACACGCCAATTATAGTATCTGAATGCATAATGCAAACCTATGGCTCTGACACCACCTAATGTAACGCCCCCAACGCGATTAGGGGTCAAACCGCTAGGACTTCCTAGAAGGAAATCCCTAAGACTCTTGAAGATTGAGGGTTTGGATTAGCATTTAGATAGTCATTTTAAAGCAAAACTGGAAGAGTTTTTCCAGTTTTAGCAACATTTTAGGGTCTTAGCTTAGCTAAGGGTACCTATAAACTGGTAATAAGGTATGTCAAGTACTAAAATAACCCAAATTCATCGCCTCGAGCCACTCGCCCAGGATTACTCACAATTAAACAACTAACCCAAGGGTCAGAATGATGCATATACAGGTCCAGAGCCGGCTACATGCTTACATATACAACGTGCGTTACATATTTACAACATAATAAGCATCGAACACTTCGTAAGGCTGGTAAAAGACTCCTGATAGGTTTGCATCAAAATAACTTCGAAGAACCCTTCATACTTGCTTAACTGGACTTGGGAAAAGGGAGTAAGTAGATGGATGAGCAACCACATGCTCAGTGGGAATTCCTCGACTCCTTAATACCAAAACAGTTGCAGGCAATAATACTAATAATAGCCACATATCACGCACTTGCACTTTATAATCATATTAGGCAATCATAGTCCCCAAGGAGAAATTACCACCCTTAAAACTCCATTCTAGCCACTCGACTGATTTCTAGGCCCTTAATGACCAAACTTCCCTACTAGCAAGCATTTGGGCACGTAATCATTCAACCAACAAGGACTGACTAAAATGCTTTCAAGCTCACTTTTAAAAATGTTGTGACTCCTGTTACGTTCCAAGAATGGTTTATAAATCACGTTAGCTTCTTCAACATTCATAATTCTTTCTAAAAGTTTCTAAGATACTTATGTTGGTAAGAAAGACTTGACAAGAGCTTTTACTTCGCAGAGTATATGCTTTTGAAAACTGAAAAGATTTATGCTTTACTAGAATATAGCTATATTCCCTAAAAAACTTCATTTAAACCATACTAGGAATCACATTCAAACAATATGCAAGGAAACTTTCTTTCTTTTCTTAAAAACACTCTACTTAGCCTCTTGGGGGTCACATTCTTTGAAAGGAAAACTCTTTCATTTTGGCCCTCTAATGAACCTTATGAGCTTTTCAAATCTTATGCAATATGGCCTCATAATGGCCCTAAACAAATCTTTCCTTTCTGAAATACTTAAAATGACGAAATGCCAACTGCTTTTCTCACTTATTAGGAAAAATGCTCTTACCATAAAATTATCACATTGTGTTGGCTAGGGGAGATCTACACTCGCCCTAAGTGAGATCATCACTCACAACTCACGTTATCCACGGGGTATACGTAACATAATGTTTTGGCCAAAACGGGTCTCAGCAGGGCAACTCTAACTTCGATATTGTCTTTTGTAGGGCAACAGCTTACACCAAGATAGTCACATCTTGAGTCCAGTCCCTCTCGAGGTTTTATCACACGTTACCTATCATATTATATCCGTAGAACAGCTCACACAAAGATAGTCATATCATGAGTCCAGTTCCCGAGAACACCTCACGCCATCTTTACGTCCAACTCCCAACATTACCTTTGGGGGAAACAGCTCACACCATCTTTGTATCCAGTTCCCACTCTCAAGGTCTGGCCAATTGCCTAGCACTTTTTTAGCTTTTAAAATGATATTTCATTTCTCTTTCCCATTGCTTACTCTATTAAAATCTTGCTTCCTAACCAAAACAACCCATAACCTTTGTAATGGTTTATGGTTCTTTCGTTCTTAGCTTAAAAATCTCTTATAAACGTAATAAATTTGCTAACTCGTAAATCGAAACTCATTTGGAACTTAAAGTACTTAGTTAGCATTTAATGGAAACTAGATTCGTAATCGAAGCTCATTGAAACTTAAAGTAATAAACTCATTCAAACTAGCATATAACTCAAACTGAGTTTCCGAATAAACTCATTCAATTGCCAAATTTTAGTAAGTTTGAAGTCCTTTTTAAACTCAAAGAAGGGTGCTTAAGCAAATTAAAACCTTAAATCATTCTGAGCTCACTATTATTCAAAGCTTAAAGTACTTAGCTCACTTATAATTCAGACGAGGCTTCGTAAAAGACATTTTCAGTTGCCCTTTTTAATATGTTTAGGAACACTTTTAAGCTCAAGGAGGAAATACAAACAAACTAAAGCCCCAAAATGTCTTCGAACTTTCTACTGGCTTGCTAACTCGTAAGTCAAAGTACATTTGAAGCCTTAAAGTACTTAGTTAACATTTATTTCAATAAAATGTCGTAATTGACATTTGCAGTTGCTATCTCTGTTCGTTTCAATCCTTTCTAAATCATAAGGAAGGAAAGTGTGAATAAGGTAAGCCCTCAAAACATTTTCGAAAAAACGTCTAGCTTAGTTCTTCGCTCCCTAGACCTATCGACTAGTCAGTTGGGTCATTTATTGATTATTTCGATGATTTAGGATTCCTTTTAGATCACAAACAACTTGGTAAATTGGTCGGCGAATGACAACGTTTAAAGCATTCACAATTACAAAAACAAGCTTAACGTTTAAAGCATTCGCAATTACAAAACAAGCTTAACGTTTAAAGTGTTCGCAATTGTAAAACAAGCTTTTTAACGAGCCCTTTTTAAAGACGTCTAAAATTCAAGAATTAGCCACATAGTGTCATGTAACACATCGAATGGAGAAAAGAGTTCACAAATAGCACATTCGTACACCTCATAATACAACTCGACAGAGTCTGCCCAATAAGCCACACATGGCCTCACAATCCACATGATTGCGGCAATTCACAACCCCTGCTTCCTCCACACACAGCACCGACCACAAGAACATCAAATTCCTCAATAGTTCCACCTCAAGCCATCCAACTACCAACTTGGTTTATTATTGGCATGCGTAAACCAACAATACATAAAACGATCGTGTATAGGTATGGCATTCATACTTAATAGCCAACTTCGAATTTAACGTATACTAAACTGGTGCAAATAGAAACTTCAAAGCAATATTTACTTTCTAGTTCGCACACCAACATCTATAGCCATAGTATTTGTAATCACTACGAATAGACCATTAACATGCCCAAACCGATTTAGCCATAACCTTTAGACATAGTTTAGTTTATTCCACAATTACTTCAACTAGCATCCAGAAGCTTCAAATGGAATTCACCTATTAAACTGATGGAATAACAGTGCTATGTCAACATTCTATTGATTAAGCATTTCTCCAAACTGCCTGGTTATCAAAAATTCAGCATCAGTTCAACTTGCAATTGACCCAAAAACAGTACCACATTCGTAATTCCTCAATCTCGATTCTAAATTTGCCCAAAATAATTTCCAACCTCAAATCAACATGCGCTAACAAATTTAGTTAAATTCGTTGAAAATAATAACAATTTAGGAGTCAAGAAATCCCCACCTCGATTCCGAGCTAGGTGTTCGTTCGAAGGGTTGACTGTCCTGACTTTAGGTGTTCGAACCACGCCAATTCCTGACTTATGCTCCCTGGTGCACGGACAACACCCAAACCACGACCAAACTCATGAAATATGAACCCCAAATCTAACCGAAACTTCACGCACTAGCTCGAATTTGTGGTGGACGTGTGGTGCCTCGAATCCCCCAAATTCATAGTGGTTTCGAATCAAATAACAGCTAAATTGCATGGACGAGTTTGACAAGCATTGGGGCTTCGAATCGCCACACAGAACCGCCGGAAACGTGGTGGGCTCGTTCGAAACTTGGCCCAGATTCACGCCAAATGGTGGCTAGCCTATGGGGGAGGTCAAATGGAAAGGTTTTGCAAGTTGGAGTGGCGAAAATTCTCTGGGTTTTGAGCATGAAGGTCGTGTGTATGGTGGAGAAGAAGGAGAAGAGTAGAGGGAAGAGAGAGAAAGAGAGATGTCAAGGAAGGGGGTTCGCGACAGGGGAAAGGAGAAGGAAAAGGGGTAGCGCGTAAGTTAACCAAAATGCCCCTCCCTCTCTCTTTCTCTTTATTTTTGTTCCAAGCTGTTTAAGAATTGGTACTGCTAACCTAATTCATATCCTGAACTCTAAATCCAATAATCGATAACGTGAACCTTTAGTGATTATTCGTCCCCAAATCTATCTAGGTTCGATTTAATAAACGTCGAACTATTCCTGAGGTAAACAACCTAATCGTATTTGGGTTCCTACTCGATTTAGGGCCTGTTCTATTTCGCGTTTTAGATAGATAGATAGATACAAGGAGATGTAAGGAGTTGTAAGGAGCTGCAAGGAGATGTAAGGAGCTGTAAGGAGCTGTAAGGAGATGTAAGGAGATGTAAGAAGTTGTAAGGAGATGTAAGGAGATGTAAGGAGTTGTAAGGAGATGTAAGAAGATGTTAGGAGCTGTAAGAAAGCTGTAAGGATAGATATAAGGAGTTGTTGAATTGTAAAAGAGTTGTATAATATAATTTGTTTTAGATGAAAAATAATAATATTAAAATAATATACTTAAGAAGCTCTATTTTGTATTTTATTATTATTATTATTATTATTATTATTATTACTATTACTATTATTTTCATTTTTTATTTTTATTTTTTACTTTTTTTATTTCTTGTATTTTTTGTAATTTTGTAATTTTTTTTATTTTATTGTTTTATTTTTTATTTCTTTATTTCGTTATTTTTATTTTTTTTATTTTTTAATTATTATTTATTTTTTTAAATTTTAATTTTAATTTTAATTTTAATTTTTTTAATTTTTTAATTTTCTATTTTATAATTTCGTAATTTGTAATTTTTATTTTTATTTTTTATTTTTTAATTTTTAATTCATAATTTTTTAAATTTTAATTTTTTAATTTTTAATATTAAATTTTAATTTTAATTTTAATTTTAATTTTTTACTTTTTTATTTTTTTTAATAAAAAAATGAAAAAAAAATAAAACTAAAAATTTTTAAAATTTTGACAATTTTAAAATAAAAAATTAAAAATTAAAAATAAACATAAAAATAAAAAATTAAAAATTTAAAAATTAAAAATTAAAAATTATAAAATATAAAATTAAAAAATTAAAAATAAAAAACTGAAAAAAAAAATAAAAAATAAAAAAAATGAAAAATGAAAATTGACAAATAAAAGAATAAAAAAAAAAATAAAAAATAAAAAATAAAAAATTTAAAAATTTAAAAATTACAATATAAAATTTTAAAAATTAAAAAAATTAAAAAAAATTCAAAAATTGAAAAATTAAAAAATTAAAAATAAAAGATGAAAAATGAAAATTAAATAAAATAAAATAAAATAAAAAATAAAGAACAAAAAAATTTAAAATTTAAAATTAACAATTAAAAATAAAAAATAAAAAAAATAAAAAATGCAAAATCAATACACAATAAATAAAATGAAGATGTAAGGAGATGTAAGGAGATGTAAGAAGATGTAAGGAGATGTAAGAAAATGTAAGGAGATGTAAGGATATATAAGAAGATGTAAGGAGATGTAAGAAGCTGTAAAAAGATGTAAGCTCTTAGCTAAATCCTAAAAAACGCGAAATAGAACAGGGCCTTAGTATTCATTAATAATCGTTACTAACGTTTACTAAAAATCATCAAAAGATTTCCAAACCAATAATAATAATAATATTAATGGCGACCAAAACATTCTTTTTAATAAAATTATCGCTCACATAAGTACATCAATAATAATTTAACTCGTATCGTTAAATAAAATAAGATTTTATTACGTAAAAAGGCATTACAAACAGCTTAATGGAAAATAAAGTGCGCGGGCATTACAATTCATCATCAAGCAATGGTGTATGATACAACATCTAGTATATATACAACATGTACATATATCTAAAATAGGAAAACAAAAGGCTATGCGAACAGAATGCAACAGAACGAGTAACAAACTAACAAACTTTGCTGAGCTAGCATAACTAACTAAATTGCTCTAACACGAAGTTCCTTGAAGATTTAGGTTGGCTTAGTAATATGGCCTCCTTGTGGTGTTGGGCAGAATGAGTTGACTAGTGTGTCTTCACTGGGCTTGGTGCTCTACATCAAGGATAAAGTTTATATCAGTGGCTTCACCTTGCTATGGAGTTACTCTACCTCATTAGAGATTATTCAATTGATCAATCACACAAGGTATAATACTATAATTGCTTGTTGATTTACTTTGCCTAGAACTAAGGTTATTAGAATTGGATCGGTAGTATACCATTAAGCTAGCAAGCCAATGGTCAGATCAGTCTGATCGGCTAGACTCGATAAAACAGGTTGACACTATTTTATGAATATTCTATATTTTATGGTATATAAACATGAACTTTTAGCGTTTTCACTCCTAGGATTTTGGTCAGGGCTTAAAGGTAGCATCCTAGATGTTTCTAGGTCTTTCGCATCGCTTCCTTCTAGTTTCTAGATCTTTCGCATCGCTTCCCCTAGGAGCCCTTATGAGGTGCTTTTTCTTACCCTCTAATGTGAGTGTCTATCTTTAATTCATTAAGATTGGTCAATCTAGTGTGCTCTTGGTTGTCGTTATGGTGCTCATCAAGTTTTGAAGCGAAAAATTGGACGAGATGTGGGGTAGGCTATTTTGCATTATGATGAAGAAAAAGGGACAGGGGTCCCTAGGAGACGCAGTAGCAATGAGAATACAGTTGAGGAGTTTAGATGGTGTTTAGTGGGGAGGGTTTATACTAATAGGTCTTTAATAGCAGGTCCATGAAGCAGACAAGGGCCACTGTTTGGTAGCCGATAAAGGGAGCTTTCATACGGGACTTGCGTGAGAACTTGTTTCTTTTCTAGTTTTACGATCAGATCGACTATAGGCAAGTGCTAGAAGGGGGCCCTTGGAGCTTTCCTCAAAGCCTTGTGGTGTTGATGGAATGCAAATGCTAAGATCAACCATTGAAGATACTTTTAGATTAGACTATGTTCTAGGTCCAAAAATGTGACCTACCCTTCAATTGTAGAGGTGCAAATATTGTGTCATCTATTAGAATTAAAATAGAAAGGATAGTTGTAGTTGATTCAGAGGAATATGGCCAATATATTTGGGTGCGTACTGATATAAAATAGATCGTCCTTAATGCGACGAAAGGGTTTGGAAAAAAAAACTAAGAGGTGGTTGTTGAGGGCATCAACAATGACAGTTGTTGAGCAGCATGGAGTCAAACGTAGTCAAGGGCAAAACGGGGATTTTGTTCATTAGGTCAAGAATGATGGAGTTCCAAATTTAGAAGAGATAAGGAAAGGGCAAGATTTTAGGAGCATTTTACCAAGATCTTTGTAGCTAATTGTGTATAAAAAATTGTGGAAAGAACAATGCGACATGTGAGGACTTACAATGCGCCTTTATAACTGCCTTGGTGTATTTGTGTGACTTCATGATATCTTGGAAGAAGCTACGAAACAAGAAGCGTGTGATAGGGATGCTTAGGTGCTTCGAGCCTTTAGATAAGCCGTTGATGATTGTCATTTATTGGATATTAGGTTCTCAGGTTTTCCATTCGCAAGGGTCAATATAAGGCATGATTCACGTAATGTAATGGAGAGTCTTGATTGAGCTTTGATAAAATTCCTAGACCTGTTTATTAAGCATGTTGGAGTTTCAAGGTCAGTTTATCTTCTTATTCTGTTAAATTTTGAGAAGCGTCTAATGGGAATTAGAAGAGCAAGAAACCATTTTCGTTTTGAGTCTTTCAGCTCCAACAGAATGAGTGCTTGAGGTTTGTTGAGGAAGTATAGAAAGGTGGCGCGGAGGTTGATGATTGCCTCTCTAAACTTAGGAAATGCTTTGTAGCGCTAGGGGAATGGAGTTAGGCTACATTTAAGGGCCTTAGAGAACAATTTTTGAAGCCTAAAAGGAATTGAAGGTGCTAGGGAGTCCAGATAGAGCAAGGGATAATATTAAATCATATAAAAAAACAATGCTCTAAGGTTAATATCTTATTATAGAAGGAAGAAGAGTTCTAGAGGAAAAGAGCAAGGATGAAAAAATTAAGAAGTGGCGACCATAATAATAAATAGCTTCATACTAGAGCTAAGCATCGTGCCAAGAAGAATTATATTGTTGGTTTAATTTATGGAAATGGAGTTTGGTGGGATGCGAAGGAGGATGTTCGGACGGTGGTGGTAAATTATTTTAATGAGCTCTATGCATCTACAGGCACAGTGGTCCTTGGCCATGTCCTCAATTCTATATAGGCACGTGTCACTACAGAGGACAATGAGCATCTTTTCAAGACATTCACAACTAAAGAGATACGAAAGGCCTTGTTCTAAATGCACCCTAATAAGGCGGCAAGCCTTGATGGTATGTGTCCCTCTTTTTTCCAATTTTTTGCGATATTATTCAAATTGATATGGTATCATGTTGTTTAGATCTCTTGAGTGATGGTCTACTAGCTGGGAGTTTGAATAAGACTAATATCTGCTTGATTCTTAAATGTAAGGACCCTAAATCTAAGACTGATCTCTGGCCCATTAGTCTATCAAACGCGATATACAAAATTGTGGCAAAGGTGTTAGCTACCTGTCTTTAGGGTATCCTTCCTAGAATTATTTCTTTGATCCAAAGTGCTTTTGTACAATATCATAATTACTTTTGAGTGTATGCATTAGTTGGAACATGACAAAGCTAGGAGGAATCCTATGATGGAGGTCAAATTGGACATTAGCAAAGCTTATGATATGGTTGAATGGGCACACCTAGAAGTCGTATTAAGGAAGATGGGTTTTGAGGGGCATTGGTCGGATCGTGTTTTGTTATATGTAACTTTTGTTGATTTTGATGTGATTGTTAATGGTGAGCTTGTGGGTCCTATTGTTCCTGAGTGTGGGCTATAGCAAAGTGATCCCTCTTTCCCCCTATCTATTTATTCTTTATGTAAAGGGTTTAAGTGGCTTAATTAATAAGGCTATGCATGATGGTGCTTTGCATGGGCTTTGGGTGTTAAGGAATCCTCCTTTTATTTCTCATCTTTTGTTTGCAGATAACAATTTGTTATTATGTAGAGCAGGGTTGGAGGAGGCCTAAAAGCTTAAGGCGATTTTAAAGGCATATGAGGATGCTTCTGATCAGTCTATAAATTTCACGAAGTCCTTGATCTCTTTTAGCCCTGCAATTTAAGAAGAGGCTAAGGGGTTGACTGAGGAGATTCTTAATTTCAACTTGCAAATGGGAGTCGGTAAGTATATGGGGCTTTATTCCTTAATTAAGCGTAAAACGAAAGAGGTCTTTTTATATCTATATGAAAGGGTTTGGAAAAAAAAACTAAAGGGTGGAAGATAAATTTATTTTCCTGAGAGGGGAAAGAGATTTTCATTAAATTAGTGGCTCGTTCTATGCAAATTTATGCAATTAATATTTTTCTACTTCTAAATTCTCTATGTGATGAAGTTCAAAAGATGCTTAATGCTCTTTTTATGGTGTGGAGAGGAAAAAAATATTAAGCGGTTGTCATGGGAATGGATGTGTATTCCAAAGAAGTTTGATAGTATGAGGTTACATTCTTTACGTGATTTTAACTTAGCCCTTTTAGTGAGGCAAGGTTGAAGGCTCTTAAGAGATGACATGTCATCGGTTAGTAGTTTACTCAAAGTGCATTATTATCCCCATCACTCCTTCCTTGATGCAAAGTTGGGTTATAACCCTAGCTTTGTATGGAGGAGTCTCCTTGCGGGTAGGGTGGTGTTAGAGAAGGAGGTAACGTGGCGTATGGGGGTTGGTGAGAAGATTAATGTCTAGGGTGATAATTAGCTACCTAAGCAAGAAAATATGAAAGTTTCTTCACCTATGGTGAAAGGTATGGAGGAGTTGAAGAGCTGTAACACCCCTAAAATGCTACTGACAAGATTTAAGGAAAAATTGTAGCGGAAGACTTAATGATAGAAGACGCTACTGTCGTCTTGATAAGGACAAGGCCCACTGAAACCATTTGATCTTGCAACTCATGATCAAATCATAATATCTATTAAACTGAAACACTCGAAGATCAAAGTCCATAATAGTTCAACTTTAATACAATCGACTTAATCATACCATTTACTAACTCCACTTACACTACACAGGTATATTGAGCATAGACCCAAGTTGACCCTCAGGTCGATCCCAACATTCATGATATGTTGAATCAACTGTGAGCATCTGATAACTTCTAAAAGGACTTGCTAAAAGGAGAAACATGTGATACTTCATCACCTAAAATGAAAAACATGAAAACAATTCGAAAATGTAAGCAAAAACTCAGTACATGCATTCCTGTATTGTAAAATGAGCATAGAAACACTATTGATGGGTACCTGTCTTTCCAATTCATTTAGTTGGCAATAACAATGAAAATGAAAGTAATATGAAACTGAATTACTCATTATTATTTGGATGTGAGCCCTTTGTAATGATATGATCTATACATAGGTGTACACTTGCCAATCCGATCAAGAGTTGGCCTGAAGCTGCACGAGGTAAATAATGGGTTGACGCCCCACAGATGACAACTGATGAGATCACAAGTTAAATGACAAATCATTGTATAAACTGATTCAATGATAAACTCATTAAGAGTTATAACTTGATGAATATGTTCTGGTTTCTGAATATACAGGCAATGGATGTACCTTGAGTCTTTAAAAAAATGTTAGCTGACTTGATAAAAGTCAGTTGTTTCATAAATGTCACATGACTTGATGAATATGTTCTGTCTTGATAACACTTATGCATAACGGGCAACGATAACTGGGCCTCGACTCTATTTCATAAATGTCATTGTAGGTATGTGTAGTCAGTAAATGATCCTTACCCTCATAATTGAGTAAGTAAAAGTATGTATAATAGAAATTGAGTAATTAAATGGTATACATAACTTGGGTATTTCAATATAACATCAAAACTAAATTAATAAAAGTAATTAAATCTGATATAACGTAAATGAGAGTAAAAATAAACCACAATGAGATAAATGAGATTACAAAGGAAAAGGCCTTGTTGATAACAAATGGGAGAGTGGTTTTGGCCTTTTCTAAGATAGATTGCTGATATGGGTTTAAGACTTGCTGATGTATAACTTGGTTCAAGATAATAGCGAGTACACTAGATTGGCTTGATAATACATTTGATACATTCTGAATTGAGTAATTAATAAAGGTTTGAGGCCAAGATAGATATGTCTTGGCTTAAAATAGCACAAACTGCAATAACTTGGTCTGATAAATATGATTTACGGGTCACAACTCTTCCCACTTCTCATATTTCATTCATAAATCCATTAGATATAAAATTCCACCCCAAATGAATCATTGAACTTAATAGAAGCTATTAATCTAACTAAACTTGGTATTTTTAAATTTTTATTTTGTAAAATTCATAAATGATTCAAAGCTCATAAACAAGCTCCTAAATTGTATACTTGTCTTCTTCTTACTTATAAATCAAGCTAAAAGCTCCATAAAAGCCCATGAATATTCATTTTCCCCTTAAATGACCTTACTTGGCTCAAAATACACAAAATGAGTGCATGATCAATCTCACTTAATGTTTAGTATTGCTTTTTACACAATTACTCAAAATGCTTTCAAAAATCACCAATCTCAAAATACTCAACCCAAATTCATGAAATCTTATATTAAATTCAAAAATAATATGGACAATCTACAATAAAATTTTTAGAATTTTCCTCCAAGTATTCATCGCACAGAAATTGCAATAACAGTCCAATTTCACCAAAGCAGGTCAGTTCACTTCAAAAATTCAAAACTTTCACCCTTGACCTCAAATGGAGACCTAAAACTCCAATATGAAAATATTAAGAAGTCTATAAAAGTTTTCATTTACAACACAAAATATGATTCCCACAATAGGGTTCCCAAAATGAGGCTAAAACATAAGTGTGTCAGTTTGTGGTCTATTCCACACAGTTTTGGTAAAATGTTCATAACTTTTTTCACAAATCTTGGATTAAGGCGATTCAAAATCCATTTGACTAACACACTGGAATATATACCCACCAAAAATCATAATTTTTCCACAGGTCGATCATTACCAGTTTAATCCCGAAGTCTACCCCGTTTCCATGAAATTTCCTACCCTCACTGTTTTAGCTTTTCCCTCTCTTTTCACATAAATCCTCACTTGAAATCATTCCAAATCACCAAAAACATCATCATAATCATCAATAAAACTAAACATTACAAAATCAAATACAAATCAATCCATAAACATGGTTTTAACTTAAGCTAACTTGATCATGACCAAACCCAAACCTTAACATGCTTCAAGCTCAATCCCACCATGATCAATATTCCCAAAATCAATAAAATTTGCATGATAACATCTACTTTAATCTCAAGAGCATGACTCATAACTAAAACAATCACAAAGCCAAAAATACATCAAAATGAAGATAGGGTTTACTCACTTTGATGCTTGAAAAACAAGAGATGTATGTGGTGTGAGGTGTGGGGGATGGCTGGTGGGGGACTAGGGTGGCGGTGGGTGGCCGGTAGGTGGCCGTATGGTGGCCAAAACAGCAGCAAGGGGGAAAGGGGCTAGCCATGAGGTTGAGAGAGAAAAGAGGAAGATGGGGGTGTGTGTGTGTGTGTTTACTTGGTTGAGATTGCTTTGCTTGCACATTAGTACTTGGCAAATACTTGGCTGATTTTAACTAGTAAAGTAACCTTTTGGGCTAACCATGGTTAAGCTTAATCATGGTAATTAGTTAGGTTAATAAGCAAACTTGTTGGGTTTCAAATTGGGCCAAACAAAGTTGGATTCAAGAATAAAACGCTTCGTAATGATAACATTTTTGCATAACTCAAAATTAAATTTTTGTAAGGTTATAAAATAATAATAATAATAATAATAATAATAATAATAATAATAATAATAATAA
>JACYFF010031957.1:78792282-78803191 GCA_017589665.1 Selenicereus undatus | reverse complement strand
AACAACAACAACAACAACAACAACAACAACAACAACAACAACAACAATAATAATAATAATAATAATAATAATAATAATAATTTCTTAAACCATAATTATCGAGGCCTACTATGGGACCCAAATGAAATATCCCCCAATCGGGATGATTAAATACGATCAATGAAAGCAGAAAATATAAATGACATAAGGTAATTCGGTAAATGTATGAATTGAGTGTAATTGAATTAATAAATATGATTTTGTTAAACAAATAACCATGACTGATTAAATCCATAAACATGATAAATTAAATGAATAAACATGACTAATTAAATAAATAAATATGATTTAAATAAATAAATATGAGTTAGGGTTAGGTTATTACAAGAGCTATGATTTGATGAGGTGGAATAGATGAAGTAGGAAGTGGGAATAATCTATTTTGTTCGTTCCTTAGCTTTTACCCAAGAAGAAGCAGAGTTGATAAAATATGTTGTACTATGTGGTAGTATGGTTAAGGATGAATTGATTTAGGCCTTCAATTGAAATCGACATCACTTAGTTAAGTGAGGATTTTGGCTATCTAGGAAGGAAGCTATTGAGGAAACTAAAGTGGAGGGGAATTCGACTCTAATGGGAAGAATTTGGAAGCTTAGGGTTTGGGGTTATGTTAAGGATTTTGTATGCCATGCATGTCGAGATGTTGTCCCTTGTAGGTTGAACTTGCAAAGAAAAACTATGTGTGATGGCCTGAGTTATATTTTTGTGGATGGGGGGAAGAGGCTCCAATGCATACTGTATGGATATGCCCTTCTGTTGCAATTTATGGAGCAAATGTAGTACAATCATAGACCTGAAGCTTGTGCCATGGGAGAGATGTTGGGCAGTGGCATTTTTTATGGGAGACACGAGGAACAAGTCGAACTAATCTTCTACTATGCATGGAGGCTATAGTTTACACGCAATGTTTGGGTCTAGTACCAAAGGTGGTTAGTCCTATGTTGTGCAAAGTTAAAGTGGAGGCCATTTTAAACAAATTGAAGAGGGAAAACAAGGATGTATGTAAAAGGGTGCGAGATTGTTTTGTTCCTAAGGCTCTACATACTCATAGCAGAAGCCACATAACAGAACCACTAAAATGAATGTCAATTCTCGAGGATAGGGGTTGTATAGTCATTGGTGTTATACCTCGGGATCATAATGGAAGAGCATTAAGATACTTAGCAAGGAGAGTTGACATATTTATAGAGGCTCATGTTGCTGAAGTGACAACATTGAAGTGTCCGTTGAAGTTTACATTGCATTCGGCTCATAAGATATGCTTCCGAGGAGGCATCTTAGAGCTTAATTATCTCGAAGTCTACAAAGCTTGGGAAAAGACAAATTTCATTATTGATTTCGTTCTTTAATTAAAGAAATTAAGAGTTTGAGTTTATTACTGATTTTGTTATCTAATTAGAGGTGTTAAGAGTTTGAGTTTTTGTTTCCAAATTTTTGTATTCAATATGTTAGTGGGGAAGCAAATAAGGTTGCCCATACCTTAGCAAACCTAGCCAAGGAAGTGGACGATTATTGTGTGCGGACTGATGAGTTTCCATCTTATTTTAAGGACCTCATTGAGTATGAAATGAAGTGAAGTAAAATTCCTTTTCCAAAAAAATAAATATAAACTTTTGGCACATATGTATAAGAATGTAATAGATTAATTTAATTTAGCACTTTAATACTAAGTATAAAGTTTTATACACAAAATCATATTATATTTGAAATATTTGTTATAATAGTAACATAAATGCTTATCTGGCAAATGTGAAAATTATAGAGAAGCAAAATAAATGCATTATATTCAAAACCTACTTTTATATATTACGTTGGAGCGGGGAGGGGAGCGGGGAGGTAAGCAAAGACATAATAAATGATAAATATACTAGGTTGTAGTGATTATATGCTAATTTCTACTATGTATTATTTGAGAGGAGGGAAAGACACAATGAATGACAAATATAATAGGTGGTAATGATTATATGCATGTTTTGCATTAAAAAAAAAGATTATATACAAAGCCCACCAACTTGAAAATAATTACAGTAATAATGAAGCAATGTGATGTAATGATTGGAGACATATTTATAATAGCAATGAATAGAGGGGTTGCATTTTGGAAACCCAATGATGATGCAAACTTTTGCTTTGTAAATACTCAATAAAGCTTGGCATACTAGTTGAGCCAGTTGAGATCGAGCATCGTTCTAATCGAGAAGACCATCTAATTATGTTAGGTCTTAACCTACTTTTGATATGTTCAATGTTACAATGGATTGATGGCTGCAATGGAATCATACCATCATTCAATTCACGGATGAGCCAATCGAACCAGCCGGTGTAGCCCAGTTAGAGTCGTTGGATAGAAATGCCACTTAATTCTTCAAAATATTTAAAACTTCCATTGAAACTATTTGTAGCAATTACATGCCACTGAACTTAAAACAACAGTTAATGAATGTCATGATAATCGGCTATAGTAGGTCAAACATTAAAAAAATAGTGTTAACTGGTTGACTGAGGCCTGAAAAAATTTTTAAAAAAGGAAAATTAATAAAATATATTGTTTTCTTTCTCTCTCTCTCTTCCCTCCAAATCTCATCCCTAAACTTTGCAAAACCACACTTTGTCTCACCCTTTCGCTCTCTTCCCTCCAAATCCTTGATCTTACAAACCTTAGAATCTAAAACCGAAGCTGCTTCTAAAGAAGGAGAAGCGTACTGAAGTCAATTGCATGGATGAAATGTACTAAAGCAATTTTTCAGCAAATCGTGAAGGTAAGTTTTAGGGTTTTCATAACGTTTTGAAGAAATTGAACTGGGTGAAAATGAAGAATGTATAGGTGAATTGTGTTCATTTGGTTGTGATCATCATTGTGTTTACTTAATTTCTTTAAAGATGAGTGAATTGAGTTAAACATGTGATTATGCGAAACCCTAGTACTCTATTTGATTAAAATATGATGCAATTTCCCTTAATTTGTGTTATTGTTATACAGAATGACATTATGTAGCGGTTGTAAATTACGTGTTTTCCATTGTGGGGAATTTTAGAGACTATCTAATTCAATCTGTAGGGAGTCTAAGGGTAGTAAGGTGCAAATTGAGCCAGATTTGCTAAGTGTAGATGATATTAAAGAAATAGTGTCAAAATTAGGATGTGCAGAAGATAGGATAAAGACTTTTTATTTTATGTAGGCCAAACTTGCCATTTGAGGACAATTTGGTAGCAATTGAGACTAATGAAGTTGTTAGGGAGCTAATAGGGTTGTTGACAAACCATGAGTTTGTTTGTGCATATATTGAACACATAGATAATGAAAAGGATGAAAGAAGGGATGGAGTGATGAGAGGAATGGGAATGAACATGGTGATTACTTTGCAAATGCTGAAGATGATTCTACTGATGAGTTATGGCTAGAGGGGGATGATGTCTTCTCTTATGATGTTGATGATGGGGATTTAGAAGATACTAGGGAGGAAAAAAAGAAATCGAAGGCGGCGGTTGAAATTGAGAAAAAGGATGTCAATTCTGAACAGGACATAGTTGAAGAGGGAAAAGAGAAGGAGATCTATTAGGATTCAGACAATTGTGATAGCCCCAACACTTCTAGTGAAGATGAGTCGATGTGAAGAGTAGGAAAAGAAAAAGGAGAGTAAAGTATCCCAGGTACACTAGTACATACTCTAGTGATCTTAAAGCTGGAATGACATTCAGGAACAAGAAGCAAGTGAAGGAAGCTATTGAGACTTACAGAATTCTTCGAGGGTGTAAGTTGAAGTTTAAGAGGAGTGATGAGGTTTGGTTACAAGTATTTTCCTTGGGTGACAGGTGTAAGTGGAGGTAATAGGCATCAAAAATTATTAATGAGGCCTCTTTTTAGATAAGGAGTATGGATGCACCTCATACATGTATCCCTTATAACTTTGAGTGAGAAAAGAAGCATACATCTTAGGATTGGTTGGCTAATACTTATAGGCAGACATTTAGATTGCAACCATCTCTTAGAGTAAAGGACCTTTAAAGTACTATAAAGGAGAAGCATAACTATAATGCCACACTATCTATATGTATGAGGATCAAGAGGAAAGATTTGGACTCTATAATTGGTGATTACAGGGGATAGCTTAGGCAAGCTAGGGAATATGTGTGGGAGGTATATAAGCAAAATTTGGGTACAATAGTGAAGGTGAAGACTTGGAAAGATCCATAGTGGTAGTGTATATTTAGATTTGTTTATATATGCCTAGGGGCATTGAAAAAAAGGGTTCCTAGGGGGTTGTGGAAGAGTATTGTCTTTATATGCATACTTCTTGATGGGTCCATGGCCCCCCAGGTGTTTTATGCAGCAGAGATCGATGTTAATGATCAGATGTATCCTATGGCTTTGGGTGTTGCACAAATTGAGAAGAAAGAGACATGATGCTAGTTTCTAGAACACTTGCAAGAAGACTTGGAGATTTGTGAGGGACATGGGTGGACCATCATCTCTTACCAATAGAACGTAAGCCTTCTATCCTTGGTTAATTTTGATTTTTTTTAATCTTGTTTTTTGTTATTATCCTATTACTGCTTGGGATTAGTTTATTAATTTTACTGTTTTTGTAACTTGAAAACCATTTGTGTATTTATAGCCTTGGTTGATTGTTTTCTTAAGCTATTACCTACTATTGAGCACAGAATGTGCCAGGCATGTTTATGCAAACTTAAGAAGTTTATGGAATGGTGTACAATATAAGGATACATTAGAGAAAATTGCAAAATCTACAAATCAAGTGCATCTGAAAAGACATATTAAGGAAATGCATGACGTAGATATAATTGTCTGGCAGTTCTTGGAGGAAAAAAAGGGTTCAACATTTTTGTAGGATGTACTTTAAGCCATGTACAAAGTGTGACTTTGTAGAAAATAATATGGCTAAGATTTTTAATGGCTTTATTATGGATGTTAGATACATGCCTATTGTTTCCATGCTAAAGACAATTTTCCAATCTATTATGAAAAGTATTGTAGCGAAGAAAATATAGGCAACATCTGTAGAGCAGCTAATGGCCCCTAGGATTGTAAAAAAAATGGGCAAAAGGATTTAAAAGGCTTGGTATTAGGAGGCAAGCAAGGCTAAGGATGGGTTCTACAATGTAAAACTTGATGCTAAAATATTGATTGTGAACTTGAATGACAAGAGTTGCACAGTCAGTCGTGGGAGTTAAGTGGTATCACTTGTTCCCATGCTATAGTTATCATGAGGGAGAAGCGATTAAGCCCACACAATGTTGTCCATGACGACTATTAGTCAAGTGAATACCTAAAGATCACCACCTATTCTCATACTTTGGGGCCCATAAATAGGAATTTCATGTAGCGAAAAGGGCACTGGGGAAGTTATCTATGCCCCATACTTCAAGCCAAAGAAAAAGACAACTTGCTAATTCAAAAGGAGGCCTAAAGCTGGGGAAAAAAGTAAAGGTCCCACATATAGAAAGGTCACAAAAGATTGTGAAAATGCATTGTTCAAATTGTGCTGGGGAAGGGCACAAGAAGACCACCTGCAATCCATCTAAGCTAAAGATAAGCTTTTGAACCTTTAGAATTAATGACACATAGGTATATTGTTTGAAATATAGCACAAGTAATTATTGTGAATGTTTTTAGATCAAAAATCTTAGATAAAAGAGACTGAAGATAACCAAATCATGTCATACTTTAACTATAGAGGACTTACCTTGTTCATCAGCTATGCAATAGGTTTAGCTCTTGTGTTTTTTTTTTTTTAATGTGCAGTGTATTTGACTAACTTGTTGCCTACACACTTTTTTTTTGTGTGGCTCAAATAGACTGAAGTCTTGGTTTCACCTTCAAGTCAACCCCCTATCACAATGCTCCCAGTCACCTAGTCAAGTTCCACCTGCTAGGCCTTAAAATCAACTCCCTCAAGCATATGAGAAATAGCTATGTCCACCTCATCAGAACCAAATGACCTCCATATTATATCATAAGCCACCTCCGCTTGCATAGAATCATACAGTTCCAAAATTAGCCACCATCTTCGTATGCCCCTGAAAACTAGCTACCTTTTGACAACCAGACTCCAAAAAAGGCTCTATCTTCATCTGCAAAGGCTTACAAGTAGCCACCATTATCATTTGCTACCGTAGCCAAAAAGGTAAAGTAAAGGTCAGATTGCCTAAGTCAATGTCATCCACAGCTTCAATGTCTGCCCCCATTGCTTCAAAAAATGCATAGTCTGCTGCTTCAGCTCCTCAACTTCAATCTACTACTACTACAATACCTGCTCTTACTACTTCAAAATCAAGAAAGACCTCTCAAGTACAAAGGCAAGAATTGAAAAGGTTAGGCAAGATGAGGAAATTGTTGTTTCCAAAGAAGACTTATATGGCAATAGATGAGTGACTCGCAAACAAGCTGAATTTGGAAGATTAAGTTGTTAAAATGACCATCTTTTTTTTTTAGTACATTTTGGTTAGACTGTGCAATATAGGGGAACATGTCTTTTGTAAATTTTGGTTATGCACTTTGTGATAGTGCAGATATGGGTAGGGGTTTTAACCAAAGCACTATGTTATTTTTGGTCATCGTAAAAAACTTAGCATGATGTAACCATTACATATTCATAGCTTGTATATAATGAATGGTTCAAGCTTGGTTTACAATATTTCTACTTTGCATACGTTTTCAACAACTTGCATCAACAATAATAACACGCGTTTCATTTAATTCCATGTTCTCATTTCTTTCAAACTTCTATTACATTATTTACAATCAAAATACACATACAACATCTATAACTAACCAACCCACATACATATTTCAACCTCAACATTACATACATATTATAGCTAAAACTACCAGATCTAACCTATTTTCATCTCAGTCTACTTCCCTTTATCCCCATTGAATACAATAACAATAATGACCAAGATAACGATCCCTTATATTATCAGTCTTTCCATCCATTCACGGCAATTTCAACCTCTTATTCTTTTCCTTCAGTAGCTCGACATGTTCTTTCTTAGCTTTTCTTTCTTGCCCAACCTTCTAGAACTTCTCAATCTCATTACCAAGAGTCTCATTCTTCACCATCAAAGCAACAACCATAGACTTCACCCTATCACAGAAAGCATCATCAATCCAGTCAAAGTGATCACACCCTCCAGCTATGCCCAACCTTTTGCACTTTCCGAACCTCCTTATGATGTTCTTAGTCATCATGCTCATTAAAATGTTGCATCTTTTACCACAATGGCAATGCCTTTCACAATTTGAGAAGCATGGACACGATCAACAAGCATGCCTAGAGTTGTAGGTGGATTACACAAACATCTTCATGGTCGAATTTGTCAAGAATTCCTGACTTTCAACTCATTTTGAGTGCTTATTAGTATTTCACATTTAATTTCTCTCTTCAAGGTTTCCACTTGAAACCTTTATTCTTCAATCTTGGTGTGACCAAAAAAGGATGAGGGAAATGTCTGGGGTGGGCTTCGTTACTTCAACCACCAATTAACTTCTTTTTTTCTTTTTTTTGTTTTTCTTTGCCATTTAACAACCAAAAAAATCGGGAAAAAAAATCAAAAACATATTTCAACTTGCAACAATCGGTCAAAGAGTTGCATGATTGCATATTTGATTTTTCTGATTAAATTAGTGGCATTTAATTGCTACAAATAGTTCCAGTGGTATCTTGGCTATTTTGAAGTGTCAATTGGCATTTTTATCCAAGCACAAAGTCCGGTTATGGTAACCTTGTTTGAAGCTAATGCTCCTATTCTATGAATTGTAGTTGATTAAGGCTGTGTTAGGTCTGATTTTAAACTATTTTAGTTCATATAGATAAACTTGTTGCTAGTTGTTTTTGGACTGTAGGTTCATATCGTGTGGCTTTTGTTATCTAGTAGAGTTTGTTGCTTTATCCCTATTGTTGTGTTTGGGGTGTGGTACTTATCTTTAGTTTGTCAATCCATGTTGACAAATAACTAGTGAGAGTTTTCTATTGAATGTGTAGTTAAGGGGAGCTTTTGTTGGCAATTTCAACGTGGTTCTTGAGAGAGGTCTTTCCTTCCTTGTCCCTAAAGATTTAAAGAAGTGAGTTGACAATGATGTTATGCTCTTCATTTTTTTTGTTTTTCACTTGCCATGGTATGTTCAACGAAATTGAAAGAGCAAGGAATTGGACCTTACAAGAAGGAACCTTACCATAATGCAATATCACATGAGTTGACAATGATATGCATAAACATGATATGCATAAACTTTCTCTGGGCCAAGAACCATAGAGAGTTGGAAGTTTCATCATCCTACTTCAGTACTACTAACATGATATGCATAAACAATAGAATAAATCACGGCGCCAAGCAGTCTTTGGTTTGCTGTGTGATCTCTAATAATTCCACAAAGTTTGAGGATTTATCCTTTTAACTCTACTACAACTACCACGGCAGGAGCGGAGGATATGACAACGCTTAGCCCTATGGAATCTCTGGCTCATTCTACAAGCTTTCATGCTCCTACAAACAATCATCAATTTCATATTCCCATGTTATCTTCACAAGTTAAAAGAAGGCTGAACCTTTCCTTAAAGTTTCTTGAATGGAATTAGAAAGAATTCTTTCGGGACATACTTTAGCATTCACCAAATTTAAATTGATAAAGACCTTATCTATTAAGGTTTGGGGTAGGAATGCTAGAATTGGAGATAAAAGCTACCCAAGTACAAGATAGAATACTTGCCTTAATGACTTCAAGAATGGTCATTAAGGGTAAATGATGACACGAATTGAGATTAATCATTGCAAGAAGGAGAACCATATTCAATTTGATGCTGCAAAGAGGGAAGAAGTTGATATGACAATGAAAACTTTTCATATGCTAAACATTTAGAAGTCATAATAGCATCTCCTTCATGGATTCAAGTCCACAAGAAGCTAATTCAGAGGAGCTTGAAGAGTTCAAGCCTTTCCATTCTAGTGCTTAGTCCAATGCAAGCATTTGAAGAAAAAAGATACTGCTTAGCATCTAAACAAAGCATTCCTAAATCGTTGAGTCGCCATCAGAATCTTGTTGCATTTTAGACAAGCCAAGGAGTACTAAGGGCTCATGCTCAGAATGTGTCTTTCATAAAATACATAGTATTATTCTTGCCTTGTTGTAAGACTCTTTATAGGATTGCACTCTCCATTTTTTGTATCCCAAAAAGTTCACAATCTTGTACCACATTCCTTTGATATCTATAAAAGCTAAGTGACTATAGCGAGGTCGATGAGTTGATTTATCCCAAACACATGATTTTTTTGTAGACAATGCAAACAATGTTTACTTCGATATGGTATAAGGTAATCTTCCTTATGTTTGGGGAATGGAATGCAGCAAAGAAGAGAAACGAAACATAATATCAATTGAAGCCTTATGACAGACAACCAAAGGGAAGTATGATGTGTAGAAATAATGACGATCTGAAGATTGCTTGTTTAGCTTATAAGGCAATTATTCGGAAAGATTAGTATTTGGTGCATCTACCAAGAAGATAAGCCCCATGGCTTTTGTAACTTTTTATTTTCTACTTTGTATGGCTAACTGGGGAAAAAAATCCCTCCCCCATTGAACCTCATTAGGGCCTATTCTTTTCATAAGTAAATTGTGGGTATGAAATGAAAAGAAATGGAACTACCAGGGAATGAATGGAATAGAGTGTGAATGAGTGTTTTTTTTTTCTTGCAAAAGTGGGAAGAAATAAAATGGAGTGGGAAAAAATGGAATAAAGTAGGAATGAATGAAGTTGAGTGGGAAGTGGGAAGGAATGAAATGGAAAGGAGTGGAGTGAGAAGGAATACAATGGGGAGAAAGAGAGTTGAAATTATTCATATCAAGTTGTGATAAGAAGTGAGAGAAAATAGAATAATAGTGCGAGCCAAAATTCCACAAGAAAAGAAGAGACCCATAAATGGAGCCAAAACATCTCGCCATTTCACTAATCAAAACTGATCCAGTAACACTATTCCCCTATTCCATAATTACAACAATAATTAATAATAATAATAATAATAATAATAATAATAATAATAAATTATCAATAATAATAATTAATAAGAAAAATAATAATTAACATTAATAATTAATTAACAAATAATAATAACAACAACGATAATACTAGTAGCAGCAACAACAACAACAACAACAACAACATCATTAGCAGCAACAACAACATTAACAGCAACAACAACAAAAAAATAATAATGATGATGATATTTATTCTAGGGGGTTAGGGACTTGAACACCCTGGAAATGTGAGGATTAAAGTTCTTTAAGGTTCGGGAGAACTTGGGGCCTATTCATTTTCACCATTTTATGCCTGCTACCTCCTCCAATCTACTTAAACCTACTCCAATATGCTCAAATATACTAACTGCTATTCAAGTTTGCTTTAACCTACTTCAACCTATTCAAACTTACCCCAACTCGCTCCAACCTAGTCAAAACAGCTCGAACAAAACATAGAAGGTAGAAGAATATTCTAGCAAGTGGACGCCTCAGTTGGCTTTGTTCGACAAGAAACATCGAGCGCAACACACGAGCTAAGCTATAACGAAGCCGGATTTAACCGAGTCGTCCTCAAACTTTGTTGAATTGTATCATTAGTTTATAATAAAGTAACATAGAATTTTTAATGTCAAAATTTTAAAATATAATATATCACTAATATTTTGTAATTTAACTTTAGAATTCGATATATATATATATATATATATATATATATATATATATATATAATATACATATATTCATATATACACACACATACACACACACACACATATATATACACATATACAAATAAATATACACACATACATACATACATACATACATACA
>JACYFF010031957.1:78703147-78787282 GCA_017589665.1 Selenicereus undatus | reverse complement strand
TATATATAAATTCCAACATTAAAACATACATATATCTTACACACCATAATACATCCTTAACTAGCACACCAATATTTTCCCTAGATTATGGATAGCTCTTCTTGAACTCGGAAATTGAGAACGTGACCATGATGATCCTCAATTAGAAGGAGTTGTTGGAGATAGTGATGTGGCTAGGGATGCTGGCCATGATTATGCAGGTTATAATGTGTACTAATGTATTACAATGTCATTCAACTTTTCCATCACATTATTTTCATGAATCATTTATGAACTAATGTTATAAAAACATAAATATTACGCATAATAATAATCGAATATTAATAACATTCGAGAATCCGTATAAAAATGGTTCAAAATACTCCAATCTTCTTCCAACCTGCTAAGTGTTAGTCAGACCTACTACAAACTACTTCACAACTTATCCAAAATATTGAAAACGAATAGACCATTAGGCTCCATTTGGACCTTGAAAAATTTGGTGGAAACAAAAAAAATATAGAAAATAACTTTTTTCTTGTGTTTGGTTTAGCGAAAATCACAAAGAGAAAAATATTGTGCAAGATTAGATGAAAAGATTGTTAGAAACAAGTAATAAAATTTTCCTTATAAAATTGTGAGGGAAGTTTGGGAAAAGTTCTCAAAAGAATTCTCGACCTCCCCCAACCTCGCGTTACTTAGACGATATCAATATAAATAAAGTAATTTATCAACATTCAAAATTCTTCTTCAAATTCTTGTATTTTTTCTTCAATCCAAACAAAAGAAGAAAACTCACTCTCTCCCTAATTTTTTTCTTCACTCTTTTTTCCTTTTAACTTTTCTTTTGCATCAAATGGGACCTAAATATCTTCCAATTGCATCCTTTTAAATCAGTCATAAATACAAAAGAGTAAAACTTGAGGACGATTCAATTTCTACTCTGTTTCAGCTTATGAAGCAGCCCCTAAACTCCTGCTACGATCATCAACAATGAAATCAAAACCCGCTGCTTAATCTTAATCACAACCATCAAACTCCACATTCCCGCTCTGGTTTCTCTCGCTGGAAGGGTACGAGCAATGGGAACCAAGAAGCGAAGAACTCCAGCTCCCATGAAAAACGCCGCAACCGGAGAGACCCCGCCGGTGGGTCCGCCGTTGGAGTTTCGGAATGCCGCCGACGACGACGCTTGGTACAGCGTGAACTTGGTTCTTCAAGGGGAGACATTGGTCATCAAGTACAGGGAATTTCCCGCCGACCCCGATGAGGAATTCCACGCCGGCGATGTGACCACTGCCGAGGAGATTGCGGCTCTCCGGAAAAGGTTCCGCTCGCTCAGCAAGCAGTTGGAGGCTTCGGATTGTCGGGTTGTTGACGAAGGCATGAGGGTTTGTGCTCTTCGTGTTTTTGCCGAAGATGATCACCGCTACTACGACGCCATTGTTGAAGCGGTTGGAATTCTCTCTCTCCTTTCTTCTTTTGCTTTCACGGTGGAAGTCAATTGAGCAACTTTTCCTCGTAATTCATTGCTTCCTTTTCTTTCAATCTCACCTAAGCTATTGTCCGCCGATGCCGACCCCGCCCCCCATTCCCAAACAACAAGAGTAAATGGCAAACCCTTGACTATTTTTGTTATATTCGTGGACAAATTATGTACAAACATTCTCCAATGACTAATTTATATTTGAGGATTGAGATAAATAGATTAAAGAAGATTGAATAAGGTATCATACAATTTTATGTAGAAGCGTTTGTTATCATTTTGTATGCACTATCCCGACATCTTTGCGGCCTCTCATAGTCTGCGCACTTGTGGACTGCATTTGGATTTGCTTTTAGGTGCTCCTCCTTTCCCCATTGGGATGCACATTGAGGGTGTTTGATATTTGCTCTCCAGGGAAGCAAAAATAACTTATGTTCTTGCTCTCTAAAAGTTAGGAGTAGTATGCTTTCTCCAAAGGCAAGTTACATGCGAAAGAAGCAAATGCAAATGGACTCATTTATTGTTATCACAGAGGTTCCTGTTAATTATGGAAATATTTGATCAAGTGTCAAGGACAATGCATGCTTATAAGTGATCTTTGTCCACTTGTTGGAGTTATCCAGTTATTATGATCTTGTTTGCTTACATATAGCTAGGGGTCTATTGAGCCCTCTGAGCACATGCATGCAAGGGTTGAAGCTCAGCTCGGGCGCTTGCTTTCAGCCTCGGGCTAGGTTCATGGCTTGCCTTGAGTTTGATGTTATCCAATGCTCGTCTAAGACTCGACCCTGAGCTTGGACATACCAAGGCTTAAGTGTGAGCTCATCTTTTCCTTAAGGTTGTTGTAGAATTTCACCTTTTAGGATATGCATATGGATCTCGTCTCTTGAGTTCGAAAACACAATGAGGTAGAAGTCTCCAGAAAATGGAAAAAAAACTTGTGCACTTACCTCATTGGTGTAGTTAGTTGGGCAGTGGTCAATGCCTCATTGTTGACAGGTGTATTACTAGCATAATTTGCGGTATTATTGTGGGGGTGCAAACTAGTATGGTCCTGTGGAGGATGCTGTCTAAGTAGTGACTAAAAAGGCAGTACCATTACTCTTCCTAACCTGTACATGAGTATGTAGGAGATGACAAGTTTGAACTCGACAGAGAGGAGGAAGAAAAAGAGGAGAGATTTCACAGAAAGTTGGATTAGGGTATGAGAACATTGTTGTACTATCATGATTGTGAATAACAATTCTCAGTCATAGTAGTCGTCTCTAATTAAAAATTGACGCAGTTTAGCTTAAATCCTAGGACTTAAACTCAACAACAACAACAACAACAACAAACTCCCAATGTGGGTCCCGCTTTCGCGGGGTCTGGGGAGATCCAACTGTAGGCAACCGTACCTCTACCGATATTCCTACTCATAGAGATGTTGATTCCATAAGACCCACAAAACAGCTTTGAGAAAAAGGTTTGAAGAGAAAACAATTGCAAAACCATTGACCGACGTAAGAGAAAGGGGAAGGGGAAAAAGGTATCGGATAAGCGAAAAGATAGGGAGCGGAGACATACCTCAACAAACCAGGGGCGCTTGGTGCCGTGACATCCCGGGAAAGCACGACCTGCAGACAAGCAAACCAAAACCCTACCCACCCCACCCCACCCCATACCTCCTAAGCTACTGCCGCCTACGGAGCCGGTCTCCTACAATCAGATACCTTAATCCTGTCCCGCCACAAACTCCTATCCTGAGCCATGTCCTCCGTGAGACCGACAACTCTGAGGTCCTCTCTAACCACCTCTTACAGGCTCTTCTTCGGCCTACCCCTCCCTCTCTTACCACCGAGGGGGTTAATACTCTCGCACCTACGCACCGGGGCGACCACACTTCTCCTCTTCACGTGACCGAACCATCTGAGTATCGATTCCCTCAACTTCTCCTCTATGGGGGCCACTCCAGCTAAGCCCCTAATTACCCCATTCGTGATCCTATCCAATCTCGTAAAACCACACATCCACCTGACCATCCTCATCTCCGCTACCATCAACCTTTGGACCTGCGCCTTTTTTAGAGGCCAACACTCCGATCCATAGAGAACAGCCGGTCTAACTACCATCCGGTAGACTTTGCCTTTCAAACCGATGGGCACTCTTTTGTCACACAGCACCCCTGACGCTGACTTCCACTTTTGCCAGCCCACTCTAATCCGCTGGCTAACATCCTCGTCAATGTCCCCATTCTGATGGATGATCGAGCCTAGATACTTGAATTTGGCGACCTTCGGTATTCCCCTCCCATCCATAACGATTTCTCCCCCCTCTTCTTTCCTTCCGCTGAAACAACAGTGAAGGTATTCCGTTTTTGATCTACTCAACCGAAAGCCCCTAGTCTCAAGTGTATGTCTCCAACTCTCCAACCTATCATTCGCCCCCTGCCTGGTCATATCGATAAGGACGATGTCATCTGCAAATAACATGCACCAAGGCACCTCGTCCTGGATTCCTCTAGTGAGTTCGTCTAAAACTAGTGTGAAAAGAAACAGGCTTAAAGTGGAGCCCTGATGCAGGCCCAAATTAACAGCAAAGTCATTGGAGACCCCTCCCGGAGTCCTAACCTTCGTCCGCCCTCCCTCGTACATATCCTTGATAACACAAATGTTCGCGGGCGACACCCTTTTCTTTTCCAAACACCTCCACAATACATCCCTTGGCACTCTATCATACGCTTTCTCCAGGTCAATGAACACTATATGGAGATCCACCTTTCTATCCCTGAACAAGCCCATGAGCCCTCTGAGGAGGTATATTGCCTCAATGGTGGCCCTGCCTGGCATGAAACCAAATTGGTTTTCTGAAATCTCTACTTCTTCTCGCAACCTTCTCTCAATCACCCTCTCCCACAGCTTCATAGTATGGCTGAGCAACTTGATGCCCCTAAAGTTATTACAATCTTAGATATCCCCTTTATTCTTGTACAGTGGGATGACTGTGCTGGCCCTCTACTCTCTGGGCATCTTGGCGGTCCTGAAAGTAACATTGAAAAGCTCCGTGAGCCATTCTAGTCCCACTTCCCCCATAAACTTCCAAATTTCCACTGGTATCTGGTCCGGGTCCACGGCGTTTCCCTTCGCCATCTTTTTCAAGGCCTCCATAATCTCCTCCTTTGTTATCATGGCGCCCGCACGTTGATCACTACACTCGCCGCCCCTACTGCAATCGACTTCCCCCCTTCCCCATTGAGGAGTTTAGCAAAGAACCTCTGCCATCTCTCCTTAATTTCAGCATCTTCAGTCAACACCTTACCCTCTTCGTCCTTGATACACCTTACCACTCCTAAATCCCTAGTCTTTCTCTCCCTCGCCCTAGCCCGTTTAAAAACCTCCTTCTCCCCTTCTTTCGTCCCCAATTTATGGTACAGTCTATCAAAGTCTATCAAACGCCTGACTCTTTGCTACTACCACCGCCCTTCTGGCTACCTTCTTTGCCGCTTTGTATCCGATCTTCTTTTGTGCCCTCTCGTCCTCCGAACTGCTGCTCACGAACTCCGCGTAAGCCTCTTTTTTTGCCTTGACTTTCTCCTTTACCTCTTCATTCCACCACCAGGCGCCCTCCATCCTGTTGCCGCCTCCCCTGGAAAGACCTAAGGTTTCCTTAGCCGACCTTCGAATGCAATTCGCCACAGCATCCCACATCGAGTCGGCGTCTTCTGCCCTCCTCCAAACTCTCTCCTCAGCTAATCTCTCTGCTATTAACCCTGCCTTCTCCTTCGTGAGGGTTCACCACTTAATTCTGGGTTCTTCGGTTCTCCTCTTCGCCCTCTTAGGATACTTGAACTCTGCATCTAAAACCAGCAACCTGTGTTGAGTTCCCAGCAACTCGCTGGGAATCACTTTGTAGTCCTTACACGATCTCCGAGTTTTCCTCCTTATTAGGAAGTAGTCAATTTGGGTCTTGCAAGAATTGCTCTTAAAGGTCACCACGTGGTCCTCCTTTTTCTTGAAGAAGGAGTTGACCACCTACAAATCAAAGGCCACCGGAAAATCCAGCACAGAGACCCCTCCCGCATTCCTTTCTCCGAAACCTAAGCCCCCATGGACCCCATCGTATCCTACTGCCTTCACGCCGATATGGCCGTTAAAGTCTCCGCCTATGAACAGTTTCTCGCTCTGAGGTACCCCCTGGGTGACCTTATCTAGGTCCTCCCAGAAGAGCTTCTTAGTTTCTTCCGGCAGGCCTACTTGGGGCGCATACGAGCTCACCACATTCACGAATACTGAACCCACCAAAACCTTAATGACCATAATCCGGTCGCTCTTACGCCTCACTTCGACCACCTGATCCGCCAAATCGTTCACGACTAGGATGCCAACTCTATTCTTCGCCTTGGCTGCCCCCGAGTACCAAAGCTTGTACCCATCAATCTCTCTAGCTTTCGCCCCAACCCACTTCGTCTTCTGAACACACGCTATACTAATCTTACGTCTAAATAGAGACTTAACTAATTCTATTGACTTACCCGTGAGGATCCCAATGTTCGAGGATGCTAGGCGCACCTTCCACAACCCTAACCCCCTCCTAACCCCAGAACTCCCCGGAGGACAGGTTGAAACAGCTATATGGTCCGCCACAGACGCCGGCGTCTACGAGGCCAACGAACACCCTAAAAGAGCTACAAACTAAAAGATACCCGAAAAAGCTAGACAACTACCCTCCAAACCACCAGAAAAGAAATATTTACAGCAGGAGTACTTGGTAAAAAAAGTAAAATACAGGATAAAAGTGAACAAAACTAATAAAGCCTAACTAACTATACAGCAAATGATAATAAAAAACTAGTATAGATATAAATGAACTATACAATAATACTAATACTAATAGAGGTACCACTAGCAATGCAGATATAAATAAAAATAATAATAATAATAATACTAACAATGATAGAACCAACCTAGCAAAAAAAAATATGATAAAACGACAATGACCCCACTTAATAATAAAGCTAACAAGCAAAATCAACAAATAAATTAATCCATAGGATTGGAAAACCAGATAATTCGGTTCAACAAACCACTCACTACAAAAAGCAAAAATAACAATTGCAAAAATACACGCAACAAAGACACAATAAGGATTAGGAACCAGCAAATACTCAGGGGCAATGAACCAGCAGTATTTGGAAAAGGGAACTTGCCACGGGAGTTCGGCCCCGAAAACACTCGGGGGTTAGAAAGACAACAGAGCTAGAAAACACTCAGGGGCAACGAGTAATCTAACAGAGCTAGAAAACAGGGCTAAAATATCAAGGGCAATGGATAAGGAAGACGCAGGGGTTAGAAGTTGGTCCCAACAATATCAACGGCACTGTGAATTGTAAAGGAAAAAGGAAAGATGGGGGACGAACAATCGATCACGGAATTTCTCACTTGAACAACGCAAAAAGCCCAAATCCAAATTTATCGTCCTGAGGCTCCTAGCACCCTGTCAGGCCTGGGGCTTCAATCTAGGAACCCTAGCTACTTCAAACTAACCTAATCAAATGCCCGAATCCAAGAAACCCGAAAACGTTACCCTAACCCCAAAAATTTGATCAATTCGACAGCCAAATCAGCACAATCAGACATCAAAATCCAGCAATTTCAAATTCACATTCGACAGCGAACACCACAACTGAAATTTCCACAGAGAGAGAGAGAGAGAGAGAGAGAGTACCTGGTGATGGCCTAGGGTTCCGCGAAGCGAATCGGATATTGGTCGGACGATCTGGAGCCTGGGCAGAAGCTTGAATTTGTGTGTTTGTATGAGAGAGACAGGGAGCGATGAGCAATGGCTCCAGGAGCTCACAAGGAGGTGAACAGAGCTCAACACTAACTTTCGTTGTTGTTCGTCCTCTTGCTTTTAGCCTCAATTTTCAGCAGCAAACCTTGTGAAATTAACAATTGGACGGAAAATCAAAGGAGACGGTGACGCCGGCGAGTCACCGCCGTTGGCCGCTGGATGGGGTGGCAGGAGAGAGAGAGAGAGAGAGAGAGAGAGCAATGAAATTGAGGCTCCTGATTCTCAAAGCCTAATATTTATTTATCAAGGCGGCTAGTGGAAGCTTCCTTGGGTCATTGCTCGGCTTGCTTATGCTCATCTTGTTTGGGTTCGGTGAGCTGATGATCTTGAATTCATGTAAGCCGCGCAGTTAGCTTGGATAACTAAAGAGCTGGTCTTGGCTTGGCTTGGGCTTGCCATGAGTGATGCTTGGCAAGCCAAAAGGAGAGCAAGCTTGCCAGCAGGCTACAACCGTACATGTACCATTCTTATGAGTTGTGTCCAAGTTTCTGTTCGGTGTACCTCTGTTATGTAGTGTTGACATCTTTGTGAGGGACTATCTAGATATGTTAAATTTCGTTTGCCCTTACTAGGTTTTTATTTATACAGTTGCTGTTATTTCTTCTTGCTTAGTTTGCAATTTCTTCCCCACATTGTATAGCTGATAATGTAATGAAAGGATTGCATAAGAGAACAATGAATGAAATACCAGTGAAAAGGGGAGGTAAACAGGTATATTCAGATGTCTCAGAATGGAAATGAGTCTAACCCTTGTCGGTAAGTGGATGTCTGTCTTGGGTTTTATCAAAGAGAAGCTGTGTTAGACTCAAGATGAGGAAAGTATTTTTAAGTGTTTATTTTCCTTGGCCTTGCTTTCAGGATCTTGAGCTCTATTGCTAATCTCTTCTGCCTTAATAGCCAGTTACTTGACTGGAAGTTTCTTGCAGAAACAAGATGTTAGCCTGATACTTTTAGGGGTTCCTTTGCTTGTGATTAGGTGAAACATGACGAGCACACTATTGTGAATGAGGTAGAAAACTGTTCTTGCTCCTTTGTCCTTTCCTGGCTGCATGGTCCTGAAGCTGGAACACTAACATCTGCAAGAGTTGAAGACCTTTGCCCTGTCCGATCTTGTGCTCAACTCGATCCTCGGCTTGCTTGCTTTCTCGAAATAGCAAAGTGGAAGCATGGAATAACTTCACGTTGTTCTAAGTTTCTGAGAGAGGGCGGTAACTGTAATCAGGAAAGTCCTGTATCCTCCCCTGAGCGTAGACATCTGTGTGCAACTAAGGTATGCTGTTCACATTTGTACTGCTCGCTGGTTTAATTCAAACTGCACGGAAGTTGGTTGTTCTATGGCTTGCTCCATCATATTTTCCCCGACTTTCTGTAGAAATCCGATAGTGCGATGAAGATTCAAACTGAATCATTGGATGATGAAGGTTTGTTATTGCTTGCTAGGGTTATTACGCCAGATTTCCTATGTAATTATTGTCTTTTTCTTCTCCCCACCCCTCCCCCTCCCCCCAATAAAAATAAAAAAACATAAAAAAGAAAATGAAATAGAGACAAACATCAAGTCGACTGATCTGTCGTCCCTTATGAAAAAGCAGGAGATTTTGCATTTGAAAGGAATGAAGATGTAGATTTGGGTGGAGGGGACCGTATCTTTCCTGATCTAAAACGAAGTAATGGGAATTATCTGCTTTTGGTGGATAAAGTGGAGGATGTTACTTACATAGGTCCAAAAAGGAGAGAATCTCCTAGTATTGCTTTAGAAGACAAGGAATCAAGCCTAAGAGATGAAGAGGATGGTCGTCACTCTGGTGCAATGGAGAGACTAGTAGAGGATGTGTCTTACATGGATTTGGAACAAGAAGGCCAAATTAAGATTAATGCAGTGCATAGAAATGCTCGTTATTTCGTTCTGGTAGAGAATTTGGAGAAGCATGTTTCCCCTTCAACAATTGTGGATTTTGTACGAGATGCGACTTCTGTTGAAGTTGAAGCTTTTGTCTTCTTGAGTTTATCCTCAGAGCCATACACCCGAGGAGCCCTTGTGGTTAATACTCTTGAGGAGCTTGAGAGGTTATGCAGCTTTATGGACAAAAAAGACCAGATGATTATATCATCAAAGGGGAGGTAGATAACACCATCTTGTTCCATTCTCTGAATGCCCTGCCTGTATTATTTCTTTCAATCTGGCCAACATTTCTGAATACGTATTCATAAATCATAGTTGTCTAATCTTATGGATATTGCATGTTGAGAAAGTTGCACAAATTTGTGTATTCTAGCAGTTTGATTTGATACTTTCTGTTGCCATTAGGCCGTGGATCTTGCCGACTTCATCAGGAACTGACTGGGTGATACCTTCTTTTTGGTGCTTGGAGCCCGATGTGAAGGTATGTAGTATTGGCCTCTTTGGTTTTCTATGATTTGAAGTTCTATGAGATGGAGTTCTCTTCATTTGAGCATATGCTTGACAGAATACAAGGTTGCATTCAACCGGCACTCAACTGAGAATTGTCAAGTTAGGGAGTGACGAATACAGCAAGGCTGAGAGGCTTAGGGAATTATTTCTGGAGTTTACAAAACATCAGGAGCAACTGTTTAAAAGACTGGCCTTGGAGGAGGACAACATCTTCAACAGTTCCCGTCACTTTTCTGGCTCTCAGCAGTAGCAAATTGAGTTTGGTCAGTTAACTGTCTTTCTTGGAGGGAAAACAAATATGCATATCTCAGTCACCAGATGCTGCTATTTTACATGTATGTGTGCATGTATACAATTGGATGCCAATATTATGACTTGAGTAATTATGTCTCGTATTTGGTTCAGTTTTATGAAGAATTTGTACTTACAATAAATACTTCTCCTGAACGAGGGCTTCTCGTCCCCCCTTTTTTTTTCTTATCTTTTTTGTTATTTTTTGGGGGGGGGGGGGGAATGTACAAATTACATCATAGGATCCAGGCGCTTTTTTTTGGTATTGAAATGCATACAGATGTGGTTATCTACTTGCCCAATGTTAGTGTGTTTACTATTACTCTTCGTTTTCAAGGTCATGAGTTTGAATCTGCGACTTGTTTACTTTATTTTATTTGTTTCTTATTTCTCAAACTTATGGGGTTGAGCATTTTGTTTTATGTATTTGAGCAATCTATTATATTAAGTTGAGTATTTTATTTTATTCACTTGAACATTTCTCGCATGTATACTGAGGACAATAATATATGCGTTGGGAGCAACATGGGCGATGTGGTGTCCAAAATGTTGTGATTGTGTCAAGGAAATGGTCAATGTCTCGCAAATAAGTTGATACTCATTTTAACTTGTCCCGCAAGTAAGTTAATGCTCATTTTAAACTTGAAATGATTTTTTATTGGTAAGTGGTATCACCACAACTAAATCATACCCTAGCCATTGATAAACAAGATTAAAGATTTAATCTTAGCTGTTTGTTAGGTTAACTTTATAAACTAATTTAAAATCTAGTCTAAAAATTTAAATATAAATATAAAATAGCGTTGTTTGATGAGAAGGAAAAATATTTGAGTATTTGACGAGGAATATAGGGAGGAAAGGCCCTAATCAATTGATCACTTCTGCCGGTAGCATTTTATCTGTGTTGCAGCCTCAATGATGCCTTAATGACAGTGTCATGGTGAAAGCACCAATAGCTTCCTCCCTCCCAAGGTTGCCGCCAATAGTTGTCAATCATTGGGAAGTTGACTGACCACTGACAGCCACCAATTGGGCCCCGACTAGTAGGCACCACAACTTACTACTGGCTCCGCGGCCCCGGCGTGAAATTTGATCTCCATCCACGCACTACCCAGCCAAGTTGAGTCGAATTACAAGAACATAATTCACCATCCCAATTATTCAATTTCACCCAAAAATTGCATCTCTACATTTAAAAAAATGCAAAGAACTTTCTTTCCTATCGAACAGAGCTAGTGAGAAGTCAGAGAGAAAACTAGAGAGGGAAAGTGGGAACCGAAGAGGGTCATGCATTTTGTGTAACACGATCAATATAACAGGATCACTTTTACAAATGTTACAGCAGAAGTGGGTTAGAGGAAAGTACATCAAAAAGTGTGATTATATGTCTATATGTTGACGACTTGCTGATTTTTAGAAGTGATTTAAGGGAACAGGAGAAAACCAAACCATCTTCTAAGTTCTCTATAAAAGACATGGGGGAGACTGATGTTACACTTGGCATTAAGATTATTAGAAATACCGATGAGGTTTGCTTAACTCAATCTCATTACATTTAAAAGATACTTTGGTGGTTCAAATATTAAGATTGCTTCCCAGCAGGCATTTATTTTGGTCCAACTTAAAAGTTGACTCAAAATAGTGAAAAATCTATTTCACAAATTGAGTATACAAAGGTCATAGGGTGCTTGAGGTATGCCATGACAAGCATAAGGCCAGATATTGCATTTGCCATTGGGAAATTAAGTCAATAAACTAGTATTCTAGCAAGTTTCATTGGCATACAATACATCGAGTTTTGAAATACCTAAAGAAAACTCAAGATTATGGACTGTTTTATTCATGTTATCCTTTGGTCTTAGAATAATACTCATATACAAGTTGATTAATTGATAAAGAGGATTATGCCTCAACGTCACCTTGGATACTTACTGGGTAGTGGAAAAGTATCTTGAGCATCCAACCGTGGCTACTGAGTTTGTAGCCTTAGCTACAGCCATCAAGGAGGTAGAATGGCTATGGAACTGTTATTGGAAGTGCCTTTATGACCAAAACCAATGCAACCACTCTCCGTCTATTATGGTAGCAAATCAATGCTATCTAAAGATTATAGTCATGTGTATAATGGCAAATCAAGGAACATTGAATTTAGATATACTTATGTTCATCAATTGATAAAGAATGGAATAATTAGTGTTGATTAAGTGTAAACAAGTAAGAATTTAGCAAAAACTTTAACACAAGGTTTAGTAAGAGACTTGGTGTTGAAAATATCAAGGGGGTGGGACTTAAGTGCACATCTTTGATCACCAATAATGAAGTTTCAACTTAATACTTGATAAGATGTTAAGTGTTAACTTCAATGAGTGACAACATTATATAGTGATTATTAGCACTAATATATTTTATCCTAAGGTAAGAGTGCTTGTAAACTGTAAAGTTATGAGGGTGAGTTATGCTCTTAATAGATCTTGATTGAATGAGTTGTGTTATAGGACCATGATTCTAAGGTCTACCTATGTGGGTGGTCGCTTCAAAGAGCTAGAGAGTTTGGCTTGATGCATTCATGAAGGATATGGACATATGGCCAGATAAATGTATTAAAATGTTAAGTTTAAATTGAGATTGGTGTATGCAATGCATCCAATGAAAGAAAAATTCACAATTCATGGGACACCCATCAAACAGAATTGATCAGAAGGGCATCGGAAGCAAATCAGAGCGGCAAAAGAGGGGGAGAGGCCAAGATTCCTCACGCTATGAGCTGGGAATGGTCCGCAACTCTTCTGATAAGATAAGCAAGAATGCTAATACTTCTCAACCAACAATATAAAACAATATAGGGGAATGTTAGTAATTTGAAAATCAAACCTTTTAAATTGAACAAAAATGAATAAAAAGTTCTTCCTAACTAGTATTCTTTTATGATAGCTAAGGATTACATATAGATGACAATTGACATGTAGCTAAGGATCTTTACATATTGCTAAGGATCTTTACAATAAAAAACAATGTAATAGATTAATCGTAATTTTAAAAAGATAAACATATAATATATATGATGAGAGCGAAAATAAAAGTAACAAATTTATTATGATCAATTCAAAAAACTAGAACAAAAACAATGATAAAATATAGTAGTTACAAAGACATATTTCCATTATTAATTGGAGTACAAGGTTGTAAACAATTTTGTGAAAAAGTACCTCTACCAAAATAATTAAAAAAAGGTTATCTCTACCAAATTAGATCTAGGACATTTTGCTTAGAGTCCCCTTCAAAACAATTGATTATAAGTTAATTAATGAATAAAGGGCACTGCTACCTTTCATGTAGTCTCTTTCCATGAACGTAGCAATGCGCGCAAATTTAAAAATGGTACAGTTATCACTAAACAAAATGAATGAAGTAATGCCAATCAGCTGATGATATTTGAAAATCATAAAGGTCTTTGTTAAACTATACGTTGAATGAAAGAACTAGAAATCATACCTAAAAAACTTAAAATGATTTTTAAACCAAGAGAAGCTTTTATGCTCCGTTTGGTCCTTAGAAAATTTGATGGAAAGAAAAATTGAAGGAAAAAAAGGTAGAGAGAAAAAAAGTTTTTTTTTTCTCTTGTTTGGACTGAGAAAAAAATATAAGAATTTGAATGAAAAATTTGAATGTTGATGAACTGCTTCAATAATGTTGATATTATCTAAGTAATATGAGGTTGGAGAAAGTTGGGAATTTTCCTCAAACTTTCCTCAAAATTTTTTGGGAAAAATTTTATCACTTGTTTTTAATTATTTTTCTATCTAACTTTCCTCCATATTTTTTTCTTTGTGATTTTCTCTAAACCAAACACAAGAAAAAAAGTAACTTTCCTAGATTTTTTCTTTCCACCAAATTTTTCAAGGATCAAACGAAGTCTTAAAATTAATGTGAATGAGATTAATAGTTTTATATGAGTATAAAATTGATGAGTTTTAAACCAAGAGAATCTATGAACATGTGAATGGGATTAATAATTTTATAGAAGTATAAATTGATAAACACTATTGATTGAAGAAATAGAGACGATTCATTACTCTAAAATAAAACCATACATAATAATGACAAAATCAATTAAATATTAGCTGTAATCGAGGCCGATGTACAGTGTACGCTATATGTACATTCGACTAACCCCCATAAAATATAAAACTACAACAGAATGAATTTTGTGATAAGTATAAATTATACTAACTAAGAATTACGCATGTATTTATCTCAATATGTTGATACTATCCATAGGCAGGGAAAAATTAAAAATCAAAACATCATTTTAAAAAACAATAAACTCTTTATTAAATGTTTGATTGGAAATAAATTATCGATTTACATATAAGAAAACACACACCAAAAAAATCCCCCAATCCTTTCTATATTTCCTGAACAAAAAACAATAAAAATAGTAACTCTTAGCATGAGTCCCATTTGCACGGGATTTGGTGAGATCCATATGTAAACAATTTTAGCTTTCCAAGTATCACGGCCTCAAAAGAGACTGGCTTCAATAGATTCAGAAAAAGAAAAAAATTAGAAAACATTTTTAGATTGAAAGGTGAAAGGTATAAAGAGTGCAAAACTATGGAACGAGCAAGACTTGAGAACAAGCAAAAGGGGCAAACATAGTGCTACAAAAAATAATAGCATACACATGCACTGTCGTCGCAAGAAAGATGTAAGTTAGATCCACACATTAGCAAATCCTGTGCCCTGGAAATCCAAGGGGGATCCAATAGTGCTTTATGAAAGGTGTGCACCCTTAAACCTAGACCTCCAAAGCTTCCTATTCCTATTCATGTCCTCAATTAATCCTAAAGTCTTTAAGTTTTGTCCAATCACTTCACCCTAACTCTTTCTAGGCCTACACCGACCCCTTCTACACTCTGAAAGAATAATCTTCTCGCATCTCTTCACTAGTGCGCCCGTAGTTTTCATCCTCACATGTTCAAACTATCTAATTCTAGCATCTCACATCTTATCCTCGATGGATGCCACTCTAACTTTGTCTCTAATCACTACATTTCTAATCCTATCAAATGTCGTGTAGCCACGCAGCCAACAAATCATCTTCATCTCTGCTACCAACATCCTCTGGACTTGGGTCTTCTTGATTGGTCAACACTCTGTACCATACAATAATGCTATTCTAATAACCATACGATAAACCTTCCTCTTCAATCTTAGCGGGGTCTTGTCATCGCACAGTACCCCTGAAGCATCCTTTCATTTTTGTCATCCCACCTTTGTTCGATGGTTAATATCCTCATCCGCATACCTTTTCTCTTGAATAATTGATCCCAGATATTTGAACTTTTCAACCGTTGGTGTAGCCACACCCCTATGACTACCTTGTCTTCTATACCATCCTCCTCTAAAACGACATTTTAATTATTTAGTCTTATACAAACTCAAGCTAAAATCTTTAGTCTCCAGGGTATCTTTCCAGTGCTCCAACTTGTTAGTAACGTCATCTCAAGTCTCATCGATAAGAATTATGTCGTTAGCAAAAAGCACCACAATACCTCTTCTTGAATCCTTTTTGTGAGCTCATCCATAACCATAGTAAAAAGAAAAGAGTTCAACCTGATCCTTGATGAAGTCTAACACCTATATGGAAGTCGTATGTCTCCCCTCCTAATGGCCTAACTTGTGCTCTTACTCCCTCACACGTATCTTTAATAACTCTAATGTAGGTATCCCACGCTTCTCTCTCCTCCAAGCACCTCCACAATATTTCTCTTGGTACTCTATTGTATGCTTTCTCTACGTCAATAGACACCAGGTGGAGATCCTATCATTCCTGAACACTAAAATAAATATTGACAAGTTGCAAAAGAAAGGGATAGAGTGTTTTCGTTGGGATGAGCACAACTAGAGGGTGCATTAGCTAAATGTATAATGAATCTCCCAGAAAACACTAATGAATTACCAAACAAACACGAAGGACAGTGTAGACACTGAAAAGTGGAATCTTATTTTTAATTGTCGAATGACAAAAATCACCCCCTAGCTTATGTACTTGGGGGCCTAGCAGAATAGTCTTTCATCCGAGCTTGAAAGCAAAACAAATAAGGAAAACCAAAAGGCTAATAGAGCGTAAACAGGCCCAAATTGATAGTGTTCAGTGTCCAGTTGTGCAATGCTCCAAATCCTAATAATGTAATTAGTGTTAATTAATTTGGTCATTAGTGATTAATAAAGTGAAAAATGTCGTGTTAGGGTGTTACCCCTATTCTAGCAAGGATAAGGCTTAACTCATGAGTATGCTCAACATCAATGTAATAGCATCTCATAGTGATGTCTTTTTAAGTCTTGGAGCACCTGCAAGTGTGTAGGTAGGTTATTAAGCCGTTATTTATGCGTGAAAACCAATGCTTGTCTTTCTCTTGCTCTTTTAACTATTCAAGAAGTGAGGCCACTTTCATCTTCATCGAGCCGTAAATAATTAATTTTGCAAGAAAAAGATATATCTCTCAGGTATGTTTACTGCCTGTACCTTTTGAAAATTCACATATTTTTACATATATCAAAATCCCAAAAAGTACAATTATTTAATGGATAATTTTTCAGTATTATTTTGCAATATAATCAAGTGGATCTGCTAGTTATCAATTATCATGGCTTAGGTCCTTCAATTCATCCACACGACTTCAGCTCTAGCTTCTTGATCGGCCTATGAGGTGTGCACCTATTCAATAATCGCATTGTACATATCAGTTCATCTGTTTGGGTTCCACTTTCAAATAATAACCAATAACACCCTTATAATATCGGCGTAAACGTATTGAGTTTAAGCTAAATATTCGAATATTTTGTGTTTTTTATGTTTAGGTGAAAAAATTCTGAAGTCCATACCTAACAACACTTAGAAGCGAGAAGAGTGTTAATGAAGTTTAGACAAGCTCACAGTGACATTCCATGAGGCAAGAGTATCAAAATGTAAGTCTTATCCTCTCTCGGATAATAGTAACATCCTAACATCCTAACATCATTCCTCCATATTATCAGGTATTAAGGTTTAAATTATCTAGATAATCACAAGTTGAGGCATTACAAGTTGATATCCACTCTAGGGAGTACAAAATTATTAATTTTAAGTATCAATATTCTTCACTGAATAAGCTTTCGAATGACATATTATGCCCCAAAACCCAATAAGTAAAGGAAAATATATAAGTCGAATATTGGGGCTTGTGTTGAAAATGATACATATTCACTATTTTGATTATATCTTCTTCTACACTTAAATTGGTATCATTAGAAAATGAACTCAATAATCTTTCAGGGATAGGAAAAGAATCACTAAAAACGGAGGTTGGATGACAAAGTTATGGCCAAAACAAGTTGTAGCCCAGCCTAGCCTAGAAAACCTGGCCAGCTTCTGGCCTAAATTGGCCAAGAATTAGGCCGGGTTCCTCAATAGAGAATGAGTTGCCCTCTTAATTTTCCCAATCTCCAATTCCTATTCTATTTAAAGTGCGTTTGATTAATTGGAATCCTACATGGATAAATTTGCTCATTTAGATTAACCTTCATGCGGCTAAGATTAGGTCTCCTTTCTCTAAACTGATTCATACTATCCCCTCCACTACTATAAAAGGGGGCTACCCCCTAGGGTTAGAGGCATCAAAAAATCTATATGAATTAGGCATTAGTTTAGCATCATCTTGACACCAGAAATTAGCATTGAAAGAGAATTAAAAAACAGCGAGAAATTACTTATAGAGTAGTTCTAGAGATTAGAGAATCCCAAGTGAAATGCTTCATATATCGAGAGCATTTTGAAAGAGAGATTGGTTCGATAATTAAGAAGGCATTACTTTGCTGGGTTCCTAAGTAAATCAGGTGGGTTATCCTGAGGGCATAATTTTAATCCTTCCTATGTCCTTTTATCTTATTTCTTTTATGATTTTGATTTCAAATTGTCAAAGATGTAATCTTTAGGTAGTTATCTGCTCTTTGTAATTATTCACCTTATTTTGGACTAAAATTTATACAATTTTACATTATTTAATGTGATTCATACTAATATGTTGCATGACTTTGTGATAGTGTAATTAAAAGTATGATTTCCTATATTGAATAGTAGAGGCTATTAGTGATGACAAGCGATGATGTGATGCATCTCATTACATCATCGTACCTTCGACCTCGAATTTAGATAATCAGTTCAAGACTAAGGAGTCAAGTTGGGCCTTGCACTAGGAATTACTCGGGGGCCTTTTGAAAACTTTTTTAAATTGAATAAATTGTCCCTTTCGGTCTCCTTTAAGTTGTCCCTATTGGTTTATTACTCCAAAAAATAATCCTACTTTGTAAGTTTTTCCTAAAATTCACCGGCGACTCTATTAAGGAGCTGTTTGGTGAGATAAAATGGAATGGAACTTGAACCCTTAGGTATCAAGTTCCACTCTTTTATGTTTGGTGAGCACTTAAAGAGGATGGAACTTTATATCTAAAGGGATCAAGTTCCCCCCAATCTTAAGGAACTTGAACCCTCCCATTTTCAAGGGGGTTCAAGTCCCCAACCCTCTGAAATCAACATCATCGTCGTCATAATCGTCATTGTCGTCGTCGTTATCATCATCATCATTATTAATTTTTTATTAATAATTATTATTAATATTAATAATAATTATTATTAACATTAATGATATAGTTATTAATAACATTAATAATAAGTGCTGTTGTAATTATTATTTATCATTATCAATATTAATAATAATAATAATTATTAATATTAATAATAATTATTATTAATATTAATTAATAATTGTAATTATAATTAATAATTATTATTGATAATATTAATCATTATTATAATTAATAACAACAACAATTATGATTATAATTATTAATTATTACTACTAAATATTAATTAATAACTATAATTATGATTAATAATTATTATTTTTATTATTAATTATTACTACTAATAATTATAATTATGATTAATAATAATTATTTTTATTATTAATTATTATTATCAATATTTATAATTAATAATAATTAATAATAAAAATTAATAATTATAATTATAATTATTCTTATTAATTATTATTATTAATAATGATAATTATTAATATTATTATTAAGTATTATTTTTTAATTAATTAATATTATTAATAATACTTATAATTAATAATAATTAGTAATCTTAATAGTAATATCAATATTAATAATTTCTATGATAATATTGATTATTATTTTTATTATTAATAATTATTAATAATAACATTTATAATTAATAATAATTATTAATTTTAATTTTAATTTTAATAATTATTATGATTATTATTTGTATTAATAAGAATTATTTTTGTAATTATTATTATTAATTTTTATTAATATTGATAATTATTATGATTAATTATTGTTATTAATAATTATTGTTATAATTATCATTATTATAAATTATAAATTACTATTATTATTAATTTTTAATATTACTGAATAATAATATTAACAATAATTATTTTTAATGTTAATAATAATAATAATAATAATAATTAATTATCAATTGTTATTAGTAATAATAATAATTGTTATTAATAGTAATAATAATGTTTATTATTATCATTGTCATTAATATTACTATTATTGTTATTATTAATCATTATTAATCATTATTTTTTTTAAACAAAACATATTTGATTCCATTCCATAATCTATAGCCAAACAATAAGGATTGGAACTTGGTTCCGTTCTTTTTTTCTCAAAACGCATGAGTTTAGGATTCAAGTTCCACCCTTCATCCCTTAGGGATCTTCCCTTGATTCCATTCCATTCCATTTTTTATCACCAAACAGGGCATTAATTATTTTCATTGCTTGCATCTTTTTACGTTTATATTATTTTTATTTTATTTTTAGGCAGAAAGGTTCTGATCTAAGATAACATAACTGTCTGGACCAGGATTTGTGCCCTTCCTAGCCCAGATCGGGTTCCTAGATTAGGGCAGTTGCACTGCTCCTGGATCAAGCAGTCGCTACTGCTAAGGATCAGACCAGGCAACTAGCCTTCATTCTAGCCTAGGAACCCCTAGCCTAGTCAGGTTCTTAGATTAGAACCCAGTCAGGTTCCTGGATTAGAAACCTAGTCTAGTCCCCTGGTTTAATTTCCATTAATATTTCAGGATTCATATTTCTATAAAAAGGGGGGAAAATAAAGGTACCCAGTTTAAAATAAAAATAAGCTCCCAACAAACAAATTGGAACCATTCATATGGGACGATAACCTGGGATAGGTCCCCCGCGGTCACTGGCCCTTACAGTGGTGACTCTACTACGGAATTTTCTCAAAGTGGGTAAGATTTGAGATTCAATATGGGAAATTATTTTAATTATGCTTGTGTTATGCATCCTTGCATTAAAAGATGCGACCTTAATTGGATCAACAGTGCCTTTAGGTAAACCTGCTATTACCCATTGGGTGATCAACTGGTTAACTCGGTGGGTCCATTAGACTCTATTGAGCATGGATTGATCTACCCATTCACGACACACTTTCTAGTCCACATGACTTAGAGAAACAACCGAAATGTTCTAGTCTTTCCATGCACCCCATGGATGACACACGAAGCGTTTGGGTTGCTAGAGGACTATTATAAACCTAACTTGAAACACTTGCAATTTAGAACTTTGACTTAGGTTTTAACTCATATGTGTGCTTAAATGAGCGGTTGTATGATTTACTTTTCTAAGCCTTAGGGGATATGCATTGATGCTTTAGGTCTTAGGAGAGCCCAGGTTAGGAAAGGCCAAACTTAGTGACTAGAGTTATGAGCCAAAGTGGCTTTGAGTCCAATTGAGCGCTAGAGACTCTTGACCTTGAACACGAGTAGCTTCTAGCCTTAGTTTAGAGAATAAAAGGCCCTCAAACGAGATCCATTCGAGCCTGAATGAGCCTGTTTGGGTGTTAAAAAAAAAAAGAGTTGGCATGTTAGTAGAAGTTTAAGACTGTTTCTGGAAAACACGACTAGGATTGTTTTCAGCTTGGATCTAGGAAAAGGACAAGAGTCAATTTCTTAGGCTGATTAGAAACCTAGCCAGTACCTTAAGGGAGTCTGCCTGCATTTAATTAAGTTTGAACTTAGGAGAAAAGCACAAGAGCTAAGATGTCTATCTCAGGGTCTAACTAGGAACTCGACCGGCATCCTTGGAGCTCAATTGCATTAGGTTGTGTCTGGACGTAGGAGAAAGGGGTGGAATCAGGATGTTAGTCTTAGGGGCTAATAAAGAACTCGATTGACATGATTTAGTTAGGTTCAGTTTGGATGTCATCTATTTGAGTTAGCATTCGTAGTATAAAGTCAACATACTGGGATCTTAGCATATGGTGTTGGTGCATGGGTCAACCTTGTCCAGTTAGTGTCTTACCATATTAGTTGTAGGATATTTAGGGCCAAGAGTCATACATCATTAGGCCTCATCATGTAGAATCCATGAATCCATCTAGACCAAAGAGCATAATGCAGTCCATTAGGTTGTCACAGTCCTAGTCCATTCTAAGTTGTGAACAATCATGCATCTTATTCATAATAAGCTCAGGTATGACCAAGATACTTTCCTTATGCATAAATTCATGTATGCATCATATTCCCTAAGTCTAGGATCCATGGACGATTCGACCTAGATAAATCCACCTGTTTAAACTAGCCTACCTTAGGCAAATGAAACCATATTCATGCTTATGCACAGTCTTGGCCACACTTAGACTTGACCAAGGCCTATAGGTTAGCTTTCTAAGCCCAACTTAGGACCCAATTCAAGGTAAGGCCCAATTTTATTTAAAACCAGTGACCTGAATCTAACTTCTTGACCTTATCCTTTCTAATCTAGCCTAAACCTTAAGGACCTTATCTCCTCATAGACTACAAGTTAGTAAACATTTCCTTCAGTCCTATAGCAAATACTGTTAACCTTTCATTTCCATTATTCACTCCTCTAAATCACCTCGTTATTGCTCAGGATAGGGAAGACAAAGAAGATATATGAGCGAAGTCCACAAATCAGGAGATTTCTCTCTCAAGAGAAGTCTAAGGAAACTCCACCAGTTGGGTCAAAGTCAAAATTCAAATAAAAGTCTAATACTTCACCAATCTCAATGGCGAGAGGTAATGAACTGTCTCAACTCGTGAAGATGATGGAAAAAATGCAATCCAGACTGGATGGGAGTGAGAAGAAGATGGAACTGATGGATACTACACTTCAAACCCTTACCCATGGCAAGAAACGTAGCAATGGAGGAAGGGAAGATGATAAGAAGAATGAAGAAGAAGAAGGAAATAGCTCTCCTCAAACCGATCCATGATTAGATAGGATAGAACAACTACTTAAGAAATCTTCCATGTTCAACCATTACTTTGATAACTATGTGTGATTCACTGCAATCCCAAAAGGAAAATTACCCCCAAAATTTACTATGCCAGACATCAAGTTAGCTGAAACTGAAAATCCTCACCATTGTGTGAGGAATTTTCTTAGTTCAGTGACTTTAAAAGGTATTAATAAGGATATATTTCGCATCGTATTTTCTTGGACATTCGATAACGATGTGATGAGGTGGTATGATATTATTAACCCACAAAAGGTCATGAACTAGGATGGTCTTCATATGGAATTCCTACATTGGTATTTATACAATGGTGACCTACTAGTTACACTTAGGGACCTGGACAAGATCAAGTAGGAGGTAAAGGAAGGCTTTTATGACTTTCTTCACTGATGGAGGACAAAAGCCACCCATTTAGTGTACTAACCCTCAGAGACTGATCAAGTGAGGTTGTTAATCAGAAACCTTCAATCCACCTACATGCAACATCTAAATTTTACACAATTTGAAAACTTCACAATATTAAGAAATGTTGGCATGCTTGTAAAAGAAGAGCTGACTAAATAATCACCCATAAAAGTTAGTAAGAATTGGAAGGGCAATAATTAGAATAGGGATGAGAAAGACAAAGCTCCATAAGTAAGGAGGAGCATACTCTGGATTGCTACACCAAATATACCCTTATTGGAACCACCTGTGCTCAAGTACCCAACAAGGGTAGTAACCTGCTTGGCTTGCATGATAGCGTTCTAACCATTTCATACCACCAAAGAGAAGAGCATGACCCATCTATCTACGTAGGAAATACAGATTGATCCAAATATAAGGTCCATATATGCTTGTGTGTCCATGAACTGTGAAGCAACTGTGAAGGAAAACCTCCACACAATAGGCATTAGGTTCTATTGAATTTAAAAGATATGCTGTGTCATAATACTATGTCATATTAACTTATAGTTTTGTGTTGAGTCTTCGAGTCATTCGTTTTCTTTTCCAAGTCTGATGTAGCATTAATTTGTTAATAAAGCCATTTCCTCTATTAATTCTCTTACATATTTTTATATTCACTTTTGTAGAATGTTTCTAGTCGATGACGAAGACAAGGTTTAAAAAAAAGGGAAAAAAAAGAGAGACAGAGGGGCTAACTTGAAATCCTGACGACGTGAACTAGGCAAAAGGAGAGGGAAGGAAATAAAAAAGAGACTAAGGATTCAATCCATCATCTGACAAAGAAAAGATCATTCTTTCCAATACGTCATGCGGTTTTAAGGGATAAGACTAGGATCGGAGGCATCTTTCACAACCTTCATTAATACCTTTGTTAAACCCAAAAGTTTGGCTTAAAAAGTCCTCCTGGAGGCATCCCTCCTCTAAGCTGCATATTTTTACTTTCAAACTACGATTGACCTGATTACACATTGGATATGTAGGTAACCTCAAAAGATTCTTGGCTGCAAAGATTCATGTCCATTAGGCCCTTTGGTCAAGGAAGAAAACAAAAGCAAAAACAAGAGAGAAAAAAAAAAGTGGCCTATTCGAAAATTTGAAAAGGCAGGCTAGACAAAAGGAGAGTAAAAATAAAACTTGATTTTTGAGGACAAAGATGCATTCCAGTGCTTATACCCATCAAATTATACATGGACAAACCATTCACCTACTTTGTCACTTCTTCTCAATTATCATAACCCCCAATCTCATCTCTATTCCAAAATTCAGGACTCTTAGTCTCAACCATGACTAAAAATTCAAGAGTGGATACTCACTCCATATTCTCAGCTTGCCTAAGTAGGCACCCACCCACATGCCAGATAGGCGGCTCCCTTGCATTCCCCTAGGCAATTAAGTCTTCTATCCTGGTAAATATTTCCCCAGAAGGCAATAACCTTATCCTTTATACCAAGATAGAGGCTACTCCGGGCATCACAAACATACTCATTTTTGTCTTCCATGTCCCTACACAACTAGGGCTTATTAACTAGCAAATATTTCCCAACATGTGAATGATCGCATTTATTTCGGTACACTCGGGGTTACTCCAATTAAAACTAGCAAAAAGCATACTTGGCTATCACTATCTTTGCATATCTAGGGCTTCAATTATAACAAATAGAAATTGGCATCTTCAGAACATGAGCACTTTATTGTAAAATTAAAAATCATTCGTCCATTAAAAGAAAGATTCCCTATCCTGAGCAACTTATATATCAGGACCTAACCTAATCCAATAATCATTCAACTTTTTATCCCTTATCCTATGACATTTCACAACTTAACACCATAGTGCCCAATCCAGCAGTCCTTTATACCGTAGTGGAGCCTTATCTAATGGACCCCAAGCTTAGTATGAGACTGTCACCTACATATATGCAAGGTTCGATCATCACATGTCTGCATAGTCAACATAATTGGCTCTGCATAGCCATCACACATGCAAAGTCTCACTTAAGCTAGCAATTGCACTTACATCTGTACGTTGGTCTTCAACCTATTTACTAGTCATCCCTTCGCCTTCATCACTTGGAAACCCTCGATCAGGGAAGTGTGCATTTAAGCATGACTGCAACCCTACAGTAAGGGCATAAAACCCTAGTAAGCAATGAATCTACATTAGAGGTTTTGAAGATTACATCAGAAGACATACTTTGACCCTCACTTTAATCAGGCTCGATGAATGTCGAGTTCCATTCTCAAAGCAGGCTCAACACAATTATCATCATGCTTGGGCAATTCACCCACATCCTTATAGAAAGGACATCAACCCAACTTTATGTTATCAGCTATCTAGCTATAGAGGACACCTCATCCTTTTTATTCTTGGACATCCCAACATCCAAGACATTTTAACATATAGCAAACTCCCATCTGAACAACATTAGCAAGCTCTTATCAGAAGGACACAATATTGACATCTGAGCAGTAAAAAGTCAAGATTGAACATTTGGACGTCTCAACATCTCAACATCTCACAAAGTTTAGAGGGATCTGGCTATAGGTCTTTAGGCTTAGAATCCACCAAGTTCATTAGAACTTGGCTACAGGCCTTCAGGTTCTCACTCCACCAAATACAAGACCTTTAGATTGATGAAAGGTCAAAATTAAGACCGCTAGACTAAGAACCACTAGACCGGTGAAAAGTTCGCCAAACTAGCGAAAGATTAATATCAAGATCCGCTAGACCACCGAAAGGTGCATGACCTAAGCCTGCAAGCACATGGCTGTTGTAGTTTAGTAAAGATATCGTTCCCATGAAGACCAATTGTAATCTATTGAGTTTTGTGCTATAAAAAGTGCTAAGTAAGCAATTTCAATAGAGAGTTGAATAACACTATAACCTTCTTAGAAAATTTAATCAATTAAAAACATCTAGGGATTTGTTTCACCTTGTAAAGATGTGGATCAATGAAATATATTATGTACTTGATCTATAATGGGAGATTGAAAGGGGGTGCAATCGCATTTAGAATTCAATCTTCTTTCGAAATAAACTGAATTGCCTAAACTAACGAATCATTCTTTTAAATGTCCTTATTTAGTCTGAGTTATAGATTTTTGATCGCTAAAGGGGTCTTCTGAACAAGCGAATCTCTTTCAAGTGTTACGAAGTCAAATCCTATGTTGTCAATCAAATAACACATTTCACCTTTCAGTCCTTTACTTAACTATTTAGAATCAACAAATGAATTTTGCCAAAATTCAATCACAATAATTTTACATACAAGATAGAATTCAACCAATCCCAATCAAGAACAAGTACAACTAAATAAAAATGAGAGATTCTAAACAATACTTGGCTACACAATCCCTAGATTGAGAAAACTACTCGCCCACGTTTGAATCAACAAAACTAAATAGAGTTTGAGAGACAAAACTTAGTACAATTGGAGATCCTTTAAGGTTCCCAACTTTTTAAGGGCTCCCAAACAGCAAGCACTTCTTCAACACTGACACTCAAAACTACTAAAAATCTAAGCTAAACTTAGAAAAAATGGAAAAGAATGGAAAAACTAGAGAGAAGGAGTTCTTTTTTTGCTGTGTGCGTCTTCTGTACTGCAAAAATGGCCCTATTTAAAGAAGAACACGATCAACCTTAGCCATATGATGAGGAAAAATGAACAGGCTTGCAATTATGGCCTCACCACAGACAGTCCGTGGTGAGCTCTGTCTCGATAATCTTCTATTCTTTCTTCCTTCCACAGGCATAGTGACTTGGGGGTGTCCGCGGGAGGTCAATATACACTCAATTATGGTCAATTTTGGGGTAAAATAGTCCACAAACCTGCAAAATATAGAAAAGAACCATACTTGAGCGTGAACCGAAAAAGGAGTGCATAATGTAGCAAAAAGCACATAATTCTGCCTAAAAATGGCACAAAATGACCTCAAAATAGAGTGCACTTTAAGGATTTATCAATTCCCTAAATCAGCGGAAGGTTAACATCAATTCGGTTGGCTCCTGGCACAATGGGACATTTCAACCACATAGTTGGCTTCTAGCACAATGGGATACTTCGACCGTGTCACTGGCTCCCTGTATAACGGGATAACCGCTGGCTCCTAACACAACGGGACATCTCACAATCGCTATTCTTAGCACAATAAGACATTTCAACACTGTTGGCTCTCGACACAATGGGACATCATCGCCCACCATCACAGTGAAAGTTGGCGTACGCCAAATCTCAGAACCCTCGGTGGCTAGGTTTGGATTTCACATCATCAAACACCGTCACGACGAGAGTTAGCAGATGCCAAATCTTAGGACCCTTAGCGGCCAAGTTTGGATTTCAAATCATCATCCATCGCCATGAAAAAAGTTGGTGGACCCTAAATCTAACGACCCTCAGCAGCCAGGTTTGGATTTCACATCACCACCGTCACGGCGAAAATTAGCGAATGCCGAATCTCATGATCCTCAGCGACTACGTTTGGATATGACATCATCACTACCAAATAGGCTACTACAAGTAAAGACCTTTACTTTGACCTTCACCTTACTCTAACTAGGCCGAAGTGGGGGCTAACTGTAGACGCCTAAAAATGGTGTCTCATTTTTAATTTTCTTATGATGAAAATTATACCCCAACTTGTATGCATGGGGCTCTAGCAAAGTAATCCTTGATCCGAGTCTAGAAAAGAAAACAAAGAAGGAAAAGCAAAAGGCTAATAAAGCCCAAAAGGCCCAAATAAGCCCAAATGGATAGTGTTCGATGTGCAGTTAAGATCCACTCTAGGGAACATAAAATTATTGTGTTTAAGTATCAATATTCTTCATTGAACAAACTTTCTAATGGCGTATTATGCACCACAACAAGATAAGCAATGCAAGAATAATAAGTCGAATACTGGGGCATATGCTGAAAACGACACCTATGAACTCTTTTGCTTATATCTTCTTCCATGCTTATCCAAAAATTATAGAATTGATGTTATTAGAAAATAGACTCCATAGGCTCTTAAGGAAAAAAAAAAAAGAAAAAGGAATCACTAAAAATAGAGGTCGGATGACCAAAACAAGTTGGAGTCCAGCTTCTGCCCTAAACCTCCCAAGAAATGGGCCCGGTTCCTTAATAGGGAACCAACTGACCTCCTTAATTTTCCCTCTGTCTGAGTCCTTTTCTATCTAAAGTGTGTTTAATTAATTAGAATCCTACTTGGATCAATTCACTTATTTAGATTAACCTTAATGGGACTAAGATTATGTCTCTCTCCCCTAATCGATTCAGACTATATCCTCAACCATTATAAAAAGGGGCTACCCAAGGTTTAGAGGCATCAGAAAATTTGCATCAATCAGGCATCAGTTCAACATCAGCTAGACATACGACATTATCATTGTGAGAGAATTGAAAAATAGTGAGAGATTTCTGGTGGAGTAGTTCTAGAGATTAGAGAGGCAAAATCCCAAGTGAAATACTTAATACATCGAGAGCATTATGAACAAGAGTTTGGTTTCATCATTAATAAGGCGTCATTTTACTGGGTTCCTAGGTAAATGAAGTAGATTATCCTAAGGGCGCAGTTTCAATCCTTTCACTATGCTTTCACCTTGTTTCTTTTTGATTTTGGTCTCAAATTGCCAAACATGTAATCTTTAGGTAGTTCCCTATCTGCTGTAATTATTTACCTTATTTCACACTAAAACTTGTACCTTTTTGCATTATTTAATGTGATTCATTCTAATATGCTGCATGATTGTGTGATACTGTAATTAAAAGTTTGATTTCTCATATTGCATAATAGAGGTCATTAGTGACGACAAATGATGATATGATGTGTCCCATCACATCATTGTACATTCGTCTCCGAATCTATATCCTCAGTTTGACACTAAGGATTCAAGTCGGTTCCCACACTAAGGATTACTTGAGGTCCTTTTCAAAACCTTTTTGGAGCAAATCAGTTGTCCGTATCGATGTCCCTGCGGTCCTCTCTATCATTTATGTTCTGCCTCAAAAAGGAATCCTGGTTTGTATGTTTTTTCTAAAGATCGCTAGCGACTCTACTGATTCATTTTGTTGGTATCATATTTTTACATTTATTTTATTTTAATTTTATTTTTAGGTAGCAGAGTTTTGATCGGAGATAGTATATTGTCTGGACCAGGATTAGGGCTCTGTACTGGCTTGTGGGTCCTGGATCAGGCTAGCTGGCCACCACTTGGATCAAGCAGTAGCTACAGTTAAGGATCAGACCAGGCAACTAAGCCTGATTTTGGCACAGGAATCCGGTCGGGTTCCTGAATTAGAATCCTGGTCCACTTCCCTGGTCTAGTTTTAATTGATCTGCTAGGGTTTAGATTTCTAAAAAAGGGCAAAAAATGTTGGTACGTAGTTTAAAATAAAATAAACACCAACAAACAAAGTCAAATCATTCGTGTGGAATGACGAATTGGGATAAGTCCCCTGAGGTAGTGGGTCCTTATAAGTAGTCCATCATAGGGTTGGGGGGAGGGGAAACTAAGAAGAATACTATGAAAAAACCCCAAATTCTACTCAAAAATCTTGGAAGGAGAAAGATAGTAGTTTTGATGTGAAAGAGAAAGACACGGAGGACGATGTGAAAAAAACACATGGAGTTCAGTGTTTTCGAATTAGAAAAGGAAGTTAATTACTGGCTTTGTTTATAACTAATTTTCCCCTATAAGTAAGGGTTGGGGAAGGGTGCAATAAATAAACTAATTTTTTTGGGCCATAAAGGGATCTTGCACTACAAAAAAACTTGCTTTCCTTCACATTTAATTTTGCTAATAACCACACTTACAAGTGCAGAAATAGCAGTTGCCCACACTTATGCTAAATGTAGAGAAGTTAAGTGTGTGGAAGTATTATCCACACTTAGTGTAAATGCGAGTAGAGCTATATTTTTTACATTTATAAATGCAGAGTAAGAACTAATTACTCACAATTTATGTGTGACCATTTTACGCTATGCCCACTCTGGAAGATGCAAGAAGTCATAATTTTTCCCACACTTAAAAGTGTTATTAGTATTGTCTTAGTTTTTGAAAAAATAATACTAGTAATTAATATCAAACTTATTAAGTTAAAAATAAAACAATTGGATACAATTGTTCTTTTTTTAATTAACAAGTTTTATACTAATTATCAACGTGCATCACCCTGCATAGATGAATAAAATTAACAAACCAACAAATTAAAGTAGATCAAACATTAATTAAATAAATTACATAGTAGTGTCGAAAAAATTAATTGTAGACGCAGCAACAAAGACTAAGGTAATCAAAACTAAATATTCTTACATTGTTTTAAATCCATCCTCCTAATTTTGTTGTTGTAGGTAGTTGATTGAATATTTTGTTGCTCTATATACTACTTAAAACTACACTTTGAAAACATGCCTAAAGTCCAAGAATATATAAAAAAATATCCATCTCTGTTTTCTTCACTGAGAGATGTTAACTCCAGAAATGCAACCTGTTAGACAATTGAAACACAAAAAAAATGAATTATTAGAAATTAAGATAACCAAAGAGATTAACAAAGACGTAGACTCAGCAGAATCAAGTTTAAAGACGCACAACAGAGTTCAACCAACTATAGAACTACAACGGAGTTGAACCTGCAAGAATGGAACCACAATCGAGTTTAGCTAACAATATATAGAACCTAGGTGAGTTCAACTAACAATAGAATTAACCATAATTGAGTTCAACTAATAATACAACCACAACTGAATTCAACCAACAATAGAGCTACAACCAAATGAGTTCAACCAATAATATACTCCAATCGAGTTCAACCAATAATAAAACCCAAGTGAGTTAAACGAGCAACAGAACCCAATTGAGTTCAACAAACAATAAAACCATTAGTTCAACTAACAAGAGAACTCAATTGAATTCAACCAACAATCGAACCAACTGAGTTCAACCGATAATAGAATCCAACTGAGTTCAACCAATAATAGGACCCCAACGGAGTTTAACTAACAATAAAACCCTAAATGAAAATGAATAGCATACTCTTACTAGGTTGCTGAACAATAGCGAACAACTTTTCGTAAAGAATCTTGCTAAGTAACTCCTTGTCTACCTTCTTTTTACCCTCAATATAAGCCTACAATAAATGATGTTTTATTTTTAGACTTAGTTAATCCAAAGTAAACGACAAATCAAACCTTAAATGTAAGAATATACAAGCATTAAAATAGGCTTCCAAAGGCTAGAAATAAACATATATCCAACTCAGAACTCACTGTATGTTAACTTTACAACAAAATGTGACTCCTCTGTACCAAAGCCCAGAAATGCATTTGAGTACTTCTCCTCTAGAACATCCCTCTTTCTGAGCAGCTTCATTCCAAAACAATCTGTCTACAACCTGATGGGAGTATTATGTAAAAGTAAGAGATGTTAGCTTTAGGTGATGTTTCTAATCAAGTACCACTACTACTTGGCTTGTAAGTTGTAACAACAATCAATATACTTGATGGTGCGATCAAGATCAGCAACACAATACACAACATGCAGGAATCTTCTCATGTCCTTTGGCCATTCCAAAAGTTCAGCACTAAGAGTAGCAAGTCCACCCTTAACCATTTCCAAATAGCTTCACCTGAACTGTTTCAGGAAAATGCTAAGTATCAAACTATCCAGAAAATTGACAAAAAACTGAGTCATTCTCCTTCCAGAACAAGCCGATTGGTTCTCATCATGTACTAAACGCAGAAGTAGGAATGGAAAACACAACTATAGAACCCATATCCATAAAGGAGGAAGTTATTCTTCCTCTTTCATCAGCATAGACTGTACAAATGCACGTAACTGCTCACCATTGAAGAGGTTGCTATTAATCAAACAATTATCAGCACTTTTTTTGGGGGAATACAAATTTTACTGCAATGGATCCAGGCACAGGGCCCCGATTAACATAGTATAATAGAAAATTCTTTTTCCAAGCAAACTTGCATAAAAACTTATGAGGGACCCCAATACCTCTTCAAAACAAACAATAACTAGCTTGATTATGCACACTTTTACAAACTACTTTTGTCAATGCTATGGTTGAAATCAGCACAAATGTACCTGTAGATTCAAGAAAAGCCATGTGATTAACAAGGTAACACCTTCACTGTCACTTCTGCTCAGAGACAAAGTGAACCATCGTAGTCAAGCCCATAGACCTAACAAGCCATTTGCTAGACTTGTGCAAAGGCACCAACTTGCTACCCAGAAAACAAACGATTATCCTCTTTATAATTAATCAAGAATTTTTGGCAATTGGGTTTCTTTCTATGTCTCTATCTCATAGATTGATATTTACCTCTTTTGTTTTTAATTAGGTTCAATAAACTTTTGAATCAGTTTAACCCACATGAAATCTATGAAACAGATGGAGGCGACAAACTTGGGCTCAATGATTCAAGTTGGGTATTTTGGATTTCTTTGCTTTAAGATTCTAATTAAGATGAATGGCTATTGTAAACATTTGTAGTGAAGAAGTAGGAGGCAAATTGGGCAACAGGTCCGGGGTTATCAAGATACGATTTAATGGGAACTCCATATATATGAATATAAGTGAATTATACAAGTTAGGCAAAATACAGACTAAAATTATTTAATTCACAGAAGATTTAAAGAAATTAAAACACTAACCTTACAACCTAACCGATTTGATATCTTTAAGAAAGATGTGAGGCTACTTCGTTCGAAAACCCAAACAGAATAGACGATGGAGGCGACTGAATCAGTAGACTGCTAATGAGGAGGGATATGGGCACCAATTCTTTAAATAGTAGATGCAAGGAATGATAGAGTAGCTACGAAACATCTATGGATAAGAGAGAAGGAGATAATTGAAACACAGAGATGCGACATAGGTGATATGCCAGAGAGACGATGGAGACGAGAATTAGGGCTCAATCAATTTATTGGATTCTAATATATTTTATTTTCCTTTTTTCAATAACATTTTTAATTGATAACACAAGAATGTTGTGCTTATGCTTTAGTGGAAAATTTGTGGAAGTTTTTAGCTAATAATTTGTGTAAGAGGATAGTTCCTCAAAATTCTGTCATATTAGCCGCTTGCAATATTTGCAAGTATGAAACTTTTTAAAATTGTCAAAAAATTAGTGCCATAAACCCCCGTTGTTCTTGTAGGGGGGTAGGCGGGCAAAGTACCCGCTAAATCTTCCATATGATAGTTTTATTTTGATAGATATTTGGGTATGTTTTAGATTGTTTGTTTGATTCATTTGGCTAATATAGTTAGATATAAATATTGAAATACTTTGTACAAATTACCTCATTAATATAATAAAAAGTAATTATAAAATCTCTTTTCAATTCCCCACACTTATTAAGTATAGGAATAGGTGCATAATTTACCCACACTTGCTAAATGTGGAATTAAGAAAACTACCAAATCTTATCATTTTTCTCCCCACACTTTAATTAAGTGTGGTGATACAAATGTGGGAGGATGGATTATTTTTTGTAGTGTTGCCTTTATAAGTATATATACTATAGATCAAAAAAAGTACTGATAAGTGGAGAAAGAAGGGAGAGAAGGTTTTGTCTGTGTGCCAGGAATAAGGGGGTATATTAGTTTAACATATAATAAATTCCCCCGAAACACAGGTACCCAAGAGGACACAGGGGGCTGAATATGGGGGTGGAGGAGGGAAAACTAAGGGTGTGTTTGGTAGGGGAGAAAATATTTTTCAGGAAAATCAAAATTCTATTCTCCGTTGTTTGGTGCAAAAAAATTCAGAGAATAATTTTCATAGGAAATCCTTTTTCCAACCAATAGTGGAAAATATTTTCCAACTGTGAGACAAGAGAAGTTGATTGCCCAAAAAAAACAATAGGGCTTATTTTTTTTCCATCTCAATCATTCATATCTCTCCTCAGTCTACGTTGTTTCACTTGACATTCCAACTGAAAGCTTCTTCCTCTCTTTCCTCACTCCATCTCTCTCCTCACTCTGTGTTATTTTGCTCAACCTTCGAACTAAGAGCTTCTTCCTCTCTCTCTTTTTTCTCTCTCTTCACTCATGGAGGCTTTAAATCGATGAAACCCTAACTTATCAATCTCAAGTTTGTGAATTTTGCTCAGGTAATTTTTTAAATTTCAACATCTACTGTAGATTTGTATTTTTGATTCAAATGTTTCATCAATTTGCTCAAAAATTAGAGGTTTGATCCAATTGCAGGGATTTTAGGGTTTGAGCAGGAGATTTTGGGGTTTGCTCCGAAATTCAGGTGCATTTACTCAAATTGACTCAGGTAAGTCACTGATCTTACTATTTCTACTCTTCTTTGAAGGAGATCTTTCGTTAAGGGTTATGGTGGTGGGGTTATCTGCCGTGTTAAGGGAACTTACTAGCTGTTGAAGTTGAAGGTTTACTTTTTGAGTTTGGGAATGTTTTGTTTTTCAGTATTTAGCTTAGAGATAGTTTGCAGAGGTTAATTTCAGGGCTCGAACTAGGAGTCTCGTTTTGTCTTCTCAAGGTTGAAAATGGCACACATCTAATGATTTTGGACCCCCTTAGTTATTCTCTCCTTCCGTTATGCTTGAATTGTTCTAGTTTGGTGTACAATCATGAGATGGCAACAGATTAGTTGCTGGCTATTGAAGTTTAGTGTACAATCATGTTTAATTATCTATTCATATACCAATGATGTCCTTGGCCAATTTTTCTAATTGCATAGCTAGAGAAACAACTATCTATGCTTTTTGGTTTTCTAGCTTTGATTCATGCTATGTGATTCCATAAAGTTGGTGTTTTTTGGTTTTATTTCTAATTGCACATATCTATGCTCATGGTAGCATATCTGGTTAGCTGGGAAATTTTGTTAATTACATAGTACTCTATGAGTGTGAGGTGCTTTTACTTAAGGCTGTTATGTACTTCAATATTTTTAAAACATATGATTGGATAGTAGGAAGTGATATCTGTTCACCTTATGGCAATGTTAGGCCACACGCCAGCAATAATTATTGAGTCAGCAGTTGGTCTACTTTAGTCGTAGCATGTTTTGTTTCATTTGTTCTTTTGATAGTAATACTTGTATTTTTTATCATGGGATTTTCTAGATGGATGATCAATTAGAGGAAGAAGCCTTGGTGATTGCTGTTACAAGTTCTTGTTTAGACACTATTTTTGTTAAATACTATGAGAGAAAAGAAGTTGAAAACGAAACTGAAATGTCTCAAATCTCATGTCAACCTTATGTCAATAGAGACATCGATACAGAAAATTACATCAATAGTTTGCTATTATGTGGGGATAGACATTGTATTGACCAAATTCAAATAAGCTTGATGGCCTTTTTCAGATTGTGTGAAGGTCTTCAAAGGTAGGGACTTCTTGCGAGCATTGTGAATATGAGTGTTAAAGAGCAAGTTTTGATGTTTCTACACCTAGTATGCCATAATGTGAGGTTTAGGGCAATCGAAGGGAGATTTTTTCCGTTCCACTTGGGGTATTCATACTTATTTTCACATAGTTCTTCAAGCTATCTAAAGTAGTATTTGGAGTTTGTTGGCCCTCCTAACTCCTCTATCGTTTTGATGATTATCAACAACTCTAGATTTTATCCATGGTTTGAGGACTGCATAGGGGCTTTAGATGCAACTCATGTACCTGCTTTTAGGGGTGTTCATCGAACCAAATCTGAATCGGACCGGCTCGAACTGGGTTGGACCGAGGACCAAATAAGAGAGAAATTATGTACCGTAGACCAGATCGAATAAGTCATGGACCGGACAGGGACTAGACCAAAAAAAGTTGGACCGAACCGGACCAGACCGAATTGTAATACTAGCAAAATTCGAAACTTGGATAACATCAAAAGTAGATGTTTTTACAATATGAACATCTTATATTTAATTCAATATGGACCATTTCAACATATTTCCATCATGAAACAAACAATCAATATTCTTGAACATGTGAGAAATTACAAGTCGTAAAAGAAAATTCAAATTGATCAAGTAAAAAGCTGGTTTTCAAACTTTTTTAATTCTGCCCTTGATCCCGACAGGTGGAGTGGACCAGATTGGACTGGACCAAAGATCGAATAAAAACATTATGGACCGTGGACCAGACCGAATTCGTTCGGGCCGGTTTGATCCAAGCTAGTCTTCTGTCTGGTCTGGGTTTGGACTGAATAATAAACAGCCCTACGTGCTTCTATACCTGTTAGAGACCAAGATAAATACAGTAACAAAAAAGGAGGGTTGTCTCAAAATGTATTGGAAGTCGTATTTGTAGATGACCTAAAGTTTACATATGCGTTGGCTTGATGGGACGGATCGACACATGATTCTAGAGTGTTGAATGATGCACTTATAAGAGGATTTCAAGTTCCAGAAAGTAGGAATTGACAACAACTATGTTTGTTTAATTTTCTATTGTTTGAATATACTACGAAGATTCTATTCAAAGTTTTAACCTCTTGCAGGAAAATACTTTTTAGTTGATACTGGGTATGCCCTTCGGAAGGGCTTTCTTCCCCCATATAAGAAAGTTTGCTGCCATCTAAAAGAGTTTAATGAGAACTCCCCTCCAACAAATGCTAAAGAGTTATTCAATTTACGCCACTCTTCTATGAGAACGACTGTAGAAAGAGCATTTGGTGTCTTGGAGAAGAGATTTCGTGTGCTAGACGCAGAGCCATTTTGGGATTTCCAAACACAAGTAGATGTTGTCCTTGTTTGTTGTGTGTTACATAATTTTCTTAAGGCGTCGATCCAAATGACCAAATTATGAGGGAAGTGAATCCAAAATTCTCATCTAATATGCAGAGACAAAGAATGTCATAAAGAGAAGAGAGAGAAGAAAATCAAGCTTAGAAAACAACATGGGATGCTATAGCAAATGCGATGTGGCAAAATTATTAGTCTTGTCGAGTTTCCTAGTTATGAGAAAGTTCTAATGCAATTATATGCCTCTATGTTGGTGTTTCTGTCAGAATTTTTAGGATTTAATGTTTTGACTTGGACTTACATTTAGGTTTAATGCTGTAGCAGAACAGTATTTTGTTGTTGACATGTTCTGGATGTAGTTTTACTAATTGCCTTCCTTGTTGTTGTACCCATGTTCTACCATAAGGTTTTTTACGTTAGCTAATGTTATTATCTCTTGGTTGAGTTGCTACCTTTTATAGCATGGTAAAAGGTAAAATGAAAGAAGTCAATGTAAAGAAGAAAACTCAATTTCAATGGTCGAAACCCATGTCAAAGTAAATGTTGACGTTTTTGGCCAATGAAGTTCGAAAGGGAAATCAACGAAACAACTCTTTCAAACGTTACTCCAACGTTGTAGCAGCAAATTCCATATTGAAGAAGTTTAATGTCAAATGCTTGCTTGAGCACATAGATAATCATCTAAAGACAGTGAAAATGCATGGGCTATCATATCTAAACTTAGAGACAGAGAATTCAATTTTGGGTGGGATGACAACCTGAAGATGATCACTATATCACCTACTGAGTACAAAGTATACTGAGGTATGTAACGCAGTTCACTATTTATGATTTTTTTTTGTCTTTATGGGCTATCTGGGTTTGTCATGAGAGCATCGATTTGTCTTCTGTGTAGCGTTATATTTTAAGGGTATCAGCTGGCAAATTTTGGTGTTAGTTCATTGTAGGTGGTGGTTCAAGTTTTTAGAGATTAGTCTCTAACTGATCCGTTTTCTTGACTATAACTACAACTTTTAGAAATTTGTTGCATTATTGCTCATGAAATGCTATTCAGTATTTGTTCATTTATTTCAAAATTTGGGTTTTTTACCTATGAGTCCAGCTTGATCTTATAATTAGATCTTATAATCCAACTGGGTGTTAGTATGTTTGATGTGGGTAGTACTCAAGGTTGCCCCAGAGTGCCACAGTAGGAGCAAATTTGGTTGCCTTTGGAAGAATTTGATCGGTGCAATTTGATCTAGAGGTCCTACTTAGTTCACTTATTCAGTGTTGAGTGATTGTTTAGCTTTTGAGGACATCAGCCCAAGAATAAGCTAGGGCAACTGTTTCCATTTGTTATTAAGGTGACAGTTGATCAGCTCTGCTGTTATTACTATTCAATCTTTACTAGAAAGTTTGCATCTTCTCTTGTTGAGATTAGGTGTTGGGAGCTAACTGTTTAGATTCAATCAAATTTTAAGGTTGAGTTATAGTTTCTTGTTATCATTTCTAAGGTGGTCTACACTTTGTTTTGGTACTTGAAGTGCTGCATTATCATTCGTTGCAGAGTTTGATGTTCAACTTCAAGATTATTCCTAACTATCTGAATTTTGGTGGAAAATCATCACTCTTCAACAAGAACCAAGACCAGTTCTTAATCTGAGGTTGGATAGCAAAATCTGAGTGCTATTCCTCCTACAAGGCATGCAATGAGGTGTAGGGAATCATGTCTTGTGTAAGCGGATGCAGAGGCATACTCTTTGTGATCATATGGTTTAATAAGTTGTTGTTTAATGAGTAGGTGAATTTGATATGGTTTTGTTTTTTTAGATTTTGTACTTGTTTGTGAGTAGTCGGATTTGATTTGGTTTAATAAGTTGTTATGATATGGTTACTTCTTATTCTACTGTGATCATATGCATTCTGTTATGATATGGTTCACCAAGTTGTTTAACAAGCGAATCCAACTCTTGAGAAGTATCTAAATAAGAAAATTGATATATATGATGAAATGGCCATTGGATTTGATATGGTTCAATAACTTGTTATGATATGGTTACTCCTTACTCTACTATGATCATATGCATTCTGTTATGATATGGTTCAATAAGTTGTTGTTTAACAAGTGAGTCCAACTCATGAAAAGTATGTAAACAAGAAAATTGATATGTATGTTGAAATGGCCGTTGTGGTTGGAAAGGATATCGCTCGATGAAGGGGTCCCAAGTAATTTGATGATGTTAAGATCCACTCACATAGAAATACGACAAATTTGGAAGAGAAGGATGATGGTGACAGCGAGTTTATGAAAGACAATGATAAACAATCAACTTCAAGTGCGCCTTTGCAATTAAGAAAACGTCAAAAGAGGACACGCCACGATGATTTAGAACTTCAAAATATCTCCACGCAAATGGGAGAAATCGCATTGGCTCTACCAAAGATATCTAAATCCAAGCTCGACGTCGACCTTCTTGATCAAGAAGTGATGAAAACTGTTAGCTTAGCCTATTAGTACTAAACTGTTGCAAACTATTATCTTAGGAGATAGTTTTTCCTTCTACAGAACAGCAAAAAATGAAGTGAAAAGAAAATAGTTTTTCATTCTACCAAACAATAGAAAATGTAGATGGAAAATCATTTTCCTCGGGGAAACATTTTCAATGTTTTCCCGAGGAAAATGATTTTCCCCTCTACCAAACACTGCCTAAGAAAAATATTATAACAAAGCCAAAATTTTACTAGGCAGGTTTGAAAGGAGAAAGATTGTAGTTTTGATAGGAAATGAGAGAGATGAGAGGAACATTGAAAAACTACGCGGAGGTTAGTGTTTTAAGGTTGAGAAGGAAGTTCATTGTTGAATTTGATTATGACTAATTTACCCCATAAGTAGGGATTAGGGAAGGATAAAATTAAAAAACAAAAATTTGTGTACTATAAAAGTCTTGACTTTATAATAAAATAAAGTACTATGAAATTTGGTTAAAGATGTGCATTGATTTACGATGGGATTGAAGACTGAACAATAGCAATGCGGGGGATCGAAATCGGGACTGTTTAATAAGATGATTGGGCCCAAAGAGCACTAGTTCGAGGAAAAGCCCAATCGTTTAGAGCGCTTGGGTGATATTAGCAATGTGGGCTATGGTGTACATAGTTGCTAGTCTAAAAATGTTGGTAACAACTTGTGTAATTTGTTGGACGAACAAAATTAGACAAAGATTAGCATGACTCACAGAAGAGACACACTAGTTTTGACTAACTTGTTAAATTAATTTAAGCATGAGCTAAGAAAAGAGAGGGAAGAGTCACAAATGCATAGTCACTCATTGATTCACCTATTTTGTATCTGATTTAGATTGTGGAGTAGCTCTTCATAATACCCCAACTCCGAATCAACCACCAAAACACCATCAGGTACCACTACACGAGCTTACCAAATATAGCAAAAGACAACCCATATGGACCTATCGTCATCAATCTCCTACCATAAGGTACACAACCCATATGGACCTATTGTCAAAATACCACCAAAACAATTTAATTACATAACTCAGAGTCCTAAATAAATTATTGAATTAATTGTAAATTAGTTATGCAATCTTAGGGGACTTTGAAAAAAGCATTGGAGCTATTTTAACATTTGATATTTGATTTGTCCATCTTCTTAGTTATGATTATATTTATGAAAATACACATTATTTAATAACTGATGCACATTTACATGTTTTATCAATGAACATTTATAAGATTTGGTGATGACCATTGCTCTAGGATATACATTTGCTAGATATAGTGATCAACATTTAGTTTGTCAATCTCCAATGTTATATTAAGTTCCAAAAATAAATCATTTTTATTTTTTATTTAATAATTGATTACCATTTGTTATGTTATCAATGAACATTTATAAGTTTTAGTGATGAGCATTGTTCCGGTAATGGTTATACATATTTAGTTGTTTAATTTGTACTTCCAAAAAAAATCTTGAAAATTATAAAATAAAAGACAAAAGATTAAGAAAAAAAGTAGTATCACTTTGCTAGAATGCACTTCTTAAAGTATTATGGACCAGAGTCCGTAATATACAGACCCTGTTTAGTAAACAACTGTTCGCTGTTAGCTGTTTGTATTAGTTGTTAGTTGTTAGCTGTTTGAATTAGTTATTTTTATTAGTTGTTTGAATTAGCTATTTTTAGACAAAGTGTTTGGTAAAAATTAGCTATTTTTAAAAAATATATTGGTAAAATTTCATTTATGCCCTTATTTATGAATTAGTTTTTAATAAAATACATGTAATTTTTCAAAATTTATGGACAATTATGTCATTTCCACAAAAAGCTCTCATCAAAAGGCTAATAGGAATAGCTTTTTCAAAAATAGCTTTTTGGAGCCAAATAACTATTGCAAACAACTCTTTACTGTACCAAACACTCTTTACCTGTTTGACTTGGTCAAAACAGCAAAAATTCTCCAAAACAACTATTTTTTCCAAACAGCTGTTGTTACCAAATAGCCCTACATACTAATGATATGTTGGCTTAACTTAGAAGTCACGCGGTGAATACCATACCAATTAATCAATTATGCTTAGACTTGTCAGTTCGGGGCAAGCGGGTTAAATACGGGTCAAGTGTATTTGGGTTCGGGTAAAATACGGGTTGGGTGTATTTCGGTTTTACGGGTTTTAGATCAACCCAACGAGTTTAGAGTGCCTTTTCTATGAGTTCTTTTTCTTTTTTTAAAATCAAAAATTCTGTATATTTATTACTCAAGATTGTCATTATTTAATGAAAATGCATAATAATTGTAATTTCTCAAAAGAAGATTAAAATTTTCAAACATTTTATTATAATTTATGAACATCTTGTATGGGTGAGTAAGAATTAAGCCCCACTTGATTTTGGGTAGATCGACCCGTACATTGAAAGAAGGTTAATAGTGGGTCGACCATTTATTGGGCGGCCTGTCTAGAGCATTTTAATGGGTTATAGCAGTTTCACCGCTAATAACCTATTTAATGATTTAATATTTTTATTAACTAACCTACCAATATCCAATCAGGTAAAACTTTATTAATGGACTAACCCTAATATGAATAAGGCTAGTCGTTTTTCTACCATTAGTATCATAATTGAAGATTAGTCAAAACGAAAACCAAATAAAATTAAATAAAAGAAGTAGAAAATATTATCTTGCAGTTATAACATCAAAAATTTAAATTATTACAAATTAATTAATTTTAAAAAAATTAGACAGATTTGTTTAACTAACTATATAATGGTATGACTTTTGCATCTTTAATGCTTGTGTTCTTTTAAATTAACTTTTTAAGAAAGATTAGATAGTTATTCCATATAATTTTATGTCTATTTTTAACATTTTTTCATTTAAAAGTTGTGTACGATTTTATTTTCAGAGAATGGAGAAGAAAAAAAAAGGTTATTATTGTTTAATTTGTAAATAGATGCAATAGTTATATAATGTCTTTTCAAAATACTCAATAAAAATGACTAACCATTATTGTTAAAGAGATAAATTAGAGAAACATAAAAAAACTAAGGATATAATGTTCGAGTCAGGTTAGGTTTGACCTGTTAATTTGCGGGTTTTTCGGTTCAGTTTATTTCGGGTTCGGGTCGAGAAAATCGTATTCAAAACCAAAAGTTTTTGGGCATGTTAGGGTCGGGTTTTCAGGTCGGGTCAATTTTTGACAGATCTAATTATGTTTAACTTTGGTTTGTCATTGTGCCAAAGATGGAGGCCAAAGGTAGGTAGCATTTCAACATAATCTAACATTGTAAATAGGATTTTTTCTCTAAAAATAACCGTGTTCTTATCGTTGGTAAATGTCAATTTTCAATTTCAACCAATTTCAATTAACTTCAATGCACTTTATCAACTTCAATAAAAAACATACCCATTTCAACCTACTTCAACCTACTTAATGCAACCCCACTTCAACCAACTTTAACCCACTTCCCACTATTTCACCCAACTTCTGCCTATCATACAAAAAAAATTTAAACCCACTTCAACCAATTTAAACATACTTCAACCAACTTCAACTAATCTCAACCAATTTTCACCCATTTACCAACCCATATTTCCCAACGAAAAGAATAGACCCTAAATGATGAACTTCAAATCTCTTCACAATAAAGGTGGAGGTGAGGTGACAACATTTCAACAGTAATCCAATACTTCCAGTAGCGTTTTGCCTGTAAGATAATAAAAAAACTTCACATCTCTACCAGACTATGGAAGCGAAGGACCAGGGGACCAACTTGAGACTATTCAGCAACCCCGCAAGCATCTCCAATATCAACAATGTCATTAGCCATTTAGATAATGTACAAACAGTGTTAGCTTTCTTAAAGCTCACTTTGAGTTTTTAATATGTTTTGATGAAAGACAAAAAGGGATTAATCAATTGACATATTCATTATATTATAATTAAATGATCTTAATAATTGTTATTGTTTAAATGTGCTATATTTTTGAAGTGGATGTTGGAATATTAATATTACTTAGTTGATTTTATATTAGGTGTCACAATATTTTTGACATTATTTAATATTCAAATTTGAAGGTTATCTTTATGATATTATATTGTGTGATTCAAATTTGAACATAAGATTGTGGAGCTATATTTATCAATGTCAAAGATTTGCTCTTAATATGATAATATCTTGTGATAGAATATCTTGAAAGATTATGCTGCAAATTATGATTGGTTCTAGAAGATTCTCAGCCAAGATATTAAGCCCAAATCAAGAAAAGTAGCCGTTGGAAGTACTTGAGCAAGAACAGAAAAAATCAAGGGCTTAGAATGTTAATTCAAGGCCTTGCAATCAGGCATGGAGATTGGATTTCCACAATATGTGCAATAGTCACTTGCCATATTTTTCTCCACTCTTCTTTACACCTCTCATCCATAAAAGGGGGAAGAGATTTGCAACAAGAAAACATAAGACAGAGCAAGCACTCATTGGCATACACATTACTCGAGAACTTATTGGCATACCTTGAGCTTAAATTTACTTATATATATATATATATATATATATATATATATATATATATATATATATGTTACATTTCATTGCATTGTTCAAGTTAGAATTTGGGTGGGATCATAGAGTTGAAGGTTCAACTCTACCAACGACTTATTGAAGGGTCAACTTATAGCTTGGAACTTAGAGTAGGTGCACTCTAGAGTTGTAATAATCCCTCCTAATAAAATTTGGTTAATCCTAGAGTTAGGGAACTCTAGGAGGGGATTAAGCTTGGTTGATGCTAACCTCGTAAAAAATTACCCGTGTCTTGTCCACGTTTATCTTTCCGCTCTTTATTTCAATAAATTTGCGATATTGATCATCACCCCATTCAACCTCCTCCTCTAGGGTGATTTAACTAGCCAAACCGGGCCAACAATTGGTATAAGAGCTAGTACTATTTTTGTAAGACTTTACCGTCTAATAGTTCGATCACATGGCTAGTTATGATTTTGACTCTGATTGCCCTCCGGTTTTTAAAGGTACTAATTATTTTTTGTGGCAGGAAACAATGAAACGTTATATCAAGCACAAGGGTCTCGATCTTTGGGAGATCATGATCAAAGGTCCAATAGTTATTGAGAAATCGGAAGATGAATATGCTGAAGATGATTTCAAGCAGATATCCAAAAATTTTAAAGCTATAAACATTTTATATTGTGCTCTTACTATTGATATTTATGAGTTTATTTCACATTGTGATAGTGCCAAGGAAATTTGAGAGACTCTTTATAATTCATATGGTACTAATCAAAATGTGGCGTTCAGCGAATTTGTGGCGCAGGATGAAATATTCAAGGAAGGAAACGTTAAGCAAGTTGAGGATCACCAACAACATGAAGAGCAAGAATAGGAAAATGATGATCGAATTCAACGGTTTATACATAATGATGTCAAGCATGGCCAAATTGAGGAATTTCTTGAAAATGGTGAGAAAAATAATGATTCATCTATTCTTCAAAGCGGTAAGGATGAGGTAACATCCATAATTGAATTTTCAAATAATAGTATTTCTCCAAGTTGTGACATTTTTTATGATTTAAATACCACACCGAATTTTCAACTTTTAAAAATTCCTGATTGTGGTGTTAAATCAAGAAAATGTGTCAAGATTGAGGGAAAGAAAAATTTTACCTCATTAATTTTTCTTCCTTCTAACAATTTTGAATCCAAGAAGAAAAGGGTATCAAGATTTGGTTGAGCAACTTCATGCTTGAAGAAATCAAAAAAGAATGCACATGTTCGTGGGATATTATTGTTTTCTCATTTATGTACTAATAATGAATTTTCAATAGCACTTGATCCTCTTAAAAATTTAAGTGGACAAGGAAACATTGGAGCTTTGTAAAGGCATATAGTAAGTTATGGTTTGCCAAAAGTAAAAATAAGGTAAGTTCGTTTGTTTTGTTGTTGCTAAGATTTCAAGGCCCTGAAATACAGTTTAAGGCCTTGAACTGTAGGCATAAACTGAAAATTTTGGTATGATTGAATTAAGGGTTGGATTTTTCTTTTTAATTTCAACAACATGAATATAAACCAAAATTTGAATTCTTACCAAATGGAAGGTGGTGTTATCTTTGCATGATTAATATTGCGTCATATCTTATGCTATTATGTCATGTGATTATCTTTATGCATAAATGATATGTTGTCTTTGATCTCAATGCTTTTGTACGTCCATAATTATTATGATCCCTAATACTTATATTGCTTATTTCTAGAAGAGAAAAATTATATCACTTATTGCATCATTTTGTTTCAAGTCAATGAGCATTAGCCTATGTGATTAATTTCATGGTTAATATTTTATCTCCTATATATTTTTTGTGAGTGCCGTGGATTAAGGGGGAGCATCTTTATATGACATTGATTTATTAAGGGGAAGTTATATGTGTTTGCCATAATTTTTTATAAGCTTCAATTTTTCTTTCTCGTTCTTGGGCTACCTTTTCGATGAAATACAAAAAGGGGGAGAAATATTTGGAAAACTTTTCATGGTGCATCATTCAAAGTTGTATGAATATATTATTTTTATTGGGATTTGTCTTTCATCAAAAAGGGAGAGATTGTTAGCTTTCTTAAAGCTCACATTGAGTTTTTAAAATGTTTTGATGAAAAACAAAAAGGGATTAATCAATTGACATATTCATCATGCTATATATAAATGATCTTAATAATTGTTATTGTTTAAATGTGCTATATTTTTGAAGTGGATGTTGGAATATTAATATTAGTTAGTTGATTTTATATTAGGTGTCACAATATCTTTGACATTGTTTAATATTCAAATTTGAAGGTTATCTTTATGATATTATATTGTGTGATTCAAATTTAAATATAAGATTGTGGAGCTATATTTATCAATGTCAAAGATTTGCTCTTAATATGATAATATCTTGTGATAGAATATCTTGAAAGATTATGCTGCAAATTATGATTGGTTCTAGAAGATTCTCAGCCAAGATATTAAGCCCAAATCAAGAAAAGTAGCCGTTGGAAGTACTTGAGCAAGAACAGAAAAAATCAAGGGCTTGGAATGTCAATTCAAGGCCTTGAAATCAGGCATGGAGATTGGATTTCCACAACATGTGCAACGGTCACTTACCATATTTTTCTCCACTCTTCTTTACACCTCTCATCTATAAAAGGGGAAGAGATTGGCAGTAAGAGAACATAAGAGAGAGCAAGCACTCATTGGCATACACATTACTCGAGAACTTATTGGCATACCTTGAGCTTAAATTTGCTTATGTATATATATTACATTTCATTGTTTTGTTTCAGTTAGAATTTGGGTGGGATCATAGAGTTGAAGGGTCAACTCTACCAACGACTTGTTGAAGGGTCAACTTGTAGTTTGGAACTTAGGGTAGGTGTACTCTAGAGTTGTAATAATCTCTCATAATAAAATTGGGTTAATCCTAGAGTTAGGGAACTCAAGGCGGGGACTAAGGTTGGTTGATGCTAACCTCGTAAAAAATTACCCGTGTCTTGTCCACGTTTATCTTTCTGCTCTTTATTTTAATAAATTTACGATATTGATCATCACCCCATTCAACCCCCTCCTCTAGGGTGATTAAAGTAGCCAAACCGGGCCAACAAACAGCTACTAAAGTATATGCCTAGTGAAGACCGTACGTTAGATGCCAAAGGAAATAACTGGGTTGTGTTTGGTGCACTAAGGCGACCAGGTTATAACTTCTTTTACCAGAGCATTTGCAGAAATAAGAGAAACAAGTTAAAAGCTTTCCATAAGAACCTTGAAGTTCACCTAGGTCTTAAGCTGGTTTCTTTATGCTTCTTTATACTTCTCCATGAATACAACTCAGAAAACTATAAGCTAGCCATTTAGTTTTTAAACAAACTCACCGACTTCTTCAAGGGACATGGATCATTTGATAAGGAGACCTCAGAAGCAAGCTCTTTGCTTTTCAAGAGAAATGGTGAATATATCTAGTCCTCCCCATTAGTTAGTAGGAACAACATAAGGTGGTTTTCTTGTTGTTATTGCGGCGTATATCGTAGAGAGGCCATCAAAAGGTTTTTAACCCACACAACACCCATGGAATTCGTAAGCAAGAATGCTCATAAATAGAAGGTAAACCATCTTCCAATAAATCTAGTTAAAAATCTTAGTCAAATTATATGAGCAAATGTAAGTGGCCAGGCTGTTAAAGCCAAATAAGAACAACCTTCTATGCAATATTTCAGTGGCGAGGAAGAGTAGTGCATCAATTGTGCTATAATATACTGCCTACAATATGTGCATTACATTGCCTTCCATTTAATCTTCTAGTAGTCTAGCAAGCACAGTGTTCTTCCAGTTAAGTTGTTCATACTTAAAACACTAAGAGAAAAGAAGGAACCCCACCGACAGCTCATATCCTTTTGGAAACTTGCAGTCATTAAACAATGTGACTTGAGGCATATTCCTGCTAGACCAAGGCTAATTCATCCTCCTCAATCGATTTGGAGCCTTAGCAGCTCCATCAGAATCAACAGACATCTTTTCTGTCAGTGTGTGGTCGAAATGCAATTCCTTCTTGATTGTTGCCTGAAATGGGAATTACTTCTGTTTTCATCCATTTATTAAGAAGTGAGAATCAATTAGGTCTTCAAAATGGAGAAAAAGTTGAACAATTTGAATTTACTCATTGCATCTTGAATTGTTTTGGAAATGCTAATGAAATGCGTCAGGTCTTCATGATTAACACAGCAAACTACTTTAATCTGCCAAAAATAGTTGATAACAACTAGAGCAAAGAAAATGAAGTCAGGCTTTGAGAGTAGAGTAAAAAATTTTGAATTTTGGAGATTGATTTGGTCCTCAACTGTTGTACCAAAACATAAGGTGTTCAGAAACATGGCAAAATGCTCATAACAGATAAACCATCCCAGCAGGACATTTAGGTATTCCTAATGTTTTTTGTGAAGATAAAAATTGAATCCCAGCTACACCTATATTTTCAATGCGCACACACACACACACACACACACACAGAGAAAGAGAGAGAGAGAGAGAGAGAGAGAGAGAGAGAGAGAGAGAAAGAGAGAGAGATGCAATAAGATTTTTATTTAGAAGAAAATAGATTCAGATCAAACAGCCAAGCGGGTTGAACTGGATGAGAATTAGATGCCTGAGTTGATTTATATAAGGTAAAAGAGAAGCAAATGACAAAGTTAAGCATGGATTGATAAGATGAGAAACAACATCAACTAAAGGTCACAACAAGCAAAGGCAACCCTTCCTAGAAGATTATTATTCCCTATTCTGAATTAAGATACCCTCTTGATTATAGAGGTTCCTTGTAGAGAAATGAAACTGTTTTAATTAATGTTAGCCCCTAGCACCCCCTTCCACGCAAAAAAAGAAAAAAAGAAGAACAGGAAACTTGGACTAACTAGAATCTCCAGAGGTAAAGCTTCTAGCTTGCTACAGTACTGAAGAGAAAGGAAAAAAGATAAGCAAGAATCGAGATTTTATGTCTCGGTGTATTTTCCTCATTCACAACTTATGCATGTACCAACATATAGTACACATGGAATAGAAGAGAACCAAGCTAACCCTAGCCCTAAACATGCTTGGCGGCTAAGCAAGCATATCTTCTAGAAGATACAATTCTACCACAATATGGTGATCACTTAAGGAAATAAAATCTTTATACAATATCATATAGAATAGTATTTATTCTATCACTCTCCCTCAAGTTGGACCATGCGGATTAACAGTGCCCAACTTGGATTGTAGAAAGATGAACTCGTGCTTGCCTAGGCCCTTAGTGAAGATGTCTGTGACTTGATTCTTGAAGAAATGTATCAAGTAACTAATTCACCAGAGAGAAGTCATTCCCGAACAAAGTGACAGTCGATTTCAATATGCTCAACTAGTTCTTTCATGAAATACAAGATTTTTTACAATATGTAATGCCGCCTAATTATGACAAAACAATTGCATAGTATATTTAGCAAATGCCCTCATGGGGGCTAAAAATGATTTAATCCAAATCAAATCACGAGTAATTGCAGCCATTGCTCGATATTCTGCTTCAGCTGAGGAGTGAGATATTGTAGTCTACTAGCTTTTAAACCCATGTTGTACACAATTTGTTTTAAAATTTTAGCTGTAATATTTTTAGAAATATTATAACTAATCTTATAATTTGAATTTTTAAAAATAATAATATTAATATATCTATAATTTATTTCATTTTTTTCTACATTGAAGTAGTTGAAAAGATACTTTTCATTATGATGACTCTAAATAACATATTGTTTAAATTTTTATTTTTAAATAAAATCTTAATAAATGCTTTAGATGACACATGTCATGACCACAACGTTTGGACTCACTTATGCATATATATATATGATGATGATGATGATGATGATGATGATGATGATGATGATGACGATGATTTCTTAGTACTCTATGATATGGGAGATCCTCATAATGTGACAAAATAGACAGTGAGGGACTTTTGGGTGAGAGGGCATACGCCCCAATTTGAGTCACAGAAAGCAACAATATGTAAATTAGAATTACTTCGCAGGAAAATGCCCACCCCATGATTGCCTTTGAGATAACGTAGAACTCGTCGAACAGTCTCCATATGAGTCTCTCGGGCTGCTTGCATAAATTGTGATAGAATATGAACCGAATAGCTTGGCGTGGGTCGAGAAAGAATGAGATAAATAAGTCGCGCCACTAAACGTTGGTACTGTTTGGGATCTTGAAGAAACTTCCCAGTTGCTAGCCCAAATTTCTGATTAGTCTTCATAGGAAATTCTACTGGCTTGGCTCCAAGAAGCCCACATTCTTCAGCGATTTCCAGGGCATACTTCTGTCGACAAAGAAATAGACTCTTTTCGCTTCTTGCCGCTTCAATACCTAAGGAGTATTTGCGTGGAACATAAGGCATTATCATTCCTTGTTAGTATATGCCAAATCATCAACATAAACCATAAAGCCACAAATTTATGAGTTATTTACTTTCGGCACTTTCGACTATGGTGTCTGAATTTCTGAAACCACGAAGTTCAAGAATGAATTTTCGGATCCCCAATGTCTGAAGAAAATGACTTTCTAGTCTTTTTATTGTTATTATTTTGGCCCGAAACTTTTAGAAATTTTCAACTTTGGCTCAAATGTTGCACTTTGAGTAATTTTGCTATTTTTTGGTTTTTTCAAGAAAGATGCTTGTAGTAAACGATTGAACTTCTTATAATGACTTTACTGGTACTAGTTACCAGAATCTACTGCTTATATCATAAATATTATAAATTTTTTTATGATTATAGGCCCACCATGCTTAGTAGAATAATAAAGGTTAATTAGAGAGTTTTGATCATTAACTGAACTTAGTTAGCGTTGGATTCTGGCATTCCTCTAACTTCCAGTTTACAGAGATTGCTAATGTCAACCACACATTCCTTAAATTAGGCACGACATGGATCTGTTTCATTTCCTAGCTCAGACCATAATCATTAATAAAGTTTTATATGTTGTTAAGGATAATGAGACTTTAATTAACAAATCATAATATTTAAGATATAAGGTTCGATTGAATAACGTTCCCTACTGGGAAACTTTTTTATTGAAAACTTGAAAGTGGAAATATCACAACAGAAAGATTGAAGAGGGACTTAAACTATGAAAATCATCAGAGATGCTTACTCATATAAAAATGGACAATCTCGACTTTTCTTTTGCTTAAGTATGCTGAAGTGACCGTGTCCATTCTTAGCACTTAGATTCTCCATTTATAAAGGGGATAGACTACATAGGATGCCCTAATGGCTGTAATACACATTGATATTTTCACATGACTATATCTATCCTCACATGGCTTCAGTAGACAACATTATTTTGACACATGGCAAAATAGTGCAACAATGGATCAATAACTTTTCAGAGCTTTTAATGTTGATAAGTCTAGTCGTCCATATTGAGATTATGCATGCCTTCATCTCCAATTATAATTTTCTGTCCATCATTATTAGGATAATCATCAAAATTTTCATCAATTTCAAGATGCTCTAGATCCCATTTTCAAAATAATTCATGAAGGTATTTCTTTCCTTCATCTGATAACAATTTTTCAGTTCTAATATCAAAGAGATAATCAAAGATGTCTTCTAATGAAGCTCTTTCTACCCTATATTTGCTAAGATCATAATGATAAATAAAAGTAGTGTTCCTGTAATGCATTAGTGGTCTTCCCAACTCAATCAATGCCCACATTTGATAATAAATATTATAAAAACCAATGCATCTTGCTAAAGTAGGATCACTAATTACTTCTTGTCGGTCTGGAAACCAGTCTTGTTGTTGGTCATTGGCATCATCTAAATCGACTAATTGAACAAGATAATGGGCTGGTTTGGCTTTTTTTATTTTCATACTCAATTACTGTGCAATGTACCTCAATGTACAAACTTCTAATGTATGAAATTTTTGTCGGACCTTCTGGAGATGTGAGAATCCAATGGATCATTTTAAACATGCATTGTTGAAAATTAGTCAGTCTTGAGAGGAATAGGAATTTTGCATATGGAATTTCCATGGGTTATGCTACCATTCCATATTCCTAAGCTTTCAATATGAGGTCATATGGAGGGATTGAATTTGCTGGGAATCTAACACCGCGAACTCTAGATCTATCAAAAAAGAAGATTGTAGTACTTCATGATTTCCAAATATGATAAGAGTAATTATGGTAGTAGTCGATACAGGCTGCATACCAGTCATTGAACCATTTTTCTTGAACATGATAACTTATTTTTTCTTAAATATCATAAGGATACCTTAAATAATTCATTGGTAACTCTAAAAACTGAATATTTGTGCTATTAGATAGGTTTAAGACAATATGCCAAAGTGTGATCTGCTTTTTGTATGGAATTCCAAAATATTCATAAGGATTCTACTAGAAGGAGAAACCTGTTCTAGTAGTAATGACATTTTATTTTGGATTTTCACATTTTTCAGCACTGATGATCACCATTGGCGAGCTCTTGAGTTAAACTATTTGCCAGATAATTCTTTGATCCTTGCATATGTTCAATGGAGAAATAAAACTGGTTAAGCCATAATCGCCAATGCAGGAGTCATCCTTTGCATATTTGATAAGTTCTTTTTCATAAAATCAAGTATTCCTTTGTAGTCAGTTTGAATAAGAAACGTTTTTAGGGCTAAAAATATTAAGAACTTTTCAATTTCCCTTATTACTGCAAGGATTTATTTTTTCATCGTGGGATAGTTGGGTTCTGCTCTATTAAAAGTCCCACTGCAATATTTGCAGAGTTTTTCTCATTCTTTGATTTTGAGTACTACACTCTAGTGCTCATTGATAGCATCTGTCTTAAGAATTAGGTCATCTTCTTCATTAGACAAATTAAGAATAGGAAGATTTTTACACATCTTTTTTGAAATTTGAACAATTTTTGAATCGTTAGGGGTCCATGTCCAACTTACTTTTTTCTTAACTTTCTGCTGCAATGGTTTTATCAATTTAACTAAATCCTTAATGAAATCTGAAGTATAGGTAAGGCATCCAAGAAACCTTTCTAATTGGTTCCTATCTTCAATCTTTTTCAGGGAAATTTTTATTTTTTTTAGAATATGCTTTTTGTAGGATGATTTGTCCAGCTTTTATCTCTAGGCCTACAAACTCAATTTCTTATTCAGTATACATGCGCTTGTTCTTACTAAGGATAATACCATGATCAATGCATCTTTGAGTGATAGCTAAGGCATCATCTTTGTGTTGTTCTATAGTTTTGGAAAAGGCAAGGATATCATCAATATAGACTAGATAACAATGATTAGGATCTTTGAATATGTTATCCATTCTTCTTTGGAATATTTGAGGTGTATTTTTAAGACCAAACAGCTAAGACATCATCTGTGTCCTTAAGGGGCACTAAAAGCAGTTAAACAAATACTTCGTTCATCCATTTTAATTTTCCAGTATCCACTTTTGCAATCCATTTTTGAGAGCCAAGACGCTCCTTAAATTCTTTAAAAAGGACTATTTTGTCACGAATATAATAACCATCAAAGACAGTATTATTGTTAAGAATTTGTAATTGATTACCATTATGGCTTTTCCTCTTTTTTCCTCCGCATGATTTCTTCCAATGAAAGCGATACTGGTGCGAGGACTCTTGCTATTCCTGATTAGTCCTTTATCTAGAAGTTCTTTGATTTGTTTATCCAATTCTTAGATATCTTGGTGTGTATACACCATTTGTTTGATTCGAATAATAATGTTAGGATTTAACAAAGTAATCTTTGCAAATTTTTTATCTTTATCCCAAAATTTTAGTGGGTTATTATAGTAGAGTTCTTTGCATAATTGCTCTTGTTGTTCAGTAATTTGCTCTTTAATAGATAACTCAATTAGTGAGATTGTTAGTCCTATTTCACGTTGTGCAGGCATTATCTTCTCACCACGTTGGTAGTGTGTAAACTCAATTTTCTGATGAGTGTAAGCTTTATTTAGTTTATCAATAGAAACTAAGTGACCATTTATTGTGAATAGTATTTGATTTATGGTATGTATACATGAAGAATACAACCTTTGCAAATTATTTCTAAAAATCATATCAAAAAAGCGTTGATCAATAGCCCATAGAATTGGTATAATACCTAGGACTTGTCCTATTTCTATGGATAACCTTTCTATGACCTCTTTGTAGCTCATTATGCTATTATCAGCTATCCTTACTTGTAAAGGATTCTTGGCTTTCTTCCACATGAATTTTGGACGTAAAGATCTTTTTTCAGAATAGACAGAACAACCACTACCAATGCAGGCACAGATTATATCTCTCTAAACATACATTTATTCGGATATGGATGCTATTAAGAGTTGTGCTGGTGGCTTCATAGCATATCTCCATAGTCATATTTTTGACTAATTCATCCTCATAGATTGGCTCACTAACAGTTCTTGTTTTGTATCCAATGACTTTCCTATCTTGATTCATACTTAGGTCTACATTATGTCTTGTAGATTCAAAACTCATTCTACTCATTTCACTAGTCATGCTAATTGTATCATCTTCTTTAAGTTCTTGTTTAGCTTATGAAGACACTTCTCCCCGTTCTTATCTTGTACTTATGCTTCTTAATAATTGGGGTTTAATGGTAATTTTACCATTCCCATCAATTTTTATTACATTTTTCTTATTGATTTTTATGGGATCAGCAAAGCTCGATATCCATGACTTATCAATCTTTAACTCTTGAGGATTAGATTTTATCCTTTGGATTTTTCGCATAGGAGTAGGATTTTCAAATTTTTCTGTCTCTATCATTGTTACATTAGTCTTTGGATCTATAATATTATCTGATTTGTTGATCATTTTCCAAAATATCTTTAGCGGGTATCCTTCACTTTTCATGTCCATCCCAACTATTTTTGTCATAAGGGATAAGAAATTTTTGACAAATTCATCTTTTAGCCTCAAATAACATCCATGTCGACAATTGAATCCTATTGATCCATTACATAAATTGGTCTTAATCCTTGTAATAATTTGATTATGAAATTTGGTATGCCTGATATCACATAGTAAAGCATAAAGATCAACGTCTTCGCTATAATATTGTAATGGAGTAATTTGCACTTGTACACTTCCAACATGGATACATCTGTACTTTCTATTTTTGTTATGTGTAAGGATGTTTTCCCAATTAATGGGATTAACTTCTCCCACATCATATCACAGTCTTTTATCTCTAGGTTTCCTTCCATCATTTAACATACGTACTTACTCTTTAATTGAAAGAATTTTTTTATAGATCATATCTTCCTGAATTATGGGAAGGACCCAAACTCCTTTGTCTTATTTGTTTTCATTATCTACAACAAACTATTCTCCTTGAAGATCACCAAGACTAATTGAATGACTTTCCACCATATGATTGGTTTCCTCATAATCACTCTCGTTATATTCATCTTCTAGCACAATCTCAACTATTCCCCTATTGTTTTTTAGGGCTAGGTGTAGGGCCTCTTCTTCACTAATATAAGTTCAAAATAGTCTAGACTACCCAAGGTCTCTATAAGGTTCTTCCTATTTTTGCATTCATTTGCAGAATGACCCGTTTCTTCGCATGCCCAGCACTTGCAGTTGTTTTTTCCTATAGGACAATATGTGGCATTTCTAAAAAATCTTCGCTTTTTAGGGCTTGGTTTGTTATAATATTTTCTTTTATATTTTCTCTCCCCTTTGCTTGTTAAAACTCTTTTTCTTATAAAATTTTCTTTTCTTACTCTTTTCAAGTTCTTTTCCCCATTGGAGAGGATTATCTCGACAAGTTAGAAATTGTGTCTTCACTTTCTTTTGCTTCTGCAAATTGAGACATTGCTCATTGATCCATTTTCTTAGATAAGAGATACTTGAACCAAGGGTATCAATAACATCTGCTTTTTCAAGCCATGCAATGTACTTTTCATTGATTGTAGAATTGATTAGATATGGTAATTTATCACAAAACATACTAAGATTGGTTTCATTGTGCCTAATTTTGTAATAATATTGACCAAATTTAGCAATATAATTCTCCAAATACCTCGTATCCCATAATTCTATGTTATTAATCTTTCTTCGCCATTCTCTTGCTTTTTCTTCAGAATCAAGTTTAGCTGATATGAATTCAGTTTCAATTTCCTTAGATTTTTTAACATTGAAACTGGCGTTTCCATCATTTTTAATACATCCATCCTCATTTAATGAATTATACCAGTCGGGTACAATGCTAGAAAAACTATGCTTGATATAATTTAGGAAATTTACAGCAGTTTATATAGTATTTAGGTTTAGGACACTATTTGTGTCTCTTTTCCAATGCTTAAATATTTTATTCTCTATTACAAGCTCCATTGATGTTTAAAATGAGTTTGACTTATTGGGGTCAGGCCAATTTCTTCATAGGAAGTGGTTTTCATTGGGATAAACCTAAAGGAAAAGTTAGTTGTACGTCTTACTGAAACGTATTTTGATCCCATAAAATGGGTATTTCTTCTAGAAGGTTCACCAAATTCTTCAGGTTTAGGAATAACATTGTTAACTAGATTATATTCGATTTATCTATTTGAGTTCTTTTCTAATCTCGTTTATTTCATCATCGAATATCATTTTACTATATTTTTTATCCAGTGTCTTTTTAACTTCTTCTAAAAGTATAATATTGAGATTATGTACTTTAATTAGGTTCATCTGCTGATATATTTCTTCTTCTAACTAGACATTATTTGTAACTTCATTATCATGAGATAATACCTCTTGTTTATCTACTATTGCGTTCCTGATTTTGTTTAATTCTTCTAGATTTTGTTCTTTATCAAATATATTCTGTAGTTCTTCAAGGCTAAACTGCTTATACTCAATCCTCTACTGCTTTTTCTGCCTTTTTAGGCGATTTTTCAGTTGATTTTTCTTCTACTTCTTCTTGGATTTTTAAATCATGCAATGGAAACGGATTTTTTTTTTGGGATTTTGGAAAGGATATTTATGCTGAAATGGAGTACTAATACTTAGATTAGATTTTCCATGGTCTCACTGCGTTGATTAAAGAAAGATGGATTGCAGACAATTGCTTCTTTATATCCTCAACTTTAGTCTTAATTTTTACTAATTCCTCTTTTAACTCTAAAACTATATTGGTGACATAGTTTAGTTGAGGTGCTACTGAAATGGTTCCTTCTGGTGAGTGCACAATATGGGAATAATTATGAGCAGCATAAGAAGATGACGATTCAAGTATTAAGCACAGTTAATTAGCTTAATTAACTACTAATTAAACTTAATTATCATAATTATTTTTGGTCGCAAGGCTCTAATACCAGATTAAAGAAGGTTTTGAGTAGTGCTTAAGAGAACATTATCACATGCACAAATTAAAATTTTCGAAAGCAAGTTTTTAAGGATTGGGGTAAGTTTTGCAAATATGAAAATTTTGGGAACTGTATGAAAAGTTCAATAGTGACTTATCCCCCAGAAATTTATTGCATAGTAGTTGAGTTCATCTCCCTAAGTAGCACTAAATTATTGATTTTTTTTGCACATTAACACTGATTTATTTTTTGTTCCCCAAGTAGCGTTAAGTTTACAATAGTTTTCTAAAGTAACACAAGGTGACCTTTTAACCTAGAGTAGTAGGTAACTTCTATGTTTTATAATTTTTTGATAATAATAATAATAATAATAATAATAATAATAATAATAATAATAATAATAATAATAATAATAAGGGGTTGTGGTAATCAGGTAGTAGCAATAGGGGGTTCGGGTGGGTTTTTTTAACAATATATTATTATTATTATTATTATTATTATTATTATTATTATTATTATTATTATTGTTATTATTGTCATTATTGTTGTTTTTGTTGTTGTTGTTGTTGTTATTATTATTATTATTATTATTATTATTATTATTATTATTATTATTATTATTATTATTATTATTATTATTATTATTATTATTATTATTATTAAGAAACACAAGTTACCTACTACTTTAGGTTAAAGGGTCACCTAGTGTTATATTAGAAAAATATTGTTAACTTACTGCTAGTGGAGAAAAAAATACTGACCCAATGCTAGTTTGGCAAAAAAGCAACAATTTAGGGCTACTTGGGGTTATGAACTCCACAGTAGTTCAATGGTTAAGAAAATTCAATTTTATAGTTGCGGGTTCAGAAAATTCGTACACTATACTTTGATGGTTCAGAAAGTAAATAATTTGAAATTTATCACCCTTTTTATATGTGAAGAGAGAATAATCAACATAAGATCTGACAAAGCCATATTCAAGGAGTTTGGAGGATAGTTTCGCAAACCATTGTCTAGGTGCTTATTTTAAGCCGTATAATGATTTCTGAAGTCAACATACTTCATTAGGAGTTGTGGTCTTGAATCCAGGAGGCAGGGTCATGTAAACTTCCTCTTCTAAGTCCCACGTAGGAAGGCATTATTCACATCCATTTGATGTAGGGCCCACCCTTTTGCTGTTGCTACTGAAACAAAATAACACACACTGGCCATCTTTGCAACAGGAGCAAATGTGTCGTTATTATCAAACCCTTCGACCTACTTGTCGCCTTGTATCACCAAGTAAGGTTTGTACCTTTCAATGCTATTGTCAGAATTATACTTCACCTTATATAACCATTTATAATTAATGGGCTTTCATCCTAGAGGCAAGTCGCCAATAGACCAAGTTTGATTAAGCTCCATAGCTTCAATTTCTTTTGCCATTGCTTCCCGCCAATTAGGATCTTGAACTGTTCCATGGAACAACTTCAGCTCCACTATTTGATGATAGCAGGCAAATAATATTAATTTGCATCAGAAAAATTATTGCATGTAATATAGTTAGCTATTGGATATGGTTTACCTGAAGATACTTTTTGCACTGGGCTCGCATTGGAAGAGGGGTTTGTAAAGCAAACTATGTAGCAAACATAGTCTTGTAGGTGCTTCAGGACACAGTTAGCTATAAGATCCATTTGATGTAGATTGCTTGTGGATCGATTAGGCAAGGGGGTTGCTCCCCCTCACTATGTGGTCAACCTCAGGGCTACTAGGTAGTTCAATAGTGCCTAGAATGGCAGGTGGGCTTGCTGAATCAGTGAGCTGTTGGGGCTAGATTAGGCTACCTCTTTGAGCTGTCATCCCATGTGTGTCATTAGTGGGCCTTGGCCCACTGCTATCAATACCCTGAAGCGGTGGATCATATGATTTGTTGCAGCTATTTTGGGCCACTCCAAGCGCCAGATTAGGCGCTTCCTTACTGGATTGAGTTTGACTTGCATCTGGGCTTTACCGAACACCAAAATCATCATCTTCTCCATCAGGTATCCATCCCAGTTGTTGCTCTAAATTGCTAATCCCGACATTTTTTGATTGGTCATTAGTTGTAAATGGATAAGTTTCTTCATGAAATATCACATCTTAGCGAACAAATATTTCTCCTATTTCAATATCATAAAGCTTCCAACCCTTTTTGCCATGAGGATACCCAACAAATATGCATCTTTTACTTTGTCTCCCAAACTTATCTTTTCTTATTTGATTATTGTATGCATAACACAAGCACCAAACACCCTATTATGCTCATATGACGAACATGTATGTCATTAGCACATATTTTACCCAGAGCTCAATTGGTAAACTAGCTTCAAAGCATAATGCTTTGGCTATAGTCAAGACATGGCGATGTGTTCTTTCTACCCTTCTGTTTGCTGTGGAGTATCAATGCAACTAGTTTCATGAATTATTCCCTGCTCCCAATAGAACTTTTTCATTGGGGTAGATGTAAACTCGCTACCATTACCACTCCTAATGGTTCGTACTTTTATACTAAACTGAGTTTGAACCACTGCACAAAAGTCATTGACAAGTTGTGATGCTTTACTTTTGCATTTCATGAGATATCCTCAAACACAACAACTAGCATAGTCCAAGGCAGTTACGTAACAACTTGCACCATAAAAGGACTTGACAAAATAAGAACCCTACATGTCACAGTAAATGAGGTCAAAAGGTTTTAAGTCTTATTGTCACTAATATTAAAAGGCAATTGAGTTTGTTTTACTCTTAAGCACACATCACATAAGTCCTTTTGACTACTATTACTTACAGTTCCTAAAACAATACTAGATACACTAGATAATCTGTAATTTTACGGATGGCCCAATCTTTTATACCAGAGATAATGATTCATAACTTTGTTTGCTTGAACTTGTGTTGTTCTACCTTTCTTATAGAAGTAAAAACCCCTTTTATGCTTACCCAATCCAATCAACATCTTCATAGTAGCGTCCCGTATCACATATAACTTACGAGTGAATTTTACAATAAAAAAAAAATCTTCAATGAATTATGCAATCGATATCAAGTTGCAGTTTAGGCTAGGCACAAATGAAAGATCATTTAACACCAATTTTTCGTTAAGCCTTACTAAGCCTCTTTTATTAGTGAAGGTTAGGCTTTCCCACAGTACAGATGAGATCTCACTGATATTGGTTAATATGTGAATTTTCTATCATGTGGTATGAAGTGCCGCTATCCAAAAGCCAATCGCACTTACCCGATAATCGTTCATGGTTGTCTTTTGGGTTCTCGATGAGATTAACAGTTTTTGTCCTTGCTCATCCGCAATTTTAGACAAGGCTGCACATCCTTTTTTGGTTCAACCAATGATGCTACCGGCTTTCTAGATTTCAGCCGTGTTGGCTTGTTCCTTTGGTGAATATCCACCACGTCCTTGTCTTCCATTGTTTCCTCCTTACCGTGAGCTCCTCGACCTCAACTACTACTGTTGTGTCCTCCCCTACTATTCTAGCCAGCTGAGTAGCCTACCAACTCATAGCGATTCTCTTCATCGTGTCCGAGCTTGCCACGATGCTTGTAACTCACTTGATCCCCACCAAATTGACCTCCTTTGTTGATGAGTAATGGAAAAAATGGCTAGGTCTTCATCTTTGTGATCCTATTCATTCATCACTTTCTTATGGTTCTCTTCTTTTTGAACCATACTAAAAATCTTGTCAAGTGATAGGAGGGGATCCAAAGCAAGAATTTGGGATCGAACATTTAAATACATATCAACATCTAAGCCCATGAAAAATTGCTAGACTCTCTCTTCGTCAGCCATCTTGGCATATTTGCTCATGGCCTCACATGTTCTAGTTGGGTGTTTGGTGGTGTTCTCAAGTTCATTCCAAAGCCCTATTAACATTGAGAAAAATTCAACTACTTCTAGATTGCCTTGCTTGCAAGAGGCAATCTTGGCCTCTCATCGATGGAATTTGGGCACATTAGGGACCGCATACCTTTTCTGAATATTCTCCCATATGGCTTGAGTCAAGTCAGCGTAGGCAATACCTGCATGGGGTTTCGGGTCTATAACGTTTAAGAACAATAAAGTGACCATGGAGTTTACGATAATCTATGCATTAGCCTCAGCCAAGTAGGCTCCCTTTTTCATCTCTAGTTGGAGATTGCACCATCAATGAATGGTACTTTGTTCTTTTCCATTAACACAGTTAGTATAGCTTTCTGCCACAACTCATAATTCTTGCCATCAAATTTGAGCACAGTGATGATCACCCGAGGTGCATATGAGGGATGAACATACTAATGTGATTGATTATTAGTCACAAATTCTGAGGTTTTATTATCACCTATCTTGTCATTTCCTTTGTATATTTAGATTCAATAGTTTCTGGATCAATGCTCTGATACCATTAAGAGAAAGGAACAAAGATAGGCAAGAACCGAGCTTTTGTGCCTCAGTGTATTGTTCTCATGCGTAGCTTATGCATATGCACGACATATATTACATAAGGAATAGAAGAGAACCAAGCTAACCCTAGCCTAAACATGCTTGGCAACTAAGCTAGCATATCTTCTAGAAGGTAAAATTTTGTCACAATATAATCACTTAAGGAAATAAAATCTTTATACAATATCACATAGAATATTATTTATTCTATCAACTACATCACTGTTGCTCTGAGTTCTTTGCCAACACCATCATCTCTGTTTAAAGAGCATGAATATGTATCTTGGAAAAAAAACACATAGAGATAAGAAATCTATATTTTGCTTTGGAGTGGGGAAAGGAATGAGTGAAGGACACAAAAAGAGGAAGAAGGTGGCCTCAGTCTATATCTCTTTTCTGTGTCTTCCATGACAATGTCCATTCTTTGTGGGAGAATAAGACTCAAGCTCAGCAGACAATTCCATCAACATCCAAATTGTAGCTATTCACCAAAAAATTTAAATCTTTAATGTTGCACTCATAAAATTCATGTTGGTGATACATTCATGTTCACATCCATTATAGCTCTAATGCTCCATGCAAATATCAATATGTCATGTATGGAAATCTCTCTCTCTCCCTATTTTGTGACAGTTAGCTCTCTTGAAGCATTGCTAAACAATCACCTGTAGCCCTCATAAATGAAAAAGCATACTTGCTCATACCTATAGTGACCAACTGAAAAGAAAGTTTATCCCTCTACACAAATCCAAATCCAAATATGTCAAATATTGAATGTTGTGGACAAAAAGAAAGAAACTAACACCCGAAATCGTTCAAAATGCATAAGTTAGAGCATATGAAATATGTTGCCACATATGATAGGATAACAAAACCGAATTGCATTTAGTGGTTGACTTCACTAAAAAATGGTTATTTTATGACTGCCAAATGAGCAATTAGATAGCCTAGCCTACTTATCCCAAAATTAGGGCTTGCTCAAACCTATGTGATGTTGTAGAAGTTAGAAACCAATAAGAGAAAGAATTAGAAGTAGAAGAACTAGAGACAAAGAGAAAGAAAAAGAAAAAACAAACATAAAATCGAACAAGGGTTCTTTCCCAAAGTTGGTAAATGATTTTTGTTGGATCATTGTAAAGAAATATTATGCTAGATACTATGACCTTCAAGGTGGCTACCATGAAGTTTCTAAAGCTAAAAGTATATCACCCTAGAATGGAGGGAGGCGAATAGGGTGATGAATAAAAATTAAAACTTAAGCAAACTTTTCATCATTTTTATACTAATAAGTCACAACAAAAAAACTTCGATAATTAGTCACCAAGATCAATGTTAAGACTTTGAACAAAATGAAATGTAGAAACAAAAGAGACAAAACATATGATGTGTTTATGATTCACCCTTCCAAATAGGGTTAGGCACTGCCTAAAACTCTTCTTCTCTTAGAATTTAACCTCACCACTTCTTGTTTACTAAAGTAAACACCAAGTACTTTGACATTACAAGCTTTCTTGAGTTCTTTCAACACTCAACTAAACAACTCTTAGCTGAATCACTCACTAAGAAATGACCTCTCTGAGTTGTCTTTTTATGAAAGAAGTTTCTATAAGTATTCTTTTTGTTGTTTGGGTTAAAAACCAAGACCTTACTTGTTGAAAGACATACATTGAGAACCAAATAATTTATCTAGATTTTCTTGTCCCTTGGTCAGTTTTAAAAGAGACATGTTAGAGTTGTTGCACATGTTTTGTAAATAAGATCGTTCAAGTTCAAGGTCGTTGACCTTTACATCTACACTTTCACAAGTATTAGGTAAATTCTCATTTTCTTCTTTTAAGACTTTGATAGTTTTTCTAAGGGACTTGATCTTAGATAGATATTCTTGTTCATGTCTAACACAATTTAATAAACCTTGTGCTAAATATTAATTTGTGAAAGTAAGATCTTCAATTGTTACGTCTTTCGAATTTCATCTTCTTCCTCAAGGTCTCCCTTTGCCATAAGACAAAGATTTGCTTTTTTTCTTCCTCACTTTCACTTTCATTGCTTTTGTTGTCACTCCACATGGTAACCATTGCCTTTTTATTTCCCTTCTTGACTTTGAGGTTCTTCTTTTCATTTCCCTTCTTTATATTCAAACAATCTTTGATCATATGCCTTGGAAGTCCATAACGATAACAAGTACACAAGTTAGTATCAATTGTGGAAGAGTTTTTACCTTTGGAAGTTCTACCATTCCTCTATGAAGTTCATTTTTTCCAAAGCCCTTGGACTTCCAAGATGCTTTTGAAACATCTTCTTGAATCCTCTAGCTATCATAGTTAAGGTCATCCTCCTCATTATTAGATTCTTCACTTTGTGTTTCAAAGTTGTCATTTGTGGGCTTTAGAGCAATTCCTTACTTTGGTTCTTGCTCATCACTTTCTTCTTAAAGTGAATTTCATAGGTTAAAAGTTTCCGATGGGATAATCTAACTTAAGGGTGTCTTTTTCAATTGCTGTGACTTTGGGTCTCTGCTTGCTTCTTGAAGGCATCACAACACCTTTGTCATGATTATCTCATTGGTGTATGTTTTTCCCAAGGACTTCAGATTATTGTTGATTACTGTGAATCATATGTACATGTCTTTGTTGTATTCTCCAAGATGCATCTTGAAGAGTTTGCAATTGTGGACAGAAAGACTGATATTTGATTCATGGACTAGACTTGTCCTTTCATAAGTTGTTTCCAAAGTGTTGCAAACTTCTTTGGCTTGTCACGTGTAGACACATGGTTAAACTTGTTTGTGTCCTAGCCTTGAAATAAACTATTCAAAGCTTTATAATTTTTTGTAACTCTTTCAGCCTCCACCTTAGCATATTCTAATCTTGACTTTGGTTCAACTTTATCTCTTTTCTTTAAACCAGGAATGATGTCTCCATTAGAGATGATTTTCTGAATATCATAGTCATGGTCTTTGATGAAGATCTGTATAAGTTTTTCCCATGAGCAAGGCTAGATCCATGAAACAAAGGGGGTCTAGTGAAGGAGTGCCCTTGATTAATATTGGCACTTCCAAAGGAAGCCATGATCTTTCCCACAAGATGTTTAAGTCAAAGTGAGTGGACATGCTTTCATACCAATTAAAGGTCCCCCAAGCTAAAGTATATCATTTTGGGGGTGGGTGAATCGAGTGTGTAAACACAAATTTCAAGCCTAAAATAAATTAGCTAAGAAATTAAGTAACAAATTAAATTTTGTATTGATATTGTATATATGGATACAATCTCTGTATTGAATACAATGAAAGTAATCAGCTGATTCAATTTACTTGGATGAATTTGAATGAAATTTATTTTGAGAGGGGTTCTAAGAGGCTTAATCTCAATCAAGAAAAGTATTTTTCGAAGAAAGATGGTGCATGCTTCATGCGCTTATTGTCCTCCTTCGGAGATAGAGTGTTTGAGCATTAGTGAAATCTTAGAATGCCCCCTAAAGGGAGGTAGGGGTCTATTTAGAGGGAAATTCCCAATCCCCCTTAAAGGTCACGATGGACCTTGAGCTATTTTAGGCTTACAATTGGGCTTCAATTTGAGTCAATTTGGCATGGGATTTTGCATTGACTTGGTGCTTGAATAACTGACTTATGGGCTTAGTAGTATGCCGAGGTGTCAATTCGAATCGTCGAGCTAGACCAAGTAGTTGGACCTTAATTAGACTTTGACTTATGGATAGTCAGGCCGTTGTTTGGGCTTTAACTTGGGAGTTTCTTGGGCTTTGATGGTGCCTTGACTTGGTAGTCATCTGGGGCTTTAACTAGATCTTGACTTTGGAGTCCTTTGGGCTTAGGCTGCGACTTTTTAGTCAATTTGGGCTTAATTCAATCAATCAAAAGGATTGACCCAAATAATTAGTTTAACTTTATCTCTTGGTACAACACATATATTTTTTCTAGTGCCTACGAAATTGCCCCCTCGAGACTAGGTCACGTACAAGACTTGTGTTCTTTAAGCTTGACTGATGTCTCAATATTTTTTTTTTGGGTTAGTTGTCCTAGAAGGCTGTTGGCTTGACTTATACTGTTGCCCACTTGACACGCCCTTTTTTTAGGAGGGTCTTAAAACCTTTTAAATCGTACTATCCCAAATGTTAGCGTGTTCTCATTTTTTTAGCTCTTGCCCAATTCATTGGTCAACCTTGTGCCTAACATTCAAAATTGTACCGATGTCATGCGTTGTGTATGGTCTAAAAATTCCATCACTCAGTATTATATTGCCACTAAATTGATTGTGACATAGTGACTTAAAACACCATCATCAAGTGTCATATGAGCACATTTTTTTCCCTTTTCTTATTTGATCCTAGCCTTCCCCAAAATATGATGACCAGAAAAAAGAAAAAAAAGAGAATGTGTCCGCCTCCCCTATATATAAGCTTGGGGTGTAAGTTATGTGGGATAAGATTTTCATCAACCCTTGTAGGACTCAAGGAAGAGGCTAACCACATTTTTTTCCTGCACTGCTTGATTCTTCGTTCTTTAAATCTTTACGTAACCCTCACAAAAAAGGTTTAAGCTTTAACATCCATATGCTTGCTTGTTTAGACATAGCCCAGTATTTTAATCAAAAGGCTTTGTTGTGAATTTGAGAGCTTGATTAAAAAAAGGTATCACCTCACTCTCACATTCTTATTTCTCTTGTGCTTAACTGCTTAAACTTGCCACCGTATTTGCTTCCATCGTGTACAAGGTACCGCCTTTATTTTTGTTGATGCACTTGTCATAATCCCCTTGATTTCTTTTTTAATCTTATTCAAGTAGCCAAAGATCACACTTTCATGATTTGGAAATGCTCTATGTGCATACATATTGAAGAAAGGTGATACCCCTTTTTTTTTCCCCTTTTGATGGGCACATGCATATTTATTTATTTATTTATTTTTTGCTGATTTTGCTTTGGAAAGTATCCAGACATTGATTCACCCCTTTGATTGCTTATATGGGTATATAGCCATTTTGGCCAAAGCTTTCTTCTTTTTTTTTAATTTACCTTTAAACATTTGACATGACTTTTTTTTTTAACTTGGTGTATCCATTCGTCATCAATCACCATTCACTTGAATGTTGTTAAATGCCCGATTCGAGCTGCATGTATTGCAATTAACGTCTAGATTTAAAAATTGAAATATTGATAAGGCTAAGGCTCATCCATGAGGTATGATTCCCATAGTGATGCAGATCAAAGTCCAGATCAAGGCCCTCAAGTTGAGCATGGAAAGACGTTGCTTACTGATCACCCCACTAATCAATTCTGTAAGAGAAAGCAATGCAATTTTGTTACTTGTTTAGGGAGGTCCTTGATTTGCTGGATATCATAAGATCACTTGCAAGCAGACAGAAGTCATCTTAAGGCTAGCTAGCAACCTTTGTCTAGAACAGTTGCAATAAGGAATGCCTGAAGTTCAGTGCATTTTTATTGCTCCAACTGTTACTGGTGCATCTATTTCAACCAAGGAGTATCAGTCCAAATTTGAAAAGTAACCTAGCTCATTTTTTAGCACATGGTCAGCTACTAAATGATAAAGGTTGCTTGACTTTCGCTAGAAACAGTTAGCAGTAGTAGTCTATCAGCAACAACACTTTCAAAAGGGATATTTTGCCTCCAACTTAGCAGCTCATTTTGGCATGTTTAAGAGCTTGAAAATATGTCTAAATATTTATTAAGTGAGGCCCTAAAGTTACAGAATTAGATCACCTAGCATCAGCTTTCAACCAGCTTAAGTACAAAGGAAATACCCTTTGATCCAATGGATTTCAGGGTGCTGTACTTTATTGAGTGCCAGGCTAATCAGTTGATTAGTGGCTGCATTTTTCTCCCCAACGTCATCATTAGCAATACTTGCATGCTACAAAGGCTTGAATCCTCAGTAATGGAGATTAGCAAGAGGATTAGGTGTCAAAGATCAAGGAACACCTACTGTTTTAGGTTGCTTGTTTCAAAACTATTTTAGTTGTTTTTAGTTCTTATTATTTTCTGTTTTGGCCGTTCATCTTACATGAAAGGATGAGTATATAAGCCTACATCATGATATATGAAACCTCAGTTTGCTGGTTCACGTAAAACTCTGTCAAAATCTATCTAAACATTATCTTGTTGGTGGTGTTTAGTGAGTGAGCTCTTTGTTTGATCTTCTACTGCGTTGGGTTTAGGAAGATTGGTGGTGAACTCCCTCAGTCTTGGTTGTTGGATTCCTCCATTACTCCAGGACATATCATTTCATGTTGAGTTATAGGTTTGGTTCATGCCAAGCTTATAAGTTCAACATGCGTCATCTGGTATTAGAGCCCAACTTTGATTTTTGGTGAGTATTCTTCTGTTTGCTGCTCTTGTTACCTCATTAGTAATTCATTTCTCTTGCCTACAATTTGGAACTTATTGTTCAGCCATAAAAGAACCCTGAAAACCAAACGCAGTCCAACTACAAAGCACCTAGCTCCACAAGCAGCGACAGCAAACCCTTTTCCTACCTTGAATATCATGGCTGAGAATAGGGGTGTTCAAAACTATCCGTAACCAAAAACCCGAACCAAAAAACCGCGAACCGACCCGAAATATTGGGTATCCGAACCGAAATATTTAAAATTTTTGGTTCGGGTACCCGAACCGATAAATTTTTTGGTTTTCGGTTTGGATACGGTTCGGATGTTTCATAATTTCGGGTACCCGAAAACCCGAAACTTTTTTTTTATTTTATATTCTTTTTGAGATTTTTTTTTTAATTTTCTCTTCCCTAAAAACTTTGGAAGTTACATATCCCCAAACCCCATGAAGACCAGGACTTTGAGTTTTTGACTTTGTTGCATTGTTTTGTTTAGATGTCTAGGTCTTCTATAAGACTTTGTTGCATTTGGACAATGGTTTCGGCATGAATACGATGTTATTAAGGTTATGTCTTATGGAGGTGTGAAGTCGTTGAAATGTGAATAATGGTAACGTACTTTGTGGTATTGTCATATTATGTGATAATATCATGTATTAGTTTTCTTTGGGTACCAAAAAAAATTATTAGACAAAATAGGAAAAAAATATTTTTAAAAAATTGGGTTATTGTACCCAAATATTTCGGTTCGGATACGGTTCACCACTATGCCGACCCGAAATTTCGGGTACCCGAACCAAAATTCCTTTTGGTTCGGGTACCCGAACCATGAACACCCCTAGCTGAGAAGGATACTACTTGTCCCCCTCATTAGCCTGTGCGAGTTCTTAGATGCCTTTCTCTGGAATAGGCTCATGAACTCAGAAAGGATAGAGCAATCCTAAAAATGCAAGAGAATATTAGAGCATTTACTGCTCAGATACAACAACTCATGAATCAACTTAAGAAAATGGATAGAGAACCCCCTTAGGGCCCTCCTGATGGATCTAAGCCTTCATTGGATACTCATTATGGCAATAGCTCTTCTAATGGGGCTGTTATGCCCAAGAGAAGGAGAGTGCATAAAGATGATCTCAAGGGCCTCAAAATAGAGGCACATGAGTTTGATGATAGTCTTAAACCTAAGGATTACCTTGAATAAGTGCAAGCCATGGAGAGGAATATAGAGATCAAGGCATACTCTGGGGAAAAGGCTTTCAAGCTTGCTATTTTAAAGCTAAAACAGTACACATCCCTCTGGTATGAAAACCTCAAAAGAACTAGGGCATTGAAAGGTAAATCCAAGATCAAAACTTGGGTTAAGCTGAAGAAACACATTGGTAAAAGGTTTCTGCTTGCTACCTACAAGAAAGAACTTTATCTCAGAGTCACTTCTCTACAACAAGACAGTACGAAAGTTGAGGAATACATAAGGAAATTTGAGTAGCTCTAGATTAGGTGTGCCTTGAGAGAGGAGCCCAAGTAGACCATTGCTAGATTCCTCAAAGGTTTGAACCCTATAATTCTAGAAAGGGTTGAACTTCTGCCTTTCTGGACCTTTAAAGATACTTGTAAGCTAGTTGTTAAGGTCAAGCAGCAACTCAATTCCAGAAGGACTTACTCAGCTGCCCCAGCAAAACCCTCAGCCCCAGTAAGGCCTTTCAGTTCATTCAGACCAGATCCTCCTTTTAGAGAGGACAGGGAGTAGGGGGAAAGGAAAGGAAGTTACAAAAAACCAGAAGAAAGGCTTCAAGTGCCATGGATATAGCCATTTTTAAGTAGACTACCCTAGCAGAAGGGTTATAACCATAAGAGAAATTGAAGATCTTAATCATATGGAGGTGGAAGAAGATGAGGAAGAATCTAATAAAGAGGGAGACACCTCATACATGCCCCCAGAAGAGAGAGAGAGAGATGCTCATGATCAAGAGGCTGCTTCATGTCACTGAAGCTCAATCTGAGACAAGTCAAATAGAATAGATCTTTCATTCTAGATGCAAAGTGGCTAACAAGACCTGTAATTTGATTATTGATGCGGAAAGCTGTACCAATATAGCCTTCACTAAGCTAGTTGACAAGCTCAACCTAGCTACTATTGTACATCCTAGGCCATACACCTTGCAATGGCTAAAAAAGGGCAATGAGGTAATAGTTACTAAGCAAGTTTTAGTAGCTTTTTTAATTGGAAGTTACAAGGATGAGGTTGTATGTGATGTCTTGCCAATGAATGCTTTCCATATACTCCTAGGTAGACCTTAGCAGTATGATAGAGATGTTGCCCATCATGGACAATCCAGAACCTACACTTTCAAACTAAAGGGTAAGGAAATGACCTTGATCCCTTTAGCTCCTGACCAAACACACAAAACTAAAACTGGGAGGGGAAAACACAAGGAGAGTGCGTTGCTTGTCAATGGAGGAAGAGTGGATAGGGCTATCTCTAAGGGAAAACCCATATTTGCCGTCCTGGTAATAGAGTATACCCCTCACACAGATCCCACATCTTTTCACCCCTCGGTTCAACCTTTGTTTCATGAGTTTGAGGATATCTTTCCTCAAGAAATACACTCTAACCTTCCTCCCAAAAGAGCTATTGAACACCAAACTGACTTAATTCTAGGAGCCCCTCTACCCACCAAACCTGCTTACAGATACAACCCCACTTAAACCAAAGAATTACAGAGGCAGGTGCAGGAGTTAATTAACAGAGGCTATGTGAAGGCGAACATGAGTCCACGCTCAGTTCCAGCTCTTTTGGTGCCAAAGAAAGATGGCAGTTGGAGAATATGTGTAGACAGCAGAGCCATAAATAATATCATAGTCAAGTATAGGTATCCAATTCTTAGGCTTGATGATATGTTGGGTGAGCTGTTCTCCAAGATTTATCTTAGAAGTGGATATCATCAGATCAGGATGAAGGAAGGAGATGAGTGGAAAACTGCATTCAAAACCAAGCAAGGGTTATATGAATGGCTTGCTTTGCCATTTGAGCTATCTAATGCCTTAAGCACCTTCATGAGGCTGATGTATGAGGTGCTCAGACCCTACATTGGCTTGTTTGTGGTAGTGTACTTTGATGATATTCTTGTTTATAGCAAGATTGAATAGGATCATGTCCAACATTTGAGGCAAGTCTTCTTTACACTTAGAAACCAGAAGCTCTTTGGCAACCATAAGAAATGTTAGTTCTTTGTTCCAAGGGTTATATTCCTTGGGTATGTGGTCCCCTATGATGGCATACAAGTAGATGAGACCAAGGTAGATGCAATCAAATCATGGCCATCTCCAGACTTAGTCACACCTGTGAGGAGTTTTCATGGCCTAGCTTTTTTTTTAAAGAAGATTTATCAAGGATTTCAGCTCAATCATAGCTCTAATCACAGAATGCATGAAGAATGGTAGTTTCTCTTGGCCTCTAGCAGCTCAATGGGCCTTTGAGACCATCAAATAGAGACTTTGTGAACCACCTAATCTAGCCTTGCTCAATTTGAAGAATTGTTTGAAGTAGAGTGTGATGGTAGTGGAGTAGGCATTGGAGTTATGTTGACTCAACTAAGAAGACCTCAAGCATACTTCAGTGAGAAACTCAGTGGTCCAAAACTCAATTATTCATCATATGACAAGGAGTTTTATGCAATAGTAATGGCTTTGAATCATTGGAGTCACTTCCTAAAGCCTAAGGCTTTTATCCTTCATTGAGATCATCAAGCACTCAAGTTCCTCAATGGCCAACCCAAGCTCAATGCTAGATATGCCAAATGGGTGGAATACCTGTATGCATTCACCTTATCCACCAAGCACAAGAAAGGCACTGAAAATATAGTGGCTGATGTCTTATCCAGAAGATATACACTGATTTTAGTATTGGGAGCAAAGCTTCTTGGATTACAGTCTATGCAAAGCTACTACTTAGAGGATGCAACCTTTAAGGAACTAGTGAAAGAAACTCCATCCTAGGGTCCCTATACCTTGCAAGAAGTTTTCTTATTCAAAGGAAACAAGCTATGTGTTCCTGCTTGCCCCTTGAGAGAACTTTTGGTAAGAGAAACACATGGAGGATCACTTACTGGCCATTTTAGGTTGAACAAGACCCTAGATATTCTCAAAGAGCACTTCCATTTGCCTAAATTGGAGAAGATGTTCACAAGGTTGTTTTCTGATGCTCTATTTGCCATAAGGCCAAAATCCAGTTCCATCAAGGCCTTTGTACCCCACTGCCAGTTCCCTTAAAACCTTGGGAAGATATCAGCATGGATTTTATTATGGCCTTGCCAAGAGCTCAGAGGGGGCAAGGATTCAGTTATGGTGGTTGCTAACATGTTTTCCAAAATGGGTCACTTTATAGCATGCCACAAAGCTGATGAAGAATCCCATATTACTGACTTGTACTTCAAGGAAGTGATCAGACTTCATGGGGTACCAAGGACCATTGCGAGTGATAGGGACACCAAGTTCCTAACTCATTTCTGGAGAAGTCTTTAGCATTTATTGGGGACTAAACTACTCTATAGTATCACCTGCCATCCCTAAACTGATGGCCAAGCAGAGGTTACCAACAAGACCTTGTCTACACTCCTTAGGACCTTGGTTTAGAAGAACTTGAAAGAATGGGATTTCAAACTCCCACATGCTGAGTTTGCATAAAACAGGAAACCTACCAGGGCTACTGGGTGTTATCTATTTGAGGCATTGTATGGGATCTAGCCCCTTACTCCAATTGATGTTGTTCCACTGCTTACTGATTACAAGGTCAATTTTGAGGCTCAACAAAGAGGTTAGGAAATAAAGAAACTGCATGAGCATATTAGAGCTCATATTGAGAAGGTCAATGAAGCTTACAAAGTCAAGGCCAACAAGAATAGAAAAAGGGGTTCAATACTAGCCTACAGACCTTGTCTGGCTCTACTTAAGGAAGGAAAGATTCCCCATAAGGAGGGAACGCAAACTGATGGCCACAGGAGATGGGCCTTTTAACATCCTAGCCAAGGTGTAAACTAATGCATACAAGATGGAATTACCTTGGGCCATGGCTGTCTTTACCACCTTTAATATGGGAGATCTTAGCCCTTATATGGAGGATAGTATTGACTTTAGGCATTTGAGGGCAAATCCTTTCAACAGAGGGGAGGATGATACATATTAAAGTTCAGATTAAGGCCCTCAAGTTGAGCATGGAAATACCTTGCTCACTGATCACCCCACTAATTAATTCTATAAGGGAAAAGAATGTAATTTTGATGCTTGTTTAGGGAGGTCCTTGATTTGCTGGATACCTTAAGATCACCTGCAAGCAAACACAATTCATTTTGAGGCTAGCCAGCAACCTTAGTCCAGAATAGTTTCAATAAGATACGCCTGAAGTTCAGTGCAGATTTGTTGCTGCAACAGCTACTGGTGCATCTATTTCAGCCAAGGAGTATCATTCCTATTTTGGAAAGTAACCTAGCTCATTTGTTAGCATATGATCAGCTACTAAATGATAAAGGTTGCTTGACTTTCACTGGAAACAGTTAGCAGTAGCAGCATATCAGTAGCAGCAGCAACAGTTTTAAAGGGGATATTTTACCTCCAACTTAGCAGCTCATTTTGGCATGTTTGAGGGCTTGAAAATATGTCTAAATATTTATTAACTGAGGCCCTAAAGTTGCATAATCAGATCACCTAGCATAAGCTTTTGACCAACTGAGGTGCAAAGGAAATACTCTTTGATCCAATGGACTTCAAAGTGTTGTACTTTGCTGAATGTCGGGCTAATCACCTGATTAGTGGCTGGATTTTGCACCCCAAGGTCATCATTAGCAGTACTTGGATGTTGTAAATGCTTGACACCTCAGTAATGGAGATTAGGAAGAGGATTAAGTGTCAAAGATCAAGGAACACCTACTGTTTTAGGCTGTTTGTTTCAAAATTATTTTAAATGTTTTTAGTTCTTAGTATTTTCTGTTTTGGCCATTGATCTTACATGAAAGGCTGAGTATATAACCCTTATTCTTTATTGTAAACAGTACATCATGACATATGAAACCTTAGTTTGCTAGTTCAAGCAAAACTTTCTCAAAATCTCTCTAAACTTTATGCTATTGGTGGTGTTTAGTGAGTGAGCTCTTTATCTGATCGTCTAGTGCGTTGGCTTTAGGAAAATTGGTGGTGAACTCCTTCAGTCTTAGTTGGTGGATTCCTCCTTTATTCCAGGACATATCCTTTCATGTTGAGTTGCTAGTTTTGGTTCATGCTAAGCTTGCAAGTTTAGCATACATCACATAGTTTCTTTTTGTTGTATCTTCTTGTTTGCACTTTGAAGTTTACAATGTTATGCTTTGAAAGGCTTGATTTTTTTTATATAATTATTGGAATATAAGTGACAACTTTGGCCAAAGTAAATCCAAAGCAGGCAAGTTTATCATGCTAAAAGATCCTCCCGTGCCTTGTTGACGCATTAATTAATTTATATTGTTGTAACGGAGTGCATTTGATGAATAATTGTTATTATCCAAACATGCCTCTAAAAACTTGTGCGTTACACCCATTTTCTGACATCCCTTTAGTGGAAATTGTTCCATGTTCATAATTTCGTGTTTCATTTATTATCATAGCGTCGTGCCATGTGAACTTATTTTATGCTAAAATTCTATACTTTTGGTCACAATTTTTTTTGGCTTGGGTAGATTAGAGAATCACTTGAAGGACGACTTGCGAATGCGGATTTCCACTAGGCTATTTAAGTTTAGGATGAAAACCCACACGCCATAAGTGATACGAAGACTTGGAGAACCACTTGTGAACACCATTTACGGCTGGGCCTTTTGGGGCATAGAATGAAAGCCCAAACTATAATAACTAATGAAATTAAAATGTAATTGATTATTGAAATTAATAATTCTATTAACTATGTTTATTATATAAGCTATATTAGGTTAATATTTGCGTGTCAATTAAGAGTATTAGTTTATGTGATTTGGTTTTCAAAATTTTGTCGATTAGTACGTGATTGTGCGGAATTAGGAAAATAGGTTGAAACTGGGTTGACTCGGGATTACGCGAAGTTATTAAGGTCACGCTGGGCTATTTTACTCTAAAATCAATTGGGCTAGCACGTTTGGACTAAGCTTTATTTGTGGGTTTAGGGAATTGAATTAAATAACATTAAAAAAAAAGAGAAGGGGCTAGAGGACTTGCCTTTCAAAAAAGAATAGAAGCAACGGGAGGGGGGGTTTTGCTGCCTCCTTCCTCACGACCCCCCAAGCCCGAGGGGGGAGAGACAGGGAGAGATTGAGTGATCAAATAGAGAGTGAGACAAAGCAGCGGAGCTCGCGGTGGCAAAGGAGGCAGTGGTGGTGCTTAACCCGCCACTGTACTTCAGTCGCAATGGCAGAACAGTGAAGGGCTCAGGTTTGTTTGCTCATCAGTATAACATAGATTGAAAGGGGATGGGCCAAACGAGAGCAAAAGAGGGAGGGAGATTAGCAAAATGAGCAGCAACCAGTAGAGGTAGGTGACTTGGGAAGGAGATTGAAACGTAGCAACCCAAGGAAGAGGGTACGTGAAACCCAGCCTCACTAAATTGCCCAATCAACCCAGCATTCGGGTCCCTAGCTTAGATTAAGGTGGGTGGTTCTTGATTCCTAAGTTATTAACAATTTGTAAAGTTTTTATAATTTCTTTCAACTAGTTGAAATTGCATATGGAAGATGAAATCTGAGCGTGTGAGCTAATGGTGATAGGAAAATTGTTTGAGTTTATCGGAATGATTTGCGATTGAAAATGAGTTGGTTTTAACAATTCTTGTGGGCAGTGCTATGAGGATGGAGTTCAGGTTGTGGGATAAATTGGTGAAGTTACAAAGTATACTACTGTATTTTGACGCAGTGAGATTACCTGTTACTTGACATGTGTGTAACATGATGTGCAATTGAATTGTTTTTTGCTAATGTGTGATTCATAGTTGCTTGTTTACCATTGGAGTGAAGGGGGAAATAGGGGAGTCAACTGAACGGTTTAGCGAATCAATTCTGGGGTGAATCGGGTTCCTAAACTGAGTAGCGGCTTGCCCATGCCCCAACTTACTCTAGCTAATCCATACTTGCCTATTTGGTCATGTCTAGAATCCTAATTTGTTATCGAACCTAAACTAGGAACAATAATAAGGTTCTCTAAACAATCAACTAATCTGTTTAGCTGAATTGTTCAATTAGTTGAACCATTAACATGGGAATCTTGAAAAGGGCAAGTGTGACTGTAAGTGGTTTTTAAGGGGGTGAAAAATAAGCTAAAGAAAAGGAAACCTCAAGCATAAGATTATCGTCCGTAGTACTTTGAGGGTCGATCCATAGGGACGATGTTGAAATTATGGCCATCTAAAACAAACGGTTAAACTAATTAATTACACTAAATTAAGTGATATTATTCAAATAGTACTAAAACCCTAAATCAACTAAACTCATCTAAACTACTAAATCAACTTATTCAACCAAACTACTAATCAACTAAAGCTTTAAAACTTAACTAGCACATTCAACCAAACTAAACTAAACCTGTAAAAAAAAATAAAAAAAATAAAAACCCTTAAAAACACAATTAAAACGAGCTTAAAATAGGCGTAAAAGTACTTTTAAAATAGCACATTTTTGGTTCGAACAGTGACTTTAAGATTGTTAGTTTGTTTTAAACGCTTCATTTGTGTAACTTGAACTGAATTTAGCAAACCAAATTGCTAAACGTTTTGTAAGTGAGGTTAATTAGGAGTGAGTTGCAAATTGGTGGTTTTTAAAATGAGTTATAATATCACTTCCTCTTAAATGTGAATGCGTACTTGGCTATTAACTCTTTTATAAGCATGCTTTGTCATAATGAGTGGTTATATGCTTTTCAACAGTCGATTGACATTATTAAGGCACTTTAGCCTTCTTGGGAATGGAAATACCATTGTCATGATTCAATTGGAAATTTGATGCAAAATGTGTTTAAAGTGAGATTCATCATAAATGTTTTAGGCTAAGCACAACTACTAGTGAGCTCTTTGGGAGTAGACCCAGAAGTGGGAACACTAGAGGACCTTGACGAAGTTAGAACACAAGTTTAGGGTGCAGACCTATTGTGTGGGAACCGTAGGGTTTCATAGGGAATAGACCCAGAAGTAGGAACCCTAGAAGATCCTGATGAGGATAAATGCTCACTAAGTAAGAATATACGTTAACGCCTGAATAATGTCTTCTTACTCATTATGAGTTCATAACTCCTCATTTTAGGATTATGCTAGCGCATTGTTTGAAAATATGCATGTGCCCTTTGAAAAGGATTTTATTGAATTGCAACTGACCTACCTACAAAGGGATTGGTTCCCTTACAAATGCTTAATGTGTTCTAAGTAAAGGTTCTAGCCTTTTATGCGTTAATTCAATTTTCTTACGAAAAGATCTCCAATGGGTGATATGAATTGAACTCTTTAATGTTAAGTACCTATGTGTGACTGAAATACCTATTGTTCTCAATGCTTGGATTTTGCCATGAGCTAGCTTGCTATTAAGTTCTGTTTGTGTATTATGTGATGTTAAGTAAGTGTAATGAGTGGTTGTTATTGCTAAGTTACTAGAGTCATAGGTTGGGCAAGTTGAGAGCTCTTGTCTGTGCTATAGAAGAAGGGAAGGGATGTCATTTGAATTCTGAAGGTTATTGAGGTATTGATAAATATAGGAGACCATAAATGTGTATTATGTGATATTAGATATCAAATTGTGCGTGGTTGCTAGTTAAAAGTAATAGGTGCAACTGTTTTATTTTTTTGGGATTGAGAATTACTCACAGAGCATGTGGTAGCTCATTCCTTCTCCATTCCCCTTTTTACCCAGGTTCTTGAAAAGATAGGTGGAAGTCAGTTCGTATACATCGAGTTAGAACCTCCCTTTTGCATCGGGAAAAGGTGTTATATGTATATATAGATGCTCAAGTTGAATAATGTAATGTCATGTATTGTTCTTGAACATATGTAAGCTAGTTGCTATAGTTTATGTAATGTATATTGACTAGAAGTTGCTCTAAAGGTTGCGGGCCAACCATCTAAATAGTCAGTCCTTTAGTAAGATAGAGTTGAGTTTTGTGTTGGGATGTAAACCCCAGTGCTCCGGATATGTGATCCATTGAGCTGTATCTTTATTTTTTTCTTTAACTTTGCCTTATACCTTATGCACTTTGGTCGTGTGACTTGTAGAGTTGTGGTCTCCGGCATGTAGCGATCGAGTTTTAGGAATATATCCTTTTTGTTTATAGTTACAAGTACCTAATGTAAAGCTGTAAGGCATTATTATGGTTGGTTTTTAGGCGAAACTCTGACCGTTTTGCTCCAAAATTTAGGAAATCATTAACATCACTAGCCCTAGGTGGTAAGGGCTATTACGAATGTTACCAGAGCAAGGTCCTACAACCGCAGGTCACGACCTGAGTCTTGCATTTCATATAATGGTCTCGACACGTCTCAAGTAATGATATGCTGTAAAGTGTACCCTTCGGTGTAATTTGTTCCTGATGTGCTAGTTGATTTGACTGATTGATTGGTGCGTGTTTGGAATACATCGATGAAATTACAAGTGAGCTATGTGTTAGAATATAAGCTAAATGACTTGCCTTCTCATGAGTAAGCTAAGTGTTAGTTCGATCAGTAAACGTTTTGTGTATACAGCTTTTATGATTTAATTGAAAGTTTAAAGTGCGCCTGGTTCAAGCTCAAATGATTGGAAATGTCGTAAGTCCAAGCTCATTCTTTGCCCCTAAGGTCTAATTTGCTCTTCAGGCCCTATAATGATGTCAACAGACATACTCAAAGGTTGGTAGAGAGAGGGCTAGAAGTAGTTAAACTATTTCCCCTTTCTGAAAACCTAGAGATTTTGAAAGTTAAAGTCTTTCCTAATTAGTGGGTTAGGGTTTTACTTTCACATTAAAAGACCTTTCTAACTATTTAATTAGGTCCTGTTGTTGCATCTGATGACTTGCATTCACTTTGTAATAATGTTTGAGTCTAGTTCTATGAGCATAAGCTTTTATGTGTAATTAAATGTTTTAGGTGTCCACATGCAAAGATGTATGTGTTACTGGATGTGTTAATGATGATATGCTAGAAAGTGATTAGAGATTGCCTTCCACGATTGAAAATATATTCTTTTAAATAGTACCTCTCCTATGGGAATTCTCCATTGTTTAAGAGAAATAAAAAAGGCTCCACATGCATGCATGCAAATTTGGAAGATAAATATAGTCTTGTTGATTATTGTATGAGTGTTATCCCGAGTATCAAGTATACTTGTCATTGTTACTTATATATGGTCATGATCTAGACCTGTTACTTATATTGGATGTATCGCTTGTTTCCCATCATGGAACTGCCATTACTCACCAGTCAACTAGGTGCTATGCTTAGTATTGTATGGGATGTTACTACTGTAAAGGGATTGGTAGCGTCCTAGTTGTATCAAACCCCAACACATTTAGAAAAGAAACCAAAGGAAGAACCTGAAAGACTTCGGAATTGTTGTACTATGTGTGTCACCTCATCACCTTCTGGGGTGGTGATCTATACCTTTCTAGTGCTTCTTTCAACGTTAACACCAAGTGTAAAAGCCAGAATGCCCTATAGTGGAAGGTAGAACCTTTATTTCCATACTACGAGTTCCTCGGACTTCTACAATTCCCTTTTGAGATAAATGTGTCTTTAAGCCTTGATGTATATCTGTAAGACCATTAATGCCATTGTTCTTATCCCCTCAACCATTTTCAGTTGATCGATGGCCAGCTTCTAAAAATTTTGGATAATCATCAAGGCGTACCTTCGATCCTAGGTTTCAAATGAGGGTTGCAGTCATGTATACTCGTCTAGATGTCCTTGCATAGGACACTATTGCAAACCTGTGTGTTTTAAAGCTTAACGATGGCATTATGCACAATGTAAAGGTCGTGAAAGCTTATATAGTTACTTCGATTTGCATGCATGGTCATTTACGTGTTTTATAAATGAATTATATAGTAAATGCACTTCTTGGTGTTTGCTTGACTTGAGTTTGGTTAAGCATGTGGCTTAATTAGCCAAATGGCTTAACTTATGTAATTCGTTGCATGAAATGACATTTGAGTCATTATTTACTCTCCATGAATTCTTTGATCTCCTGCTATAGCTTGAATAACTCTATACGCATGTATTTAATGTATGATATGGCAACCATAAGAGTTTGTATTCGAATACTGTTACCCTTGTATTCCGTGCTTGATCGAATGACATACTATTGTACCCATACGTATATTGACTTCTTGACTCGAAGGCTCATGAATGAGTGTGTGTACAATAATCCTTACTATAATCTAACTGAACGTCTTGGCATGATATAACTAAGCTATCTTGTACTATGTTTGAGCTATAAGTGTCATGTGCCCCATGGTAGTTTTCCCAGGAAATTCTAGAGTGGTGCTATGCTACTCATTATGCTTGTTGCCATTACTATTTTACTATACTGTGGTCATTGTATAGAGCTTCACCGCAATTCTGGGTAAGTTGTCATTGGGACGTCGTGTTATCATTTTGCATATTACCACTACTATTTTTTGAACCAAGGATCAACATATAAATATATGTGTGCTTGCTTGTGAGCATTTCGAGCAAAATATAAAAGCACTAAGTGTGCTTATGGTCATAATGAAACTATATGAAAAATTGAGCTATAAAATACGATTGTCAATTGGACTGATCGAAGTGTGTGACATAATGTGACTTAGTTAGATAATCTAATTGGGATACAAAAAGGGGCCTAGATTTGTACCAATGAGCATAGCATTCTATTTGCATATTTTCATGATTCAGAAGTGATCAGTTTTAAACGGGGACCCTAACGTAAATCATTGTGATAGCTAGGCTATAATGGCATTGTTTGATGCATGAACTTGGTATCAGACCTATCTTTGCCCAAGAATAACCTTACCAACCTTTTTAAATAATTCATGTGCGAGTGATACATGGAACCTACCCTGCCATTGTCTTGTGCTCCAATTAGACTATTTTTCCCAAGTTGATTATTTGCTTGCTACATTAGTAATTCCATGTATTTTCTTTAGTAGTTTGCATGCCATATGTCTGTGAGGTTGGTTGATGCTACCTATTTTTCTTGTCCTAAGGATATTGACTTTTTAATTTCCCTTGATGTCATTGTGGCTTCAAATCTTACTTGGAGTGTATTGTATTTAATGTGATGCTACGTAATGTTATGTAACGTCTCTATTACTCTATTGTGGAATTGAAATTCCTTGGTTAATTAAACTGGTTCTGAAATACTTTGATTACTTCGTGCTTCCGAATCAAGTTGACTTAGTTTACTACCTTGATATGATCTTAACTTGTTTTGATTGAGTTGCTATTCATGAAAGCCTTAGGTACTAAGCCATATCGATGTATTTACATACAATTGTTGATCGCTATGCAGGTAGTGTTTCAGTATAAGATTGCAAGCCTATGTTCATTTTAAAATAAGTTTAACATGGTTATCCTCACCAACTCAATCACGCCTCATTTGTGCTATTTGACCTCGACGCCTTAATAGACTAAGTAGACGTTTGAAGAGGATTGGCAAGGAAGAGATTGGATACCATAACGTTCTTTGTCCAATATAAAAGATATAATTATTTGTAAAGCAAGATTTTGGATTCTACGATAAGATATGTGCTTTGTGCCATGTGTATGTGCAATTCGTATTTTACTCAACTGTGAACTTTGAAATTTCAAGGGCGAAATTTTTTGAAGGGGGGACAGTGTAATAACCGAGGAATTTAGAACGTAGTTAATTATTGAAATTAATACTTCTATTAGTCATGTTTATATTATAACCTATGTTAGGTTAATATGTACGTGTTAATTGAGAGTATTAATTATGTCATTTGGTTTTCAAAATTTCCTTGATTAGTATATGATTATGTGGAATTAGGGAAATAGGTTAAAAATGGGTTGACCCAAGATTATAAGAAGTTAGTAAGGTTCGACTGGGCTATTTTACTTCGAAATCAATTAGGCTAGCACATTTGGACCAAGCTTTATTTGTGGGTTTAGAGAATTGAATTAAATAAAATAAAAAACAAAAATAAAAGGGGCCAGAGCCCCTGCCTTTTAAGAAAAGAACAGAAGCAATGGAGGGGGGGTTTTGATGCGCCTTACTCACAACCCCCCAAGCCCGAGAAGGGAGAAAGGGAGAAATTGAGCAAGGAAACAGAGAGTGACGCGAACCAGCGAAGCGTGCAGTGGTGAATGTGGTGACGGTGGCAACGATGTTGCTCAAACCGCTGGTGTAGTTGGTGACAAGACGGTGAAGGGCTCAAGTTCGCGTGGCCATCGGTATAACTTAGGTAGGAAGGGGCTAGATCGAAGTAGAGAAAAAGGGGGAGGAAGATAAGCAGAACCGAGCAGCAACCCGGAGAAGAGGGTACGTGAAACCTGGCCCCCTAATTGCCCAATCAACCCAAAAATTGGGTCCCTAACTTGGATTAAGGTGGGTGGTTCTTGATTCGTAAACTATTAGTAATTTGCAAAGTTTTTATCATTTCTTTCAATTAGTTGAAATTGCATGTGGAAGATGAAATTTGAGCGTGTGAGTATAATGGTAATATGCAAATTGTTTGAGGTAATTGGAATAACTTAGGATTGAAAATGAGTTGGTTTTAAGGATTCTTGTGGACATTCCTGTGAGAAAGGAGTTCGGGTTGTGTGATAAATCAGTGAATTGACAAAGTGTATTGCTATGTTTTGATCCGGTGAAATTACTTGTTAGTTGACATGTGTGTAACATGCTTCGCAATTGAATCTTTTTTGTTAACGTGTGATTCATAGTTGCTTGTTTAGCATTAGAGTGAGGCGACAAAATAGGGGAGTTAACTTAATAGTTCCGCAAATCAATTCAAGGGTGAATCGGGTTCCTGAATCACGTAGCGACTTGCTTGTGCCCCGACTTACTGTAGCTAAAACCATACTTTCCTATTTGGTCGTGTCTCGAATCTTGATTTATTGTCGTACTTGAAAGGAACAATAATCAGGTTCGTTGAACGGTCAACTGATCTGGTCAGCTAAATTGTTTAGCTAGTTGAACCATTGACATGGGAATCTCGAAATGGGCAATGTGTCACTTTAAGATTGCGGGTTTGTTTGAAACGCTTAATTTGTATACCTTGAAATGAATTTAGCAAATGCAAAGCATGTGGCTGATGTGCAGAACCAAATTGTTAAAGTTTGTGTAAGTAAAGCTAATTAGGAGTAAGGTTCAAATTGGTGTCTTTTAAAATGAGTTTGAATATCGCTTCGTTTGAAATGTGAATGCGTACTTGGCGATTAACTCGTTTATAAGCATGCTTTGTCGTAACGAGTGGTTATATGCTTTTCAAAAGTTGATTGCCATTATTAAGGCACTTTATCCTTCTTGAGAATGGAAAAACCATTTTCGTGATTCAATGTGAAGTTTGATGCAAAACATGTTTAAAGTGAGATACATTTGAAATGTTTTGGGCTAAGAGGATAGTGCTAATGAGCTCCTAGGGAGCAGACCCAAAAGTTAGAAGCCTAGAGAACCCAAAAAAAGTTAGAACACAAGTTTATGGAGCAGAACCAATGTGTGGGAACCCTAATTCCTAGGGAATAGACCAAGAAGTGGAAACCCTAGAAGATCCTAATGAGGACAAGCACTCGCTGAGTAAGAAATGAGTTGATGCCCAGAAAATGTTTTCTTATGCATTATGAGTTCGTAACTCCTTGCTTAAGGATTGTGCAAGCGCAATGTTTGAAGCTATTCATGTGTCCTTTCAAAAGGCTTTTATGGAATTGTAAATGACCTTCCAGGAAAGGGATTGGTTCTCTTATAAATGCTTAATGTGGTCTAGGTAAAGGTTTTAGCCTTTTATGTGATAATTCCATTTTCTTACAAAAAGATCTCCAATGGGTTACATGAACTGAACTCTTTAATGTTAAGTAATTATGTGTTGCTAAACAGCCTATTGTTCTCAAAGCCTTGATTTTAGCATGAGGCAGCTTGCTATGAAGTGTTGTGTGTGTATTACATGATGTTAAGTAAGTGTAATGTGGGGTTGTCACTGTGAAGTTACAAGAGTCATAGGTTGGGCAAGTTGAGAGCTCTTGTGTGCGGAATAGAAGAAGGGAAGGGATGTCATTTGAATTTTGAAGGTTATTGAGGTATTAATGAATATGGGGGACCTTAAATGTTTGTTATGTGATATTAGATATCAAATTGTGTGATTGCTACTTAAAAGTATGTCCTTCAACTTCTTTGTTTTCGTAGGGTTGAGAATCACTCACTGACCATGTTATATATATATATATATATATATATATATA
>JACYFF010031957.1:78679141-78702747 GCA_017589665.1 Selenicereus undatus | reverse complement strand
CAAGTTGAATAATGTAATGTCATGTATTCTTAAGTTCTTGAGCATATGTAAGTTAATTGCTATAATTCATATAATCTATATTGACTAAAAGTTGCTCTGAAGGCTGTACAGGCCAACCATCTAAATAATCAGTCCTTTGCTTTGTTAAAGTTGAGTTTTGTGGTGGGATGTAAACCTGAGTGCTCCGCATATGTGATCCATTGAGATGTATCTTTATTTTGTTCTTTTACTTAACCTTGTGGCTTAGGTAATCCATGCATGTGAACCGTATAGTTGTGTTCTCTAGCGTGTAGCAGCTGAGTTTGTGGAATATATCCTTTATGTTTATGATTACAAGTATCTAATGTAAGGCTTTAAGCTACGGTTATAATCCATTTTTAGGCACAACTCTTTGTATTTCACTATAAAATTTATGAAATCACTAACATCCCTAGCCTTATGGTGTAGGGGTTGTTACACACACGCCATATGTCGTATGAAGATTTGAAGACCCACTTGTGATCATGGTTTAGTGGTTTACCGCTAGGCCTTTTAGGGTCCAAAAAGGAAACCCACATACCATAAGTGCTACGAAGAGTTAAAGACCCACTTGTGAATGCGGTTTACTGGTAGGCCTTTTGGGGCCTAGAATGGAAGCTCACGTGCCATAAGTGGTATAAAGACTTAAAGACCCACTTACGAATGCATATTACCTCTAGCCTTTTTCTTGGGGTCTAGAATTGAAATCCATATGCTATAGGCGGTATGACTAGCAAGTAGTAGCTTAGCAGAGGAGAAATGACATCTTTGATTAATTTTTTTTATGTCCCCTCTCTTCTTTTTTTTTTAATGTTTCTTTCTGGGCGCTATTTTATTTACTAGTTTCCCCCCTAAAAAAACTAACTTTATGTTTTTATTTTTAGGTGATTCATAATGGTTCACCTCAAGGAGTTTTAATGAGGTGGCAAACTCTTTCTCTCCTTTGTAGATAAAGAGAATGACAAGCCTCAGGCAGGGACTTCCTTTCTCGTCCATCATTCCTTGCATAGGCCAAAAGCTAATCAAGTGCCTATTATAGAGCCTCAGCCTTTCCTCCCGAGATGTCAATTCAATTGGTGAAAGGCGTAGAGGATGATTAAGTTGCCTATTTACTTCAAAGAATGCACCATGGTAGGTTCAATTTGATTATTGAGTTTCCCATGCTTGGGCAGCCAATCATATCCAGGAAGTCTAGATGGGGACCAAACATGTTGTTTTATGGAGAGCTTGGTCACATACACCTGTAGTATGAATGAGCAGAGGATGTACTCTTTTACTTTAAGCAGCGCTTGAGGAGTTGTTCACTATATCAAGCATTGTATGCCTCACTTTACTCTTACAGCCGCGATGTTCATATCTTTCACTCTTTTTACAAGAGTTGGTGTCCTGCCACCAATACTCTTCATACTGCGTCTGGGGAAATGTCCATCTCTTTGTGGGGATTTGTATAGACTTGGTGATGGCCCAATCAATGGCAGGATATATGATGGGACCATCCCTAGCATTCATATTTTTGACTATCAGGATAAGCAAAATTAAAAGGTCATTGCATCTTCTTGTGGATTCTTGGTTACTACTTTTAGAAGCTTAGAAAAGGCACATAACCATGAGGAGGGAGTCAGTGATAAAGTCTGAATTGAATTTTTGTGCTAGCAAAGGTTCATTCATAACTTGCCAATGCGTTCTCCCCATCGTAATTTAAGTCCTACAAAGACCCATAGCCCCAATGACCAAACCCCTTTAGAAAGAAGGTAGAGGATTATGGCAGTGTTATATCTGCCTATTTGTCATAAAGAAAGAGGCTTCCGTGTGCCTCATCCTAATGATGTGGGGAAAGAGAAAGCTATATGCACTGAATAGGTCGAAATCGCGCGATCCCATCTTGCCAAGGTTCGTGCAGATTTTGATGCATTGACACAGAAGCATAAAGGAGAAGCCTACAAAAATGTTGACTTAGAGGAAGCACTTTGAATTGCCCGAGAAGAAGAGCGCTAGCTACACGAAGATGTCAAGGCCAAATTGACTCTGCTAGTAGCTACTAAGAAGAAACTTGATGAGAAATCAAAATTTCTTGCTGAGCTTGAAGTTGTGCCCACTTTATCACTTAAAGATATGAAGGATTTAGAGAGACATGAGCAGATCATGCTAGAGGTGAAATCATCACTTAACCCTGATGCTTGGATGGACAATGATTGATTTACTACATAGTCTGTTTTGTTCCTTCTTTTGGTTCACTTGTAATGAATTCTTGTAATAAGTTTTGTGTTCTCTACCATATGAAATGCATTTGTTGTCCCCTGCCTCCCCCCTTTTGTTGGAATTATGTTTGACTGCACTTGGCGATTTGTTTACCAAGCTACCTACGTGCTTATGGAAACTTACAACTCCCAACAAGATCAAGTACTTCAAAAAAGTGTACTTTAATTATTTGTTTTACCATTCAAAGTTTATACTTTTGCGGGTCAGGAGTAGTACAAAGACTTTTTTTGTTTTGTTCTACTGTTCACAGTTTATTCTCTTTCGGCCCAGGAGTATTACAAGGATTTTTTTTTCATGTGTGTGTAAATAGTTCAGGCTCTTGTTAAGGAGCTAGTAAAGCAATTTCCTTAAGGCAAGCAGCGATTCAAGAACTTGCCATTTATTGGTCCAAGTTGAATCTCTTGTCCATGTACTATCTTGCAGGCACCGTTTGTGTATACCTTACGGACAAGATAAGGTCCCTCCAATTTGGGAGCGAATTTGCTTCATGTCTTATAAGTCTTGATGATTAGCCTCTTTAGAGCAAGCATTTGATTCCGAACTTGGCTTTTTGTTAAATTCTTAAGTTAGACGAGCCTAATAGCACTCTAATTTTTACTGAGCTTGAAGTCTTTTCTCATCAAGGGCCTCCAACTCTACTACGCGGAGCTGGTGATTTTCATCTTCACTCAAAGCTTCTTGTATAGTGATGCACAATAATGGAATTTGAATTTCTGGTAATAGGACGAGTTCTACTCTGTATACTACAGGGGAAGGGGTTGATTGTGCTGGTGTCCTATATGTGGTTTAATATGCCCAAAGAACATCCCCTACTTTCTCTTGCCAATCTCTTGGATTTTGACACCACCTTCTTCAGTAGGTTATACAACATTTTTTTGAAAGCTTCTGCCAGACCATTTGCAAGTGCGTGGTACATTGATGACTTCTGTCAGACAAACTTGAATTTCTCATGAAGGTTAGTCATTAATATCTCGATGAAAGGTTTGCCATTGTCTGCAGTGATGTATAAAGGCACACCATATCAATACATGATGTGTGTCTGAATGAAGTCTACAATATCATCCTTTTTTAACTTCCTTTAATGAAATCACCTCTGCCTATTTATAGAAATAGTTAGTGGCAGCTAAGATGTATAAATGACAGGCAGAGGATTTAGGAGCAAGAGGTCCTACAACATCAAGTCCCTGCACTTCAAAAGGCTAAGATACTACAGTTGGACGGAGTGGTCTAAAGGCTGGTGAATTAAGTTAGCATGGAACTGACATGCGTTAAACCTTTTTGCATAGTCCATACAACCATGTACCATAGTGGGACAATAATAACCCATTCTTTTTACACAGTCATGTAACTTGTGTCTCGACTGATGTACACCAGACATGTCAGCATGTGCTTCTTCCATTACTTGTTTTCTTTCTCCCTCATCCAGACATCGTAGCTAGAGGCCAAGGACAGAGTGCCAGCAAAACATTCCTTTGTAATAGAGGAAGTGTCAGGCTCTACATTCGATTTTTGTTTCATGCCTCACGTCATTTGGCAACTTCTTGTGTCTTAATTAGTCAATAAGTGGCTGGTGCTGGTCTTCTTCATCTATCTCATAAACGGAGACTACTTTGACTTCTTCTTCACATTCATCTTTGGTTGATGTAACGACCCATTGCCCACAAACTGGAACAGTGAAGTTCCCTTATGCCCCAGTACTAAAGTAGCTGCAAGGTTTACAAGCGCATCAACCATTTTGTTTGCTCTCCTAGGGACATGTTCTAATTTAACAATTTCTAGCCTATCCAACAGCCATAAGGCATGCTTGTGATATGGGATAAGATCATCTTTTTTCACTCTAAATTCTTCTAAAAGTTTATTGACGATTAATTGTGTGTCGACGTAGACATCAAGATCTGTTATCCCCATCTTAAATGCCACTTGAAGGACTAGGATGAGTACTTGATACTCCACCATGTTGCTAGCGCACAGTTGGGCTAACGTAAATAAATATGGAAGAATGTGCTTCTGAGAGACAAGTACAACTCCTGCTCCTACCACACTATGTCGTGTAGCACCACCAAAGCACATTTCCCAAGGTGGAAGGACATCGACAAAGAACACCTCTTCCCTGAGAAGGTCTTCATTTAGTTCCCAATTATCGTGAACTGGATGGCCTGCTAAGAAATTTGCCAACACTTGGCCTTTAACAGCCCTTTGTAGCATATAAATAAGATCATACTATTCTAAGATAACCACCCATTTTGTAAGACATCGATTCAAAACTGGCCTTGACAAGATGTACTTAATTGGTTGGCTTTAGAAATAGCATGCATAGTGTAAGCTTGCATGTAATGTCTCAACTTTTGAATGGCAAACTATCTCGTGTAGCACCACCAAAGCACATTTCCCAAGGTGGAAGGACATCGACAAAGAACACCTCTTCCCTGAGAAGGTCTTCATTTAGTTCCCAATTATCATGAACTGGATGGCCTGCTAAGAGATTTGCCAACACTTGACCTTTAACGACCCTTTGTAGCATATAAACAAGATCATACTATTCTAAGATAACCACCCATTTTGTAAGCCATCCATTCAAAACTGGCCTTGATAAGATGTACTTAATTGGTTGGCTTTAGAGATAACATGCATAGTGTAAGCTTGCATGTAATGTCTCAAATTTTGAATGGCAAACATGAGAGTCAAGCACATCTTTTCAATTGGTCAATAATTAAGTTCAACCCTAACCAATGTTCGACTTAGGCAATAGAGAGCCCTTTCATTACCTTCGAGATTTTCTTAGGCACATAATGCTCCAATTTAATGTTCTTGTGCTACGATGTAAAGTATGAGAGGCTTGCTAGAAAGATGTTCCCTAATAGCAGAGGACTTGATAAGTACTTTTCGATGCTAACAAAATAATTTCAACATGAGCTATCCCATTCAAAAGGCGCTCCATTTTCATGAGATGGTTGAAAGGGTGATAGTGACCAACGAGGTTTGATATAAACCTTCTGATATACGCCAAGCATACTTGCAAACCCCGAAGTTCTTTAAGATTATTTGGTGGGGCGTGTCTTGAATTGATTTTATCGTAGCTTAGTTAATTTCGATGCCTTTATGTCGAATAACAAAGCCTAGTAATTTGCCAGATGTGATACCGAATATGCATTTTAGTAGATTCATCTTTACTTGGCATTTTCGTAATCTTTCAAAGATTTGCCGGAGATCTTCCAAATGATGTGATCTCTTATTGCACTTAACCACTAGATCACCCATGTAGCATTCCATATTTTTGTGTAACATGTTTTCGCAAATAGCTTTCATCGCCCCTTGATAGGTTGCTCCCGTATTTCTCAAGCCAAAAGGCATCACTTTATAACAAAAGATGCCCTTCCATGTGTGAAACGCTATGGCCCCTTGATTTGCAAATGCCATTTGAATCTAGTTATAGCCTCAAGTGCAATCCATGAAAGATAAGGCTTTGTGACCAGTCGTAGCATCAATCAAGAGTTCAGTGACTCGAAATGAAAAGTCATCTTTTTAGCATGCATCATTAAGGTCTCAAAAATCCATATAAATAGAAAGTTGGCCATTTTCCTTCCTTATTGGGATGATGTTTGCAATCCTGGTTCGGTATTGCACCTCATGTATGAAACCAATATCAATGAGTGTGCTTACCTCCTTTTCGATTTTAGATATCAACTGAAGGCGAAAACGTCGTTGAGATTGCTTTTTAGGTGAAACACCATTTTTTACGGACAAGTGGTGAACCATAGCCTTGGGATCTAATCTAGGGATTTCCTTATAACGCCATGTAAACACATCCTTGTATCTACAAAGGAGCTTGAAATATTCTTCTTCCCCATTAGGTCTGAACATGACGCTCACATAGATAGGGCGAGGTTCTTCCGTAGATCCGAGATTCACTCTTTTAGCTCATAAACTGTGGCTTACCCCCCATCTTCTAAAGTTTCTGGTACTTTAGTGAGTCATATTTCAGAGTCCAAGTTGTTGGCCTCTTGAATTATGATGTGGTTAGAAGAAGTTTGCTCCTCCTCCTGGGTTCTTTCTTTTGAGCTAACATTTTCTCCAGGGCTAGTGAGAACTAGGGTACAACCCTTTACTTTTAAAGATTCATCTATCTTCACATCCAAAGTAGGAATGCACTTCAGATATAAAGGAATGAAACTTTGGACTTTATTTATTTCGCTAATCTGACTAAGCACTGAACCCCTCTCCTGTGATGATTGTGAGCTTAAAGACATCTCGCCTATCTTGATTCTGGCGATGACGGAGCATTTAGGCTGCTTATCTCATTTTAACCTATAGAAGATGGAGGGTTTCGAGATTTTACCCTTTCCCATCTTGCTAAACACGAAAGGGCGTTGTTGTGATGTAGATGGCTATAACCTGTCAAACACCGATGTCTTTTGGTTGGTCTTAGGATTTTCACCCTTACCATCATTAACCTCCTCAGCTGTAATATATTGTGCAAGTGATTGTTTGTCCTTATGCTGTCCCGAAATCCTTATGGGTTGGGGTCGCACATAATCGAGGCCAACTTTAGGCGTTGTAATTCTCGCCCCTTGATTTTGTATCATCTTTTGTATACTATTAAGTCCGTAAGGCTTAGCTTTGATAAAATGTCCTAAAGATGTTGGCTCGATGAAGTCATAACTGGATCTCTTCATTAATTTGTATGCATTAGTATCAAACCCATCACTCGTGCGCATCTTTGGCAAGCCACTTTCTTCTTGAAGTGAGCCTCTAGAAGAAGCGATGAAACCAATGAGGGAGGCCTTGCTTAATTTGCTTTGGTTTCCCTCATGAGCTAGAAACACATCGTTTTCTTTAAGAATGTGCCAACTAGCATCCTTAAGCCTGATGTCAGCCTTGGTTATGCTTATGGGAATTGCACATCGCTAAATGGTGATGTACCATCCTTTCGATGGGACTTAGGAATGTACTTAAAGACTGATGCTACTGGGTTTGCCACAATTTTTTTTGACATGTAAGACTGAAAGTGTCTGCTTATTTTCTTCTTCCTGTTTTATTATGGCTTGATGTTGCCATCACCATCACCTTCAGGAGGGCATGAGTCTCTTCAGCATTCTTTACACTACCTCTTCCGAAAGATGATGTAGCAGCTAGGATAATTTCTTTCGGTACAGCATCTTACTTGAAGAACTTTGCATTAGTGAAGTTTGATTCCACCATAGTAAATGGTTTCACATCACCATTTATCTTCCTTTCGCCCTCCTGATAGTACTTAAGACATTGATGCAAGTTAATGCTACCACTCCACGTTCATGTAGCCAAAGATGCCCTAGTATGAACTTGTATGATGTCTTGGAATTTATCATATGAAAAATTGACGAAGTTGCCAAGTCACCAAGTGTTGGCTCTAAGCGAACCATAGCAATTGCATGTTGTCCTTCTAAAGTGAACCCTTATATCATCATTCGACTTTAGATAATTCTTCAATGGTGATATCCAAATTATTCATGGTGGACCTTGGCATGATGTTTACTACTGAATCACCATCCATTGAATTCGCTTAACCATTTGCCTCTGAATGTATCCTATAACAAAGAACGGGCGATTATGTGGTTTAGAACCTAATAACAAGTCATCGTCAGTCAGTGTCACAACAGTGTTACATGTGGCACATTTGCTTGTAAGTTATATATCCTTTACCTTGTTAGCATATAGTTTTGCATGGCGAATGGAAAGAACAATTAGTCCATGCACCTCTTCCAGTAGGTAAAAAATTTGTTGCCAACCCATGTACATTGGTAAAGTTTCTAGGACGTTGAGGACATTTTCGTCTCTTTTAAGAGGAAGCGTCTTTCTGGCACTTTGTTCTTCATTTGTCTCATCGTCGTCATCATTAAATTTGGAGAATGAAATCACGTCGACAACCACTTTGTCAGATAGTCCTTTTGGGAAGAATTCAACTAAGGTAATTGAAGTGCATGGTTTTTGGTCAATTGGATGGATGAGCCGAACTTCCTGCTTCTTATTAGCTGCAGACATTGTTCTTCATTAACTTTCTTCGCGACAACGTGGTGGTAGCTAACAGTTGCTCATTCATGTGTGGCCCACACTCCCCGCAATGGACCTCCTTTATGATTTCTCACACTTCCTCCTGTGTTACACACACTAAGTTTATGTTCATATCTGTCTTTCTATATACCTTCCCTTTTTCCTAAAAATATTGCGAAGCCAACAATCTTAGCACCTATTAGGATTTTAGAATAGAACCAAGAGGATGCTACGTCTTTGTTAAATACTGATAGATGTCATAATACTAAGAAGTAAGGTCAATGTTGCATACTTCTGTTGTATGCTAATGAGTTAACTTATCCTTCCTTTTTATTGCTAATGGCATCGGATGGTGATAAGTGCTTAATGTATACATCATTTTAGGACTATTTTACTTCATTTTTAGGAGAATTATGTGCTTAATATTATTATTTATACTCCTATTCTCGATTTATGCTTAGGTATAGTTGTTTGATGTGTTTTATAGGATTTTAATCCTTTTTGCTCAGGATTTGACCCTTGGTAGATGTATTTTGACCTCCCTAACGACACCTATGTGCTGCTACGCTCGTGGAGCAAGAATAGAGTAGAAAATGGATTCCAGCCCAAACCACGGTCAGACCGTGGTGCTTGCCACGGATCGTGGTGAGTGGTGAAACCGTTGTCTCTTCATTTTCCTTCAGCTGTGTGGCTGAAATCATCTTAGTTTTCCTATAAAAGGCCTCGTTCAGGCAACAGCAAAAGAAGGGGAGATGCATACCAAGCAAGTTTAGCATTAGTTTATCTTTCTTAAATTTTTGTTCTTTTGGTTAGATTCTTAGTTTGGTTATTGTATTAGTGAGAAATCTTGAGTGTGAGTGATTGATCTTGAGGCGGTTTGAAGCTCTTGGTTGAAGGCTATTCTCAATGAAGCCCTTCCTCTCTGATTTCTCAAAACGTTGGTTAGTTGATTAACTTTTAATCATGTGTGAGTTGTTTGATTTATGTCTACGGATTTATTAGTATATGAAAGTGTTGTTGGATCATATTTTAATTTAAACAATTGTGCTTATCTTCATCATTGGTTTGATTTCGTTAGGTCAAGTGTTATTGATGTTATTAGTATATTTTTGGCCAAAATGTGCTTGCACAACTGAAACAATTGGGTGAAAAACTGAAATGTGACATTTGGTTGTTGGACTACTCGATTAGACCTGACATAACGTCATCTCGAAAGAGGGGGTTACATGTTAGGACAACTAGAAAGTAACCGAAGATAATTAACTTGGATTAAGACAAATTAGTACAAAAGAATGACTTTTGCTTAGTTTATGCAAAATTGGTTGAGTTCAAAAGAATAGACTAAAGTTTTGGGTAGATTGCAATTCCTCGAGATTAACCAATTAGAAAGAAAAAAGCACATGTTATTCGTTTTGATCCAATCACTTGTCATATCTATATGAATTCCTAGACATATTTTTCCTTGATTGATTTAAAAATTAGGGAATTAGAAGTTGTTAAATCGAACCCTTTGAATTAGAATTTTACTTAGCATATTTCGATAGACAAGAATCGATAGGTTACATTAGTCCCTGAGGAACAATATCTTTTATCTGTACTAGGAACTACCTGTACACTTGCGATAGTGGTCAAGTTTTTGACGTCGTTGCCGGGGATTAAACTGTTAACTATTGAGTTATTCTTGCAAAAATGGCTAAGTATTTTATTTGTCTTTTATTGTTATTTTCTTTTCCTGTTTAATTGCGCTTGTAGTGTTGGTGATAGTGCTTGCAGGAATTTTTCCTGTTTATGTGAAGTCCGATCTTGTACGAACCGGACCCCGAGATTGAAAGGACTTTCTGCTTAAGAAGGAAAAAGTTGAGGATTAAAGAACAAAGACGCGAGGCTAGAAGGAATCCAACAAGCATGGCGGGTATAGAACAAACTTCTTCGAATTTCATCAAAAATAAATAAGGATCCTCTAAACCAGTCAATTTAGGCAGCATCTGAGTATAGTGAGGTCTTAATTCAAAGGTAACATTGGGTCCAAGGTCAAGTCTAATGAAGCAAGATGGCAAAGCCGTCTTTGGAGAATAGAAAATCTCACTCAAAGATCTTTCTTGTGCTATTTCTTCTAGTTCAAGCTTGGGTTCAGGTCCGGGTTCTAAGTCAGGATCATGTTCACTTCTAACAAGTCGATGATTTTTAGGATTTCTAACCCAACCAATCATATAAGTCCCACACTGTAACAGCCCAGGAGTCCCGACACTGAGGTATTGTCCGCTTTGGGGATTAGAAAGGTGCCCCTGCACAGTTTTGTCCTTCGGCTAACGGGCGTTTAGGCCTTTCACTAAAAGGCGCCTCGATGTGTTGAGGTATCCCCCCCTTTATAAAGGGTGGTTCGTTCTCCTCAACCACCGATGTGGGACGTTACATCCTTCCCCCCTTAGGGAGCCCAGCGTCCCCGCTGGCACATCGACCCAGGAACCCGCTCTGATACCATCTGTAACAGCCCAGGAGTCCTGACACCTAGGTATTGTCCGCTTTGGGGACTAGAAAGGTGCCCCTGCACGGTTTTGTCCTTCGGCTGATGGGCGTTTAGGCCTTTCACCAAAAGGCGCCTCGATGTGTTGAGGTATCCCCACCTTTATAAAGGGTGGTTCGTTCTCCTCAACCACCGATGTGGGACGTTACACACACCCTCAACAAAGGTTCTATTTTTGGTCTTTTCCGTTTCTAATTTTTTTTAAAATTTTCTATTTTTTTTTCTTTAAAGCCACAAAACAAAACAAAAACGTGAATCAAAACAAAAAAACACTATACAAAAATAAAATAAGCAAAACTAAAATAAAAGCACAAACACAAAGAAACTAAAGAAAATAAGAAATAAAACTACACCAAAGCAACCTAATTCTAAAAACAAAATTAAAATAGAAAATCAAACTCCTAAAATCAAAAATAAATATACATAAAAATCCACACAACCACAAAGGACATAAATATAATTTTTGCAGAATTTTTTCTATCCCCAAACAGTGCAGAAAAATGCAAACAAATTTTTAAGTCTAAAATTCATAGAAACATTCAAACAGTCCCCAAAAATCCAGAAAAATTCACACAAACTCTCAAAACTATGCTAAATCTAGGAAAAATATGAGTATAAAAAAAATACACCAGAAAATTCAAACAGATGCTGACATTAATGAAAATTCTGCACTTGTTTGTTATTGTAACACTACGGATGTCAATCCATAGAGATGGTTGTGAAATTAGGTTCCAAAAATTCTAAACTAATTTAAAACAAAATCCTAATTTAACCAACTCCAAGGTGAAGCTATTTCAAAAATTGATAGACCAAATAACCAAGATAAATTTATGAAATTGTTAACCATTCCTTAACTTGTAAATAATATTGCCAAAGTAAAAAGAAACAAACTGCAAATAACTTAGACCCACCGACACTTGGGCACAATTATTCCCAATTAGATTTGTCTAGTAGCATAGTCTGGGCAGTTTGAACCTGGGCAAAGAAGCAGAGGAATTCGAACCTGACTAAAAGAATGAAAGATGCCAAAGAAGCTGGGGAAGACAAGCTCGAACCACACCATGAAAGCCAAATTGCAACCTTAATCAACCATTAACTAATAAGCAAATTACACCAATCTGAGAAATTGAAGAGCAAGATCCAGAACATGAAGAAGTGAATAGCAGAAATTACAAGCAAACTACTCGAATTCAACTAAATCGAAAACACAAATACTACAATTGAATATGGAAACCTAAGCTACGAAATTGAAGGAGGACAAAAGAAATCTGAACAAAAATCACTACTCTCTACCTCTCCCCTACTGCTCTGGCTTCAACCACCATTAAAGCCCATTGAAGAACCGGTTCGTCGCCCACAAAATAATTGCCTTCCTTCACACCTTGAAACCGTCGAATTTATAATGGTGATGATGATGGACAATGAATGAGGGGAGAGAGAGAGTAACAGCTAGAATTGGGGAGGAAGCTGAAGAAGTAGAGGTTGCCTTGTTCGTGGCCCTACTTTCAGTTTCTGGGTTGGAAAGGATGAAGAAGAACAAGCACAGATGGCGGGTAATGGACGAAGGAAACACTTAGTTTCAATGAACGATGAAAGAGGAGAGAGAAAAAGAGTTGCCATGGCTATTGGAGGAAGATGAAGGAACAACGGTTTGCAACCCCTATTTTCGGGCTGGATTTTGTGGCTGCAAGGATGAAGGAAGAAGAAGAAGACAATGGGGGGGCTTTGGTTGCTGTCATCACGTGCAAGGCACATGGATTCTAAGTGAAAGAGAGAGAAGGGGGAAATTGAACTAGGTCTGGGCCGCTGGGGGAGAGGAAAGAATAAGGCACAACCTGGTTGTTGTGTGTGTGCATAGACCAGGCCCAAGGGACATAAAAGAAAAGGGAAAGGAGAGAGCTGGGAGGGGGGAAACATCTGGGCCTGGGCCGCAGTTTGGGAAAAGGAAGAGGGGGATGGGATGGGCCAACCTAGTGAGGAAAAGAGAGGAAAATCCTTAAAAAAAAGAAAAAGGACTGCAGACTGGGCCAAGGAGTTTGGGCTTTGGATACTTCTTCTCTTCCATTTTCCTTGCTTAATCCAATTCTTGATATAGTGATTTATTTTTCAAATTTTCCAAATTCCTACAAAACAAACAAAGAATATAAAAATTCAAATTTATTCATTTATTTTGAACAAATATTAGATAACAAAGCGATATAAAATATCATAATTTATGGCTGAACATGTGACCAAAGGAGAACACTTTGAGATTTCATTACTCCTGCAGTCCAAGGGATCGCCTCAAGCATTGCTCGCCCTACTACTGATGTCAATAATTTCCAGCTCAAACCGGCGCTTATTTCGATGGTGCAGCAATCCCAGTTTGGAGGAATGCCTTTGGAAGACCTGAATCTACACCTCTCGGTCTTTTTAGAGGTGTGCGATACGTTAAAGCTAAACAGAGTCTCCACTAACGCAATTCGTATGCACCTATTTCCTTTCTTCTTGACGGATAAAGTAAGGGCTTGGTTACACTCTTTGCCATCTGGATATACTACCACTTGGGATGAGTTAACAAGAGCTTTCCTCGCCAAGTTTTTCCTTTCGAGGAAAACAGCAAGCTTGAGAAATCAGATCACCAATTTCATGCAAAAAGTTAAAGAGATGCTCTAGGAAACCTGGGAGTGATTTAAAGATTTGATATGCCTATGCCACCATCATGGTCTTCAACATTGGATGATTGTCCAAGCCTTTTATAATAGTGTGACCCAATCTATGAGTTCCACGATTGATGCGGCAGCATCAGGAACGTTTATGAGCAAAACAGAGGATGAAGCCTATAATCTAATTGAGGAAATGACACTCAATAATTTTCAATGGTCCACAGAACGAGGCCAACCCAAACGGGTTGGAGGTAAGCTTGAAGTTGACGCGCTTACTTTACTTTCTGCTAAAGTAGATGCTATAACTCAAAGACTGGACCGAATGAATGTTAATGCTGTGAATTCTAGTGCCCCTTCCCCTTGTGAAATTTGTGGTTCTATTGAACATGTAACTTTGGATTGTCAAGTTGGGAGCCCTTTTTCCCAAGACCCTAGTGAAGTTAACTATGTTCAAAACTTCAGTCTGAGATCGGCCAATGACCCTTATTCTAGTACATATAATTCGGGGTTGGAAAAATCATCTGAATTTCTCCTACAGGTCTAATCCTAATCCATCAAATGTGCCCCCTATGAATGCTAGACCACCCCCTGCTTTTCAATGACCCCTGTTCCCTTCGCAAGTGCCTCAAAAGTCCAATTTAGAAGCAATGATGGAAAGTATGCTTATAGCACAACAAAAACAGGATGAGTATATTAAGTAATTAGCCTCAAAGATTGATGTGCTTATAACTCATAATAGGATGTTAGAAGCCCAAATTGCCCAAACGGCTAGTTTTTCATCTACGCCCCTAGACAGACTTCCTAGCAAGCCCGAACCTAACCCTTATGAGCATTGTAACTATGTCACTTTGAAGGAAGAAATAGAGGACTTAACTAACCCTGAGAATGTACCAATAGAAAAGGATAGGGAAATAATCATGGCTTGAAGTAAAGAACGGAACAAAGGTGGCAAAACCGCCACATTTGAAGAGAATGACACTGTAGAATTTCCTGTAATTTTCCCCCTAAGCTCTCTTACCCAAGTAGTTTTTCTATCCCTTGCATTGTTGGAAAAGTGGAAGTTATGAGATCTCTATGTGATCTAGGTGCAAGCGTTAGTATCATGCCATATTCTTTGTTTCATAAGCTTCACCTAGGACCATTACTAGCCGCATCCTTTTCACTACAATTAGCTGAAGGTTCTGAGACACAACGCATACACAGATTGGATGATGTGCCAGTCAATATAGGAGACATTTGGGTATTGGAGGACTTTATTATAGTAGATATGCCTGAGACTGACGATGCTCAAATTATCCTAGGGCGGCCCATTTTGGCCATAGCTGGTTGCCATATTGATATAAAGAAGGGACGGATTACATTTAAGGTAGAAGGGTGCTATGCTCTGTTTTGTCATACTAGGGGAGAGGTGGTTTCCCCTAGTTCTTCTTTATTGCATGCATTACCGCTTTCCCTTGAGATTGATATGGAAGACGACTTGGGTTGTGACGATCCTCCTGATTATAACTAGATTTCTTATGAGAACCCCCCACCAACGATATGTTAAGGAGGAGTTTGCTGCTCCTATGCCACCTAACATGCTCGAGGTTGAGGTCCCGGTGCCTAACGAGTCTTCTATGAGCAACTATTGCAGGTTCGCACAAACTGTTCTCTCTATGCCCCCTGTGGAGGGATTTGTTGCAGATTTTGATGTGGGGGTTAAACAAGTTGATAGTGACCCACCTGATATGGCATGAGTGCGCTTTGTTTTGTACAAGGATAATGCACTTTAGAACCATGTCATGAAAACGAAGGACCTTCAACCCGAACTTTTTCCTTTTTCTTTTCTTAGCTTTTATTTTTACTATTTTGTAGTATGTTGAAAGAAAGAAAAAAAAAGGGAAAAAAAAGAAGAGAAAACAAAAACGAAAAAATATGAATAAAATGTTAGCCACCATGGCCAGATCTCCAGAACCACGGTCGTGGGGTGCCACCCAGGAAAATCAAAAAAATAGAGGACTAGTGGACACCACAGTCATACTATGGCCTATGGTCCGTGGTGTACTACTACGACTTGCGGTCTGGGGTTTTGACCGCGGTGCCCACTCAACTTCCTCACATTTCATCTTCAACCTCACGACACTCTCTCTATATCTCCATTTTCTCTCTCTAAACCCTCTATTACTAATACCTTCAATCTTGCTTCATTTCTTCTCCATTTTCGCTCATTTTCACCCAAAATCATTCTCTTTCCCTCAATCTTTTCTCTTTCCCCATAAATTTCATCTCTTTCTTCTTTTTCTTCAAATTCATCTCACTTCACTCATCCACCATACCCATATTTTTCTCTCTCTTATTCTTCTTCTTTTCCCTTAGTTTCTTCATTTTCTTCTTCAATAGTTTCTTCATTTTCTTCTTCAAATTTTGTACTTAGTTTTTAGTTTTGATTTTTGTTCAAGGTTTTGCAACAATCACACCAATCAAGAGACAAAGCAGCACCAAGGAGGTTAGATCTTCAAGTTAAGCACTACCTCAACCTCAAAGGACATCTCAAATAGTGCGTGTTAGAGGTAACAATCCCCACCCTCTTAGTTTGACACATCTTGATCATATTGCTAGATACAATTGCTTGAATGAACATATAGTTGAAGCGACTAGATATTATGATGAGGAACTGTTAGCTCTGTTGGGAATGTTGGATGACATTAGATGGTTGTTTGCAAGAGGTGGTATGGGACACTTTTTGGAAATTAAAGAGCATACATATCGGGACTTAACCCTAGAATTCTTAAGTACACTCCATGTCGAGATCACTGGAGGACCTCAACGTCAAGCCGGATATATATCGTTTTATTTACAGGGTCAATTTTACCAGATGAACTTAGGTACCTTCAACAGTCTTTTGATTTTCCACCTAGCATGGATTTTTCGCACCACCAAGTCCCTCCCGAATTCAACCCGAATGCATTTTGGGGTGAACTTCCGGGGAGTGTTAGGTACAGCACTAGTTCGTAAAAATGCACACATATTAGAAACCCTTGCATTAGTGTAGTTTAACGTATTTTAGCTTGTTCCCTTTTTGCTCGGGATGATAGTCTTAATGTCACGAGACTCTGAGTTGTACTTCTTGTCATGTATGTTTGGTGGAGTCCAACTTGACCCAAGTTCCTTTCTAGCCAGGCAATTGCATAGTGCTGCTATTAGCACTAAAGGTAGGATAGTCATAGGTGGGATTGTGATTACTGTTGTTAGATTTTTAGGTGTTGAGACCAACCCTGAGGATCGAGTCTCCAAGTCCGAGCGACTTGATCAAGCTGCTTTTGAAATTATGAACTTTTGCAAAGTTGAGGCTGGCCGTTTATGTTGGATTTACCTTGGGGACTGGCTTTTATAGCTTCCCAATGTTGACCGAACCACCCTACTTCACCGAGGTAACCTTTATTGGGTACTTGGTGATGAGGAGGTTGTTCGACCCGTACCCCATCATCCAGCCCCTCATTCCAGTCAAGCCAGACCTAGATCATCCTCTCAACCACCCCCTCCTGACTATACTAACATCCAAGACACCCTTAGATCCATTCAAGAGGAGTAAGTTTCCCTTCGAGCATTTGTTGCTTCTGAGAACGCCGCTCTTCGGGACTTTGTCCAAGAGTGCCACAATGAGCTTCATGGGATGCTTGCTAACCAGGCACAAGATTTTAAAGACTATAGGGCATGTCTAGAGACCTGATGGATTTGGCATATCTCTTATGGCCAACCACCCCATCCTTCACCACCACCTCCTTTCTAATTGCTCTGTGCTACCCCCTTCCCTTTTTCTATTCTATGCTCACATTGAGGGCAATGTGCCTATTATATTTGGCATTAGCCGTTATATTTGGCATCTGATGCCTGTTTTCGGTTTGGTGTGTTTGTGCTTTGTATATGTAGTTAGTGGTAGTTTTGGAGTTTTTTATTTAGGTTTTAGTTTTGTTTAGTAGTGCATTTAGTTTCTTTTTATTCTGGGCTGCATTCTAGTTTTTTTTTTAGTTCCTTTGCATTTTAGTTTTCATTGTTATTAGATGCGTGTAGAAAAAAAGGAAAAAGGAAAAAATTAAAAAAAGAAAGATAAACAAAAAAAATCCTCTAATGATGATCTTTCTAGATTTAGTAGACTTCTTTGGTTTGATTTGATCCTTTGATTTGCCCAAATTGTGCATTAAATATTTGTGAATAAGTTTTTCAAAATGGTCTCTATGTTTTGACCACACGTTGGATGCAAATTGATTTACCCCATGAGTCTTTACATGCTTTTTAGCGTATGTTTACTAGTGAGCTAATTTTGACCCTCGTAGACGTCCCGTGAGACTTTGAGCTTTTAGAGGCTATTTATCAATTTAGTCTCATATTTTCTTCCATGTGTGACTCTTCCTTGACATCATTTCTCTATAACTTGCTTTGATTCTCATTCAAGGTCACATTTCGCATATGCATTTAGGCAATATGATTGAGGCAATTTTTTTTTCTTTGATTTGTTGAACCCCACGGCCAAATAGCTACCTTTGTTGTGTATTGTTTCCCTTGCTAGCCCCTTTGAGCTTATATCCGATTTTCTTGATTTGAACCTCCCTTTATAGCCCATGGCCAAATACTTATCTTACCTTTAAGCCAAAACTAGAGGAGCATTTCATTCTTTTGCATGATAGGGCACTAGTAAGGTGGATTGTTATCTTTTGGTGAACTTTGGCTATTTGGTGAAGGGATGTGTGATATGATTGATAAAAAGGAAATCCCTTGTTTCATCGTACAAAGTTTGGAGAAGAGTTGGAATTTAAAGCTCGTTATGGATCTCCTCTTAGCTATCCTTTTCGGGAAAAAAAAAAAGAACGGATCATGAAAAGAAGAAAGAAAAAAGGAAACAAAAAAGAAAAGAGAGACAATAAAAAAGGGAAAGAAAGTGTTAGCCTTGTTGGGATTGTAAGTTATTTGTAATTTTTGACTTTTTTTTTCTCTCTTTAATAGGTGATGTGTTTTGTTGATAAAATGCAATGGTCTAAGAAGGATGTCGTATTATGCATTGGAGTTGTTTAGCTCTTAGTCTTTGGCTTATAGCTCCTCATTTCTAAAACATTTGTTCCCCTCTTACCTTTACCCATGGCCCCATTATAACCCTATGAAAGTCCTTATGATTGTCTAGTGTATTTGCATATCAGTGATGGCGAATTTGAAAGCCTTGTCAACCTTATGCCAGAATTGAGTCTAACGAATGAGAATCGAAAGAACCTTTATTATTATTAAACACATGAGAGATGAGAGCCACATAACTAAAGTGAGGATTAGCCTTGCTAGCCCTACTTGTTTCTTACGCTGGAATGACTGTATTCGACGATTCGAGGAGATTAATTCAAGTTCGACATTGTGGTCTATCAAAAGGGTTTCTCAAATTTCATTCCCTAATCTGTGTGTTAATGATTTTTTTATCTTTTTGGGCTACCTTTGGATCACCTTTTCCATTTGAAGTTACCTATGTCTATCATGAGGAGGTTATGTATAGTTTTATTTTTACTGTTGCTTGAGGACAAGCAACAGTTTAAGCATAGGAGAGTTTGATAAGTGCTTAATATATACATCATTTTAGGGCTATTTTGCCTCATTTTTAGGAGAATTATGTGTTTAATGTTATTATTTATACTTCTATTCTCAATTTATGGTTGGTTATAGTTGTTTGATATGTTTTGCAGGATTTTAAGCCTTTTTGCCCAGCATTTGACCCTTAGTAGAAGTATTTTGACCTCCTCTACGGACATCTAAGTTCTGGTACGCCCATGGAGCAAGAATAGAGTAGAAAACGTGTTCCAACCTAAACCATGGGCGGACCGTGGTGCCTGCCATGGACCGTGGTGCCTGCCATGGACCGTGGTGCCTGCCATGGACCGTGGTGAGAGGTGAAATTGTCGCCTCTTCATTTTCCTTCGGCTGTGTGGCTGAAATCATCCTAGTTTTCCTATAAAAGGCCTCGTTCAGGTAGTAGCAAAGGAAGGGGGCATGTATAGCAAACAAGTTTAGTATTACTTTATCTTTCTTAAATTTTTGTTCTTTTAGTTAGATTCTTAGTTTGGTTACTGTATTAGTGAGAAATCTTGAGTGTGAGTGATTGATCTTGAAGCGGCTTGAAGCTCTTGGTTAAAGGCTATTGTGAGAAATCTTGAGTATGAGTGATTGATCTTGAGGTGGTTTGAAGCCTTTGGTTGAAGGCTATTCTCAGTCAAGCCCTTCCGCTATGATTTCATAAAACGTTGGTTAGTTGATTAACTCTTAATCATGTATGAGTAGTTTAATTTTTGTCTAGGGATTTAGTAGTATATCAAAGTGTTGTTGGATCATATTTTAATTTAAAAGATTATGCTTATCTTCATGATTGGTTTGATTCATTCTGTCAAGTGTTATTCATGTTGTTAGTGGATTTTGGCCAAAATTTGCTTGCACAATTGAAACAATTGGGTGAAAAACTGGAAGGTGGCATTTGGTTGTTGAATTGCTTGATTAGACCTGACATAACGCCGTCTCGAAAGAGAGATTTGCATGTTAGGAGGATTAGAAAGTAATCGAGGATAATTAACTTGGATTAAGACAAATTAGTTTGAAAGAACGACTTTTGCTTAGTTTAGGCAAATTTGGTTGAGTTCGAAAGAATAGACTAAATTTTTGGATAGATTGCAATTTCGCGAGATTAACCAATTAGAGGAAAAAAAGTGCATGTTAGTTGTTTTGATCCAATCACTTATCATATCTACATGAATTCCTAGACATATTCTTCTTTGATTGACTTAAAAATTAGTGAATTAGAAGTTGTTGAATCGAACCCTTTGAATTAGAATTTTACTTAGCACATTCCGATAAACAAGACTCGATAGATTACATTAGTCCCTGAGGAACGATATATTTTATCTATACTATGAACTACCCGTGTGCTTACGGTAGTGGTCAGATGGATACCACTAGGAATATTGATCATTGGAGCTGACTTTGCTAAGGTGTCAGCAAATTGGTTATCTTTGCAGGAAGGTAAACGTAAGTAATATAGGGGATGTTTTTAGTGACCTCAACCAATGAACTCGGTATGGTGCCAAGGCTTCGCTTCTCACTTTCCACCTTTGAGAGATTTGGTTTGTTACTGAACTTTTGTCGAGGTCAGGCAACTGATTGACCATTCATAACGGGCGGCATGGATGAGTCCCCATACACTTGTATGTTCTTCACCCTTATTTTTGTAGCATCTTACAACCCTATAATGTAGGCCTTGTATTCTGCCACACTATTGGTGACCTCAAAATCTAGTTTGATAAAGATAGGCATATACGCCCCCTTTTGGGACACTATGACAATGCCCACTCCATATCCTTTTTGTTCTGAAGCCCATTGAAGTACACAGTCCACACGTCTCTCTTTACGTGGATGACTTATAAGGGAAATCAAAAGTTTCTCCCTTTCAGTCCTCTGTTGTAAGCTTGCTAAGGAATTCAACGCAATCCTCCCCTTAATCGGCTTTTGCTAGACCTACTTTAGGTTGAATTCTGATAGCATTACTGTCCACCTAACAACTTTTCCATCTATTACTGGATACTGTAGTGGGTTCCTTATTGGGTGCATTGGTGCCACCACATATAATCTATAGGTTAACATGTATTGTCTAAGTTTCTTGGATGCCAAAACTAATGTTAGGAAGTTTTTTCCAAGGAGGAATGACGAGTTTTGTATTTGAGAAATTTCTTATTCAAGTAATAGATGGCCCATTCCTCTCCTTCCATTTTTGAGACTAGCATGACCCCCATTGTTGTTGCTGTCATCGTGAGATAAAGAATGAAGGGAATGCCAAGCTACGGAGGCACCAACACTAGTGGATTAGAAAGGAACCCCTTGATTTTATCGAATGATTCTTAATCGTCCTTATCCTATCCCAATTTCGCTCATCTCTTCAATTTCTTAAAGATACGCTCGCATATCATGGTTAGCTTTGAAATGAAGGGACTTATGTACAACAAGCGTCCTACAAATCCCTATGTCTCCTTTTCCACCTATGGTAGGGGCATTTTTTGTATGGCTCTGACCTTTGAGTGATCAACTTCAATTCCCTTAAACTTTATCCTAATAGTTTTCCAGACGTGACTCCAAATGCACATTTTTATCGGTTTAGGCACATATTATATTTTCTAAGTCTAGCAATGAATTTTCAGAGAGTCAGGATATGCCTTGATCTTTATTTACACTTTATGATAATGTCATCTAGGTACACCTTCACCATCTTATGAATTAAGTCATGAAATAGAGTAGTAGTAGTCCTCTAATAGGTTGTCGATCATAAGTTCCTAAGAGCGAATGAAAGAAGGATAAATGAAGAAAAAAGAGGATAAAACCACATGGATAAAAGGCAAAGGATTATCAAGATGGAGTCCACCTTTAATATATCCAGGGGCGACATCCTAATGGTGATTAGGGTACATATCCTAATGGATAAACCCGGAGCCCTTGAATAAAGGCCAAAGAATTAGAAAGTAAGTTCGGTGAGTTCTATAAATGCTATGACCATGATATTGAAAATTGTTGGGAATAAGATAGGGCATTGACGTATTTTGACTAAGAGGGGTAAGCCATACTAATACCTTAAGGATATTCCATAAAAAAAGATAAGGTATTCAGATAATAAAGGTCCGGGGGAAGAGGAAGATACCCAGGAAGTAGCCCTCAGATGCACCATACAAGTAATATTTGGAGAACTACAATAAGTAGGGTTATCTAATAAGCCCCTGAACCGTCATTTTCAAGCCTTAGATTAAGCATCCACAATAGTACACCATATAACAATAAACTACAACCCAGACAATGTTAAAGAGACTAGATCTCTACACTACCTAAGTGACGATCTAATAGCTATGAAACTACTAGTGACCAACTATGAGATCAGTCATTTACTGGTTGACACATGGAACTCTATTGAAGTAATGTTTCATGGCTACTTTAACAGCCTTGGCCTATAAGACAAACACCTAGCTCCAACCTCGAATCTCAGCAAAGTTTTACAATACAGACAGCTTACCCCAAAAGGATGATCAAGTTACCTAACAAGCTGAGAACTATAGTTGATGGTTAACTATGTGGTCATGGACGTGACATTTATTGAATAGTTAATTTTTTGTACCCTAAACTAAGGTGCATTAATTTTACGACCCTACCTTTTCCAAGTTATTCTTTAGATACTCATGCAAGGGTGAATTTATATTTTGCTGCTTTTGCCTTAGTGAATTTCCTAAACTGCCTCTAGTATGACATTTCTATATTCTTTCTTTTTATTTCTTAAATAGTAATAGTAATACAACTACTACCACTACTAGTTGTAATACTACAACGCCCAATGTGGGCTTCACTTTCATGGTATCTAGGAGATCTAGATGTAAAAAGTCTCATCCTTGCAAGCACTTGTATAAATAGAGAGACCAATTCCACACGACCAACATAAAATTTTGGATAACATTTTGTTGCTATGAAATCATTTTGAAACACATTAAAAAATATAAGCATTAAATATAATACATTAAGCTATATTGGATAATAAATACAGAAATAAACAATATTGCAAACCATGTGTGATAGAATATATTTAATAATACTTAGGAGGCCAGACGACCAATAAATTATAATCATGATAATAAGAACAACAATAACAACCACAATAGCAACAACTGAAGATATTCATGTTGGTTTTGAGGTTATAATTATAAACGTGGAAGGGATGATGTTGAACATACGACAATGCACTATTAGAATATTAATACCTTTGTATTAACCATATTTTCTTTAAAAGGGCATCAAAGCAGGTGTAAATTACAAATTAGGCCTTGACCTTAGTGAATTCCATGAAGTGGTTCAGGGGCTAAGAGGTGATTCCCATTGCAAAATACATTTCATCCCTTACTTACGAACAACATGCTATTTCTTGCTAAAAATAAGCAATTTAGATTTCTTAAGGCACGATAATTTTTGTTGATTTTAAGGAGTGGATGGTCAAATTACATTATCATCATTATCATCATCATCATCATCATTAGATTGTTGTTGTTGTTGGTGGTGGTGTTGGTGTTGTTGTTGTTGTTATTATTATTGCTATTATTATTATTATT
>JACYFF010031957.1:78656842-78679131 GCA_017589665.1 Selenicereus undatus | reverse complement strand
TAGTAGTAGTAGTAGTAGTAGTAGTAGTAGTAGTAGTAGTAGTAGTAGTAGTAGTAGTAGTAGTAGTAGTAATAATAATAATAATAATAGTAGTAGTGGTAGTAGTAGTAGTAGTAGTAGTAGTTGTAGTATTAGTAGTAGTAGTGGTGGTAGTAATAGTTGTAGTGGTAGTGGTAGTACTAAAGAAATAATACAGAACAAGAGAGAGAAAAAGGCATATGGGGGTTAGTTAGGAAATTCAATAAAAGCAGTATTGTCATGTCAGCTAAGTACTCAACATTTTCCTACAATTTGGTTATGGGTAAGCTCTTCCTTAACTTTCTCTGGGCAACTCTTTCCACATACAACCTAGAGATGCAATTTGAAACATATAATGGCACCATAGGTAGAGCTGTAGGGGACTAAAAGAGTGTAAGGCATTCTTACATAGCCATCCTAAAAGCATTTATACTAGAAATTCAATACGAATTACAAAAATCATAATTGGGCAACAAAAAAAAGGTAGTTTAACTGGTGGAAGTGAATATGATTAGGATCTATAAGATGGATGATAAGGATGCAAAAACCCCTAAGCATAAGCCTACGTGGCAATTGCTAGAAATTTCTCTTTCAGAGGATGAAGCTGGACTATGCTAATAAAGGCATACTTGGAAATGGGTTTTATGGAATCCCTACAATCTTTACTCAATTAGTATGCAAGAATGCTTGCATATTCTGCAAAAGAGTTGCCAAGAGTAGGTCTAGAGGTAATGATACACAAGTTGGCCATAAATCCAATGCAAAACTTATGAAGTAGAAAATAAGATACTTTGCTCATAATAGGAATAAAGATGCCTTGAAAGAAGCTTAAAAGCTTCTATAGGTTAATTCATAAAGGACTATTACTATCTGGACGAAAAGAAGGCAAATAATACCTAAATGAGATGGCTAGATTACATAGGTCTTAATAAAGCCACTCAATATGATTGCTTCATGAAAGAATGATCAATTATTGGATTCCTAATGGCCATGGTTTTTTTCTCACATCATAGATACTCAAGCTTCCATCAAGTACTAATATGAGAACCAGATGAAGATCACACAGCATTTATAACACACTAGATATTTGTCTATTGCAAGCAATGCTCTTTAGACTTAAGAATAAAAATGTTACTTACTAGAGATTGGTGGTTAAAAGCTCTTCTAAAATTAGACTGAAAGAAGCATGGAGGTACACATCAATGACATTACGAAAGTCAAAAACTTCACATCAACATCTCTTAACCTTGAAGCGATGTTTGAGACCTTGAAGACGTTTAGAGCGAAGTTGAATCACGAAAAATGTGCTTTTTCATGATCAATAAAAGCAGCATTAGAGAAAATCTATAGAAGATAAAGGTCATCTTTGATATGCATGACACTAGGGGATGTTTAAAAGGTCAAAGGCTACATCACAACCTTAGGAAGACTCATCTCTATGTCATCTTAAACATGGTCCCCATTCTTCAAATGCTTAAAAATGGTTAAGGACATTAGATGGATAGAAGAAGTGGATGAGGCATTCATGCAACACAAGTAACACCTAGTTGTTTATTCCATACTTGTCCAGTGTTAAGCCAAATGAAGACCTTGCACTCTACTTCTTAACTTCAGATAGAGTTGTGAGCACAATGTTGGTCAGAGAGAAGAAAAGTGATATGTCCCTATATACATTGTAATCCAAGTCCTAATAGGTTCAAGGTTTGACTAGCCCAACACAGAAAAACTGGCCCTGGCCTTGGTTACAACAACAAGGAACTTGAGACCCTAGTTTAAGGCACATCCTCTTGTTCAAGTCTTGACTAACCAACTGTTGAAAAAGATGATGCAAAAATATGGATCCTATGTAAGAGTATTGCCATGGCAGCATAACTTTTTAGGGTTAGCGTAGACTATAAACCTAGGATTGTAGTTAAAGCAAAAGCTTTATTAGAATTTTTGGCTAAAATGACATTTTAAAGATACGAGTCCTCAACCAAAATTTAAATGATGGACAATCTATGCGAATAAGTCAGCCACTCAAGATGGCTAAGATTAGGTCTTGTATTAATCTCTCTAAAGGGAGAAATATATGAGTATATGTTAAGGTTTGCATTTTCATCAACTAATAATGGAGCATATTATAAGACCATCATTATATGCCTAAAGATATCCAAAACCCTATAAGCAAAAAATATCAAGCTATTTATTAACTTGTAGCTGGAGGTTAGTCGAATCACGGATGAGTTTGAAAGTAAGGGTTAACAGATGGTTGAATACCTTACTAAGATACAATAGTGTTTGAAGAATTGCATTCAATTTGAGATAACTAACGTAGCAAAATTTGACAATTAGTAGGTAAATGCCTTGAGTAATAAATTCATCATAAAAAATCTTTCCTTGATTAGTCTTCTCATAAGTCATGTGATCCAGAAGTATAGATTAAGGAAAGGTCTGCATAGAAGATTTGGTTGAGACTTGGATGAAGCCTGTAATGTGTACCTGGAAATAAGAAAACCTCCATATAACCCATAAGAAACCAACAAACTCAAGAAATTGTGCATTGCATATTAGGGAAAAGGTCCTCATAGGGAAAACATTTAGAGCATGATTCCACTACCCTATGCTACTCAGATACGCACTTTTATATATTAAAAAGTGTGGAAAATGTCAATTATTCTCCCTTAAGACATATGTACTAGCCACAACTATCTCCACCATTGAAGAACCCATTCTCTTTACTATATGGGGGATGGACATATCAGGTTTGTTCCTGCTAGGATCTGGGTACAAAAAGTTCCTATTCATGACTATGGATTAATTCACCAAGTGGGATGGATATAGAGGCAATGACACCCATCAAAGAATAAAGGGTCATAATAGAAGATAGTTCATTTGAAACAAAATCACATAATTCTACAAAGAACTGGGAATCACTATCCACAATACTTAGTTGTAAGAACTCCGACAAATAGAAAAGCAGAAGATATAAATAAGCTTGTCATTTAGGCTTTAAGCAAGAAGACTAAAGATGCAAAGGGGGAGTGGGTGGATAAGCCCCTAGCGATTATTTGGTCCATTAGGGCAATATTCTGAACCATAAAAGCCCACAAATCAGTCATGATAACATATGGATCAACGGCTTTAATACTAGTAGAGGTTGAAGCCACCAGTCTCAAGGAACATAACACCTAAAACTTCACTAAAGTTTATTTCTACAAGAAATTTGGCTTTGACCAACAAACATCTAGTAAGAAGAAACCTATTGGAAAAAGCAAATATTTACAACAGACAAGCCATTTTATCGGTAATGAAATCTACAAGGAAAAAAGGGTCCTAATATTTACAATAGATAAAAATAGATCTCTGGGTATAATTTACTATAACATCATTAACTTAATCATCTGTTGGTTTTGTTGTGACACTTCCAACAAAATACAACTCCTCCTAATATGGATTTTGCATTCACGGAGTCTATAGATATCGAGATGTAGGCAATCTTATCTTTACAGACATTTTTTCCATAAAGAGACCGATTCTAATAGACATCCATTAAAATTTTTAAATTTTTAGAAGTTGAAACTTGTGATAGGCACAATGCAATACATATGTGAAACACTAAAATTGAGTGGCACTAAATATATATAAAACAAAACAGAAGATGTAAGTACCATACCATAAACATCCAGAGGAGGCATAATAATACTTTGTCAAGATGAGGGTACCACCAGCATACAAAAAAGGCAAATGCAATATAGAATAATGACCATTACAATATAACAAAATTTCTACCATTCAAAAGCCAAAGGTATGCCGAGAAGCAATCTACCTATGATCCATGACGTACACAATATCCTAAGCCATCTGTTAGCCGTAGATCTTTCTAATCCTACTTAATCACCTCGTCCCAACTTTTCTTATGTAATCCTCTACCTCTTTTGCTTTCGATAAGAATAATCGTCTCACATTTCCTTACATGTGCATCCACACTTCTTCTTTTCACATGATCAAAAGTCTAGTCTCTCTCATCTTATCTTTTATGAGTGTCACTTTTGCTTTGTTTCTAATCATCTCATTCCTAATCTTATCCAATCTCGTATCATAGCACATCCTTTAAATCATCCCCATCTTTCTTACCATCAACTTCTAAACTTGGACCTTTTTTTTAGCCAACACTCTGATCTATATAATATTGTTGTTTTTACTATCATACGATAGACTTTGCCTTTAATCCTGCATGAATCTTGTCATCACACAAAAACCTTAAGCATTCTTCCATTTTTGCCATCCCACTTCGATACACTGGTCATTGTCTTCATCAATATCTCCAATCTCTTGAATAATCAAGCCCACATATTTAAACTTCTAATCTGTGGGTATTACTACAACACTAATGGTGGCTTTCTCCACCTCTCTCTTTCCCTATACTAAAACCATATTTTAAGTATTGAATTTTTGGTCTACTTAATCTAAAACCACATAATAATGTTTAAAAGAAAACTTACATTGGTAATGATATTGCTTACATGCCCCTGGTTACCGTGGGACAAATTCAACAGTTATCTAAATGCTATATAGCGTGGCCTTAGAAGAACGTAGCATTAAAAAACACAAAATTAAAATTTTGGTCATAAATTAGATTCTTAAAATGAGCATCTTCCATAAACCATCTTAAGCATCTTCCCTCTCTCAATTTCGTTGTGTGCCTTAACCCCCTTTGTATTCTCTCTGTTGCAATAATCTTTTTCTTTTGCTTCTCTAACTTTCGTAGGTTAGTGTATTCCAATCTTTGTTCTTTCCATCTTCTTTGCCTCCATGATATTCGCAGCCTTGACTCATGTTTTTATCACCATTGCAGTCTCCCTTTCCTAAGTCATTAGCTGGGAAGTTGGGTTTCGGTGTCGAAAATCGAAAGTCCAAGAGGAGGATAAAAAAAATTCATGTCCTGAGTTTGCATCCTCGAGGTATTTTCTATCCTAAGTAGTCTTTCATTCATCTTTGCGCATGGAATTATTAAAAGGTTTCACCAGATTTGATAGTATTCAGAATTTATATGTTGTTTGTTGTGGATTCAGCAGACATGTTCTATCAAACACATAATTTGGTTATTTCCTGTATGGGTTTTTTCTTTAATCTTGAATATAAGTATTCACTACAAATTCCTTTTGCCATTAGTCAATTCGACATTAGCAAGGCTCTCTTAGCTTGCCTAAATATTATTGAATTCATTTCCTTCGACATTATTTACATCAAATATATGTATTCTTTGATTGATAGGCTTGTGGTTTGAGCAATGTTTCCTGAATAGTAGTTGTGTGAACATCAATTTAGAATGGATGGACCTCTTTAAATGGGTTTGCAATTCTTTATTTCTGCTGGGGGGCGAGGGGAGCATAGAGAAGGGAGGGAGACAATAGGCTGAAGTTGTAGTTAATAAAAGGTCAACCCTTGTGGATCAAATAGGAGATAGAGGCCAAAATCCTTTTCAAATACTTGATAGCATTAACTTTCATGCCTGTTTGTAGATGTCGAAATAATCCTCTATAATGGAAGTTATATTCTTGATAAAATGAAGTTGCATTTCATGTATGCCTGTTTGTGTCAAAAAAATGCTATTTTTACAATGGCCCTGTTTTGTAAACAGCTATAAGCTATTAGCTGTTAGTTGTTTGTATTAGCTATTTCAATTAGCTGTTTGTTAAAAAACTGTTTGATAAATTAGCTGTTTCAGATAAAGTTGTGACACAAAAAGCTAATTTTTCAAAAAGCTCTTCCAAAAAGCTCAAGGAATTAGCTTTTTCAAATTATCTTTTTCGACCCAAAAAGCTCTTTCACTAAACACCCAGATTAGCTTTTTTACTTGATCAGACAACTAATTTTGGTCAAAAAGCTCTTTTTTGCCAAAAATCACTTCAAAACGTTATTTGCCAAACACCCCCAATACTTTTACACCTAATTGATGCCCGTAGTAATTGTTAATTTTTTTATTTTTATTTGATATTATTTGATTTTGTAGGTGTTGAATAAATTGGAAAAAAGCAAGGCAAGAAAACAAAAAAATAAAAAATCCTAATTTCTACCCATTCTTCCCCCCACACGCACAGCACATGACCTTTTGCCCCCCTTAATTCTCTCTCCTCTCGCAATTAGTCTATGGTACATACCCATGTACCATGGTAATATACACACTTATATAAAGAGGTATTTAATTGGACCTAACAAATAATCATGTCCTATTGTGAATTGGACCAAAATTCTCTCTCTAAATTTGGGCAGCCCACAGACATATATACATTCACGTTCATTGCAGCAAATTTCAAGCAAAAAGCAAATATTCAACACAAGTTCATCCTTTTCCTGCATTATGAGACAGTATTGTTCAAGGAAAATTTAAACAATAATCAGCAATACAAGCACCAAGAATATCCTTCAATTATAAAGCAATGGATTTTGAGGACCAAATTATAGCTGAATTACAAAAGTTGCTAATTAAAGAGTTACAACTATTAGGAGTTCACGTTCAAGGTATGTATGGTTGATAATCCATCAAAGAAACTTTTAAATTTGTCGAAGAAACAATTATTTATCATCTCTTCAGTGCAAAGTATATCTACCTAGAGCGACTTTTAAATTCAGAAATCATTGCACGTACGGTGTTCGACGAAATTCCCCAAAGGGACGATTGTAATAATGAAATCGTTGCACATTAAGCTGACAAAGAAGGTACACTGATTTAATGAAAAGGTTAACTGCAGTGTATAAAAGGTTCACTGCATTGTTGGAAAGATATACAAAAAAATATGAACTGATAACAATCTCAAATTCGCTTATTAATAGATTAACTATAAGCAAATGATCATACTAATTACTGACATTATTCATATATTGCAGGTCCCCAGAATCAAGAACTTAACGAACAAGAATATGGTCCTCAATCGACATGTATGATTTGTACGTATGCTAAAAATGTATTGATAAATACAATAACTTCTAACGTTATTGGCAACTTAAATTGCAGTTCCTTAGCATTCAGAACCCATCGAACAAGAATATACTAAGAATGATGAACTTGAATTGATTGGACAAAGTGTCAGATCTGAGTAAGAAGCATATGATTTATATAATACTTATGGTACAAACAGAGTTGCCGCTAATAAAAATGAAGAACATATTAGTAGAAGGTGGCATGTACCATGGCATCTATCGGAGATGGTACACTTGAAAATATTTGGGTGAAACTATGAATGTCAAAATTGATAGAATGATGACACCATCATTTCTTTTAACACAAATTAGTATATTGTTGACAAAAGAGCTGATTGAATTTGTGGTTGTTAGAGCTATTTGCTGATTTAAAATTGTAGTTGTGGATGCCATATTGATTATTATTTGGTGGTGGTGGATTGTTTGTAATTATATATCTTTATTTTTACGCAATGAATCTTTTATGTAATGCAGTGAATCTTTTCCCAACCGCAATGAACCTTTCTCAAATTGCAGTGAACCTTTTATGCCAATAAGCAAAATTAAAATATTTTATTCAAGGTAGTGAATGTGAATCTTTTCCTAACTGCTGTGAACCTTTTCTGTCAATAAGCAAGATTGAGGTATTTTATTCAATGCAAACTGCAATGAATATTTTCCAAATTGCAGTTAATCTTTTCTAAATTGCAGTGAACCTTTTCCAAACTTCAGTGAACCTTTCCCAAATTGCTGTGAACCTTTTCTACTAATAAGCAAAATGAAGATGCTTTATTCAATGCAGTAAAACTTTTCCAAATTGCTGTGAAGCTTTTCTAAATTGCATTGAACTTTTCCCAAATTGCAGTGAACTTTTTATGCCAAGAAGCAAAACCAAGATGTTTTATTCAATGTAGTAAATCTTTTTCCAACTGCAGGGAACCTTTGTAGCACTCTTTATGCATTTTTCGGTAGCAACCCTATTCTTCGAAATAACCTATAATTACAATCAACAAATCATGAAAAAGGTTGAACGGTGATAGATTTCCTAAAAACAATTGAAAATTACCTTAACCAAAGAGAATAAATTTCATTTAATTTAAAAGAATTGGTCACACAAAATTAGCATTTTTATCAGTTAAGCAACAAAAATCTCCCTAAAAAGATCCATTTGTCAAACGAAATGTTGAATTAATTATTGTAACTAAAGTTCATACAACAACAACAACAACAAACTTCCAGTGTGGGTCCCGCTTTCACAGGGTCTGGGGATTGTAACTAAAGTTCATCCTTTAAAAAATAAAAGATTTATCATTTTTAACTAAGAATTCATTAAATACATACCGAAAGTTCAATATGTGATACTGAAGATTCATATTTACATCTGGTAAAAACATTCGTAAATTTATTAGGAGAGAGAGAAATGAAAAAAAGTAAATTTCAACATATATTTATTAATGAAATTTGATAAGATCATTAAAAGAAGTTCAAAATAAATAACAGCCTAACAAAAGAATTAGAGGATTGGAAAGTTAAAGGAGAGAAACAGGGGGAAACAAATGAAAAGATTGTGGGAAAAAGCTCTCCTTAGATTCAAACCTCACACCTATAGTTTAAAAGCCACATATTACACCAATCAGCCATCACAACTCTTTGTAGTTTTGGGTGAAAATATTATTATAAATGTGTTACCTGATAGATAATAGTTGACGGTATGTACGATGCAATGTACATGCAGGTGTAAGGTAAATATTTCCCTCAACTTGGACAATTAGTCTATGGTACATACCCATGTACCATGGTAATATACACACTTATATAAAGAGGTGTTTAATTGAACCTAACAAATAATGATGTCCTATTGTGAATTGGACCAAAATTCTCTCTCTAAATTTGGGCAGCTCACAGACATATATACATTCACGTTCATTGCAGCAAATTTTGAGCAAAAAGCAAATATTCAACACAAGTTCATCCTTTTCCTGCATTATGAGACAGTGTCGTTCAAGGAAAATTTAAACAACAATCAGCAATACAAGCACCAAGAATATCCTTCAATTATAAATCAATCGATTTTGAGGACCAAATTATAGCTGAAGTAGAAAATTTGCTAATTAAAGAGTTGCAACCATTAGGAGTTCATGTTCGAGTATGTATGGTTGATAATTCATTAAAGAAACCTTTGAATTTGTCAAAGAAACAATTATTTATCATCTCTTCAATACAAAGTGTATCTACCTAGAGCGATTTTTAAATTCATAAATTGTTGCACGTAAGGTGTTCGATGAAATTCCCCAAGGGGACGATTGTAATAACGAAATCGTTAGTTTTGATCGAATGAATCTTTTATACAATGCAGTGAATCTTTTCCCAACTTCAGGGAACCTTTCGTCAATTGCAGTGAACCTTTTGTGCCAAGAAGCAAAAACGAGATGTTTTATGCAATTCAGTGAATATTTTCCAAATTGTAGGGAATCTTTCCTCAATTACAGTGAACCTTTTGGACTAAGAAGCAAATTTAAGTCCTTTTTTAAGGCAGATTGACCGTTAATCTCCTCTCTTTTGAGGCTTTGTATGAGAATGTTGTGATTTCTATGATAGGGTAAGCTCTGAGGATTGCTAGAAGATAAGACATTGTAGAGCTATAAGGAGTTCTCCAAGGAGGACCCTAAGGATTTCAAGCCTCAACCCATATTTCTTTTTGTTCGATACATAGCTGATCTATGTAACTAGACATATGGACCTTTACTACATGTAATTATACTCTCCATCCATCTAGACGTGGCCCTTGGTAATTAGACAGGATGGATGAGCTTCTTCAACAAGGGTGTTTGCTGAGCGCAAAAAACTTGTCAAAACTTTTGATAATATAATTCACTTAATTATAACAACAGAAAAAAAGGTGAACTGACATTGAACTTCTTAAACCCGATATTCAATTTCTCAACATCTCCAATGTACATCTCCAAGTGTCGCATTGCATACATCCCTGAGTCAGGATAAGCTTTTCTTGAAACTTCCATCCAAGGTAGTTTCAGTTGCTCCAATTGCAAACCCTCTATAGAAATAGTTTTACCCCTGACTGATTTGGGAATTTTATCAAAAAAATACTTTGAAAAGCACCGAACCTAAGGAAAAAAAAGTAGTATACATTTATAATAGGTAACTTCAAATATTAAAAGATTAGAATATCAAAAAGACGAAAAAGTAATATAGAAAATTACCAAAAGGCTGATACAAACAAGAATAGCACAATTGTCCACATTGTTATGACTAACAGAATGGACAATCTCCACATTCTTTCCCATGAAATTGAATCACACAACAAAGTAATATCTATTCTGAAACACTGGAAAGAATATCTGCATATCAACACAACTATAGAAGCATATGTACACCATTAAGCTATATAAGCATATGTAAGCCACATTGCGATTGTGGCGCGACAATGGCAATGGTGAAATATGGACAACATAATACCAACATTTACCCCACAGTTTTACATCTTAATTTTGATCCAATGAATTTTTTATGCAATGTAGTGAATCTTTTCCCAACTGCAGGGAATCTTTCCCCAATTGCAGTGAATCTTTTATGCCAACAAGTAAAATTAAATTGCTTTTAATTGCTATAGGTCTGAGGCTGTGCACTGCACACACAGCATATGTACCTAGTAAGGTATATACGTTTGTAAGATAGTATTTTCCCCTCTCGGACTCTTTCTCTCTCATCTCTCAAGCTAGAAACCCCACAAACCCCAATTCCCCCTCATTCGTTCTGTCTTCTTCTCCTTCAACCATCAAACACCAGCATCCCCATCCACCATCCTCTCCCACCATCAACCCTCCATGCACTGCCAAGACAACAGCCAACGCATCACCATCTCGACCGTCCACCACAATCCCCAATCAACGGTGAAGACGAGAAGAGGAGACGCTATAAAAGGAGGCGGCGGCGATCGAAAAAGCTAGGTATTAATATAAGTTTTTTAGGGTTTAGTTAGTTTCAATTCCAGTTTTAGTTAATTTCAACATGAATTTCGAGTTCAGTTTTAGAGACTTTTAGGGTTTTATTTCGATTTCTCGTTGTTTTGATTTCGAATTCTAGGATCGATTTGCCGTTCCAAAATTCGTAGAATTAGTGTGGCTTTGTTATATGTCTAAACCTGTTGGATGATTTGTGGTTTGAACTGTATAAATTCTGGGCTTGGAATGACTCGGTTACTTGTCAGCCCCTTCCCCTGTTTTTGATTTCGCAGTCCTCTTGCTTCGACCATTTAATGAGTTTTGGGCATGTTGTTTTCTACCATAGTTGTTTTGCTGAAATTCAATTTATGTGTTTTGTTTCTATCGCATGATTTTGCTCAATTTTTGGTATGTTTTTCCAGATTCCTTCGTCCTCTGATGTTGGCAGTTGGGATATGGATGAACTCGATGCTGGGTTGTTATTGCTGAATTCATGTTCGCCTTTTCCCTGTGTTTCATTATTATGAATAGAGTATTTCAGTAATGTCGGAACCGCCAAGCGAGAGGGTTGATGATGGGGCAATGAGTGACTATGAATTCAGGCCTAGCCAAATCTAGGGATGCCTGGTTTAAACAACAGTCTTCCTCCTAGTGCTTATGTTCTACTTCTATTTTGGTGTTTTATTCTTAGTTCTTTGTTTTACTATAAGTTTTCTATTTGGTTGATCCTAGAATTTATTCAAGTACCAAGTTTGATTCTTTTGTTTCTTGGTTTTGTTTTTAGGTTGTTGCTTTGCTTGATTAGGGTTAATATTTCTTTCTCCTAATGTTTTAGTTTTTAATCGTTTTTATTAGTGTTCATATGGTCTAGCCCAATCCTTTAGTTTAGTCTGTTGTAGCTTAATTAGATGACATTAATTCATGACTTCTGTTTAGATTGATTAATTTTTTCTGTTTTATTGTCTAGGATAGTTTAATTATTCTTAGAATATTTTTAGTCGATCGTGGCCTAATCCCATGCTCGTCCCTAAGTAGACAACCCTCAAGTACTATGATGACACTTGTATACTTGTGGCATTATTTTTACAGTCAAAATTATCGTGCAAGCTTTTGGTGCCATTGTCGGGGACGACGACATGAGATTTGGGTCACATTTTCTATTTCTTTATCGCTTTCTTATTAGCTGCACATGATTTATCTTGCTTTCTCTATTTAGTTGTTAACTGTGACTTAGCTCAGTTACTTCTTCAAATCCAAAAATCAAAAAAATTAGAAAAGTTAAAAACTGAAAAAAAATTTAAAAAACTTGAAAGTCACTAAAAATTGAAAGAACTTGAAAACTTCAAAACAAATGGCAAGTTTCTATTTCCCTTAGTTTGAGCATGAAGTATTTTGGCAATACTTGAGTGGACTGAATGATTTTGGCAATACTTGAGTAGACTGAATGAATTTGATGCGCAATGTGTTGATTATTGTTTTGAGAAATGGGAAGTTTGTCAAGTTATCTTTGAAGGTCTTAATGATAAATGTAGGAGTCACATTGAGACTACGTACTCCAGGGGTTTGGATTAGTTGTTCACTAAGACTTCGGATAAATTTGGGATTTCATTGAATATTTGGTTCATGATACGTGGGAGTATGACAATGCTAGAGAGACCTTTAGTTGCCCCTCTGCTAACCCTTATATGATGCATGCTAAATCTTTAGATGAGAGTCAGTTTAGGGATGTATCTTATGAGCACTTTCAAACTCAATGTGCTTCTGTTTCATGCGATTATTTTTTTTCCTTTGACCTTGACGTTAATACTTGTCCATTACTCGGTAGACTACATGAGTTAGAGGCATTGGTTTCCTTTAATAGGGAAATTTACTTGCAGAGTTTACTTAAGACTGATATTAGTTTAGGCTCTCTTACACCTGAAGCTAGGTCTTGTGATGACTTTGATGTTAGGAGCGAGGCATCGATTCCTTTAGGGCATGATTGTTATGACGAAACACATTCTGATGACCTTGAGGTTTCGAGTGATCCTCCACCACCTTTTGCATCTCCCCTTGAGACTAGTACTCCTTTGGACACCTCTGAGGATGTGCTAATTGTCCCTGTCACGTATCTTCCCTTGGCTCCCTTAGGAGAGTTCGAGGAGGGAGATGGTTTTGAGACCGATACTAGTTTAAATGATCAATGTGGCATACATGGTGGGTCAGAGGATACCTTTTCTAAGGAGCATTCTCTAAAGTCTTATGTTGTTGATTTCAGTGAAATTACACCTGGTGACGAGCTCATTGATCCAATTTCTATTGAGTCTCATCCTGAATTAGCTCCCGCCCCTCTCATTTCACTCTTTCCTTCTCCCCTCTGCCCTTATCTTCCTTCTTAAGACCCGCCTGAGTTTGCTTTTGTAGAGTATGAGACTTCTGTGCTTTGTAGTCCTAGTTTAGATCAGACTCTTGATGGCAGTGACATAGAAAGACTCGAGGATCACTTTAAGGTGAAGGGCTTGACCTTAATCCCTTCTATGAGCTTTGATTTTCATATTGTATCTGATTGGCCTCGCCTTGGTCCTCTCCCCTCACCTTTTAGAGATGTTAGACTTCATTTTGGATATTCAGATCACTTTAGATGGTCTTTACATTTATATTGTGATATCTTTGTTAGACCATTAACTTCTGCATCTGATTTGCATATACGCATCTCTTTTCTATTTGGGCTGAGAGTTTTGTTAAGCTCAAGAGAGCCTTGAGTTGCATTGCTTGTATGCACTTTATTTGGTCTCCACTTCCTGTTTCTAACTATTTGCATTTCTGTGAGGATTATGCTCAATTGTTTGATAAGCTACTTCGATCATTGGTCGGTTTTGATATGAGTAGTAGCTTATGAGTTGTGACAGAGTGGTTGATGCTTCATGGTCCTCCTCGACACCCTCTGAGTGAGGCATTTGGTTTGGGCACAGTCTATATCCGACCTAATATGATAATTCCACCCTCCCCTCTTATCTTTGTCATCTCTTTTCTTTCTTTTTGTACATAGTTGCAGATATTTAGGATTGTTTTCTTTCTATTTTGTACGTAGTTGTGGATATTTAGGATTGTGAATTATTTGGGTGATCGATTTTGAGGAGGAATTTTGTATTTGTTGAACTGTATTGGCTATGATCATCCTTGATTGTATTATGATTTTGTGAATACTTGTTGATTGTGGATATCTAAGATTGTGAATAGTTGTGGATATCTAGGATGGCTTTTGTGCTTATTTGAATAGTTTGTTGTGTTTCCTTGGTTTTGTGAGTTTTGTTTTTCTTTGACTTCATTTTGTTCAATATTCTGGTTTTGTTTTAGTTATGTGTGTTTTATTTTCATTTTTGGTCTTTAGTGGGTTTGTTTTTGATTTTGTATTTTGGTTTGTTTTTCTTTTTATGAGGCTTGTTTTGTTTTGTCTTGTATTTGGTAGTTCCTTGCTATGTTGGGTGTTTTTGTTTTTTAGGATGTTTTAGTTATGTTTTGTGTATTGGTGGTTTGTTTTTTGTAAATATGTGTTAGTGCCTTCTTTTGGTTCAATTAGTTTTATATTTTATTTTTCATTTGTGTCTTGTTTTGTTTTAGGTTTCTTTTGGTTTAGTTTTGTATTTATAAGGTATTTGGTCTTGTTTTGGTTTGTTTTGGTCTTGATTTGTTTTGTTTTATTTTGGTTTGGTTTTGTTTTTGTTTTTGTTTTGCTTTCTTTTGTGATTTTGGCTTTTTGTTTTTGTAAATATGTGTATTTGGTTTTGTTTTGGTTTTAGCTGTGGTTATGATTTTAATTTTGGTGATTTGGTGTTTGGTTTTGGTTTTGATTTTTTGGTGACGTCTTAGTTTGTATATATATATATATATATATATATATATATATATATATATATATATATCTATATATATATATATATATATATATATATATATATATATATGATTTTGTGTTGGTTTTGCAACTGTATAGCTTGTGTGATTGCTTTTTGGCGCCTTAGTTCCCAAAATGACGACATTGTGGAGTTTTGGTGTGGGGTTGAGGTGCTCATTTGTACATATTTTTTTGAAAATTTTAAAAATTTCAAAAAGGTTTTTGTTTTTGTTTTTCTTTTGGGTTTTGTATTTTTTCTTAGGTAATTGTGATCCCATGTGCTAAGTTATTGAGTTATATGCAAATAGAGTTTGCATCATGAGATGTCTAATTGAGGATGTAGATTCGATTTTTCATAATAAACCTCATGTCATATGTGTGATTTTGTGCTATCGTGCTCACTTTATTGTCAATTCTTAGGGTCTTGTTGTTAAGTTGGCATGTGAACTCTTTGTTTGTCAAAATTGCCTTTTGAGCTCTTGAAATTGAAAAAAAAAAAGAAGAGAAAAAATAGGTAAAAGTCTAAAAAGTGAATAAAAATTCGGGCATCAATGTTCATAACAATTATCTTTATTTCATATCTTTAATTGGATTGAATATGTGTTATTTTACTTGATTTCGCATCTGTTTGGGCAATAAAATAAGTGTTTTGCAGAATTGAACAAAACTCTTTTTTTGTGGAATACCTGAATAGTTGTAAGTCAAGCCAGTTTAGGATATGTGTGTTATCATTGTTGAAAAAAAAAAAGAGGAAAAATGGAGCAAAATAGGCAATTAGGCAGGAAAATAGGGATCGTGTCGATGTTAGCAACTTGATTTATAAGTGTTGATACACATTAACACATGCACCAAGGTGTACATATCATTGCATATTGTGTGTGTGGTGAAAAATAAGATTCGGAGTGCTTCTTGTGACTTAGATATCTTTTGATTGTACATTCTATTTGTGTATAATTTGGTGATTTGGTTACTAGGGTGTTGCAATTGCAAGAGTTGCGTACATAATTTCCCCCATTATTTGTATATATGTTCATGTTTTGAAAAAAAAAACGAAAATGATTTTCCTTTGTTTTTGAAATAATTTTTTTAGGTATTTCACTTGAAAACCCTCACGAGACTTCACTCATCCACTTGAAAAACCGAGGCCTTTAAAAGGCTTGTTGCGTGCACTAAATGTGGCTGTGATTCCTACGAAAATCAGTTTGGATTTTTTTTCCTTATTTTTCATTTCTTTTTAGGTAGTTTAGTTGTTTTATTTGAGAACGAGCAAAATGTTCGTCTGGAGTTATTTGTTTGCACCAAAAATATGCTATTTTTACAATGCCTTTATAGCTAATTTATGCTCACAATAGTTGTTATTTTTAAATTTTTATTTGATTTTATTTGATTTTGTAGGTGTTGAATAAATTGGAAAAAAGCAAGGCAAGAAAAAAAAAATCCTAACTTGTACCCATACTTTCGACCATGCGTACAGCACATGACCATTGTCCCCTGCTTAATTCTCTCTGTCCTCTCAGACTCTTTCTCACTCCTCTCTTAACCGAGAAACCCCACAAACCCTGATTTCCCCCATTCGTTCTATCTTCTCTGCTCTTATCTCCTGCCAGTTCTGTCCTAATTGCTAATCTTATTATTCTAGTTTGTTCGATTATTCTTTCGTGAATTCTGGTCTCTGTTTAGTATTTGCCTTGTCCTAGTTTCAGTAACTAAGTTCGTGCCCCTTCCTTTCCTGGTCGGTTTCGTGGATCGTTTTGAGGAACCTCCTCGTGGTTTATTCTGGGTGGAGAATTGTGGTGTTGTGAACCACTACCAATCCAGTTCTCAGTGAGACCGGTTCTAATCATAGGGATCAAGGTGTAGGGGTCGGCTATTAGTATCTTTATTCATTAGTTTGTAGCTTGGCATCTCTGTTTTCCCCCTTGGTTCCCCCTGCTAGCGTGTCCCTGTTAGGCTTGGGTTATTTTCCCCTGATCTTTGTCTCCACCTAGTTTTCTAGTGTGAGGCTTTTGTTAAGCTTTTGTTACTGCTTTTGTTATTTTCTAGGGTTATTTCTGTCCTGTTGTGAAATTTTTTTCCTCTTGTGCTAAAGGTCTTTGTCTAGAGCCTTCTTGTTAAGTACTATTGCCGCCTAATGTTAAATTTTCGGCTTCAATGCCCTTTTCTTTTTTATTTTTGTTATTATTAGTATTATTATTTTACTGTTATTATTATTATTACTATTACTATTACTATTATTATTATTATTATTATTATTATTATTATTATTATTATTATTACTATTGTTTATTAGTGTCTTTAGTGTTCTTTTCATCTTATTTATTTTTTTAGGTTATTCCCTTGCATAGTAGTCGTCTTCGTTTCTGGTGACCTATGTAGCAGTTTCAGCCGGTCATCCGGGGGTTAATGGGGTTAGGAGAGGTGTAAGGCTGCGGAAGGTACGCCTAGCGTCTTGAAATATTGGGTCTCTTACGGGTAAGTCGATATAATTAGTTAAGTCTTTGCATAGGCGTAAGATTATCATAGCGTGTCTTCAAGAGACGAAGTGAGTGGGAGCTAAAGCTAGAGAGATTGATGGTTACAAACTTTAGTACTCGGGGTCAATCAAGGCGAACAATGGAGTTGACATCTTGGTTGAGAAGGAGCCGGCGGACTTCGTGGTCGAAGTACGGCGTAAGAGCGACCGGATTATGGCCATTAAGGTTTTGGTGGGTTCAGTTTTCGTGAATGTGGTTAGTGTTTATGTGCTTCAAGTAGGCTTGCCGGAGGGCATTAAGAAGCTTTTTTGGGAGGATTTGGATATGGTCATCCAAGATGTACATCGAAGTGAGAAACTCTTTATAGGGGGCGACTTTAATGGCCATATTGGCGCAGAATCAATTGGGTACGATGCGGTTCATGGGGGTTTTGGTTTCGAAGAGAGAAACTAGGGAGGGGTTTCTATGCTGGACTTTGCGGTGACCTTCGATTTGCTGGTGGTCAACTCCTTTTTCAAGAAGAAGGAGGATCGCTTAGTGACCTTCAAGAGCGCCTCCCGTAGGACCCAAATCGATTACTTCTTAACGAGGACGGATAGCCGGAGATCGTGTAAGGACTATAAGGTGATCCCTAGCGAGTATCTGGGTATGGAACATATGTTGCTGGTTCTGGATGCAGAGTTCAAATGTTCAAAGAGGAAGAAGAGGAGAGTGGAAGACCCCAGAGTTAAGTGGTGGACCATCACGAACGAGAACGCAGGGTTATTAGCATAGAGAATTACTGTGGAAGGAGCTTGGAGGAGGGCAGAAGATGCAGATTCAATGTGGGAGGCTATGGCAAATTGTATTCGAAGGTCAACTAAGGAAATCCTGGGTTCTTCTAAAAAAGGTGGCAACAAGATAGAGGGTGCCTGGTGGTGGAACGAGGAGGTAAAGGAGAAAATTAAGGCAAAAAAGGAGGCTTACGCGGAGGTCATGAACAGTGGTTCAGACGAAGAAAGGGAGACTAAAAGTATTAGATATAAGGCGGCTAAGAAGGTAGCCAAGAGAGCTGTGGCGGTAGTAAAGAGCCTGGTTTTTGATAGACTGTACCATAGATTGGGGACCAAGGAGGGGGAGAAGGAAATTTTTAAATTGGCAAGGGCTAGGGAAAGAAAAATTAGGGATTTCGGTGTGGTGAGGTGCATCAAGGACGAAGATGGTAAGTTGTTGTATGAGGAAGCTGAAATTAAAGAGAGATGGCAAAGGTTCTTTGCTAAGCTCCTTAATGGGCAAGGGATGGGAGAAGCTTGTAGTAGGGGCGGAGAAGGTAGTAATAGGCGTATTGATCCACGAGTGTGTGGCCATATAACAAAGGATGAGATTAAGGAGGCCTTAAACAAGATGGCGAATAGGAAGGCAGAGGGTCCGAACCAGATTCCAGTGAAAGTTTGGAAGTGTTTGGGGGAAGCAGGTTTAGAGTGACTATCGGAGCTTTTCAATGTCATTTTAAGGACCGCTAAGATGCCTGGAGAGTGGAGGACTAGTATAGTCATTCCCCTGTACAAAAACAAAGGGGATATTCAAGACTGTAATAATTTTAGGGGTATTAAGTTGCTTAGCCAGACTATGATGCTTTGGGAGAGGGTAATTGAAAGAAGGTTGGGAAGGGATGTTGCAATTTCAAAGAATCAATTTGGTTTTATGCCAGGCAGGTCGACCATAGAGACGATTTACCTTCTCAGAAGGCTCATGGATTTGTATAGGGATAGAAAGGTGGATCTTCATATGGTGTTCATCGACCTGGAAAAAGCATATGATAGAGTCCCGCGGGAAGTATTATGGAGCTGTCTGGAAAAGAAAGGGGTGTCGCCCGTATATATTCGTGTGATTAAGGATATGTACGAGGGAGGGCAGATGAGTGTTAGGACGCCGGGAGGGGTCTCAAAGGACTTCACTGTTAGTATGGGTCTGCATCAGGGATCAACCCTAAGCCCGTTCCTTTTCACATTAGTTTTAGATGAACTTACTTGAAGGTTTCAGGATGAGATCCCATGGTGTATGCTTTTTGCAGATGACATTGTGCTTATCGATGAGACCAGGTAGGGGGTGAATGGCAAGTTGGAGAGTTGACGACTTATGTTGGACGCTAGAGGTTTTAGATTAAGTAGATCGAAAACGGAATACATGCATTGTTGTTTCAATGGAAGGATAGAAGAGGGGGGAGAAGTCACCCTGGATGGGAGACAAATACCTAAGGTAGATAAGTTTAAGTACCTTGGCTCGATCATCCAGCAAAATGGGGACATTGACGAGGATATTAACTAGCGCATAAGAGTGGGTTGGCAAAAATGGAAGTCTACCTCAGGGGTGCTGTGTGACAAGAGGGTGCCCTTAGGATTGAGAGGCAAAGTCTATCGGATGGTAGTTAGACCAGTTGTCCTATATGGATCGGAGTGTTGGCCCCTAAAAAAGACGCAGGTCCAGAGGTTGATGGTAGCTGAAATGAGGATGGTCAGGTGGATGTGTGGTTTTACGATAATGGATAGAGTTAGGAATGGGGTAATCAGGGACTTAGTTAAAGTGGCCCCCATAGAAGAGAAGATGAGGGAATCAAGACTTCGATGGTTCGACCATGTGAACAGGAGAAGTATGGCTGCCCTATTGAGGAGGTGTGAGTTGATCGACCTTCCCGGCGGTAAAAGAGGAAGGGGTAGACCGAAGAAGAGTTTGGACGAGGTGATTAGAGAGGATTTGAAAGTAGTGCGTTTGACAGAGGATCTGACTCAGGATAGGAGGCTGTGGCGGAATAGGATTAGAATCTTAGGTGGTAGAGAAGCGACTTTGTAGCTGTCAGTAGCTGCAGTGGCTTAGTGCTAATAGGGGTCTGTCGTGCTCGTATGCAGATTGTGCTTCTTTTCTGGGAGTGACGGCAGCTGCTTAACGTGGATAGTTGAGGTACGTTTTTTAAGCTTTCTTTCAGCTTCTTTCAACTTCAACTTCTTTCGCACTGATTTTTCTCTTTAAATGCTTTGCGAACGCTTTCCTCTACAAACTTTTTCACAAAACTTTTTTCGTGGGTCTCTTGGAATCAACCTCTCTATGGGTAGGAATACTGGTAGAGGTAAGGTTGCCTACAACTGAATCTCCCCAGACCCCGGGAAAGCGGGACCCACACTGGGAGGTGGTGTTGTTGTTGTTGTTGTTGTTGTTGTTGTTCTGTCTTCTTCTCCTTCAACCATGAAACGCCAGCATTGCCATCCACCATCCTCGCCTACCATCAACCCTTCACGTACTGCCACGAAGACAGCTAACACATCACCATCTCGACCGTCCACCTCAATCCCCAATCAACGGTGAAGAAGCGAAGAGGATAAGCTATAAAAGGAGGCAGCGGTGATTGAAGAAGCTAGATATTAATCTAGGTTTTTTAGGGTTTAGTTTGTTTTAATTCCAGCATAAGTTAATTTTGGCAAGAATTTTGAGTTCAGGTTTAGAGATTTTTAGGGTTTTGTTCCGATTTCTCGCTGTTTTGATTTTGAATTCTAGGTTTCAATTTGCAGTTCCAAAATTCGTAGAATTAGTGTAGCTTTGTTAATTTCTGACCCTATTGGACGATTTCTGATTTGAATTGCATAAATTCTAGGCTTGGAATTGCTCGATTGCTTGTCGGCCCCTTCCCCTGTTTTTGATTTGCAGTTCTCTTGCTTCTACCATTTAATGACTTCTGGGCATGTTGTTTCAGCCATAGTTGTTTTGCCCAAATTCAGTTTGTATGCTTTGTTGTTATGGCATGAATTTTGCTCAATTTTGGGTCTGTTTCTCCCGATTCCTTCGTCCTCTGATGTTGGCAGTCGGGATATGGATGAACTCGATTCTGGGTTGTTATTGCCAAATTCCTATTCGCCTTGTTTCATTATTATGAATAGAGTAGTTCAGTAATGCTAGAACCGCCAAGGGAAAGGGTTGATGTTGGGGCCATGAGTGAGTGTGAATTCAGGCCTTGCCAAATCCGGGAATCCTTGGTTTAAACGACAATCTTGCTCCTATTCTTTGTGTTCTGCATCCGGTTTAGTGTTTTATGCTTAGTACTTGTTTTACTTAAAGTTTTTTATTTGGTTGATCTTGGAATTTAATCAAGTAGCAAGTTTGGTTCTCTTGTTTCTTGGTCTTGTTTTTAGCTTATTACTTTGCTTGATTATAGTAAATATTTCTTTCTCCGATCCTAATGTTTTAGTTTTTACTCGTTTGTATTAGTGTTCATATGGTCTAGCTCAATCCTTCAGTTTGGTCTGTTGTAGCTTAATTAGATGAGATTAATTCATGATTTGTGTTTAGATTGATTAATTTTGCCTATTTCATTGTCTAGGATAGTTTAATTCTGATTACAATATTTTTAGTCGACCGTGGCCTAATCCCATCCTCGTCTCTGAGGAGATGACCATTAAGTACTACGACGATAGTCGTATACTTGGGACATTATTTTTACACTCAAAATTATCATACAATGCCTATACTTTATTAGTTTTCCTGCGTATTTTATTATCTGTTGCAAGATTTTATAGATTTCTTTTTCAGGTGTTCAATGTTACCTACATTTATCTCTGTGTTTGCTCACAGTGGTGGAGATTAAGGTTGAAATTAATATAAGTCACTGCAGTCTCCATCAAGTGTTTGCTTTGAATTCGGACTTATCAATGGCGTTTTCATTTTTGAACGCATTCTTTTGTGGGTAATTCTAATTTAATATTTTTTTATTTAGTATTTCTCAAATGCGAAATTATAGATGCTTCCATTGCCTTTTTCTCAATTAAAAGTTTGCTTGTGTTGGTTTAATGTGTTTAGTTAGCGATATTTTTCTGATTCCAAAGTCTTCATATGCCTAAGATAGTGTTTATCATTTAGTCAACGTCTACGAAAGTCCTAAGTTGGGAGTAGCGATATTTTTCTGATTCCAAAGTCTTCATATTCCTAAGATAGTGTTTATCATTTAGTCAACCTCTACGAAAGTCCTAAGTTGGGAGTATCATATATATATAT
>JACYFF010031957.1:78612990-78656442 GCA_017589665.1 Selenicereus undatus | reverse complement strand
ACACACATATATATATATATATATATGTATATATATATATATATATATATATATATATATATATATATATATATATCAAAAGTTGGATTGAACTCATGTATGAGCGACACGTAAACTTATCATGCACGATGTCACATAGGAGTGAATAACCATGTAAGGTACTTAAATGGAACATAGGATGCTACATGAGATTTAAAATAAAAAGAAAAGGTTAGGTAGGATGGATGTAAATTTAATACAATATTAATTTTATTTAATGGGGTAACTTCTCACATACCATCATATTATTTAATAGTAAAATTTAATCATAAGATATATTTGATTTAATGATGTAAGTACAACAAAAAATTTAAGTTGGATATTAATAAAGAAGAAAAAGTATGTTATTAGTAGGGAAAAAATTAAAGAAGACTCACTTTACTTTTGCATCAACAAAATAATATAACACATCAATTTTTTGTTTACGTTTTTTATAAACAAAAAATCCATTCCATTAATAATATATTAAAACATTATTTAACTCACACCCTTACATGGTTAGGGTATAAGCCTAGTATGTAATAAAATCCTATTTACATTGTGCAGGGCCTTGTTGTTCTTAGTTAATCGTATTTTGCTGCAAATATCATTTTGTTAGATGAATCACTAACACCTAGGACAAAATATGCTTGAATTATGAAATTTCGTGCTCACTCTGGAAGGAGTTATGTTTTTTTACAGAATGAACTCACAAGTTCAAATCTGACTGTGTTGATTAGCTTTTATCCATATTCGATTCTGAGTCATTGGCTGTATTCTGCGTTGCTGGGTTTTCATTGTTTGTTATTATTCTCTTATAACTTAATTTATTGATACGTTATGCTGCCTTTAGTCTAGCAACTTCGCCTGTAGTATCTAGCTCTCATAATTCTTAGGTTAGTCAACATCGATGGTTACATTTTGTTTTCAAGTGAAGAATATGAATACTTAAATTTCTTCGGAAGCCAGATTAAGTGGCTCATAAGCCTAAAGATATTGTGATGTGATGTTGATTGGCTAATTTCATAGCCTACTTGAAGAGATGGATGTCGTTTAACTTGTCTTGCAACTTGGTAAAACTTCTACCTATCTTCTATTTTCGAGTAACAACCATGTTTTCCATTTACTGACAAACAAGCAGTAATATTGTCCCATCTAGTCACAGTTGGAATTTTCAACCCACCAACAGCAATGAAGGGAACAATTCGATTGAAAAATCAAACAAAGTCAAGGAGGTATACGGTAGTTAAGTACTAAACAACTGAGAAATTGGACTAATTCACTAATGCAGAGAGGTTACCAGTTAATTGATCTCCAAATTTATTAAAGGGGCAGCCCGGTGCACAAGTATCCCGCGTTCACACAGGGTCCGAAGAAGGGCCCCACCCCAAGGGGTGCATTGTAGGCAGCCTAACCTGACTTTGTCAGTGGCTGATTCCAAGGCTCCAAATTTATTGAATTCGGTAATGTTATTTGTGTAAAGAATCCAACTCTAATCCAAACTCCAAACCAGCACGGTTCCTTCTGCATCAATTAGTTTGTAGGAACAAGCTCTAGGGTGTGTATTGTTCTTGACTTCAAGATACCTCTCAGATAGGTAAACGTTATATGAGGCCTTCAGCATATCCTTCTTGGTTGTGTTGTTTGATCGAATAATTTTCTTAGACACATGAAGCTTAAAACTAAGACGACAGACTTGGTCACTAAGTTTGAACCACAACTGTCTTGTTATTTTATGTCCAGTTGACCTTAATTTCTTGTTTAAAATTTGAATTTATACCAATCTTATAGCGGACATGGGATGATCTTCATCCCTTATTTGAGGAGGAGGATGATGCCAATAAGGTTAGTGTTGAGAATCCAAATGCAACCAATTGTGAATACGACGAGGAGACCATGGAGGAAAATGAAGGTGGTTAACATTATGACTGAAATATATATTGGTGCTTTATATAGTGGTTAACTTTGTTTTTGGTGACTTTTAACAAATATTTGACCAAGAGCAATATTATACAGGTACTTTGAACATTAAGTGAACTTTTTTAGGTGCCATGTATCTTTGTAATTAAAAAAATCTTATTGATTTAGGATTTTCTTTTATTGCTAATTCAATTTTACTTTTGTTATTATAGTAGGTGTATCTTACTGTCAAATTATTATACATACCAGTTTAGTTTTCAGAATATTGGTACATTTATAGCAAAAACAAATTATATCAGGTATATGCAGCGTGATTATTGCAAACAAAATTAGTTTGATTATCATGAATAGAGATACTGACTAACAAAGGTGGGAATGCTATTACCAACCAGTAGCTTTTGCTGGAAATGCTTGTAGAGCTGGGAAAAGAAAAAACGAATTGTAGATTTTTGTTAGTAAAATAGGATACTTACAACGGATAGCATTATGTTGCTATAACAAGACCCACAGGATTAGGCCGTTGGTATTAGTGACCTATTGCAACAGAGCACCATATCCGTTTGTAAAATGTTTACCATCAGATTTCTTACCAACAGTTTAGTGATAGATAAATATCTGTTGGTATTGAGCTTTACCAATAGAAAAAATACTTATAGCAACACAAAAGCCAGGTTAATGAAAGCCTCTTTATTGCAGTATAAAACCATAATAAACGAGGACGGGGGCCATAAAGGAAAAACTAGTCAGTTCTCTCTCCTAAATTTTTTATGAGTACAGGCCCCAGCCTCAGCTTACTATAGGAAAGAGGGGCATTGACTCTCCAAAGTTTTCTTCCAGCCTTCCTTACAAAAGAGGGATATCTCCTTTTCCTTCTTTAGCTCTTCTCGTAAACTTTGAATCTCTACTTCGGCATTATTAACAGTTTTCTCACACTCCTGAAGGTTGGCCTCGACAGGTCATTCTTTGCTTTCAAAGATTTCAATTCAAAAAGAGAAGCCAGAGGATGAGCTTTAGGTCTCATTGCAGTAGCGAAACTTAGAGACAGAAAAGGGTAGGATTGATCCTATAAGTTCTTTAGGTGAAGTTGACTTAATATCCCTTACATTGGGGTCAATGATGTGAATACTACTTCGTTTATTGAACCTTTAGGAGATAACTAACAACCTGATCCCTAGCCTCAAGAGATTTTCCCTTACCATGGCTAGGCATATAACCTCTACCCCTATTAGGACACTCAGTACTCTCACCATCATAACTCCTTTTTCCTTCTAGTCCTAGGAATGAATAAAGTAGAAGTCGTAACAACATTGTGGGAGGACATGCATTTCTTCTACCTTCTCAATTCTCTTAGAACATTGTCACTAGAGGGGCCAGGAGAACTCTCAGAAGACCTACTTCTTTCATCTCGAGGAGAGTTGATTAAGCATAAGACTCCCTTAGAGAGCCATTAGCAATGCCCAGAAGGGCTTTAGAAACAATCTTATGTGACCCCTCGTCAAGCTGTAACTTTGGAATTGCCAAGAAGAGAACCTGTATAGCTCGTTCATGCAGGTATGCTGTCAGGGGGAATAAAGCTAAGAAGGACAACTATAGCCGGGATGATCTCTTCTACCCAAGAGCTAGCATCATCAGTTAGAGCAGGTGGACTCTATGAGGCTTCAGACATTGCACTGGCTTCTAGGGCATCTTTCCACTTTCGAGGAGGTGGTCTTTTCTAGCTGATATTCATCTCTTCAATATGGGGAAGACACTCAATAATCGCCTTACATTCAATATGGAGAAGAATACAACAACAGCAAAAACAATTCAATGCGTAGGTCCTGCTTTCGCAAAGTCTACGGAAAACACTTTGTTGAGTCGAAATCTTTTATAACAAATCCAAAAATAGAAGAAATCGACAATTGTAGCTAGTACCATTAAATATTAAGTAAATAAGTAAATAAACAAAAAATAGAAACTAGGTTTTGTAAAGTAAAATTAAATATACTAGGAAACCACTGGGGCTTTACTACTACCTACCATCTACTAACTATTTGAGATCTATTTCTCTGGTTCGCGACCTCCAAAAATCCTATCGTACACCTTGTCCTCCGTAAGTCATAGGTGTCTCATTTCTTGCCTATCCACGTTGTTCCAATTCTTCTTTGGGCTTCCTCTACCCCTCTTACAATTCAAAAGTTCAATCCTCTTACACCACCATACGAGTGCATTTACATCCCTTCTCTTGATATGACCAAACTATCCAAGTCTTACTTACCTCATCTTATCATTCATTGGTGCTACTACTTAGGGCTACCATCCCTTGCATAAAAGAAAAAGGAGTGGCACAGGTATATTTTCCTACGAAGTGATATCCTCATGATGTGTACAGTTACTTGCTGGGCCAATATTTATAAGTTGCAATCAGCTTGGAAAGAGTATTTTTATGTTTTTGATTGTATTTTTTAATACATTGTTAATTTGTGGTTTATAAGCGCTACACTGTATGTTGAACGTTATATTTCTTAAGAAACGTTGTAAAGTCATCCATAAAGTGGTATCCATGACCACTAATTTTCTCATGTAGGACTTCTTATCCACAAGTGTTTGTTATTAGGAACTTTGATAATTGTTTACAAGTTGGTTTACAAGACTGCTTCCACCTATGTCATAAAGTGGTCTGTAGTAACTAACACATATATGTGACTATTAGCTTGGTTTTCCCAACAATGTATATTCCTCATGGGAGAAGTGAAGGTGTATATTAGAGTAATGGAACAAGGTAGAGGTTTGCATGTTTCTAACATTTCTTGCGTTTTTGCATGATGTTGAAATAGTCTCTATATATCTATATTGATCCAATAATATGCTCAGCATAGTATTTTCAGATAGAATATATCCATTCATGTGGATTCCACAATGTTCTCCATGAATCTTTTCCATAACAGTATTTACTTTCTCTTTGTTCACATATCTTACATTGATGGCATAGGATGTCTTTTTGTAAAGGACTCCATTATCTGGCATAAATTTGAATGTTAATCTCCTTAAGGATCTACAAGACCATTGTGCAGAATCCTTAGGAGGGTCACCAGTTTAGTGGTTCATACAGAAGTATTCCTTTGTACCAAGGGGACACATTTGACTCGTTTATTTGTATAGCTAAACAATATATAGGTTTCCTTCTTATTACCAATGGCAAATATTAGTTCCCATGCATGAGTCTTCTGGCATAGTTACCACAAAGGCTAGATTGGTTAAAGGATCTGTAAATTGATTTTCATCTTTGGGAAGATATGTAAATTGCAAATATTCAAAGTCCTTGGTTATCTTTTCTAGGTCAGCCTAGTATAGCCCTAGGTTTTCATCTTTTGCTTTCAACTGCTCTGTAATTTAGTTAATGATCAAGCTTGAGCCATCACAAACTCTTCATGTTTTGAAGTATAAAGCCTGTGCAACTTGCCTACCTACATTGTAGGCTTCGTATTCAACAACATTATTTGTGACTATAAAGTTCAGTTTTGTAGAAATGGCTGCCTCTTCGGGTGAGGCCAGTAATGAAAACCTCCCTGAATGTGATGTAATTATAAGTTTGGCATGATATAATTTGTTCTGATTTCAAATAACATTTGCTATGAGTTATGCGACGCTTGATTAAGAATATATAGTTGCTTAAATTATATCAATGACCTTAGTTGACATGAAGTAGCTCTCATGATGAGTTCATGGATCATTGATTGCCTAAAACTTCGATGCTACAGCTTAAGCCCCTTGGAATCACATCATCAAGAACATTGACAAATATGTCATAAATAGACTTTGTTGCAATCTTAAAATTTCAACAACATGAAAGGTGCTTAAACTAAGTTGAAATGAATCTTTGGATAATCTGATCAACAGTATTAAATTTAGAATTTCAATAACTGCTAGTTAAGTTCAAGATTATTCAATTATATGCAATTCCATAAGGGGTATATATAGTTCACATTATCATACTAATGTTTCTATCATGTACCTAAAATTTACTGTATTATCTACCCTTAAAGGTAGCATATTACCACATTTGCTAAAATAGGGTAATTAAATTATCTCTAATTCAACTAATTGATGACCTTGCTAAGTATCTACTATTCAATCTTCAAGAAAGTAAGATTAACTTTGTGCTTTTATGATATATAGCTCGTTCGCTTTTGGAAATATATAAAGAACATTCGAATCCATTCCAAGCCTAAAACGCTCTAAAAGAACTTTATTGAAAATCATAGTTATAGTTAACCTTTATGAATGGAAAATGTCAACATCAAGACTTAGCAGTTAGAGAGAACCATCAACATAATGTTCTATTGGCATCCAACAGCTACTTCCTTTAGCATCGTCTAACTATCCAATCAGCATTGCCTACAAATAGAGACCTAGTTAAAGAAGAAGAGTACGCAAAACATGAAAACTATGTGCATAATTCTCATTCTAGCAGTTATTATACTCTTCAGTGAACAATTCAAAATCATTGAAATCTTTGCACACACATTTGAGATCCCTAGTGAGGCAAGAGAGTCAGGAGAACCCTGCATGTAAACAAGACAGTTGACTGGGAGAGTCATCTTTCATGTGTGGAGAATTAAGAGAAATCACTTCAAGAAGTTCTTGAAGGGTATGTTATCGCCAAGGCCCTTGGTGGACACTTGGTTGTGTGACCCCGAAAGAGATTGGTGTGGTCTGTGCGGAGTTCTTGTCATTGACTTATTTATGCCCTAGTTACCTTGAATTGTTCAGAGGCATCATTTCTTTGCCACTAATACTCTCTTGATTTGTAATGGAGTGTTTATGAAAAATCTCATGTGTGGTTTGTGGGGAGTTCTTTAAACACATTTGAGCAACTTTTCTTATAGGCAATTCAAACCCTAACAATCGTAATCGTTTAATTCTCTGTTTCCACAATGGAGCCTATAATGACCCCCTGTGTGTGTTACTGTGTGATTTGTTGTTCTTCCTAAGTATATTTGATCCATTCTACTTACTGTTCAGTCACCACTATGTTCATATTTTTATTTCCACCTACTTTAATTCCTTGCTTCTATTTAGGCACTGTTCATTTATTGCTTGCAAAGCCTTTGGTTGCTTCAGACCCAGTCATTGAGTGCCTTTTTGGCAATTAAATGTACTCATATTGTTCGTGTTTCTATAGCACTGTAACGCCATGTTGACATACTACTCTATGGCCGTGACTGCATACCGTTACTCAAGTTATTTTGGCAATCCTTTCTTTACTCCTTTCTTTACTAGTACAGCCTATCTTATTAATGACAAACAATGATTTGTGCTATTTCCATCTACCAGCAGTTTCGGAGTTTATATGCATACCCAAGACTTCCATTTACCGCAAAATGTGTTATTGATGGATGCCATCATGTTCAGTCATAAGACTGACTCCTTCATCTTGATGTATTAGCCTTTCAAACACCAAATGAATAAAATTTCCCTTTTGGTGGTGTTGACCCTCATCTTCGTCATTTTACTCACATACGGGTACCGTATGACTTTTCAAATGCCATTGTGGTAATCTGTTAGATTTCTTCACCTCCAGTACTTAATGCTCCCTCTCAACTTCATACCATTGATCATTTACTTTACTATTGAAGCCATCATGAATAAACTATATGTCTTATATATGTAGGTCATTTATATGCCTTACCTCTTTCATTACGATTCTTCATCCTTTCATTCATTTAGCTTACATGTCGGTCCTTTATAACCAATAAAGAAATATCTTTGCAAGAGTTCATGGTGTGGTTACATCTCTTTACACTTTACATTGTTCCCTTGTCATTTAAATTTACTGGGACCAGTAGGCGATTGAATGTGTTATCTTTTATAATTATGCCTTTATTGGTATTGCTGGAGCCATATTTATTGGGAATTTAATCCAGTTTGATTGGCATACCTTGTTATCATTATGGGAATGAACTAACTGTGTACTTATAGAAGATGACTTGTAAAGATCTTAAGGTTAGCTTGAGAAATGAGGAAAGACTAGACGTCTGTTTCTATGGACCAAGGGAAGAAAAATCCTATTTCCGCCCTAATTACACTATGCAAGCAAGTGAGTTATCGTGTCAGTAATACATTTAATATTAGTGATATGCCAACCACACTGGGTATATACATATCCATAAATTACAATTTGTGAATTTAGAGATGTTTCATCTAAGGATTTTCAGGACTATTTTTCCCCAAGAAACATTGGTTTTCAGATTAACCTAGTTCTAGGTGCTCAATCCATTTTCAGAGCCCCTATCACATGACCCCCAACAGAGTTCAAAGAACTAAAAATTTAGTAAGATGAGTTGTTACAGAAGGGAGTTATTTGATCAAGTGTGTCACTGTGGGAAACCTAGTTTTATATGTGTGAAGAAGGAAGATAGAACCTTATGTTTGTGTAATGCGTATAGAAAGTTGAACAAGATCACTATCAAAAACAAGTTCCCCGTAGCTTGAATAGATAATTTATGGGATTAACTGCCGACAATAGATGTTTTTTCTAGGAATTATTTGAGGTCTGGATATCACACCTAAACCATGCAACCACAGTTTATCTTTTACAAGAATACCAATTTAATCTCCCTTGCATTTCAACCCGATATTTCCTATTAGCGTGATCTTTCATGTCTTTCCAAACCCATTATTAAATGTGCAATACATTTTTGTTCGACTTTATATGGTTGTCAAGATTCCAGTGCTCTCGACCTTCACCATCTTTATTTCATGATCATGAGTTGTAGTTCATTCCGCTGAGAGCCGATTCACACATCTGCCTTACATCTCATTTATTCATAATGATAAGCTGGTATAACTTGTTTTGAATTCATAATGTAATTCAACTCTCATTGGTGTGGGTGATTATGATTGTTATAATTCCCTTACTCTCTTTATTTTGAAATTCTACTCCCACACATATATCTTACATTCTAATAAACAAACTTCCGCATTCCCTATTTAATCTTATTGTTGTTCTCGAATTGACTTCATATGAGCAAAGGCATGTTTTTATTGTAGCTTGTTCAATCTATTTATCTATCCATTATCACTTTGCTAGTCCAATCCGTTTATCTATCCATTACACCTTGCTTGTCCAATCTATTTGTCTATCTATTGTACTTTACTTATCCAATATATCTATCTATTTATTGTACATTGCTTGTCCCATCTATCTATTGCACTTATCTTGTTGCTTGTGGCTATAAAGTCACCTAGTTGAAGCTCTATTGCTTGTCATCTTATTTCCAATTCATCAGTTAAACCCAAGCGTTACCGGACCATCTTTCTCCTTGGCTGATTATTTATTGGACCCTTTATGATCCATATTTATAAACCATAATCTTATGGCATTATATTTCAGAATTCATGATACACTTATGGTTATCTTTATTCTAACCACCCCATGTTAATCCCTCCTTTGTAAATCTTTTCTAGTCTCATTGTTTATTTCTTTTGTTCCTAATCATTCACTTGACTACCAATTCCATCATTTTCATATCTGACCATGTTTAGTTTAGTGTCTAATTCGGACTTAGAGTAGATCTTAGACTAGTACGATGAGGGAAGATCATGTGGCAAATTAAGAACATCAGGTGAGGGCTTTTTGATAAGGGCATAATCTGAAACAATGTCTAGCGGTACCAGAGTAAGTTAGAAGAAGCATCGAGAATAATGAGACAGTTCAAGTACATGCTAAGGTGACACAAGGACTACACAAGAGTCATATGGTGATTTTGACCAAAGAGGGAGACAATCAAAGTTCAGATGACATATAAAGTATTCCAAAGGGCTTCTCCAGTTAAGGGTGTTAAGAGATTGGATATCAAAGATATTTGAGTCTTCGTTACATTGGGCTTTATGAGTCAGTATCAGAGTACTAATTAGGAAATGCAATGGTTTCCATACTTATTAGTGGTCAAGACAGAGAACCAGCAGAGTACCTCCTTTGCAGTAACAAGTTTTTCTTTTGAAGAAAATATCAATTCTGTAGCAAAGTAATCGAGCCAGTGAAGTCACTAAGGATCTAGATACTCGATCGCAGGATTAAGCAGCTACGCGCCTTGGGGTAAACACGCCCTTTTTGGAAGGAAGCAGCGAAAACCAACTATCCATACTTAAGGTGGCATTGCATACATGATCAAAATCATAAGTTCCGAGGACGAAACTCTTTAAGGGGGGAAGGCTATCATAACCCAACCCTAACCCATATTTATTTATTTAAATCATATTTATTTATTTAATTAATTATGTTTATTGATTTAATCACTCATGGTTATTTGTTTAACCAAATCTTGTTTATTAATTCAATTACACTTAATTTATATATTTACCGAACTATCTTATATCATTTAAATTTTTCGCTTTCACTTATTGTATTTAATCATCCCGGCTAGGGGATATTTCATTTCGGTCCTATTTTACAATTCAAGTTTCATTGATTGTTAATTCAAGTTTCATTTATTGATTAAATTTCAGATAAATCGATAGTGGGCCTCGATAATTATGATTGAGCGTTAAATTTTTTTCCATAACGTCAAAAAATTTTAAATTTTAGCTATGCAAAAAGTTCAGCCCGAATTCATTTATTTTGGCCCCACTCATTGGGCCCAATTTATGACCTAATTCCATTGGGCTCAAATTTTGGCACGAAAACTTTAGTGCAATTACATTCAATTAAATTAAGTTAATTGCTATCATTGGTGCCTAATTTTAATTAGCAAAAAGATATTTTTGGAGGCTTCAAAAATCAGCCAAGTAACTTTCCATTCATTCTTAACCAAGTAAAACACTCACACACACATTCCTCTTCTCTCTTTTCTCTCTCTACCTCACTCTCTCTGCAGGAAACAGGGGCAACAACTGCTGCCCCTTTTGCCGCCATTTTTCGTGGTTTCCGACCACTTTTTCGGCCACCTCCTGACTAGCCCGACTTTCCCTTGCTGCTAGTTATCATGTCCAACCACCAAAATCACTCGAAACAACCCCCTTCTCCCTCTAATTCAAGCCTAAAGTAAGGTATACCCAAAATCCTAACTTGTTCTATTTTGAGTTTTTGGAGTTGTTTTAGTTATGATTATTATTTATATGATCAAATTGATAGTTATTATGAAATTTTTATTGAGTTTGGAGATGTTTGGCGTTATGGGCATTTGATCCAGAACATGATCAAGTGACTTGAAATTAAGTAAGTATGAGTTTGAGCTTGTTTTACTTGCTTGTTGTGATATTTGATACAAAGCATGGATTTAGCTGTGATTCATGGTCTTGGGATCAAAGTAGATGTTATCTTGTAAATTCTATTGACTTTGGGGATGTTGATCATGGTGGAATTGAGCTTGAAGCATGTTAGGGTTAGGGTTTGTCATGATCAAGTTAGCTTAAGTCAAGTGATGGATTTGTATTGTTTTGCATATGATTTTGTAATCTTTAGTCTTATTGATAATTATGATGATGTTGTTGGTGATTTGGAATGATTTCAAGTGAGTATTTATGTGAAAAAAGAGGAGAAAGCAAAAACAATTAGGGCTGAAAATGACAGAAAACAATGGTGACTTTGAGATTAAACTGGTAATGATCGGCCAACTTCAAAATTATGATTTTTGGTGGGCAGATAGGTCAGTGTGTTAGATTTCAAATTCCTTTTGGATTGCCTTAATTTGAGTTCTGTGAAAAAATTTATGGCTGTTTTGTTAGAACTATGCAAGTTCAACCAAAACTGACACACTTGTGTTCTAGCCCCATTTTGGGAACTCTATTGTGGGAATCATATTTGGTGGTGTAAATGAAAGTTTTTTGGGACTTCTTCATCTTTCCATATTTGGGAGTTTAGTTCTCCATTTGAGGTCAAGGGTGAAAGTTATAAATTTTTGAAGTGAAATGCCCTGCTTTGGTGCAAATTGAGCTGTTTTTGCAATTTCTATGTAGCGTATACTTGGAGGAAAATCTTAAAAAATTTATTGTAGATTGCCCATATTATTTTCAAATTTCCTGTAAGATTTCATGAATTTTGGTTGAGTATTTTGAGATTGGTGATTCTTGGAAGCATTTTGAGTAATTGTGTAAAGAGCAATAATGAAGATTGAGTGAGATTGATCATGCACTCATTTTGTGTATTTTGGGCCAAATAAGGTCATTTAAGGGGGAAATGAATATTCATAAACTTTCGTGGAGCTTTTAACTTGATTAATGAGAAAGAAGAAGACAAGTATATAATTTGAGAGCTTGTTTATGAGCTTTGAGTCTATTATGAATTTTACAAACAGAATACCAAGTTTAGTGACCTTAATAGCTTTTATTGAGTTCAATGACTCATTAGGGTGGAATTCTATATTTAATGGACTTGTGAATGAAATATCGAAAGTGAGGAGAATTTTTGACTCAGAAACCATATTTATCAGACCAAGTTATTACTGTTTATGCTATTTTGAACCAAGATATATATCTCTCTTGGCCTCAAACCTCTATTACTTACTCAATTCAGAATGTATCAAATGTATTTATCAAGCCAATATAGTGTACTCGCTGTTATCTTGAACCAAGCTATACATCAGAGAGTCTTAAACCTGTATCAACAGCCTATCTTAGAAAAGGCCAAAACCACACTCTCATTTGTCACCATCAAGGCCTTTTTCTTTGTAATCTCATTTATCTCATTGTGGTCTATTTTACTTTCTTTTACTTTATATCAGATTTAATTACTTTCATTAATTCAGTTTTGAAGTTATATTGAAATATTCAAGTTATGTATACTATTCAATTACTCAATTTTTATTACACATGCTTTTACTTACTCAATTATGCGAGTAATGATCATTTACTGACTACACATACCTACAATAACATTTATGAAACAAAGTCGAGGCCCAGTTATAATTCCCCGTTATGCATATGTGTGATCAAGTCAGAACATATTTATGAAGTCAGATGTCATTTATGAAACAGATGACACTTATCAAGTAAGATGACATTTTTTTTAAAGACTCAAGGTTCCTCTATTTCCTATATCTTCAGAAAGCAGAACATGTTTATCAAGTTACAACTCTTAATGAGTTTATCAATGAATCAATTTATACAGCGATTTGCCATTTTACCTGTGACCCCGTCAGTTATCATCAATGGGGCGTCAGTCAATCATTTACTCGCGCGACTTCAGGCCAACTCTTGATCGAATTGGCAGATGTATACCTATGTATAGATCATATCATTGCAAGTGGTTCACATCTAGATAATAATCAGCAATTCAGTTTCATATTACTTTCATCTTCATTGTTATTGCGATCTAAATGAATTGCAAAGGCAGGTACCCATCAATAGTGTTTCTACCCTCATTTTACAATACAAGAATGCATGTACTGAGTTTTGGCTTACATTTTCGAATTGTTTTCATATTTTCCATTTTAGGTGATGAAGTATCACATGTTTCTCCGTTTAGCAAGCCCTTTGGAAGTCATCAGATGCTCATAGTGGATTCAGCATAACATGAATGTTGGGATCGACTTCAGGGTCAGGTTTGGTCTATATTCAATATACTTGTGTAGTGTGGAGTACGAGTTATCACATGGTATGATTAAGTTGATTGTATTGAAGTTGAACTATTATGAACTTTGGTCTTGGAGTGTTTTAGTTTAATAGATATTGTGATTTGAACATGAGTTGCAAGATTAAATGGTTTCAGTGAGCCTTGTGCTTATCAGGACGGCAGTAGTGCCTTCTATAGTTAAGTCTTCCGTTGCAGTTTTTCGTACATCATACCATTAGCATTTTGAGGGCGTTACAAAATCTAAGAAGTCAAACGAGCCATAATAAGGCATTTCAATGCACAACACAAATTAAATAACTCATTACCATAAAAAACATGTAACTTCAAAATTTTAAACTAAATGGTTGAACTCACAATGTTCACATTTTGCAGTCTTTGAAGTAACACCATGTTAACCGTCTGTGGAACACCTTTGTAATCGCATGCGTTTAATACCTATTGTTATTATGTTCAACTTATAAACATGTGACTTAAATCTATCATATTAAAATTAAGAAGACATCAAGGATAAAACCATATTTACCGTGCCTGGAAAATAACAAAGCGTCAAAATCTTCTTTTCACCATGAGCGTACTTTCTAATTGAATCAGAATTCTTTTTCATCACCTTTTCTTTTATCTTCATCACTTCCTCATAAGTCAACTAGCAAAATGTGTATATGTTATAAGGATTTGCATAGAACATAAATGGTGCAGAATATTAAACGAATAAGTTGAAGCTCTTATATCACTTAATTCATACACAAAAGGGGGCAGGAAATAAAGTTTATTAAAAAAAGACATACTGGATACACCACATTTGTGAAATTCTAGATATTTTTATTTATTTATTTATTTATGTACATCTGATATTGATTCGGTTAATTTTAATTGTTACGATATTGGCTAACGTAGCATGCTTGAGCTTGTAGTGCTTTATTTTTTGGATTTTAGCATAATAGTCTAGAGGTAGCAGAACGATCCGAGCCGGGAAGGTTTTTTAAAAAAAGAGAGAGAAAAAGAGGAGGGAGCCGTGTGGGAAGGCAAGCAGGGAACAGGGTAAACCCTAGTACTTTAAAATTTTCCCTCTCTCTTCCTCCCCTCACTCTCCACACGGCCCCCCCTCTCTCTCTCACTCGGGTTTCTGCTTCTCTCTCACCACCTCACTCTCACTCGGCCCTCTCTCTCTCTCTCTCTCTTCTGCTTGCCTTAGCCGCCACACTGCCTTCTCCTCTCCTCTCTCCCACTCTTTCACTTTGGGGTCGGTAAGTGTGAAGTTCTTGCGATTCTAGCGAGTAGATTATTGATTAATTGAATTTTTCCTAATGAAAACTTCATATATCAATCTTGGAATTTGGTTTCTTTTACTCGCTATACTAGGAATTTCGGAGAGGAGCACCTAATTGGTGAAACAATGCAATTTACGGTTCTTTCCTTCGTCTACGAATCATTCAAGGTAAAGACTCACAATTTCCCTATGGTTTGGGTTATTTAACGATTTGGAATAACAGGTTTTTGGGTGAGGGTGACATGTGCACATGCAAGTGCATGTTTGGGAAGGGATTCCAATTGAAATCGATGAAAAATGAACCTAAGATGTTAGTGTAAACATTGTTGTGTCCACCCAGATTTAAGGCTGACTTTACGAATTTACTAGGAATGGTCAGGTTCTTTAAAAATTATAAAACAATTACGGAAGGTAGATATATGTTTCCTGTGATTGGAAAATTTTGAATTTCATGAATTGGGGTTAAAACGAGGAAGTTATCACCAAATTACTAAGACTGCCAGAAACTGTCAGTGACTGGGTCAGTTTATGCACTGACAGTTTCCGAAATTAGGGAAATTCGAACAAGTTAGGCTTAGATTCTATCAAGGGTTGTAAAAGGGAAGCTATAGGTCACGACTTAGCCTTTCCACATGGGCTTAAGAGTAAACTTTTGACGTCGGGAGTGGAAGTTATTGCCCCGGAAAGTTGAGGGGGGAAATCTGGAAGTAAAGTGGGCAGTGAGCGATATTGGTGTGTGTGGAGTTTTTAATAGTTATAACGTCATAAAAAATTTAATTGATGGTTGGATATGGTTTCTGGGTGTAAGTAGAAGATTAGAAAAGTTATTTAGGTCTAACGCATCTATAGAAAGTCGAGCTAAGTGCTTGCACTAATAGACCACTATTGTGGATAATTGTTTAAGTTAAACTAGCATCTCGAGCTCAAGCTTAGGAGGCATATTTAGCAGGTAACAATCATGCCCAAACCCTCCCCCGAGTATCTCTTGGAAAATGTGACTTGTGAGTATGCTTGAAAGGTGTTTTGAATGTGTTTTGTGTTGATGTTCGGGGATTTTCCCGGGTGAATGTACGGTGAGATTTTACTATGATTTATATCGAAACGATTGTTCAAGCCGTGTTTGCATGAGTTTATTGGACTGATTTCGTTGTGAAAATAATGAGGAAATGTTCTTGGACCAGAATAGGTTGGGCTTGGGCCATATGCTAGTTAAAGGTCAATTCTAACTTTGAATGTATGAGTAACTAGATGAATTGATGAGACTGGTGAGTTATACTCTTGTGTTGTTGAAGGCCATTACCCTTCTCGAGTAAAAGTACATGCATGTGAGCGGCCATGTGTTGCCTTGTGGGTGGATGTGGGCCAAGTTAGCAGTAACGGTCCCAATTGATGGTGGGCCAGGGTATGGTTAAGCGGTAACCATCCAACTTGACAGTAGGTCAGGATATGGTTAAGTGGCTGCGTTAAACCCAAGCGCAAACTGTGAGAGCCAGTGGGGGTCGCTCAGCCTTGTGAACCTGAAATTGAGTAAGTAGGAGTCAGATTATTATATGCTCCTATTAAGAACGCTTAAGTACTTTGAACTGCTCGTGTTGTGCCCCATCCCTAAAATTATTTGAGATGAATTTGTGTGCGTGTTTTGACTATTAGGGTTGGTGATTATTGAGTTTATCTTATTTTTCTAAATGTTTTGTTTTCAAATGAAGCGTATGAGCATGGAGATGGGAACTTGAAATTAGAGAGAGGCCCGAGATCTGTGATCTAGTTGAATGGAATCCGTACTGTTCAGACTTGTTTTAAAGATTGTGTTTCAGTTTGGACATTGTAATATTGGTTGTCAGGACTCGAACTATTGTTATATGTTGAGAATATATTTGTAGTAATGTTTGGTTGATACTCAACCTGGTATTTCCAAGAAGGAAATACAACGGTAACACCCCACTTAGGTTTTTCCACTGCCACGTAGGTTAATATTAGTAAATAAAAAGAAAATAGAAAATTAGGGGTGTTACAAAGTGGTATCAGAGCTCCGGATGATTGACCTGAAGGCTAGCCTAACATATTGTAATCAGGAATAAAATTAAAATCTGTAAACCTAAGGACCGCTCGGAGTGTGAGTGTAGGACATGAAAAGGGGCATGTTAGCATATGCTTACCTGTTTATGAACATGCATCTAATCTGAATTTGTAATGTATAGGATAAATGGGACTCGCCATCGTAGTTGTATGGGTTGTTGTTGCCGTTATCGGAGGGTAGAAAAGAGGCCTGGGGTTAGTTTGACTATCGACCTAGAACGGGTTGAGGCTTTTATACATAGAAGGCTAGATGAGATACCAAACCATTGTTTGAGGTTCGGGAGTAATCAGGCCCTATTCTTTCTCCTGACCCTCTTGGATGACCCAGTGTTGCGTTGTAGGGTTAGAGAGCTTCACCCAAAGAACAGGTTGTTTAATTTCTTCGGTAGGTGTTGCTTGTGCAACTGGGAACCTATGGGGATGAACCTAGCAGGGCCAATGGACCATCTCATAGATGTAGGCCCCTATGATAAACCTCCTACCCCTCATACTAAGAATGAGTCCCACCACCACCAACGAAAGAGGATACTGAAGAGGAAGAGTCCATAAGGGAAAATGACCTTATGGATGAGGAGGAGGAACTGGGGGGGATCGAACTGAGGAAGGAAACCCTAGGGGAGAACCCTTAGATGAGGATGGCCTTGACGAAGACCTCATGGAGGAGTAAGACCTAGAAAAAGACTCTGAGGAAAGACCTTTAGAGGAGGATGGCCTTGAGGAGGACCCTATGGAGGAGGAAGACCCCGAAGAGGAGCCTAAGGAAGAGCCTCTAGAAGAGGAGGACTCCGAGGAAGAACAACTAATGACGAAAGACCTGGAGAAGGACACAATTGAAGAAGAGCCCGAGCTTGAGGTTACCCATTGGAAGCGGGGAAGGTGTGATAGGATGTATCACGTTACCTGCTCAATGGACACCCCTGGCTAGTAGATGTTAATAGTTGTTAGACGTTTTGTTTTCTAAGGACTGTACTGTTTATTTCATCTTTCATTTCTTTTGTTAGCAAGTATAAACTAGGGAGTTTGGTTAAGTGCTTATGTAATGGAAAATATTGGTGTGGAACAGTTATCATTTTAAATCTATGCATTTGAACTTTATTGGGTTACATGGATGCGACTATTCGTTATGATTAGCTGAGAATTATGAATTATGTTGTCTACATGAATGTTGTTATTAATGAGATATGTATGGGACATGTGAAAAAGAGATTGGACCACGTGAGGATGGCAAGTGGATGCGACTATGAAGAAAACCATACATTATTATGCATGATATAGTAGCATAAGATGTTTTACTAAATTATAGTACCATGTGTGTCGCGAACTATTAGGGAAGAAACTAAACTCAGCTTGTTTCCTGAGCAGGATGGCGGGGAACAATGATTAATCTCATACCGTACCCCACCCCACTTCAAGGTCCCACATCAACCCGGACATTCCCATGGCCAGTTTGATGGAGCGACTTGAAACCCTCTGCCCTAGAAATGGGAATGGGTCTCGCAGTCACGTAGATGAAACCAATCCACCTACAAGAGCAGACCTTACCAATCTCCTACTGCTAGAGTTGCTGTAGAAATAAGGGGAACAACTATATCGACAGAACGAGCACCTGTAGAAACTAATGGAGGCCAAGGAGAAGAAGATTGAGGAGGGCAACTCCTACATGTTTAAGCGATTCACTAGTCACAACCCATCAAACTACGATGGTGCCCCCGATCCGAAGGCCTTCAAGGATTGGATTCAGGGTATGGAGAAGCTATTCGATGCCCTCAAATGCCCTGAGGAATAGAAGGTAGGATTTGCGGTGTTCTACCTGAAGAACAAAACCGACCTCTGGTGGGCAACTGTGCAGGAGAAACAGTATGAGCCCAGGTTTGACTTGAAGAAGTTCAAGGAACTGATCAAGGACCACTTCCATCCCATGTCCGTTCAGAAGGCAAAGGAGAACAAATTCATGCAATTGCAACAAAGGGAGATGAGCATATTGGAGCATGCCTCCAAATTCATGAAACTCTCCCGCTTCACCCTAGCCATTTTAGCTGATGAAAAGTTGAAGATGAACCATTTTGAGGCTAGGCTCAACACAAATATTAAGGAGAGGAAGTCAGTGCGTTAGTACACCTCCTACGTGGACTTTTATAACGCCGCGGTAAACGTGGAAAAGGCGATGAAGGAAAGGAAGAAATATTTCAATGAACAATGCGAAATCAAGCAAAAGGGAGATTAGCGAGAGAACTTCCACCCTCAAGGTCCATATAAGAGGCCTCCCGGGAACCACTATTATAAGAACAACGCACGTGGAGGCAGCAACCCAACAATTGGCCTAGGGTGACCTGCAAACATGTAGCAAAGCAGGACATTACGCCCAGAAATGCCACCCCGTTAAGAGGTGCTATCGTTGCGGGAGCCCTCAACATCAGATACGGGATTGGCCACATCCCCCACCTTCGGCCGGTCAGGGTTATGGGGGACAGCAGGCCCCAACAGCACTACAAGAATAAGGGTGGGCAGGCGGCCAACCCGAACTGTGAAGCCCGAGTACCCCAGCAGAACCAGGCTAGACCCCCCAATCAGCCACTGCGAAACACTAGGGGCAGGATTTATGTTATGCATAGGGAGGAAGCACAGGATGCTCTGAACGTGGTGACTGGTACATTCTCTATCTAAGCTCAACTAATTGATGTTTTGTTTGGTTCGGGTGCTACACACTCCTTTATCTGCTAGTCCTAACCTATAGACCCCCTGTATTATCTGTGACTCTTCCTGGTGGGAAGACTATTGAGTGTGATGAACTATATGAGCACTGTCCCATTCGGATGTATAAGCACAAGTTTTTCGTATACCTATATAAGTTTGAGTTGACTAATTTTGGTGTCATTTTGGGGATGGACTGGTTAGCAAAGTATTAGGCTCAGATAAACTGTCCAAAACAAAGAATCACCCTAAAGGGGCCCAATGGGGAGAAAGTGGTTCACAAAGGGATGGTCTCAAATAATGGGGTGAAACTTATTACTACTATAAAAACCCACATGCTGCTAGGATGCGGATGTGAGAGATTCCTATGTAATATAGTGGAAACCAAGGCCACTGAGCCATCCCTTCAAGACATCCCAGTAGTTTGAGAATTCCCGGATGTTTTCTCGGAGGAAATCCCTGGCATGCCACCCCTTAGGCAAGTAGAATTTTGCATTGATTTGGTACCAGGGGCAACCCCCATCTCTAAAGCGCCTTATCTAATGGCTCCGGCGAAACTTAACGAGTTAAAGGCTTAACTTGACGAGCCGTTAGAAAAATGTTATATCCGGCCCAGTACGTCTCCATGAGGAGACCCGGTATTGTTCATGAAAAAGAAGGATGGACCCTCGAGATTGTGCATAGACTATAGGGAGTTAAACAAGATAACGGTCAAGAACCATTACCCTTTGCCCAAGATAGACGATCTCTTTGACCAACTTAGAGTTGTAGGGACCTTCTCCAAGGTAGACCTTCGTCTGGGGCATCACTAACTCTGAACCAAGGACGCGAACATACCCAAGACCGCTTTTCGCACCTGATATGGGCATTTTGAGTTTGTGGTGATGTATTTTGCAATTGCAAATGCCCCAACGACATTTATGGATCTCATGACTTGAGTCTTCAAACCTTATCTAGATCAGTTTGTAGTGGTGTTTATAGATGACATTCTAATTTATTCGAGGACCCCAGAAGAACATACCCACCATTTGAGGATCATTCTAGAAGTTCTAAGGGAGAATGAGTTGTATGCCAAGTTAAAAATGTGCGAGTTTTGCTTGGGTCACATGGCATTTTTAGGGCATGTAGTGTCCAATGAGGGAGTATCTGTGGACACGCGGAAGATAGAGGCTATAATGAAGTGGCTAAGACCTAAGAATCCAACAGAGGTGAGACGCTTCATGGGTTGGCGGGGTACTATTGTAGGTTTGTTCAGTTTGTTCAGAGCTTTTCAACGATTGCCACTCCTCTTGCTAATTTGACACGAAAGGTTACTAAGTATGAGTGAACAGATTAGTGCGAGGAAGCCTTCTAAGAACATAAGAAGAGGCTGACGAGCGCGCCTATATTGGCCTTACCCACCAATGACAAGACTTTGTGGTGTGTAATGATGCGTCCAAGAATGGATTGGGGTGTCTGCTGATGCAGGATGGCCGTGTCATAGCTTATGCCTCCTAGAAACTAAAGACTCATAAGCAGAACTACCCAAATCATGACTTAGAGCTATCTGCTATAGTGTTCATGCCGAAAATTTAGAGACACTACTTGTACGGTGTGCACTGCGAGATCTTCACTGATCACCAGAGTTTGAAATATTTGTTCTCGAAAAAGACTTGAACCTGAGGTAGACGGGGTTGTTGGAATTCCTTAAGAACTATGATATAAACTTCCAATATCACCCTAGATCAAAAGACAAATGTAGTAGTGGATGCATTGAGTCGTTGGCCATACCAACTATCAATAGCTTGTCGGCACTACCTAGGGGTTTGTGCTAGGGTTTTAAGAAACTGGAGCTCAAAGTGGGGACAAGGGAAACCAGACCTATACTATATACAATGGAGGTACAACCTACCCTTATTGAAGAAGTTAGAGTCCCCTAGAGCGCAAACCCGCAATTGGATAGGATCAAGACAGAGTTGTCAACAGGGAAGGCACCTGTGTTCATGATTCACGAGGATGGGATGCTAAGGCTCCAGAATTACGTATGCATTCCCGCCATAGAGGAACTTAAAAGGAAAATCCTAGGCGAGGAATACAACACCCAACATTTTGTTCACCCTGGCGGGAACAAACTATACAAGAACCTAAAATGGACTTTCTGGTTACACAAGAAGTGGCAGATTATATAGCGAAATGTCTGACATGTTAGCGAGTAAAAGCCGAGCACCAAAGGCCTGCAGAACTCTTAATACCCTTGGAAATCCCTTAGCGGAAATGAGATTCGGTCTCCATGGACTTTGCAGCAGAATTACCACCCACTCAGAGGAAGAACAATGCGATATGGGTTATCGTGGATCGACTCATGAAGATGGCTCATTTCATAGCCATGAGAAACACATGGACATTGGACTAGCGGGCCCAAGCCCACCCAAAGGGAATAGTTCAATTGCATGGTATCCTAAGTTCTATAGTGTCAGACCGGGACACTATATTCCAATCGGGATTCTGGTAGAAGCTGCAGGAGGCGTTCTGTAACGCCCCCAATAGCTAATATCTGATTATTCTAACATAATCACTTATTATTATACTTTAGCAACGGAAGACTTCTAATTTGATTGGAGGCATTACCGCCGTTCCATGATGGAACACGGCTGCTTGATTTAGTGAACTTTATGGGGGCTTTTAGTAAGGCCCCCAACTCTAAAGTCAGAAGTTTTACTAATTTGTACTTAAATCCTGGGACAAAACGGACAGAGTTTCCCCTACAACTTGACCATTTTCCCAGGCTTACAGCCCTACAATTAATTCCCTGCACTGAAAAACAATAAAAACTAACTCAACGGCCACCCGCCGGAGTACACAGCTCTACGGGCCACCCGCCCTGAGCACTATAACCAATGCAGTTTAATGATAACCAAATAAAAGGCGATAAATACAATACAGACCTGACAACTTAGATGGTGGCTCATATGGCCATATAGAGCGACTCTAAATGATATGCAACTAAGCACACAAGAACTCAATTTACAATCACACACCACAAAACACATTACAGTTCATGTACGAGTCCATCATTTCACTTCTAGGCAGCAGTGACTCCCTTCCGGCTTCCTTCAGAAACCTGGAGGCACAATGATAGATGGGATGAGCGATAATCGCACAGTGGATAGCCCCATCCCCTAAAAGATGCAATAATAACTTACAACCGTTGTTCGTAATTCCTTTTCTTTGAAGAATTCACCTATCGCATAGTGTATTCTGATCACAAAGCAAGAGAAATAGCATTTGCACCAAAAGCCACTCGTATGAACTCGTAAACTTAATAAAACAATATCAGATGTTAATGTAAGTAGTGGACATGATCTATGAATACCATTATCTCCTCATAAATTCGGATCTATAACGTCATATTCTAAACAAGACATAAACAATTAATCACCTTTTCAGGTTTTCAATCTAATTATTCACTAATCTTCTTCAGTAGCAAGTAGTAAGAGCAATAAAATGAATATATCGACATTTGAACTTTACATGCTTGTTTATTCAATTGACCATGTTTCTCGTAACTTTACTGCATATTAACTGAGTTATGAAACATGTAACTTCCACATATGCCTACTGGCAACATAATATAACATTGAACTTTGATTCCTCTCTTTACTGGCAGAGAAATGCAATACTAATTTTTGCATCTTCTGCCTACTGGCAGAAAAATAAAATACTGAACTCTGACTCTGCCTTCTAGCAGAGAAGTGAAATATTGGTTTTTGCATCCTCTGCCTACTGACAGAGAAATGAAATACTGATTTTTGAATCCTCTGCCAAATAATGAGCTTGAAACATATTAGTTGAAGTTACATGCAAGCTTCTAGGAAGATACTGGGTTGGTTAAGCTGTAGATGCAAATAACCCTTAAAAATGCTTTATTCCTCGACCTATTTACTAGTCACCTGACTCGCTCGGTTGCTCAATCCGATGGTTTTAGGTTACTTCGTTACCAATGACTTATCGATGCAAACAGGCGGCTGATAAACAATTAGAAGCACTTAGCGATCATGTAATAAAGAATTTATGGATCTTGATTATAATATACAATTAACAAACGTCATGTAATCACCATACGATATCAATGCCCTTCACATAATCCATGGATACGATACGATGAACTATGCAATCGATAAACATATAGAGGCAATAGACTTAAAATGTCGATCGTAAGTTAATGTCTATGTAATGTCGATCGATAAACTAATGTCTATCGACTAGACATGAACTATTTTAGGTTGGTTACAACTTAGGTAATAGACGAAGCATGAGACTATTTTCTACCTAACATGTTTCGAAATATAAGCCGAAACTCAGACGTACATCCCTGTGCAGTAACACATACTTGGGGGTCAAATGGTTGGGCGCCCATATTTCAAAATATTTTGTTTTGCAAACCGGAGGGAGAGAATGTATAAGTAAAATTGATTTGTTGATTTTTATTCTCTGAAAGTGAACCCCTTGGTCGATGTACATCTTGAGACGATCGTACTTCGGGTGCTCACACCCCCCAGGCCGATCGAGAAGCCTGAGTTGATTCCGCGCGCGCGTAGATTTCAGTGGTACATGACGCCGCGCGCGGGTTTACTGGTCGGCATAAGCCTTGATAACTGAAGGGCATAAGCCCTGATGATAAATGAGCGGGGCCACTTGTTTATCTGACAAACACATTGAGAACTTGGTTCATTAAATGAATCTTGTTTTGATTTTTCATTGCTGAGAATACTGTGAGTTTGTGAATAACATAGAGTTTTTGAAGAACATAGGCAATGTACGTACCGAGGTGGCCTCACTTCTACTCCAATTAACGTGGAACTATTTTCCACCTAAAATGTCTACCATATAATCCATGACTTCACCTTATGGATCAAGATCTATTGGTAATTGCTAATATAATCGTGCATATATATAATCTTGCATAATCGGCAAGCGTCATATAATCAATGAACTGTAAGTGAGCAGACATATTCAATGAACGGTATATGCAGCAATATATAACACTATATAATCGATAAGCTTATATAATCGACGAACAATATATATAATTCGATAAATAGTTTCGAGATAAACTATAAATGCCTAAAATCAATATATGTAAGCTTAGTGATTCACGTTTGTTTAATAACTTCGAAGTAATAAGCGAACATTTCGAATCGTATTATGCTTAAATGGCTTAATTAGGCTTGAAATGTAACTTCGAAACAATAATGAACGCCTCGAATGGCCCTTATTTAATTGTCGAACGATAAACTTTAATTCAGTCCAACTAACATATATGTACATGGGGTATTATTCAATTTACGCAAAAATTTCCTCATATCACTGATAATTGATTTGAATTCAACCTGAACGAATTATAATCAGTAACTATTGAATTCAATTCATTCGAATTCAACCTGAACGAATTATAATCAGTAACTATTGAATTCAATCTGAACTAACTATAATCAATAATCAATAAACTCTATTGAAATTAGCAATTTAACCATAAATAGGAGGATGAGAAAACTCACCTCGAATCCAAGCTAAGGGACTCGTTTTAGGGTTTGATTCGGGTTGATTCGGTGGGGACTCGGTTCCGCCCCTCCCTCTGCTGTCCCGGTGTTGTTTCGATCCTCTACTGCCTTTGCTCACCATCCCATCGCCGGCGTCCGGCGTGAAGGACCGTGCTGGTGGCAACCGCCACCGGGGTCGAGGTCCCGCAACCCTTGACCCTCGACGCCCCTGCTTTCGCTGCCTCCCTCTCTCTCTGGCTCAGGTGTAGGCGACAACCGAGATGGGGGATGGTCGGGCGGCGTCTGCTGGTCGCCGGCGGCCCCGCCGGCGCCTCCCTCACTGTGTGTGTGTGTGAGAACGCCGGCAGGGAGGCTCCAGGAAACCCCCCTGTTCGCGATGGGTGTCCCCCAAAAAAAGAAGACAGGGGCTTCGGCCCCCTTTTGCTGAATTTTCATTATATTTTTTTTTTGTTTTCCCCATATTACATATATATATATATAAATGAATATATTAGACCAAGGAATGTATTATACTATGTAATTGTATTTTCGGCTACAGTTACTGAATTAAAAATTTTAATGAATTGAAAAGCGATGCCTAACTTGATTAATTTGTAATGAAAAAAAAAGATTAGGTTCGGGCCGTTACACGTTCGGGACATTGCTACGCTTTAGTATAACCTTTCACCTAGCCACAGATGGGTAGACTGAGAGAACGATTCAAAACCTGGAGGATATGCTGCGATCATGCATTTTGGACTTCAAACAAGCTTGGGATAAGCAGTTATCGCCAATCGAGTTTTCCTACGACAACAGCTACCATGCCAGCGTCGGGATAGCCCCGTTCGAAGCGCTGTGTGGTCGATGATGCTGAATTCCATTGTGTTGGCAGGAGATTGAGGATGCATTAACCATTGGACCCAAACTAATCCAAGCAACTACCCAGAAGGCTAGAATAATCCAATAACAAATGAAAACGGCCCAGAGTCGACAGAAGAGCTATGCAGACTGAACGCGCAGACCCTTGGAGTTTGAAGTGAAAGACCAAGTCTTCCTTCATGTGTCTCCAACCAAGGGCATCATGAGATTTGGTGTACCGGGCAAGCTTAGCCATATATATTGGGCATACCCTATCATTCAACGAGACGAGGAGGTGGCCTATTGTTTTGAACTACCACCTGAGTTGCCCAAGGTGCACAACGTCTTCCATGTGTTGCAGTTGTGCAAGTGCACCCCTGACCCAGCCCATGTTATCACGCTAGAACCCATACAACTGAGGGAAGATTTATTATACGAGAAACAACCAGTTCGCATTCTAGACTGAAGGGAAAAACAGCTTCGTAGAAAGATGGTGCCCTTAGTAAAAGTTCTGTGGGTAAATCATGAGGTGTTGGAAACCACATGTGAAACAGAGCAAGAGATGTAATCAAAATACCCCCGCCTATTTGAATAAGCATGTGCATGTGAAGCTTCGAGGATGAAACTTCCTTTAAGAATGGTAGAATATGAAACCCCAGATATTTTATTTATTTATTTCTTTATTTATTTATGTATATCTTTATATTAATTCGATTAATTTTAACTGTTATGATATTGGCCAACCTAGTGTGCTTGAGCTTATAGTGTTTCATTTTTCGAATTTGAGCATAATAGTCATCTGAGTCGGGGAGGTTTTTTAAAAAAAAAATAGAGAAAAGGAGGAGGGAGCCGTGTGAGAAGGCAAGGGGGGTTGGGGGGGAACCCTAGTAGTTTAAAAATTTTCCTCTCCCTTCATCTCCTCACTCTCCACATGCCCCCCTCTCTCTGACTCGGTTTTCTCCCTCTCTCTCACCGCCTCACTCTCACTCGACCTTCTCTTTCACCGTCTCTCTCTTTCTCCCCCCTCTCTCTCTTTTGCTCACCCTAGCCGCCGCACCGCCATCTTCTCTCCTTTCTCCCACTCTTTCACGTAGGGGGTCGGTAAGTGTTAAGTTCTTGCGATTCTAGCGAGTAGATTATTGATTAATTGAATTTTCCCTAATGAAAACTTCATATATCAATCTTGGAATTTGATTTCTTTTACTCGCTCTCCCAGGAATTCTGGAGAGGAGCACCTAATTGGTTGAACAATATAATTTAAGGTTCTTTCCTTTGTTTACGAATTGTTCAAGGTAAAGGCTTACCTTTTCTTTATGGTTTGGGTTATTTGACGATTAAGAATAGCGAGTTTTTCAATGAGTGTACCATGTGCATGTTTGGGAAGGCATTTCAATTGAAATCGATTCAAAACGAGCCCAAGATGTTAGTGTAAACACTGTTCTAGCCACCCAGATTTAGGGCTAAGTTTACGGATTTAGTGGGAATGGTAAGGTTCTCTAAAAAATATGAAACGATTATGAAAGGTAGATATACGTGTCCTGTGATTGCAAAATTTTGAATTTCATCAATTGGGGTTAAAACGACGAAGTTATGACCGAACTACCGGGACCGCATGAAAGTATCATAAATTGGTACAGTTTAGGAAATTAGGGAAATTCGAAATACTTAGGCTCGGAGTCTATCAAGGGTCATAAAAGGGATGTTGTAGTTCACGACTTGTCCTTTTCACATTGGGCTTAAGAGTAAAATTTTGACATCGGGAGTGGAAGTTATTGTCCCAGAATTTTTTGGGGGGGGGGGGTAATCTAGAAGTAAACTGGGCAGTCAGCGGTATTGTGGTGTGTGGAGTTTTTAATAGTTATAACTTCCTTTTAATTGATGCTTGGACACGGTTTCTGACTGTAAGTAGAAGCTTATAAAGGTTATTTGGATCTAATGGATCTATAGAAAGTCGGACTAAGTACCGGTAGTAACAAACCACTATTGGGTAATTGTTTAGGTTAAATTAGCATCTCGAGCTCAAGCTTAGGCCAGGTATTTAGTAGGTAACAATCACTTCCTAAACCTCCCCTGAGTATCTCTTGAAAAATGTGACTTGTGAGTATGCTGGTGTTTTAAATGTGTTTTTCTGTTGATGGTCGAGGGATTTTCTCGGGTGAATGTGCAATGAGATTTTACTATGATTTATATTGAAACGATTGTTCAACCCTGTGATTGCATGACTTTATTGGACTGTTTTCATTGTGAAAATAATGAGGAAATGTTTTTGGAGCCGAATGTGTCGGGTTTGGGCTATATGCCAGTTATAGGTCAATTCTAACTGTGAATGTATGAGTAACTTGATGAATAGGTGAGACTGGGGAGTTATACTCCTGCATTGTTAAAGGCCATTAGCCTTCCCCGGGTAATAGTTTATGCATGTGAGCGGCCACGTCTCACCTTGTGGTTGGACGTGGGCCAGGTTAGCGGTAACCGTCCTAATTTACGGTGGGCCAAGGTGGTTGTTATTGAGTAAGTGTGATACGGATTATTGTATGTTCCTATTAAGAATACTTAAGTACTTTGAACTTCTTGTGTTGTCTCCCACCCCTAAAATGGTATGAAATGAATTTGTGAGCGTGTTTTTGACTGTTAGGGGTATTTGTTATTAAGTTTATCTCATTTTTCTAAATGTTTTGTTTTCAGGTGAAGTGTATGAGCATGGGGATGGGAACCCGAAATTAGTGCAAGGTTGAATGGAATCGACATTGTTTAGACTCGTTTTAAAGATTGTGTTTCATTTTGGACATTTTTATATTAGTTGTCATGACTCGAACTATTGTTATGTGTTGAGAATATATTTGCAATAATGTTTAATTGATACTCAACCCGGTATTTCCAAGAAGGACATACGGCGGTAACACCCCACTTAGGTTTTTCCGCTGTCGCGTAGGTTAATGTTAGTAAATAAAAAGGAAATGGAAAATTGGGGGTGTTAGACTTTGGTCATTTGGAATTTCCTTGCTCAGTGAACTTGTTGTTCATTTGCATAATGGTTCTCACCACTAGGAGTAGGCCTACCATCACCATCAATGGGTTGCTCACAAGTAGGAGCCCCTCCACTAGGAGTGGGATAATTTGATGGCTTCGACGAATTCTATGGGATAAAAAATGTGAAATTCTTATTATACAATAAAGAATGTAATAAAAATATATAACTTGTACATACTTGGATATTTTTTTTGTTGTTTTTATTCTTTACTGGGCTTTACATTGGTATGCTTTGACGAAATCAACCCTCTTTGAACTGCATACCGATAAAAAATAATTTATCGATAGGGACAAAAATAATTTATCGATAAGGAACACTATAATGTAACTAAGACAGTAGACCTTTTACTTCCTAAAAAAATAAATACACACTATTACATGCCTACCTAACACATGTGAGACTGAAAGGGCATCTCCAGACATGCGTGACTCGCGGCTTCTCTTATCACATGGCATATCGTTGACCAAGTTTTGCGGTGAACTAGTACTCAGCACATAATTGGTGTACATTAGATAAGAAATAAGCGTCAAATTAAATATGTATTTTGAAGTGCAGCGTACTGGTTCAGGTTGAGAGTTTGTAGCTTGGGCAGCTTCTTTAGCAAACAACACATCAATTTGACTCTGTATGGTTAGCATTTTGTTGAGAACTTTCACTAGCAGCTTAGATTCACACTTCTCATGCTTAGCACGCAAATCTTTTGTAGTCCCGCCACTACTGAATCCAATAAGCTTTCCATGACTTTCATCCCCCATTAGCTTACGGTAGACACTTTTCTCCACCTTTCAGGTTTCTTCCGAGAACTTAACTTTAGAAGAGCCAATTTTTAGTTTAATCATAGTCATCGCCGATTCCTTGCAAACAAAAAAAAGTAGAAAGTTTAGATCACGTATAAATTAGTACAATAAAATGAACTAAATTGGTCATTCTCATTGAGAAAAATAAATATTTATAAAATAAAGTAGTGATCGCTAGAAGTGCCCCTTATATTACTATAAACTCTGTGGTAGCAGGCTTATGAAAATTCTTATCCCTTTTTTGTGAGTCTCAATTAAACACTCAATTGCCCAGGTTCCCTGTTATGACCCCTCGCAAGAAACTCCGACATCAGTGCGTTCATAAATTATTGATAGAAAAGTTTGTAATATAAAAGGTTGTCATAAGAAAATCACAAAAACTTAAAATACAAAAAAATTTGTCTCGCTTAACTGCATAACTTTGTGATCCACTTGTTTGACGATGCAAAAGCTTTCCCCTATCTCTTTTGCCGATCTTAGAATATTACTAAACAAGTAGATGTCACATTAAAAAGCAAAAGTTTACTCAGGTGGTTGTATTCAAATAATAAATTAGAAATATAAATATAATCGGTAATTAACAAAACTCTTACCTTGAACTTATCATAAAGACAAAGATCCACAAATCCAAACCACAATGGATCACTAACTCCTTTAGGACAAGCAATCTCGTCCTCTTTTGCAAACTTAGGTCACCGCAATGCATACAATTGTTCCTTAGTAGTATCTTTCTTAATATATTTCACCCTAAATGATCATTTGTAACCTCTTAACCTCTCCCCAACAGAACTCAAAGCTTTGGAATCAACCAATGCATTTGATGGTAGCATGAACTTCTTCTGGAATTTGGGGAAAAGAATTACAAAGATAAGCAAAACTGCAAATTCATATATCATATATCATTACCCAATATAACTCACTAGCATAGATGCTATCATTCGATCCTTAACGACTCCATGAACTAAACGCCACTCTTTATAGTGTGGGGGACACAATTCAGGCCGCCTAGGCACATCAGCAAGAAATCTATTGAACACACTACTTGCCTTTTCTATGGGTTGTAAGAACATATTCAGTGGCACCAGAATCTTCTTAGAAGCATCCACACTTTGCACAGTTTTGACATTGATTCTTCCTCTAAGTTTGATGACGTTGGCTTCTCCATCTATAATGAAAAATGAAATAATTAATGTAAACAAGCATGGCACTAGATACCCCAAAATTTTTAAAATTAATCAATTAAAAACTTTTAACTACTAGGTTAATTACCTATGACCAACACCTCTTTATCATCATTGAACCCTTCTAGAATATCAACAAGATTTGAATCAAATTACATTTGAGCCACATTATCCTCATTGTTGATGTCATTGTCATCAATATACTCTTAACTCTCTAAGTCTAAGTCAAGTGCTTAGGGGTTGCTTCTTCATTTTTACAGGGTTCAAATACTCTACATAAGTGCCTCCTAGAATGAAACATGATTGCAAACTATCTTTGACACCGAAACAAGAAACACACACACACAGCAGTAAAAGAGCTCAAAGAAAATCTATAACAAAAAGAAAAGTAGCTTAGGTATACCTTTTGTGAAATAAATAACTCGGCCTATATATGTGACTTTTTACAAAATAAAACAATCATACATAACTTTAACAAAAATATTTATTTCCAAACTACCAAAAAACAAAGTCATTCACAATAAGATTCAATAATAAAAAAGGGATAAAATGTCTTTCAAACCGAAAAAACAAATCAACATAACATTTCAATCTTTCATAAATCTCAAACATAAGCTAATTAACCAACTTGGCTTCAAGAACCGTCACTCAATCGTAGCCTAATTCACTGGGTCTCTATATCCATCCTATTTGCAAATGTTAGGAGGCATGCATTGGGGGTAAAGTTCTTCATCTTTTTGTAATGATCCTAAACAATAAGCATCCCTTGGTTTTACCCTAATGACATGTGCCCATCCCTTATCATTCTCATCTTCCACATAAAACACTTGTTGTGCCTAAGATGAGAAAATATATGGATCGTCCTTTAAAGCTCCTCCTTCATGTGTCCTATGTGAGAAATTTACAGGAGCGAAACCTCTTTTATCCTTGTTTAGACCTTGAAAATTGGCATTCACCCAATCACATTGAAATAATACCAATTTATACTCAGAATAATAATCTAACTCAACGATATCAATAATTTTTTCATAATATGTTTTGCTTTCAGCTTCAACCATAACCCCAAAATTTTGAGTTTTCTTTGACTCGTTTCTCTTTTAAGTGTGAAAGCAAAATCCATTGGTGACAAATGCATTCATTCTCTTAACAATTAGGTGAGGACCACCAGCCATAGCTCTAAAGGATCCTGACTCAGGCTCATCAACCTCTGGTGTTTGACACCAAAGTAACACGTGGAAAAAATAATAAGAACACATAGACAAGGCCAACAAGGTAAGATTGCGAAAATAATAGCATCATTACCCTCTCCTGTAACGAGCTAGGAAATTCTTCTAACTACCACTTTTGCTTATGTCCCTCAGTTTGCTCATGAGGATAAAATGTCATACGTTCTTCAAAACAACCTAAAATTTATTATATTATTTCAATATTTTATGGCGTTAAAAGATATACGTATTAGTTATTCGTACAAACCTATGATATTCATCAATGTCATCAAGGTGGAGGAGTATATATCGATGTGCTTGTTCACAACTTAATTCATCAAGTTCAACCATTTCCAGCTTTCCTTTTGGTTTGGCCAGTCGTGCCAAATAGATACATATCCCCATTTGGGTTGGCATCATCATTTCTTTGTGGTCCGTAAAAGCCGTTTCCACTCCATGAAAATGCTTTGAACAAAAATTTATACACTCTTGGGTAATATATCCTTCTGTTATTGAACCCTCAGGTTGCACCCTATTACGTTCAACGGCTTTCAAGGATGCCAAAAACCTATATCAAACACATGCATATAAACAAGTGAATACATATTTAGAAGTAATATTTAAGCATATATTGAAAGCGCGAGTTCTAACCTTTCAATTGGATACATCCACCAATATAGAACTGGGCCTCTAAGCTTTGCTTCCTCGGTTAAGTGCACAATGAGATGCACCATAATAGTGAAAAAACATAGCGGGAACAGTTTCTCCATTCTACATAGTTTGATAACCACATTAGCTCCAGCTTCATCTAGCTTCTCAATAGTAAGCTCCTTGGCACATAACTTCTTCATAAATATCGATAGAACAAAAATAATATCTACGTGATCATTGTCTATTGCGCCCTTAATGTAATCAGAAGCAAGTCTTGTATTAATGAAACACCTCGATCTTATTATCCCCTTTTATTTACTATTATTAACTTATGTGGTAGTGGAAAACCTAAGTTTGGAGTTACCACCATGTTTCCTTTTTGGAAATACCAGGCTTACTATCAACCAAAAATAATAACACAAAGTTTATTTGGAAATTAAAGCATAGGTTCAAATCCTGGTGACAACTACATCAATGTCCAGTATGATCAACAATCTCTAAAACAAGTTTAATATGAAATTAATTCATTGCAACCAAATCCTTACTCTAAATTAGGTTCCCATCCCCATGCCCGTGCGCTTCACCAAAATACAAAATATTTGGAAAAGTGAGATAAACTAAATAGCAACCGCCCCTAACTGTCAAAAGACGCACACAAATTCGTTTCAAATCATTTTGGGGTGGGAAAAAACATGAGGAAGTACTTACGGATGGGCCGTTGTATCGTCAATGGACATATAGAAGAAAAAATCCTAATGGACATGGACTTAGAGAGGAGTGGTTGGAGGGAGTTAATATGTTTGATGAATTTGCACAAAATCAGGAGGAGTATCAAATTAATGGAGTTTATAGATGTCCATGTGTCAAGTGTAAGAATATGCAATATTTTGCACCTGAAGTTGTAAAGTCCCATTTGTATAGAAAGGGATTTGTGAAAAGTTATTCGTATTGGACGAGTCATGGAGAAGAAGATAATTCGGAAGTTGGGGGTGCAAGTAGTTCACATTCTATGAATTTTGATTATGATCACAACGATCATAATGATATGGAAAATATGGTGCATGCTGCGTTCCAAGCTAATGAAATGAACATGAGTAGTCCGCATGATGTAAATCCTGAGGCCTTTTACACTATGCTTGAATCTGCTAAGAGACCTTTGTATGAAGGGTGTGATATAACTGAACTTGAAACATCTGTGAGGCTACTGAGCATTAAATCGGGACACAATATGTCTCAACATTGTTTCAATGAAGTTGTTGGCCTGATGAGAGATGTACGCCCTTCTGAAAGTGGCATTCCGAAAAATTATCATCAGCAAATGAAAAAAGTGAGAGACTTGGGTATGGATGTTCAGGAAATTGATTGTTGTCCAAATGGTTGCATGCGTTACTATAAAGAAGATAAGAGTTTGTCCGCATGCAAATTTTGTGGACATGCAAGACAGTTACCGAAGAACTCCAACCAACGAGGTCGTAAGGATGTACCATATGCAAAAATGCAGTACCTGTCTTTAATTCCAAGATTGCAACGATTGTATGCATCCAAAAAGACTGTCGTCCATATGAGATGGCATCATGAGCACCGCCAAGAATCGGGTGTTCTCCGCCATCCCTCAGATGGTTTAGCTTGGAAGCATTTCGACCAAAAGTATTCAAACTTCGCTGCAGAACCTCGGAATGTGAGGTTAGGTCTTTGTGCTGATGGTTTCACACCATTTTCCATATCTGGAAGATCGTATTCGGTGTGGCCGGTTGTGGTAACACCTTACAACTTACCTCCCGAAATGTGTATGACTACCCCAATACATGTTTTTAAGTTGCATTATTCCGGGTCCAGCAAATCCGAAGAACCGGATTGATGCGTACTTACAACCCTTAATTGATGAGTTGAAATTGCTGTGGGATGTTGGGGTTGAAACATTTGATGTATCAAGCGGTGCAACTTTTAGATTGCATGCCGCATTGATGTGGACTATCAATGATTTTCCCGCATATGGTATGTTATCTGGATGGAGTACTCATGGGCTGCTAGCATGTCCGGTTTGTATGCATCAGAATTGTGCATTTCAGTTACAGTATGGCCGAAAGCCATCTTGGTTCGATTGCCATCGTCGGTTCTTGCCTCGGAATCATTGTTTTAGAGCTAACAAAGTTGCTTTTCGTAAAGGGAAGAGCATACACATTGGCCCTCCCCGAAGGATTCCTGGTGAGATGTTGTTTGATATTGTATCCACTTTGCCTAAAGTGACTACAGATATTAATTTCCAAATTTCGGGATTTGAGGATAATGAACATAATTGGACAAAGCAAAGTATCTTTTGCGAGTTGCCGTATTGGAAGCATCAACTTCTGAGGCATAACCTTGATGTGATGCATATTGAGAAAAATTTCTGTGAAAATATTATAAACACAGTCATGGATATTCCGGGAAAAACAAAGGATGACATCAAAGCAAGGATGGATATGTCCATTTTGTGTAGCAGGCAAGAGTTGGACTTGGCTACAAGAGGGTCAACTGATAGATTGTGTAAACCAAAAGCCAAGTTTGCACTATCGCTACCTCAAAAAAGGGCTGTATGCTAATGGTTGCGGGAGGCTCATGTACCTGATGGTTATTGCTCTAATGTGGGCAACTGGGTGGATCCATCTAACACAAAGTTGCAAAATATGAAAAGCCATGACCATCATGTGTTTTTGGAGAATCTTCTTCCGGTAGCTTTTGCTGCTCTTCCGGATGATGTGTTGGGACCCTTGGTCGAATTGAGTGAATTTTTCAGAAACCTATGCTCTAGTGAGCTGCAAGTAAGCATGCTGGAAGAGACGCACAAGAATATTGCTGTAATTCTGTGTAAATTGGAGACTGTGTTCCCTCCCGGTTTTTGGAATGTCATGGAACATTTGCCTATTCACTTAGCCGAAGAAGCTTTGTTGGGTGGCCCTGTTCAATATCGATGGATGTATCCTTTTGAGAGGTACTTTGGTTGGTTGAAACCTACGGCAAAGAATAAAGCCCGTGTTGAAGCATCTATGGTTCACGCATACTTGGCGTTTGAGATAAAACATTTCGCTGAGTACTATTTTCAGTCAAGCTTGGATAGCCCAAGTATAGGGCGTAATGAGTGTATGCAACAGCCTGAATCACAAATGCCAACGCTATCGGTGTTCAACAGTAAGGGTACTCTATTTGGGAATCGAGGCCGAAGATATCTCACTGAGGCGGAGTACCGTGTCGCTCGCCTTCACATTTTACTGAACTGTGGTGAAGTGCAACCATATCTGGAGTAAGTACATCAGTTACTGAAAGTTTCATTTAAATACTTAATAATTGTCGAATAATAAGTAATTAGTTTCATTTGTTAAACATTATAGTTGGTTCAAACATCAGTTTCGCGGTCATAATCCAAGTGCGAGTGATGCGGAAGTGGACTTGTTCATAGAGGCAAATTTCGCACAGTGGTTCGAGTGTAATGTAAGTAATTTGTCATAAGTAATCTTCAACTTCCAAAACACATTTGTGTAATTCTGAAGAGGGTTGCCTTCCTTTTCTCTCCGTAGGTCAATTCTTATCGGGTGTTTAATGATGAGATGCAAGATTTTTTGGTGAACTTATCTCATGGGCCGCTTACGGTGGTGGAGTGTTTCTCTGGATATAAAGTTAATGGTTATCGGTTTCATACCAAGGCCAGAAATGAAGGTAAAGCAACATATAACTGTGGCGTCTGTGTCAAAGGAGTTGGGGAAGGTGACGAAGTCTCAGGGGATTATTATGGTGTATTTCACGAAATTGTTCGTGTTGAATTCACGGGTGAGCCAATTAAAAAATGTGTTCTTTTCAATTGTGAGTGGTTTGACCCGGATGTTCCTCGGGGGTTACGTTACCCTAAATTTACCCCATATCCCGAGGTGAATCATACCAGACGTTACAGAAAGTATGACCCATTCATATTTGCTGATGTTGCAACCCAAGTGGTATATGTTAAGTACCTTGAGGGGATATCAGGAAAAGCAAATTGGTGGGTAGTTATACCAAACAAACCTCGCGGTGCTCCTAAAGATAAAGAAAACCTAGAACTTGCCTATCAACAGTTTGGAATGACAAACATGAACGTGGACAATGTCATAGTAAGCACATTAGTCGATGAAACTGTAGAGGCTGATGATGTTGATGACATGATTGGGGTGATGATGATGATGGGAATGGTGAACATGATGATGGTGATGAAAAGGATGAAGAAGGTGAATGGGAGGATGAAGATGAAGACACTGATGATGGCCATGATGAAAATACGGCAGTGCAAAGTGGTGATGATGACGATGACGATGACAATGCGTCCAACCATGATTGATTGAATTGTTTTGTTGTATGGATATTTATGCATATGTATATAAAGCGTTCTTTTATTGCAAACTCAAAAAAAATTGTCTATATGTACTGTAATTTTTCACTAACAATAGTATCAAAAATGGTGCGGTTTTATTTTTTTGTTCTTATTTTTTAGATGTCTGGAAACAATGGTGGACATAGTCGTAGTCGAACGGCCAGGAGTGATGCCGGTAGAGGAGTACCACAACCAACTCCACAGTATGATCCTGCAGATCAAACTTATGAGCAGAACACCTTTAGTGGAATGTTTGGAGGTTTTCTTGATCCAAGTCAACCATTCGGAAATTATTTTGGTAGTATGAATGAGCAATCCCACCTGCAACCACCTTTCTTTGGTGCGGGTATGCAAACACCAATTCAACCAAATATTCCTTACATGGGTGGTGGTTCATCTACTCCATTAGTTTATCAACAGTTCGGTACTGTTAGTCCACATTTCAACAGTAGTCATTTTATGGGGCAACCTAGAATGCCAAGTCAGTCAGTGCACAACGAAGGGGTCCGCAATGAAGGGGGAGGAAGAGATAGACACAGTCCTACACCTGAAAGTGACACATCGACCACCAATAATAAGATATATTTACAACCTGATGGTGACACGTAAGTTTATTATGAAGTTTGCAACTTCTTCACTTCTCATATTCTTTTGATACGTGTAATCTTTATTACTAACCAATTTTTTTTGTGTTCTTAGTTTTGTTCCATATCAGGGTGTAGTTCAGAAAATAGTCGAAAACTTTGCAGGTAAGTACCCACGTCCTTGGACCACGTGGGGGGAAGTTCCACAATCTCAAAGAGACATTTGGTTCAATGAGTTCAGGGTTCATAATTATCTGTGCAATAAATTTCAAAGTCGTGATTAGATTGTTAATTTGGAATGTTTGATTACTAATATGTATACTTCAATTTTGCCGCAGAAACACTACTACTGGCATCCAGACAACGAAAGTCAGATACGGCGTAACTTTGAGTACAGAGGTGCCACTCGACTCAGGGACATTCTAGGATACGCTAGGAAGTACAGCAAAAAACCGAAGTGGTTACCGCCTAGTGTTTGGAATGATATGCTTAAACATTGGAGTGACAATGACAACTTCAAGAAATTGAGTGAACAAAACAAGAAGAATAGATTGAGTGATGTTGAAGGTTTTGGTCCTTCGTTGCATACATGTGGCTCAATTCCGATTAGTGAAAGGAAAAGGCGTTTGGTAAGAAATTTGATTATTAATAAATATATTTGTTATATATAAAGCATGATATGGGTTGAGGTCCTCGTTCATCATCCTCGCTTATATTTAATTGCGATTTACTTTTGTTTTTCAGACCCAAATATTAGGTAGGGAGCTCACGTGTGAGGAATTGTTCAAGAACACTCACTGCAAGGTGAAAGACAAAGCTTTTGTGGACAAAAAATCTGCCAAAAAATATGTAAGTTTCACACATTCTATTTATAGATAATTCATATGTGACAATTGTAGGTTTGATTTAAAATAGTTTTATGTTGTATAATTTTCAGGAGGATCATCAGAACAAATGGTAGGAGTACTCCCAAGCTGCAACTCAAGGGGGTTCTCAACTGCCACCTATGACCCAAGAGGAGTTTTGGATTAAAGAAAATCTCGACAAGAAGGGCCGTGTATACGGTTTTGGCGTAGAGAGGGTCAAGTTGAAAAAATTGGCTACTATTGCAGCTGCACGTCACTCATCAGCTGAGCATTTTGATCCAAGACAGCAAGCACAACTCTTCAATGAGAGCATAACCAAGCAAGCAGAGGCTATAACTCAAATAGCCAAGAAGCGGGGAAGACAGAGTGCATGTTGAAAAAAGTTTTAATATTTTTCAAAGGTCAAAGTGCAGGCTCCTCCAGCCAGATCAACTTGAATCCCGACGATGAAGAGGACTCTGAAGATGACAACGATGATGATCCCACAAATTTATCCGACTCCGAATAGTTTAGTAATTTGTGTATATTTTAAACGATTTCCTATATATGTTGTAGTTCATATTTAATTCAGCATGTTTCTTTTGACAGAGATATCTATAAAATGTTATCTTTGGTAATTATATTGTTACGCGCATATTAATTTTGCGTAATTTTTTTTTGGGTTTTCAAGAAAAATTTCCTAGAAATTACTTTTTCTGTCGGATTCTCAATTCTTTAAAAAAAAAAATTTCATCCGAAAATTTCTTTTTTAAACAAATTTTTTAAAAAAAAATTTTTTTTTTGGGGAACTCCGACGGGAATTTCCGTCGGAAATTCCCTCCCCCTATTTTCTACCTTCGCTTCCTCCGATGCTGCAGGGCTGTCCTATACAATCATACTATCTCCTCTAGGCAGCCTCGGGCCAATTGGTCTAAGGTCCATGCGTTTCTCATGGCTATGAAGTGATCTGTCTTCGTGAGTTGGTCCATGATGACCCAAATTGCGTTGTTCTTGCTCTGGGTGGGTGGTAAGCCCACTACAAAGTCCATGGAGACTGAGTCTAACTTCTACTCAGGGATTTCCAAGGGTTGTAAAAGTCCTGCAAGCCTTTGGTGCTATGCTTTTACTTGCTGACACATTAGATATTTCGCCGCACAGTCCGCCGCCTCTTATTTCATATTGCTTCACCAAAAAGTTCATTTCAAGTCTTTATATAACTTGCTCCCATCAGGGTGCACAGAATGCGGGGTGTTGTGTCCCTCATCTAGGATTTTCCTTGCGAGTTCCTCTATGACGAGAACCCATGCCCGGTTCTGGAACCTTAGCGTCCCATCCTCGTGGATAGCGAAGCCAGGTTCCTTTCCTGCTAACACCTCTATCTTGATCTTACCCAACTGCGGGTCCCCGCTCTGTACAACTCGAATTTCCTCAATGAGGGTAGGTTGTACCTCCATGGTATATGGCATAGTTTTGGTTTTCCTTATCACCACATTGATCTCTAGTTTCTTAAAATCCTCGCAAAAATCCCTAAATAGTGCTAACAAGCTATTAAGAGTTGGATATAGTGTACGACTTAATTCATGTGCTATTACATTTGCCTTTTTGGGGTGGTATTGGAAGTTTATATCATAGTCCTTAAGGAATTCTAAGCACCTTGTCTGTCTCAGGTTCAGGTCCTTTTGTGAGAACAAATATTTCAGACTCTGGTGGTTAGTGAAGATCTCATAGTGCACCCCGTACAAGTAGTGTCTCCAAATTTTTAGCATGAACACTACTGCTACTAGCTTCAAGTCATGAGTTGGGTAGTTCTACTCATGAGCCTTTAGTTGTTGAGAGGCATAGGCTATAACATGGTCATCCTACATTAGAACACACCTTAGTCCATTTTTAGATGCGCACTATACACCATGAAGTTCTTGCCGTTGGTGGGTAGGGCCAAGATAGGTGCAGTGGTTAATCCCTTCTTAAGTTCTTGGAAAGCTTCGTCGCATCGGTCTATCCACTCATACTTGGTAACCATCCATGTCGAATTAGTAAGGGGAGTGGTGTTCTTCGAGAAGTTTTGAATGAACCTACGATAATAACCTGCGAAACCCAAGAAGCTTCTCACCTTTGTCGCATTCTCAGGTCTTGGCCACTTATCTTCTAACGATCCATAAATACTCCCTCATTAGGCAATACATACCCCAAAAATGCCACCTGTCCCAACCAAAACTCACACTTCTTCAGCTTTACATACAACTCATTCTCCCTTAGCACTTCTAGGACTGTCCTTAAATGGTGGGTATGTTCTTTTGGGGTCCTCGAATAAATCAGTATATCATCTATGAATACAACTACAAATTGATCCAAGTAACTTTTGAAGAGCCAATTCATGAGATCCATAAATGTCACTGTGGCATTTGTCAGCCTAAAAGACATCACTACAAATTCATTATGTCCATATCGGGTGCGGAACGCAGTCTTGGGCGTGTCCTCTTCCTTGATCCGGAGTTAATGATACCCCAAACGAAGGTCAATCTTGGAGAAGATCCGCACACCTCTAAGTCGATCAAAAAGATCGTCTATCCTAGGCAGTGGGAAGTGGTTCTTGACTGTTATTTTGTTTAGCTCTCAGCAATCTATGCACAATCTCAGGGTTCCATCCTTCTTTTTCACGAACAACACTGGGGCTCCCCATGGGGACATGCTGGGCCGGATATAACCCATTTCTAATAGTTCATCAGGTTGAGTATTTAACTCCTTAAGTTTTGCTGGTGTCATCTGATAAGTTGCTTTTGAGATAGGGGTTGTCGGTGGTACCAAATCAATGCAAAATTCCACCTCCCCAAGGGGTGGCATGCCAGGGATCTCCTTCGGGAAAACACATAGGAATTCTCGAACTACTGGAATGTTCTATAAGGATGGCTCAGTGGCCCTGATTTTCACTACATTACATAACAATCCTTCGCATCCTCGCCCTAGCCATTTGTGGGCTTTCATCGCGGTGATAAGTTTCCCTTCACTTTTCGAGACCTTCCCTTTGTAAACTATTTTCTCTTTGTTGGGCCCCCTTAAGGTGATTCTTTATTTTGGACAATTTATTTGGGCCTGATACTTCGCTAACTAGTCCATCCTGAAAATGACACCGAAATTAGTCAACTCAAACTTATATAGGTCCGCCAAAAACTCATGTTCATAAATCTGAATCGGGCAGTCCTCATGCAGTTTATCACATTTCACAATCTTTCCATTAGGGAAAGTCACAGATATTAGAGGGGGTCTTTGGGTTGGAACTAGCCCTAGTGTCTCAACCAGCTTGACAGAAATAAAGGAATGCATAGCACCAGAATCAAACAAGACATCTATCGGTCGAGCTTGGATAGAGAATGTACTAATCACCACGTTTGGGGCATCCTCTACTTCCTCCCTACGCATAACGTAAATTCTTCCCCTCGTGTTTCACTGTGGTTAATTGGGGGGTCTCTCATGGTTCTGCTGTGATGCTTGGGCTTGATGGTTCGGTTGGTCACCTACCCACCCTTATTCTGGTAGTGCTGCTGGGGGTTCCTACCCCCTATAACGCAAATTGGTAGGGGTGCCGGTTATGGGCAATCCAGCATCTGCTGCTGAGGACTCCCATAGAGGTACCACCTCTTAACTGTGCGGCACTCCCGGGCGGAGTGTCCTGGCTTACCACAAGCATTGCAGGTCACCTAAGGCCAATGGTTGCTTTGCTGGCCTCTGCGCGTGTTGTTGTTGCGGTAGTGGTTCCTGGGAGGCCTCTTGTACGGGCCTTGAGAAAGAAAGTTCTCTTATTGATCCCCCTTCCAATTGTTCCTATGCTGCTCATTGTAATATTCATTCTTTTCCTTCATTGGCCTTTCTACGTTCACCGTGATGTCATATAGGTCCTCGTAGGAGATGCACTAACGCACAGACATCCTCTCCTTAATGTTTGGTTTGAGCCCGACCTCAAAACTATTCATCTTCAGCTTCTCATTAGCTACAAAGGCCGAGGCAAAACAGGAGAGTTCCATGAATTTGGAGGCATACTCTAACAAGCTCATCCCCCCTTGTTGCAGTTGTATGAATTCATTCTCCTTTGCCTTCTGGAGGGACACGGGGTAGAAGTGGTCCTTGATCAGCTCCTTGAAGCTCTTCCAATCGAACCCAGACTCCTACTGTCTCTCTCACACGGTTGCCCACCAGAGGTCGGCTTTATCCTTAAGGTTGAACACCACAAATCCAACCCTCCACTCCTCAGGCCATTTGAGGGCATCAAACTTCTCCATACCCCAAATCTAATCCAAAGGCCTTCAGGTCGGGAGCGCCATCGTAGTCTAATGGGTTGGGACTACGGAGTCTCTTAAACATATTGGAGTTGTCCTCATAAGTCTTTTTCTTCTTGGCCTCCATTATTTTCTATAAGTGTTCATTCTGCATCTATAGCCATTCCCCTTGTTTTTGCAGTAGCTCCATTAGTAGGACGTTATAAGGTATGCTCCTGTAGGCGGGTTGGTTTCGTCCACATAACTGCAGGACCCATTCCTATTCCTGGGGTGGAGGGCTTCCAGTCATTCTCTCAAACTGGCCATGGGAGTATCTAGGTTTACATGGAGACTTGGAGTGGGGTGTGGCCCGTTCTAAGATTCGTCATTGTTTCCTGACATCCTTTTTGGGGAAATAAGCCAAGTTTAGTTGCTTCCCTATTAGTTTGCGACACACGTGCTACTATAGTTAAGTAAGGCATCTGAAGCCATATCATTATACACAACAGACATACAGTATTGTTCACAGTTGCATTCACTTGCCACATTCACATGACCCGGTCACATCTGCACAAGTCCCATATACATCTCATAAATAATGAAAACATTCATATATATATATATATA
>JACYFF010031957.1:78582677-78607990 GCA_017589665.1 Selenicereus undatus | reverse complement strand
TATATATATATATATATATATATATATATATATATATGTATATGTATATATATATATATGTATATATATATGTATATATATATATATCTGTTATGCAAGTTTCCAAATTCAACATTATGTGTTTCTCAATGTTTTTCTGCTCCAAGGCCTATAGAGAAGTGCAAGAATAGGAGCCAAACTAGAAATTGGGATCAACTTGCTCTTTTGAACTTAAGGTCGCCACCAAGTTCAGTTGTACAAAAATAACTATTAGATGAAGAGAGGAACATGCAAAGATGAGGGTGTTCAGGAGATGGAATGAGCTGGGATGAATTTGTAATTTCTTGATGTGCAAGTAGGCTTCTTCCTTATTATATATGTCTCAAATACTTACTGATGTGGAGCAACTCCCGAGCATGGGCCTACTCTCACTAGTAAGGATCAAGAACCAATTTGGCCCAATATTGACCATAGGTCATTGAATAGGTCCCCAATGTCAATATTGACTTGAGGCCTTTGAGAAACTCCAACTAGGATTAAGAAAGGTGGTAGGGTCGATAGTATCCCTAATTGAGGAGTTAACCACTTAATCCTCCCAAAACCACCGTATTGGCTTATTTTCAGTTTGTAGGCAAAATATTTTGCTTCATTTGTAGCTCACATTTTACTAGGAAAATACGCTCCAATTTCTACCAATTATACATGGATGGAAAGCCCCAAATGTCTATTTTCTAACAAGTTTGGAATTGCAATCAAACTATGAGTATTAAGGAAGTTGTGGGCTAAATAACAAGCAAGGGTTAGTCCAATACATGAAAATGCATGGTTCTGATTCTGGGCTTAATTGAGTCAGTTATAACTATGATTTTGAAAATTATATCAACATGGGATGATTCCTCATAGACAAGGGAACAATTAATAAGTGGCGGCATCACCATTGGAGGAGTAGAGCCTCCTCAAAGCTCTCTAGAAAATGGAGGATGAATCCTGGAAAATACAGCTCATAGTGATTGCAATTATCTTAAGCATCTTGATTTATTTTCCTACGCTATTTTGTAAGTCTTCTATTGGTCCACTTGCCCCACTAATATACAGCTAATTCCCCCTCTCATTTGGTATTTATGGACCTAATTGCCACCATGAAAAATCATATTTGATGAATAATATGAGAGCTTTAAGCTTAGTTTTTCCTCAAAATCACAAAATATTTATCTCTGTAAGGAGGGTGGTGATTTGAGTTCTTCCCTTTAATGTAATCCTTGGTGCTAAGGCTTTAGAGACTTACAGGGTAGGATCTAGGTGGTCGTTTAACCTTTAGCCTAGATATACCCTCTTTGATTCATATCTTAATTACATATTCCAAGTATTGATTCATCTCCATCAGAGGGTTTCTTTTAATTAGGGATTCTCTCTCTTAGTCTATCTTTGGAAGGATTTGTCTTCAACATCCATTGGGCTCATCTACATGGATTTCACACCTTTATTTGGTCAAATGGAATCCCCCATTCATCATTTGGTATCAGAGCACAATGATCCTATATCTTGGTAAGCATCCATTTTGACTATCCTTGTGCTAGAATTGCTTAAAGTTTACCCCTTTCTATACTATTTTGTCATTAGTTCTTCTTGATAGGAAAATTTTGATTTTTAAAATTTGTAACCCTAAGTGCAAGGTTTATCATCAAGTACTCGGGGTGTCGTTCACTAGGAGTTAGGTTTCAACTACCGGGATTTGCTCAAATGTTCAATCTAAGCCAAGTGAGAATGAAAGAAAGGCAAGCTAAATTAAGGTATAAACACAAGAAAAGAGGCTTGGAGTCATGATTTGACCAATTGACAGACCAACTAACTGAGACGACTTCTAACCTACCAAAACTATTCAAAAAACTAGAGATGGTCGGTTGGACCATCGAAAACCACACAAGCCCTCTCTCAAGGGTCTTGAGCTAGCCTAATTAGTCTAACATTCTATTTTTATGGGGTTAACCTAATTAAGCCACCAAATTAGCAACCCTTGGACCTAGCTAGGATTAGGACTATTTTTATGTTCAAATCCAGGCTACCTTCTTTCCCACACTTGCTAATTAATCTCGCCTGTCGGCATAAGTCAATTGCCCAAAAATATAGATGAAAGTTGTCTCATGCATTTCATCGAACACTTGGCAGGCATGAGAGCAAACTCTAAGTTTTAAGCATAAATTGGGTGTGGCTAGGCCTAACACGAGAATAGTTAGCCATTAAAGGGCTAATCACGGTCAAAGCCAACAAAACTAACCACTAATCATCAACAAAGAAACCATAAAATTGAACTACACCTAAACTAAGAAATATGAAAACAAACATGAACTAGGGAGGAAAAAGAATGAAACCAATCAAATCTAGCAAGCTAATAAAACATGGATTAATAACAAAACTAAACATTTAAACTAAATACAATCTAAATATGCTCAAATAAAAGAAGTAAGAACAAAGTATGAAACAGAAAGAGAAAGAGAGAAGAGAAAACTTAGGCTTGAGAATTGTTGAATGAAGATCCAAAATCCACAAGTTTGAATCCAATTCTCCAAAATTACAATCTAATCCCCGAATCCAATCTCCCTAATGGGGTTTTTATTGGCTAAAACTAAGCTGAAGCCTAGCCTAACAATCACCAAAGGAACCCCCCTAATGTCCCAAAAACAAGCCCTTAAAAATGAATTAAGTCGGGCCACGACGACCTGTCGTGCTGCCGATGGTCAGGCTGTTGCAAGCCCCTGCTGGGTTGCTTGCTGGTGGTGGCGATCGTCTTGCAGTTGACAGGCCGCCTATCGCCCGTTGCTTTGTTTTCTTCTTTTGTCCCTTTTTTCTCCTTTTTGTGGGAGTTGCTCGGTTGAACTTATTACATATAAAATTAAATAAAACAAGTAAAACTTCAAAAGGTTATATTAGTATACGAGCCAAAAACTAGATGAAAAAAGGGTATAAATGATGTAATAAATGGATCGAACAAATACCCCACACCTTGCTTTTATTCGTCCTCGAGCAAAACAAAGACAAACGAACCTTGGAACTTAATTCATTTTTGTAGGAATCACGGTTGCATTTATCGTATGCAATAAGCCCTTCAAACCCTTTGGTTCCCCCAACTGGATGAGTGAGATTTCATGAGGGTTTGCAGAAGATATACCCACAAAATCTTTAAAATATTTTTGGATTTTTTTTTCCAGAACCAAATCACATGTACGAGGCAAAAGGGAAAAGATATACACATCTAAATCGATTCTATCACTCTAACAACCTAGCTACTAAGCATATACAAATAAAACATACATTGAAGACATCTATAGGCTATAAATGCATCCTGACTCTCATTGTTTACCCCACACACACAATGATATGATTTGCACACCTTGGCGCTCCGTGCAAAGTGTATTGACTCCTAATGCTAGGCTAAAACTGGGTAAAAAGTCATTTCCACTTAGCCTATGACTCCCTTCATTTTTCGTCTTTTTTCGTCTTTTTTCTTCTTTCTTCTTCCTTGTCTCCTTATGCTCCTCCGCCCGGATGGGTAGTTCTTAGCACATATTCGGGCTTTTCCCCTATTTAGGGGTTTTACTTAGATGTGCAAAGCGGTTATTCAAGAACAAACAAAGGTACTAAAGTTAAGCTCATTTTTGCATCATGCTTTTCTCTTCTTCTTTTTTTCCTCATAATGAATCCAAAACTGGAAGTCAATTAACCAAGTAAAATGCTCACAAACCCAAATTTCAACAACTAACACCAAAAGTCAATGATTAAATATAAAAGGTTGGCACAAAACCGCACATGTGAAATGAGGCTATTATAAGAGGTCAGAGACCACATTGTAAACAAGTGCTCCATCATGCATACTCGACCTATATACAAATTGATCACAACAACACAAAATAACACCAAAGCCAAGAAGAAAAACTATATAAATTTCAAAAAAATATACACAAAAGGGTATATGACTCCTACCCCCACACCTAAATCTTACAATCTCCTCATTGGGGCCGAGGAGTCACAGCAACAACAAAAATGCACAAAACACAAAACAAACACAAAATCACACACAAGACACACAAAACAAACAAAACACACCAAAAAAGGGCTTAATAAAAACATATATACACAAGCTAATACACACACCCAAAAACACAACCTCACCCAATCGACAATAAGACACCACATATATACATAACCAACACTGCCAACAATGAATATGTACAAAGCTAACAACGCTACCAATGATGAAACACGACTATGCACATAAAGCATAAAAAGGTGATCATAGCCATCAATAGGCTCAACAACATCCCAAATTTCACCTTAAAGTTGATCACCAACAAAAACACAATCCTAATATCGACAACTAAACAAAACGAAAAAGAAAGAAAATAAAAAAGAAGGGATAAGAGTTAGAACAATTATACCAGGTCGAGTAATGAATGTATCGAAACTATGCCACAAGGGGTCAATGGGCATCAGCCACTCCTTACTCCTCAAGACTCGAGCTTTCAACTTGGACTAGGGTAGATCTTATGCAATCATTTCCTCTAGGCTGGTCAAAGGTGAATAAACCATAAAATTAGGCTCTAGGGGAAGAGAAGAATCATAATCATCATAGAAACCAACCTTAAGTCTAGGCGAAGATGGACTAGGGTATATCTTATGCAATAGGCCACACTCCCTCATCTTACCAACAAAATGCGCATGTCACTCGTTCATTGTCTCTATTCCTTCATTAAGTCTAGCATAGCAGTCATCAGAAATATCATAATAAGGACAAGAATTTGCATCATGGTCAAAAGATTGACAATACAAGCACACAAGAGGAGAATAAGTATGCAAATCATAAGGAACAGGGGAAGGTGACTTGAAAGACTCACTAGCATTCTCATAGTGCCATTAATACCAAGCCAAAAACTCAAACAAATCCCACATATCATCAACGTCTAAAAAGCACATACCACCATGACACATGGACTAAAGGGTGGCTTGGGTCTCATGTGTTATCCCCTCAAGCACAACATTGCATATTTTCCATTTTTCATACGTGAAATGCACATGTTGGGCACGTTAATCATTCAATCTAGACAAGTATTACTAGAAAGGTTCTTACTCAAATTGAGTTAAATGGAAAATAGCCACTTTGATTATTTTTTTTTCAAATTTTTGATTTTTTTATTTTTTTTAAATACCTAGCCTCGAATGATATTGAAAAGCACCAACTCCCTGACAACGACGCCAAAAACCTTATAGGAAGAATTTAAGTTTTGAAACCCCAAGTGCAAGGTTTTTCTTTAAGTACTCGAGGTGTCGTCCACTAGGAGTTGGGTTTCAATTATCAGGATTTGCTCAAATGTTCAACCTAGGCCAAGTGAGAAGGAAAGAAAGGCAAGCTAAATTAAGGCAATAAACACAAGAAAAGTGGCTTGGAGTCATGATTTGACTAATTGATGGACCAACTAATCGAGATGAGTCCTAGCCTACTAAAACTATTAAGAAAACTAGAGATGGATGGTTGCACCATCGAAAACCACCCAAGCCCTCTCTCAAGGGTCATGAGCTAGTCTAATTAGTGTAACCACCTATTTTCATGGGGTTAACCTAATTAAGCCACCAAATTAGCAGCTCTCGGACCTAGCCAGGATTGGGACTATTTTTATGCCCAAATCCTAGCTATCCCCTCTCCCACACTAGCTATTGACTTCACCTCTCGGCATAAATCAATTGCCCAAAAATATAAATGAAAGCTCTCTCAAGCATTTCATCGAACACTTGGGGAACATGAGAGAAAACTCTAAGTTCTAAGCATAAATTGGGTGTGGTCAGGCCTAATACAAGACTAGTTAGCCATCAAAGGGCTAATCACAATTCAAGCCAACAAAACTAACTACTAACCATCAATAGAGAAACCATAAAATCTAACTACCCCTAAACTAACAAATATGAAAACAAACGTGAACTCGAGAGAAAAGAGAATGAAACTAATCTATTCTAGCAAGCCAATAAAACATAGATTAACAATAAAAACTAACCATTTAAACTAAATACAATCTAAATGTGCTCAAATAAAAGAAGCAAGAAGACAGTATGAAATAATAAGGGAAAGAGAGAAAAGAAAACCTAGGCTTGAGAATTGTTGAATGAAGATCCAAAATCCACAAGCTTGAATCTAATTCTCCCAAAATTACAATCTAATCTCTTAATCTATTCTCCCTAATGGGGTTTTTGTTGGCTAAAACTATCCTAAAACCTAGCCTAACAATCTCCAAAGGAACCCCACTGATGTCCTAAAAATAAGCCCTTAAAAAGGAATCAAGCCAAGCCACGAAATAGCGCACAGAAGGTCAGGGGAACTTGCTTGGCCGATGGCCTATTGTGCTGCCAATGGCTAGGTTGTCACCAGCCCCTGGCTGTGCTGCTTACTGGTAGCGGCAACCATCGTGCAGTCAATAGGCCGCCCGTCGCTCGTTGCTTTGTTTTCTTCTTTGCCTATTTTTTTGTTCCTTTTCGCGACACTTGCTCGGTTGAACTTATTACCAATAAAAGTAAATAAAATAAGTAAAACTTCTAAAGATTATATTAGTATACGAGCCAAAAAATTAGACGAAAAAAGGGTATAAATGATGTAATAAATGGACCGAACATTTCCAGTTTAAATCTCTTACTTAGTGCACAAAGAAGCCTAATTGTAGCCCAAAGACAAACCCCAATGTAAATACATCCCTAAAACTCCACAAAAAGGCCAAAAGCACAAAACCAAAAATTTAACGCTGCCACCCTGTGCCAAAATCTTGCACCTTGAAAATTTGACGCAAAGATTTGGTACGGCTACCTCATGCTACTTGGCACAATCGTACCCCTTTCCTACACTCTTAAATCCTATTCAAGAGATTGGGCACGACCCCCATGCCATAGAGCACAACCGTGCCCCTTCCCTTTTCACTGTTTTCTTGCCCGTGCTCCTTCAACACGCTCGTGCCTCCCTTACTTTCCCCTCCTTTTTCTTCCTTTCATGTTTGTTCAACCATGGTTAGTGAGGGCAATCCTTCTCTCTCCTCAAACATTCCTCTTGAGCAAGCCTTTGAGATAGGTAGGGCCCTTATAGAGCTTCAAGAGCAAATGAGGAAGCTCACTCAAGAGGTTGCACAAGTAATGGAATCCACTCTGCAGAACCCTTACTGAAGAGGCTACAATGCTCGCCCTATCAACATCGAATACTCTTCCTCCCTTAAAGACTTTGATTATAAGGAAGGAAGACTAAGAAGACTAAGGCATTGAAGGGATGACTTTCAGGATCTCAAAGTCGAGGCTCCGAAATTTTTTGGCAATCTCAACCCGGAGAACTATCTTAATTGGGTTCAAGCCCTTGAAAGCATCTTTGAACTCAAAGATTACAATGATAGGAGGACCTTCAAGTTGGCTATTCTTAAAATTAAAGAATATGCTTCATTATTATGTGAACATTTGAACTAGAGTAGGGCTAGAGAAGCCAAATCCAAAATCAAGACTTGGTCCAAGCTCAAGAAGCATATGGACAAGAGATTTTTGCCTTCTTCTTACAAACAAGAACTATACCTCAAGATCACCTCTCTCAATCAAGAGAATCTAAAGGTAGAAGAGTACATTAGGGAGTTTGAATAACTCTAAATACGGGTTGGTTTGGATGATGAACCGAACTCAAGATTGTTAGGTTCATTAAGGGTTTATCTCCTAGCATTACTAGCAAGGTAGAATTACAACCTTACTTTACCTTTGATGATGTGTGCCACCTAGCTATCAAAATTGAGAAGCAACTTAAGGGTGGGAAGGCCCTTCACACTTTCCTGACTAAAAGCCCTACTGACATTGAAAGTGAAACCCCACCCTCTCAAGTCAAAGCTCTTTATAAAGGGGAATCGCTAGTGAGCCTCCTAAGAGGTTGGAAGGAAATAAATATTTTAAGTGTCATGGTTTTAGGCATCTTCAAGCCGATTGTCCCAATACAAAGGCCCTTACCATCATGGAGTAGAAGAGATTCGAGCTATTGAGGAAGAATCAAGTGAAGAAGATGAAGAAAATAATGGTTCTACCTTGGTGACCACCGATGTTGTAGAAATGTTTTTGATCATGAGGTCCTTACATGCTATAAAGATTCCTACTAAGGAGAAAATCTTCAACTCAAGGCGTACCATTGGAGGCAAGGTTTGTAATTTAAACATAGATGGTGGAAGTTGCATAAATGCGGCCTCCAACACACTCATTGACAAACTTCAAATCCCTACTAAGGAGCATCCTATTCCATATACTCTTCATTGGTTAGGAACAAGCAATGAGGCAATCGCTTCAAGGCAAGATCGTACTTCATTCTGAATTGGTCCCTATTGTGGTGAAGTATCGTGTGACATCCTTCCTACTGATGCATGTCACTTGTTACTTGGTAAGCCTTGGTTGTCTTATAATCATGTGATTTATGATGGTTATGCTAATACTTATTCATTGAAGCACAATGGTAAAAGCATCCCATTGGCTCCTTTACCTTCACCCAAACCTCACAATGCTAAACCAGGGAAAGGAAAAGTAAGAAAAGCCCTTACAAGAGTGAAACACGAGAAGAGTGTGCCATTATTCAGAACAAACCTCGAATTACCTTACTAATGGTGAAACCAAACACAAGTGAGGAGTGAAACCTTTAGCCCTTATAGCTCGCCAAGAGCTTGAGGATAAAACCCCAAAAGCACCCATCCCTAAGGTCCTATTGCCCATCAAAATGGTGTTGAAAGACCCATATGCAAGTTATCAAGCCACAAGAGACACCTCCTCTCATGAATATGATGATTTTAAGATATATTGTGATGAGTATGTTGAGATCTTCAATGAGCTCATGAGGCTAAGGAGAGCTACTTAATGCTATGACGTTCTTCCAAAGATCCTCAACAACTCCTACACATTCAAGAAGAGAGGAGTCCTTAGTACCTTGGGTGTATTCAAACCAAAGAATGGTAAAGGGCATGCATGGATGATGTCAAAGAATTTTAATCCTAAGGATTTAAGGGCAAATCCTCTTCAGGGGGAGGGGTTGATGCAGAGCAACTTGCAAGCTTGGGCCTACTCTCACTAGTGAGGGTCATGAACCAAGTTTGCCCAATATTGAGCCTACGTCATGGATTGGGTCCCCATGTCAATATTAACTTAGGGCTTTTAAGAAGGTCCAAGTAGGGTAAAGAAAGGTGGCTTGCCAAATAGTATCCCTAAATAAGGAGTTAACTACTTAATCCTCCCAAAACCACCTCATTAACTCATTTCTAGTCTCTAGGTAGAGCACTTTGCTTCATTTGTAGCTCACCTTTTTACCAGGCACAATAGCACAAATTTCTACAAATTATACATGGATAGAAAGCCCTGAATGTCTATTTCTAACAAGTTTTGAAAATCGCAGTCAAACTCCAAGAATTAAGGAGGTTATGGGCTAAATATCGAGCAAGGGTTAGTCTAGAACTGGAAAATGCACAGTTCAGATTATGGGCTTAATTGATGAGGTTATGCAGTAACTTTAGAGATTAATCAGCATGGGATGATTCCTCACACAAAAGGGAAGATTTAACAAGTGGTGGCACCTCTATTGGAGGAGTAGAGCCTACTCAAGGGTCTCTAGAAGATGAAGGATGAATCCTAGAAAATATAGCTCATAATGATTATAATTATCTTAAGCATCTTGATTTGTTTTCCTAAGATATTTTTTAAGTCTTTTATTAGTCCACTTGCCCCACTAATGTATAGCTAATTACCAATTACCTCCACGAAAAATCAGATTTGATGAATAATGTGACAGCTTGAACCTTGGTTTTTGCTCAAAATCTTTATCTCTCTAAGGAGGATGGTGATTTGAGTTCTTCCCTTTAATCTAATCCTTAGTGTTAAGGCTTTAGAGGGTTAGAGGGTGGGTTGATTTAATCTAGGTGGTGGTTTAACCTTTAGCCTAGATATATCCTCTTTGATTTTGTCTCGTGGTTACATATTTCAATTATTGATTCATGTCCATTAGAGACTTTCTTCTAATTGGGGATTCTCTCTCTTGGTCCATCTTTGGAAAGATTGGTCTTCAACATCCATTAGGCTCATCTACATGGATTTCACTCTTTTGTTTGGTCAAATGGAATCCCCCATGCATAAGTTGCTGCAGTCTAAAAGTTTGAAGTTTGTGAACCGTATGCATGGTGTTGACATTTATGGCTAGACATGGAAACAATAAAACTTAATTGTGTGTCTACAAATAAGACTTTGTTTGACCAAACATGTTATTCTCCATGCTTTGTTATTTCATTTTATTTTTTTCAATTTAACAATTGTGTTTTGGCTCTAAAATTAATAATTGTAATGAACACAGGGTTGATCTATTTAGGGTAGTAGGAAAAGCCTTCTTGACATAGGCCCTTCTACTTTCCCTACTTTCACCACCTGATAAATTTCACATTAACAAAACAAGTAAAGCCACTCAACACAAATTTCAGGATTGAAGCAGACACATGACCCAGAAACAACTCATACACAACAGTCAAATCTTGAAAATAGTCCATAACATAGGAATAAATGCTCGATAATCGAATGTTTAAAACTCAAAATCAACTGATCATATTCATTGGCTTGAAGTAAGGATTCCAAAATGAATAATTCAAGCTTGCTTATAAATAAAATGTATCCAATACATGAACAAAATGACTAGTACATAAGATAATATGGAAAGCAAAAATGTTAATCCTAAATTAACCAAGTGATGCTAGATCAACCAGTGATGGGCATTAAAGAAACTAAGAATGGAGGTTATACTCCAGTTTACTATGTTCTTAAACAAGTGATCAAAGCCTAAGCAGTGGAATCAGTGAATCATGGCTTGTAAATTGTAAGCTACAAACCTAAACACAATTAACTAAACCCTGAAGTGAAGGCTAATAGTTCAAGTGATCCTCAGCATTAGAAAAAGTAATGCTCACCATAGATGAATTGAAACTATTGGGAAAAGCCTATAACACTTAAAAGCTAAAACTACTTATCCCATTTACAACACTAAATTCATAAACCAAAGTCAATGAACATGATCGGAAAAACATTGGGATTAGCCAAGTCCTTCTTTACCCTTTGACAAAGTATTTTTCTTCCAGATATTTATCAAAACATCAAGAATTTCAGCATCCAAACAGAACAACTGAAACAATTATTCTTGCTAAATTTCAAGGTTGAAACCATACAATTCAGAGATTGAGAGAAAGAGGTTGACGATGTGTACTCTGGGAACAACAACTGGCTAGAATCCTTCCCACCGGTAGCTAGGAGATGCTGAAATTTAGATGGCCTGAGTGAGAGGCAAAGGATGTTGGGCACGAGGAAGAACCGAAATCTGGGCATAAACTAAATCGTAAAGTGAGCAATGATGACCAAAAACCACTGGACCCTTACCATCGATAGGAACGCCGCTGGCGCTAAGGTTTCACTATAGGCTAACCCGAAGAATGGTAGAGCACTGGTGTGGCTAGAGAGTGCGGGGCTCATAGGGGGCCAGCAACACTCGACTTAACTCCTTGGGTTTTCCTTTTTTTTTTGGTGTTTTAATTCAGTTGTAATTTAATTAGCTTGGTGGCAGAACTAAAAAAAGAAGTTCAAAAAATTTTAAAAAATTATACCACACTTAATATCCATGCTGAATATTTCCTATTTATGAGATACAAATCTCCACGCTTAATATGCATTGACATTCCTTAATTAGTTACTACCACTATTATAAGAATAGTTATATTTTTCATCTCGTATTATATGTGGGGATAATTCTGGGCATTGATTTTTACTTATTTTACCGCTACACTTGGCCTTGTGTGGTTAAATAAGCATCAAGGAATGCCCCTTTTTTGTAGTGCATGGCGGAATTATATCATCATCGTCGTCGTCATCATTACTATTACTATTATTATTATTATTGTTATTATTGTTGTTGTTGTTGTTGTTGTTGTTGTTGTTGTTATTGTTATTGTTATTATTGTTGGTGATAATAGTAGTACTAGTAGTATTAAAAAAAATAATAAAGAACAAGAGGGACAAAAAGGCATATGAAGGGTAGCTAGGAAATTCATTAAAAGTTGTATTGTTATGTAAGCAGAAACCACCCAAATATTGATTAATCCTAATATGAGGTAACTAAAAATTAACTAAAGGAAGGTATGGTCCTAAAATTAATGCACCGTAGTTTAAGGTACCAAAAACAATTTAGCTACTCAACATTGGCCTACAATTTAATTGTGGGGAAGCTATTCTAAACTTTCCCTGGGAAATGCTTTCTACTTACGTCCTACAGATGCAATTTGAAACATATAATGGTACAATAGGTGGAGCTAGGGATCGAAAGGGTGTTAGGGAATTGTTACATAGCCACCCTAAAAGCATCAATACTAGAAATTGAATATCAATTACAAAAATCATTATAGTGTAAAAAAACAAAGGGAGTTCAGTAGGTTCAGTGAATATGGTTAGGGTCTATAAGATAGACAATATGGATGCAAAAAACCCTAGGCCTAAGCCTAAGTGCTAATTGTTAGAAATCTCTCTTTCAGAGGATGAAGCCAAACTATGCTAATAATGAAGACCAGGAAATAGGTTTTGTGGAATCCCTGTAATCTTTAGCCAATTAATATGCAAGTGTGTTACATATTCAGTAAAAGAGATGCGAAGAATAAGTCTAGAGGCAATGATACACAAGTTGGCTATAAATCCAATGCGAAACATGTGAAGTAGAAACGAAGGCATTTTGCGCATGATTGGAATAAGGATGCCTCAAAAGAAGTTTAGAATCTTCTAAAGGCTAGATTCATGAAGGACTGTTACTATCTAGTTTGGCCAGCTAATGTGGTACTGGAAAAAAAAGCCAAATGATACCTAAATGATATGTGTAGATTACATAGACCTTAACAAAACCCCTCAGAATGATTGCTCCCCAATTTTAAGGATGGATAAGTGATTGGATTCCATTAGTGGTGAAAGCTTTTTTCACTTCATAGATACCTACTCAAGCTTTCATCAAATACCAATGTGAGAACGAAATGAAGATCACACAACATTTATAACGCACTAAGTTACAAGCAATGCTCTTTGAGTTAAGAATGAAAATGTTTCTAGAGATTAGCTAACAAGTTCTTCCAAAATTAGACCAGAAGAAATGTGGAGGTATACATCGATGACATTAAAAAAGTCAAAGACCTCACATCATGATCTCTTAACCTCAAATTGATGCTTGACACCTTGAAGACGTTTAGCATGAAGTAGAATCCTAAGAAATGTGCTTTTTCATAATCCATAAAAGCTGCGTTGGAGAAAATCTAGAGAGGATAAAGGTTATTTTGGATATGCAGGACATTAAGGGATGTTCAGAATGTTAAATACTACATGATGACTTGAGGAAGATCCATCTCAAACGCATCTTAAATGTGTTTCCCATTCTCAAAATGGTTGAGATCTTTTAAGGACTTTAGATGGCCAGAAGAAAAAGATGAGGCATTGTGCAGCTTAAGAAACCTGCTTATTCCACAATAGTCCCATCTTAAGCTAAATGAAGACCTTGTGCTCTACTTCTTAGCAGTAGATATAGTTGTGAGTACAATGGTAATCAAGGAAGAAGAAAATAGACACATCCCTATCAACTTTATAAGCCAGGTCCTAATAGGTTGAAGGTTCAACTAGCCCAACACATAGACGTTGGCCCTGGCCTTGGTTATGGAAACAAGGACGTTGAGTAGTTTAAGGCACATCCTCTTGTTTATGTGTTGACTAATGAACTGCTACAAAAAGATGATGGAAAAATATGAATGTTGTGGAATAGTACTACTATAGATTACATAACTTTTTATTTTTAGCAAACCTAGGACTATGGTTAAAGCATAAGCTTTATTAGAATTTTAGGCTAAATGTCATTTTAAAGACAAGAGTCCTCAACTAAAAGTTAAATGGTGGATAATCTATGCAAATGAGTTAGCCACTCAAGATGGCTAAAAGTAGGTCTTATTTTAATCTCTTTGAAGGGAGAAATATGAGTATATGATAAGATTTACATTCCTATAAACTAATATGAAGCATATTATAAGGCCATCATTATATGCCTAAAGATATCAAAAACGTTAGAAGCAAAACAATGTCAATTTGTTAAGTGATTTATAGCTGTTGGTTAATAAAATCAAGGATGAGTTTGAAGTTAAGGGTTAACAGATGGTCTAATACCTTACCAAGATACAATAATGTTTGAAGAAATGCACTCAGTTTGAGATAACTCATGTAGTAAGATTTGAAAATTAGTAGGGAAGATACCCTAAGTAAATTGGTGTAGAGATTATAATTCTCTTTAATTGATTAGTTTGTTAGAGGTTGTTAGCCCACTTGCAGGTAGTTAGGAGGTAGTTCATTGTATATATACATGCATTCTGTTGAATTCAAGTGTAGTCAGAAAATATGAATTTTCATCCATTCTTCACTCTTTTCTTTCCAGATTGTAACCTCATTTTACATGGTATCAGAGCTCACGGTTGAGCTCCTAGATATAATTCTCCTTTCATTTCAACAACTCTGTATTTCTTTCATTCTTTTGATTATGCATTGCGTCAATTCTTTCTCTCACTTTCTCAATCAATTCTACATCCTTCGATTGTTCTATAGAACATTAACTGATTGATCTTCAAGAATCTAATTCTTGAAACAGCATACAAGACCACACATTAATGGCGAACGAAATTTCCAATGGTGATTTGTTTTCACTGACTGGAGCAGATCATCCAGGATTACAAATCACAAACAAACAATTTGATGGTGACAATTTTACTGGTTGGAGTAAATCAGTTCGCATGGCTCTTGGTGCTCGATTGAAGCTAGGATTTATTGATGGATCCTGTACTAAGCCTGATGCGAATTCTGACAATTTGCAAAAATGGCTTCGATGCGACTATATGGTGCGATGTTGGTTGCTGAACTCCGTGGTTCCAACTATTGCTGAAAGCTTGATGTGTGTTCCTTCAGCTAAAGAGCTATGGACTGAACTCGATGAGAGGTTTGGGGAAGCTCAAGGGCCCTTGATATATCAATTAAATCGTGATCTAGTTCTTTTATCACAAGGAAATGATCCAATCTCAATGTATTATTCAAGGATGAAAAAATATTGGGATGAACTTCAGGAGATTGATGGTATTCCAAGGTGTACTTGTGTAGCTGCTAAAACTTGCACTTGCAATTTGCACAAAAAAATTATGGACCTAGAATCCAGAAACAAGCTGTTTCAATTCCTTATGGGATTGAACTCTGGATATGATGCTATCAAGAATCAAATTCTTGGTATGGATCCTTTGCCTACGGTCAATAGGGCATATTATATCATACAGTAGCAGGAGAAGCAAAGAAAATTGAAAGAAAACATGCAGATTACAACTGAGACTGAAGCTTATGCTGTATATAAACAAGTTCCTAAGTCTATTCCTGGTGCTAAGAAGGATAGCAAGAAGGCCAAGAGTGACAAATTCTGTCAACACTGTAAGATCAAAGGTCATAGCATTGACCAATGTTTTAAAATTCATGGATATCCAGACTGGTACAAAGAGAAGTATGGAACAAAAGTGGCTACTCATGTGGCAACTTCAGAATATCATGCAAAAGTTTTTGAACAAGACAGTCCTTTGGAAACTTGTGAAGAACAGAATGTTACTCAAGGGACTAATACAACATTGATTAATGCTGTCTGCCAAGAAGTGCTGAAGGTCCTCAAAGGTCAGACTGGAGATTCTGGTAGTGCTACTGCTAAACCCATTCCTAGTGCCTTTGCAGGTAATTCCATGATTGCTTCTTCTTTCATACAATTAAGTGAATCCACTGGTATGTCTTGGATAGTAGATACAGGGGCTTCAGATCACATGTCCTCTTATTTGCCTTATTTTACCACGAAAAGAACATTGCAAAGGCCTATACTGGTCAGACTACCAGATGGACATACCAAGACTGTGAGTATGGTAGGGAACATAAAGATATATGCTGGAATTACACTCAAGAATGTTCTATATGTAAAGGATTTTAAGTACAATTTGTTGTCCATCAGTAAGTTGCTGGAAGACAATGATTTCGTGGCTTTGTTTACTCAAAAGGGGTTCATGGTACAGGACCCTACTACTAAGAGGATTGTGGCCCATGGCAACAAGGAGTCAGGACTTTACAAATTGCAGGCTGCTGGTCTTCAACACAGACACATCACTGGTGACATCCCTTTACATACCAAAGAAGAAAAACCTTTAGGAATTGTGAATAATGTTGATTGTAAGGATTTGCTTTTGATGCATACAAGGCTTGGACATGCCTCTTTATCCAAAATGTCTCACTTGGATGATATTTCTAGTGAAGTTTTGAGTAAATTCATTTGTGATTCATGCCAAATGGCTAAATTTCACAGAGTTCCTTTTTCTGTTAGCAATTCAAGAGCTACTGCCCCCTTTGAATTGATTCATGCAGATCTTTGGGGTCCCTATAGGAAACCAGACACTAGTGGTGCACGTTACTTTCTCACAATTCTTGATGATAACACACGGTCTACTTGGGTTTATTTGATGCAAAACAAAATGCAAGTTCCTGACCAAATAAGGAATTTCAACTTGTATGTCCAGAATCAGTTCTCAACAAGCATCAAGACTATTAGAACTGATAATGGCACTGAGTTTTTTCAAGAAAATTGTGGTTCTATCTTCAAGCAGTATGGTATCATTTATCAAAGAAGTGTTGCTGGCACTCCACAACAAAATGGAAGGGTTGAAAGGAAGCACAGACACCTAGTTGAGACTGCAAGAGCTATCAAGATTCATGCCAGCCTCTCTAACAAGTTTTGGGGGTCTTGTATACTTGCAGCCACATACATTATAAACCGACTTCCTTCTTCTGTTTTGAAATGGAAGTCTCCATTTGAGATTCTATATGGATCCAAACCTGATATGTCACACTTGAAAACCATTGGATGCCTATGCTATGCCTTGAATCTTAAGCCCAGACATGACAAATTTGCAGCTAAAGGAAGGAGATGTATACTATTGGGATACCCTGTAGGACAAAAGGCATACAAATTGTATGACCTTGACAACCATACTATATTTGTCAGTAGGGATGTTCACTTTGAAGAAAATGTCTTTCCTTTTAATCAGCATGCTTTTGCACAGCAACCTTCACCTCATATACTCCCTCAATTTATCCCTATATGTTCAGATTCTGATGTACACCAAGATCTTGAACATCCTTTCCCTACTCAGTCACCTCAGGCATCTATTACACCAATCCCTCCATCCCCTGATGCAACACAAGAACCCATTCCTGTATCCTCTAGTCAGAACAACCCCATTATTCCTGATTTACAGTCACAAGAACCCCATCATATCCCATCCAACATCATATCTCCAATTCCATCTCCCCCCTGAGGAGAACTGCTCGAATCATCAAACCCCCTGGTTGGCTCCAAGATTTTGCTTGTTCTGTCTCAACATCTACATCCAACACAGCACCCTCCAATGCCATGTATCCCTTACTCCAACACTCAGATTTTACACATTTGCATCCTACATATGTTGCTTCATTATGCAATGTTCTTTCTTTAAAGGAACCTCACACCTATAATCAAGCTAGCCAAGATCCTAGATGGGTTGATGCTATGAATCAAGAGATAGCTGCTTTAGAGGTCGATGATACTTGGGAAATCATTGATCTACCATCTGACAAAAAGGCCATTAGTTCCAAATGGGTGTACAAGATTAAGTTCAAACCTGAAGGCACAGTGGAAAGCTTCAAGGCTAGGTTTGTTGTTCGAGGTTTTGACCAGATTCTACATGAAGATTATACAGATACCTTCTCTCCTGTTGCCAAGTTGCCCACTGTGAGAACCTTAATTGCCTTAGCCACTATCAAGCAATGGCCTATACATCAACTGGACATTAACAATGCCTTTCTTCATGGTTCTTTGGATGAGGAAGTTTACATATTACCCCCAGCAGGATATGTGAAGGCTGAAGGCAAGGTATGCCGGCTTAAGAAATCATTATATGGGCTTAAGCAAGCCTCCAGACAGTGGAATAAAGAGTTCACTGCATTTTTACTCAGCCAAGGATTTGTTCAATCCAAACAAGATTATTCCCTTTTTACTAAAGGCTCTGGAACCACATTCCTTGTTGTCCTTGTCTATGTTGATGATGTCTTGATTACTGGGGAAGCTACTGCTGATATTGTTCACCTCAAGCAAGCCCTGCACCAAGCATTTACTATTAAAGATCTGGGACTGATGAGATACTTCCTAGGGATCGAGGTGGCAAGATCTCCTGCAGGAACCCTTCTTAATCAAAGAAAATATCTCCTTGATATTCTTAGGGATGCTGGCCTCACAGCATGTAAACCTACCACCTTTCCTTTACCTACCCATCTCAAACTATCCATTGACAAAGGAGATCTTCTTCCCAATCCTGAACTTTACAAAAGGCTCATTGGAAGATAACTATATCTCGACATCACCAGGCCAGACATATCTTACTCTGTGCAGCACCTTAGTCAGTTTGTAAGTCAACCACGAGAACCCCATCTGCAGGCAACCTTCCATCTACTTAAATATCTCAAGGGCACTATCAATGCTGGTCTTTTTTATCCCGCAAATGCTTCACTTAATCTCATAGCATATACTGATGCAGATTGGGGAAGATGCATCTCCAGTAGAAGATCCCTAACTGGATTTTGTATTTTCTTTGGTGGTTGCTTAGTTTCTTGGAAAACAAAAAAACAAGCTACTCTCTCCAAATCCTCAGCTGAATCTGAATATCGGGCCATGTCAGAAACCACAAGTGAACTTGTGTGGATAGCAGGCCTTCTCAAGGACCTCCAGATTCCCTTACATCTACCTCTACCACTCCACTGTGATAACAAGGCTGCTCAATACATTGCGGCCAATCCAGTTTTTCACAATCGTACAAAGCATCTGGATATAGATTGTCATTATGTCCGAGACAAACTTCAAGAAGGTTTCCTGCAAACAACTCACATCAGCTCTCGTTGTCAACTAGCTGACATAATGACCAAGCCCTTATCAGCAACACAACACCATGATTTAGCTGTCAAATTGGGACTAGTCTTCCATCCTAGTCCAACTTGAGGGGGGGCTGTAGAGATTATAATTCTCTATAATTGATTAGTTTGTTAGAGGTTGTTAGCCCACTTGCAGGTAGTTAGGAGGTAGTTCATTGTATATATACATGCATTCTGTTGAATTCAAGTGTAGTCAGAAAATATGAATTTTCATCCATTCTTCACTCTTTTCTTTCTAGATTGTAACCTCATTTTACAATTAGCAAGTTCATCTTAGAAAATCTCTCGAAGGGCTAGTCTTCTGGTAAGTCATGAGACATATATAAAAGTATAGATCAAGGAAAGGTCTATATAATAGATGTGGTTGGCACTGGGTTGAACCTGTCATGGAATGCCAGGAAACAACAAAGCTTCTAGATAACTCATAAGAAACCAACAAGCTCAGGAAAACAATAATGTTGTGCTGTGTTTTCCAAGGAGAACACTAGAAAACGGCATATTCTGAGCCTCTACTTGAGTGTGTGAACAAAGAAAGAGTGGAATACATTGCAATTAGGATTGTAAATCACTTACGGGGGAAAAGGTCCTCGAAAGGAAAGCATTGAGGACAAGATTATAGTGGCCTATGCTACTCATATATGCAGTCTTCTGTGTTAAAAAGTGTGAAACATGGCAATTATTCTCCCTAAAGGTATATGTACTAGCCATAATCTCTCCACCAATGTGGAACCCATTCTGTTTACTAGATGGGGGATGGAAATATCGGGTTTCTTCCTGCTAGCATCAGGGCATAGGATGTTCCTATTCATGACTGTGGACTACTTTGCCAAGTGGGATGGATACAGAGCTAACGGCAACGAATAAAGAAAAAGGGTCAACAATAGAAGACATTTCATTCGAAAGAAAATCATATAATACTACAAAGAACTGGGAATCACTATCCATAATACTCAGTTGTAAGAACTTATACAAATAGATAAGCAGAAGATACAATAAGCTTGTCACTTAGGCTTTAAGCAAGAAGACTAAAAATGCAAAGGGGGGAATGGGTGGAAAAACTCCTAGGGATTCTTTGGTCCATTAGGGAAATAATCAGAACCTTAAAAGGTGACAAATCATTCATGCTACAACATGGATCAAACGTTCGGACACTACTGGAGGTTAGAGCCACTAGTCTCAAGGCGCATAACACCTAAGAATTCAATAAAACTTTGTTTCTACAGGAAATGTGGCTTTTAGCAACAAACATTTGGTTAAAAAACAAAACTACTATAAAAATAAATATTTGCGAAAAATAAGGCATTTTGTCGGCAATGAAATCTTGAGTCCACAACGAAATAAGGGGTCCTAATATTTACAATTGATAAAAATAGACTTATGGGTATAAGTTACTATAATATCAACAACTTAACCATCTATTAGGTTTGTGGTGACACTACCAACATAATACAACAACTCCTTATATAGGTTTTGCATTCAGAAAGTCTTGTGAAGATCTAGATGTAGGTAGTCATACCTTTGAAGACATTTATGCCTATAGAGAGACATATTTTGATATACTTGCCAGAAAATTTTTCAGACAAATTTTTTTTCAGAAGTTGAAACTTTTGACAGGCAAGATGTAGTACACATGTGAAATACTAAAATTAAGTGGCATTAAATATACATAAAATAACATAGGATAGGTACGTACCGTACCTTAACGCCTAGAGGTGGGATAATAGTACTTCGTCAAGATGAAAGTATCACTAGCTTACAAAAAAGGCAAATGCACGACAAAATAATAGCCCATACAATAGAACAACGGTTCTACCATTCAAAAGCCAAAGGTATGCCAAGAAGCAATCTAACTATGATCCGCGACTTTATCCACGACTTACACACACTCCTATCCTGAGCCATGTTTTCCGTTAGTTGTAGAAATTTCTAATCCTATTTAATTACCTCATCCTAACTTTTCTTAGGTTATCCTCTGCCTCTTTTATATTCGATAAGATTAATCATCTCATATCTTCTCATAGATGCATCCACACTTGTTCTCTTTAGATTACTAAAAGTCTAGTCTCTTTCATCATGTCTTCTACGAGTGCCACTTTTACTTTGTTTCTAATCATCTCATTCCTAATATTATACAATTTCATATGACCACACATCCAGTAAATGATTGTCATCTCTGCTACCATCAACTTCTAAACTTGGGCCCTTTCATTGGCCAATACTCAGAGCTATATAATAATGACGTTTTAGCTAACATATGATAGACTTTGCCTTTCAATCTTGCATGAATCTTCTTATCACACAACACACCTGAAGCATTTTTCCATTTTTGTCATCCGCTTTGATAAGCTGGTTAATGTCTTCATCAATATTCCCTATCCTGAATAATTGAACCCAAATATTTAAACTTCTAATCCATGGGTATTGCTACACTACTAATGGTGATCTCTCCACCTCTCTCTTTCCCTTTACTGGTTACCATGGGACAAATTCAACAATTATCTAAATGTTATATAGCATGGCCCTTAAAAGAATGCAGCATTAAAAAAAACAAAATTAAAATTTTGGTCGTAAATTAGATTCTCAGAATGGCCATTTGCCATAAACCATCTTAAGCATCTTCCCTCTCTCAATTTCGTTGTGCGCCTTAAACCCTTTGTAATCTCTCTGCTGCAATAATCTTTGCCTTTTATTTCTCTAACGTTCGCAGGTCAGTGTCTTTTAATCGTTCCATCTTGTTCACCTCCGTAATATTCGCTGCCTTGACTCATGTCTTTATCACCGTTGCAGTCTTTCTTCCCTAAGCCGTTGGCTGGGAAGGTGGGTTTCGGTGCCAAAAATCGGAAGTCCAAGAGGAAGATAAAAAAAGAAGTTGATGTCCTGAGTTTTTAGCCTTGAGTTATGATGACGTATTTTCTATACTAAGTAGTCCTTCATCAATCTTTGCGTACGGAATTGGCAAAGGTTTCACTAGATTTGATAGTATTCAGAATTTAGATGTTCTTTGTTGTGAATTCAGCAGAGATGTTCCATTGTATACATAATTTTGGTTATTTCCCATATGGCTTTTGATTTAATCTTGAATAGAAGTATTCACTACCAATTCTTTTGGCTACCAGTCAATTCGATGTTAGCAAGTCTGTTTGAGTTTTCCTGAATATTATTGAATTCATTTCCTTTGACATTGTTGACATCCAATGTATGTATTCTTTGACTGGTGCGCTTGTGACTTGAGTTGTGTTTCCGGAATAGTACTTGCATGAACCTCAAGTTAGAATAGATGGGCGTCTTTCAAGGTGGTATTTGCAATTCTCTTTTTGAGGGGGGGAGGAGAGGATAGAGAAAGGAGGGAGTGAATAGGCTTAAGATACTGTTAATAAAGGGTCAGTTTTTGTGGATAAAATAAACGGTAGAGGTCTCAAAATTCTTCTTTAAATCGTTGACAGCATTAAGCTTCATGCCTGCTCATAGATGCTGAAATAATCCTCTGTGAAGGAAGTTATGTATTTGATAAAATGAAGTTGCAATTCATGTATGCTTGTGCTTTCTTAGTCTTGCTGTGTATTTTATAATCTATTGCAAAATTTTATAAATTTCTTTTTTAGGTGTTCAATGTTCAATGCATTCATCTCTGATGTGGTTTTTAGAAGAAAGCTTGACAAATTGGTAGATTTTCGTCTAGTTTACTAATTCCATGCAAACTATTTTCATGAGAATTTGATAGAATGGTTTCTTTGTGTGTTTACAGTGATAGAAGTTAAGGTTGAAATTAATACAAGTCACTGTAGTCTCTGTCAAGTGATTGCTTTAAATTCCGAGTTATCAATAGCATTCTCATTTTTGGATGCATATTTTTGTGGGTTGATTTTAACTTTAATTTTTTAAAGTTGTACTTCTCATATACAAAACTATATATGCTTCCATTGCCTTTTTTTTCAAATAAAAGTTTGCTTGTGTTGGTTTAATGTGCGTAGTTAGTGACATCATGCTGCTTCCATAGTCTTCATGTTCCTAAGGTAATGTCTATCATTTAGCCAATGTCTATCAAAGTTGTAAGTTGTGAGTATATAAAATAAAATCTTGTTTACTTTTGCTGTTCTTAATTGATCTTATTTTTTTGTAAATATCATTTTTGTTAGATGAATTGGTACCACTTGGTACAAAATATGCTTGAATTACGAAATTCTGTTCTCACTGTGAAAGGAGTTATGCTTTTTATACAGTGAACTCACACGTTCAAATCTAACTATATTGACTAGTTCTTATCCGTATTCATTTTTTTAGTCATTGAGTGTGTTCTAGGTAGCTGGGTTTTTGTTGTTTGTTGTTCTTATCTTATAACTTAATTTATTGATAGGTTATGATGCCTTTAGTCCAATTACCTCACCTACAGTAGTTGGCTCTCACAATTCTTAAGTTAGTTATCATCAACGATTACAATTTGTTTTCCAAGTGACGAATATCAATACTTAAAAAATCTTTGAAACCCAAGTTAAGTGGTTTATAAGCCTAAAGATATTGTGATGTGATGTTGGTTGGCTAATTTTACAGTCTTCTTAAAGATATGGATGTTGTTTAACTTGTCTTGCAACTTGGTAAAACTTCTACCTGTCCCTTATTTCCAATTAACAATATGGTTTCCCTATACTAACAACTAAGTAGTACCATTGTCCCATCTAGTCACAGTTGGAATTTCAACCCACAGGCAGTACCACTAGTGATAAAGCGAACACTTGGATCAAAAAATGAAACAAAGTTGAGGGGGTATGTGGTAGTGAAGTACTAAAACAACTGAGAAGCTTGAGTGATTACTAATGCAGAGAGATTACCAGTTAATTGATCCCCAAGTTTGTTGAACTCAATACTATTATGCAAAAAATCCAACTCTAATTTGGACCCCACCCCAAACCCAGCATGGTTCCTTCTGCATCGATTAGTTTGTAGGAACAAGTTCCAGTGTACGTATTTTTCTTGACTTCAACATACGCCTTACATAGATAAAAGTTATATGAGGCCCTCAGCATATCCGCCTTGGCTGTGTTGTTTGATCGAATAATTTTGTTACACAGATGAAGTTTAAAAGCAAGACAGACTTGGTCATTAGGTTTGAACCATAAGCGTCTAGTTGTTTTATATCTAATTGAGCATAATTTCTTGTCTAGTTTTTGAATTTTATCAATCATATAGTGGATATGGGATGATCTTCACACCTCACTTGGGAAAAGGATGATGCCGATGATGTTAGTGTCGAGAATCAAAATGCAAACAATCATAAATACAAAGAGGAGACCATGGAGGAAAATGAAGGTAGTTAACATTATGACTGAAATATATATTGGGGCTTTATATATTGGTTAACTATGTTTTTTATGACTTTTAGCAAATATTTGACCCAGAGCAATATTATATAGGTGCTTTGAACATTCAGCAAACTTCTTTAGGCACCATGTAACTTTTTAATTAAAAACATCCAATTAATTTTGGATTTTCTTGATTGCTGATTCAATTTCATATGTGTTATTATATCAAGTATATGTAGCGTTATTATCGCCAACAAAAGTAGTTTGATTATTACAAATAGAGATACTGACTTATAAAGGTGGGAATCCTATTACCAACCAATAGCTTCTGCCAGAAATGCTTGTAGAGTTCGGAAAAGAAAAAACCCAATTGTCTTTTTTGTTAGTAAAATAGGATACTAACAACATATAGCATTCTGTTGCTATAATAAGGCCCATAGGATTAAGCCTTTGGTATTAGTGACCTATTGTAATAGAGGGCCATATTCGTTGTTAAAATGTTCACCTTCAAATCTCTTACCAACAGTTAAGTAATAGATAAATATCTGTTGGTATTGAGATTTACCTACAGAAGAATACTTGTTGCAACACATAAGCCATGCCGACGAAAGCCCCTTTTTTGCATTGTAAAACCAAAAAATACATGAGGACGGGGGTTGGAAACACTACTTTGTTCTGTCTCTCAAAATTTTTGAGTACAGGCATTAGCCTCAGCCTACAATGGGAAAGACGGGCATTCACACTCCAAAGTCTTACTCCAGTCATCCTTATAGAAGAGGGATATCTCGTCTTACTTCAACTCTTCCCTTAAACTTTGAATCTCTAAACAGGAATCACTAACAGTTTGCTTCCAAAAATTTCATGCACACACAAATACATACATACATACATACATAAATATATATATATATATATATATATATATATATATATATATAT
>JACYFF010031957.1:78549810-78559893 GCA_017589665.1 Selenicereus undatus | reverse complement strand
AACATAAAGGCTAAATGCCAAGTATCAGTTAGCTAACTATAATTATATGAAGCGACAATTCACGTGGGTTGCACTATTTGGCCAAATTAGGGAGACACCCAACAAGAATCTAGTCGAACATGCACCAGGTAGTTCATTTACTAAACCGTTCGCTCAGAAAACACATAACTGGTCAACAATCAACTAGCAGAGGTAAGAACAACGGTGTCATTGGTCTTATAGGTATGTGTGTTTGCAACTATTCAGCTATGATATGGAATCATAGAATTCATGGAATGCGAATAACATGTTAGAGGTCGAGTTATGCCCTTCTTTACAAAACTTAAATAATTGGCTAATCAAGCCACATGCCAAGCCAACTTAAATCAAGAAAATACCAAGATATGCATTCACCAAGCCAATCATTCACATGATACTTGATAATTGCGCATGATGACATGACCCCGAGTATTCTACCATGCCACTTCCTTAAACATGAGATATATACTCTATACACGTAATTCAGGTAGACATAACTCTATTGTCATCTACTCATGCATTACATACATCGAGTTCAACTAATCCAACTCTACCACGAGATAACAGTATTGATGGGTTGTAAATGATGATCCAAGAGTCATGGTGTGAAACTAAGTACATGAATCAATCGTTCTAACTAATATAGTCACAGACTCACATGTTCAAGCAAACTCAAGCCAAGCAACTATAAACGAACTCACTTCGTTGGCATTTGATCACAACACGTCGATGGTTACATACAAAGATCATATCTACATGTATTATTATGGTCGTACACGGCACATGACATCATAATAAATTTTTAAGACATGCAAACCCACATGTTGTCACATAAAAGAACACTTAGACATGTAAGTATGCGTGTAATCCCCTCTTTTGCAACCTATGGTCAATGGCATGCCTTAAACCTCATCCAATTTAGGAGGAATTGGTGTTGAGCGACTAGAATTGTGCAAGTATGGTTGACATCAATGGCTTCACAGGCACACGTTGAGGTCTTACGAGGTACATTTATGCAATGGTTTAATCAATAATGGCAAAGAAGGGGAACATTAGGTACACTATGCAATGGTTCCCGGGGTCCTACCATTAGCACGTAGTCTTCAAGCATGCATACAAGCTCAAGGAATTCGGAATTCAAAAGAAAGAGGGAAGCTATCGTTTAGTAGGATTACCAATTACAGCAATCATACATGGACTAACATTAATTAACATGAACTAACATGAACTAGCATAATAATTAACTTGTATAACATGAACTAACATGTGACTTGTATGGTAGCATAATAATTGTAGCAATCATACATTAGGGGCTATAACATGTTAAAAACCAATTATAGCAATCATACATGAACGAGCATTAACATGTGACATAAAGTGTATAATAAATGAAGTCAATTGCACATGAAATTGACATAAATAATCATATGCTAGCATAATCATAAACATGAGTTGTATATGAACTAACACATTTAAAAACATCATTTCCCTATTCAAGCTATTATACCAGTCAATTATCACTATATGCATAAACTAAAATTACAGCAATCGATATCGACACGTATAGTACAATGGCATGTACTCAGAAACCTAAGCTCGCTCATCATAGCTAAAGAATGTAAAATAAATCTTGACGCGACAACGAAAAGATATTAACATTTCGAAACTTTAGATTTCAAAGGTGAAAATAGCTTATCTGTTTTGAACTTCTTCTCTACCATCCTTTGAGTACGTCTGCTCACTCCATTATGGGGCCCGAGGAGCAAATCGTACTTCAGGGGCAAAGACGAGCTTACAGAAAGGCTTTTCAATAATTCGAATTTAAAACGACGTGCTTAAACTATTGACTGTCTTATTAGAGCGCACGAAAAAGACATTCACCGATCAAAATTTAGCTTAGAGCACACAAGAACACAGAAATGGATTAGGCTCACATACATCCGATTGGCTCATCCGGATCACCTAAAAGTCAATCAATGAAGTCAATTAGCGTGTTAGAAGCATAATGCACCAATGAAGTACTCACAATGTCACCCGAAGGTGTGGTGAGAGCTATTTAACTCCTATACTAACGCATAACTCGCCACCCTCACTTAATCGATCTACTCGAGCCTCACAAAAGTCAACGATGGCCGCACTACAAGGCACACTTGCACACGAAGCAAGCATATGTCACATAACCACAAAGTGTTCCTAGGCTCCTATATGAGATGCAAGACTCAGGTCGCGGCCTATGGTCGCAGGACCATGCTCTGATACCATCAATGTAACACCCCCAGCCCCTAGGGCCGAAAGCGTTACGTTTTCCTAACTCCTTACTTAAATTCTGGGACGAAACGGACAGAACTTCCCCTGAAAACTGAACGTTCCTAGGCTAAACGCCTTACAATAAGTCCCTGTAAATCAACGGAAGCATAAACATTTAAAAACATTACTCAACGGCCACACGCCGGAGTTCATAACTCGACGAGCCACCCGCTCGGAGTACACCAAACATAATAGTTCATTAATACAAAAACAGTAAAAGATACAACTCAACGGTTCACACAACCGGAGTATGGGATTTACATCCCAAACATAACTAACTTCAATCAAAAGACATCTAACTACTGACTGGATGGTTGGCTTATATAGCCATACAGAGCGACTCATCACCAATATGCGTTACATGAACCTCGAATACTATTTACAAGCGTTTACAAACTAAAAATACTTTACATGACTTCATTAAACACATAAGTTGACACAAATGACATCTTGCAAGCAATAATCGATTCCAGCTCACTCAACTTCTTCCTGTCATAAAGAAAACCTGGTGGAAAAGGGGAAAGAGTAGTGGGATGAGCAACCACACGCTCAGTGAGTGTCCCCCAACCCCCTTAAAAGCAAAACCGTTGCAGGCAATAATATCTTTATTAATCACATATCACGTATTCATACTATAATATCATAATAGGCATTCACGAAGTTCTTATAGAACTATTACTAACCATAAGCTTCACTTTACCAACTTAACATATTTCTAGGTCCTTAAATGATCAAACTTCTTGACTATAGGCAGTTAAACACTTAGGCAAGCAATGAAGCTAAGCACATAACGTTCTTTCTCATAAACATAACTTATAATATCCACTTAATGAACATTTAGGTCACACTATGACTATAATAATAAGCTACATGTCACAGATTGTAAACACTTAAACATGATAGGTTCTCAATTTCATGATAGGTTCTTAGTTTCAATAAAGGTAGCATGTTAGGGACTTGCTTACATATCATGTGACTCTAAACAAACTTGGGATGCGCTATCACCTATATGCTCAATATGTACTTTAAGAGGTCACCACATGATCATCATGGAAATAAACATGGCCACATGCTCACTTGAGAACACATACTTCTAATCTATAATGCTTGTACACTTTGAAATCGTACATACTTTACATTTACATGCTTTGAATTTTCAAGCATAGACACTTTCGTTTCTTGCTTTGCAAACATAACTTATTCATATAGAGCACGCATATGTCACACATAAGAAACTTTCTTTCTTTTGCTGGAAACACTTCATTTAGCCACTGAGGCTCTTAAAACTCTTCTGTTAGCCTTTTAGGCTCTTAAAACTCTTTTCTTTCGTCTTGGTCGTATAATGACCCTTCAAACTTTCTTGCTGAAACATTTCAAAGGCAAAGTGCCAACTGCTTTTCATATTTAATAAGAAACTATTTCTGGGATTAAGATCATGAAGTGCTGGTTGGGAGAGATCTACACTCAATCCCCTAAGCTCTTACACCCGGGATGGCAACTAAACTTTTGGACCTTAACCCTCGTCAGGGTCTCTAGGGACTACGCCCTAGGCTATATAGAGATTCCCCCGTTCAAGCGAGTTCACTCCCTATCTGATGTCCCTATGCACTTATCTTAGCCATTTAAACTTGGTCTTAACGACTAATAAGTTGCGAAAGTCCTTTATCATGCAACTCACACTTTTGTAAAACTCTTTAGGGATTCCCCCGTTCAAGCGACTTCACTCCCAAAACTGCTTTCATTTACTTAAAATAGGCCATCATGCAATAATAGTTATGGCTACTATCATTTCAAAACATGAAATCTTTCTTTAAAAACTCACTCTTATGCATATAATGCAGTCTAAGCATTTAAGCACATTTATCACATATATCACATTTAAGCACTTCATATCAAACATATCAATTCAACACAATGTGCCACACATGGCCTCGCAATCCACACGATTGCGGTAATTCACAACCCAGTCTCCCTCCTCACTTTCACCATACACACAAGACCTCAAACACTCATGGTGTTATCCTCGAACCATCCAACTACTAGCTCGTTTCATCAATTTATTTTTCATAATATGTTATCACAAGGACTTATTAAAAGGGGAAGAATTAGGCTCTTACCTGTGCAAACAGCACCTTTCAGCCACATAAACGCATACATCTATATTGCCTTAACTTGGAATAATGCTTAACGAACCAATTTAAACTAATCAAGGCATAATAGATCAACTAAACATGTCATCTTCAAAATATAACCAATCAACTAAACATATATCGATTTGAAACATTCTTAGGTTGTTCCAACCAGCTATGCCTTTATAATCTCAAAATTAATCCTTTTTCATGAATCGCTAATTATTCGAATCAAGGCTAAACATATCAAAACAACTTCGTTTTTAATTCTTTTTAAACCTTAACTTACTTTAGTCGTACTCAAACTAACTACGCCTTTATAACTTTAAAATTAATCCATTTTCAGGAATCGCCAATTAATTGAATCAACGCTAAATATATCAAATCAACTTCGTTTTCGATTCTTTTAAAACCTTAGCTTACTTTAGTCGTGCTCAAACTAACTACGCCTTTATAATCTCAAAATTAATCCTTTTTCATGAATCGCTAATTACTCGAATCAAGGCTAAACATATCAAAACAACTTCGTTTTTAATTCCTTTTAAACCTTAACTTACTTTAGTCGTATCCAAGCTAACTACGCCTTTATAACCTCCAAATTAATCCGTTTTCATGAATCGCTAATTACTCGAATCAAGGCTAAACATATCAAAACAACTTCGTTTTTAATTCCTTTTATACCTTAGCTTATTCTAATCAAATTCAAGCTAACTACGTCTTTATAACTTCAAATTAATCTCTTTTCATGCATGGTTTTCATTCAAGTCCAATTCAGGCATGGTTCCATATAAACGCACATAACTCGCATCAATTTACAATTTCAGGCATAAATCAACCAAATGGCTCGAACCTAAACATGCACAGCTCGTTTCTTGATATTTTTCACGAATCTAACTAACCCTAACTTGACATGCAACATCATTCTGCTGAAAACATTTTCGAAATTAATACTAATTTAGGAGGCAAGGAACACCCACCTCAGTTCCATGCTAGAGGACTCGTTCAAAGGGCTTTAGGCTCGACCTTAGGTACTTGGAAACTCCCATCTTTGACTCCCCGCACTCGGACCGTGCGGACAGACCCAATCCATGCCCAACCCACGCAAAATCGAACCCCAATTCGACCCATTTTGCAGCCCAGTTCGAATAGCCTTACCCTACTCTCTTTTGTCACTGTTACTGGTGGCCGCCGGAGTTAGTGCTCACCAGTGGAGGCACCTCGTCACTACCACCGTCACCGACACTGCCTGGGTTGCCCTGCCGACCCAATTTCTCTTTCCGATCTCACCCCCCTCTCGATCGGTCGACAGCCTCTTGCTCTCTGATTGTGGTGGTTGTGGTGCTAGGGCGGTCGCCGGTGCGCCACCATCATCGTCGGTGCCCCCTTTTTCTCCCTCCTCACTCATCCTCTCTCATTCGCTGGTGGTGTGGTTGCCAGGGGCGGGGTTTGAGACCCCCCTATCGCGTGCGTGTGATCCGTGAAAGAGAAGGGGCTTTGCCCCCCCTTTTCTGGTGTCTTTCAGGCCCAATAGCTACAACAACCCGACCCCAAATGCGTTATCGATCAATCTAAGCTCGGGTTGAAGGGTCTTAAAACCTACGTCCTAACTAAATTCGGGAAACGACTAAATAAATCGAATAACGACTAAATTAAACTATGGATATAATTTAAAGGCATAAATGACACGAATGCACTTTGAAATCAATAATAGCAATAATAATCCTTTTTTTTTAATAAAATTACAGCTCCCAAAAGCAAATCGATAATCATTTAACTCATATAGTTACTAAAAATACGTTTTTATAACATAAAAAGGTAATACAAGCAACTTAACGAAAGCGGGTCTTACACTCTTCCCCCCTTACAAGAATTTCGCCCTCGAAATTCTAAATCTAAGTTCGGTCTTTCCTAGAATGCATGCACACAACTAAGATCTACGCGATAGGTTTTCAAAAGGTTTCATTTTGCAAACACTTTCTTTTTAAATCAAAAGGAAATCGCTTATGGCATCCAGTCTCCTCCTCGCCAATCCTCTTCAAGCGTCTACTCACTCTATTTAGGCGCCGAGGGCAAATCGCATTGAAGAGGGGCAAATGAGTTGGCATGGACAACCATATTGGAACATGAAATATAGATTTTCGATGGTCTAAGCTCAATTCGCATGACAAGCAATAATGCTAGATATAGGCATCTATAAGTGTGCATCTAAAGGCATGACAATCAGGGCAATGACATATTAAGGTCATACGCTAGTAGTATCATACTAAAACATGAATTTAAGTCACTTTGAAATCACGACGATTAACATGGAGACACCCATAACGCATTAGAACAGAAGTGACACATAGCACCACATAGTATCATTTAAGCATAGTAGCATCACATAGAATCATTTAAGCATAGTAGCATCACATAGACTCATTAAAGTGTAATAGCATGACATAGTAGTGCATAGTATCAGCAATTCAACATTCTCAAGTTTAGGAACTGGAGATAACATGAAACGGATCGATATGCATATAACAAGCAATTCACAAAATGAAAACATGTATGATAGACAATCCAGGTTCATATGAAAGCAATCATCTTAGTCAAGTTCATTCAAAGGCAGAAAGTTATTGGATCATTCACAAATGGCTTCAACCTACAACATGAACTCAATCACTTTCAGGGTCACATCGGTTAACCTTGAGACTGCTATAACACGCTGGAGTAATAAGGTTGTCACATAACATCACATAAAATCACTTTAGCGCAATGACATCACATGGAATCAACAATTCAACATTTTCAGCCCAAGAGTCACATCCAACATGCATCAATCCATCACGCAGATGTAATAAATCACATGAAAGAGCATAACAAATTCGACCATCATTAATCATGTAAGCACATAACTTAGGAGGTTACATAGCAAGAATATGGATCGATGAGCGGGAATAGGTCCGTACATGTTCACACATCAATCACAAGGTACATAGGACTTAATCATATAGGAGATGAGTAACCTCCGTTATAGTCACGCATATCCCAGCATACCATTCAATGATGCATACCAAGGTAAGTGTTTGAAAGCAAAGGGTTGTAGCCACATAAGTATGTTGTAAAATATGTGCACAGCCAGCCATTTAACCATAACATAAAGGCTAAATGCCAAGTATCAGTTAGCTAACTATAATTATATGAAGCGACAATTCACGTGGGTTGCACTATTTGGCCAAATTAGGGAGACACCCAACAAGAATCTAGTCGAACATGCACCAGGTAGTTCATTTACTAAACCGTTCGCTCAGAAAACACATAACTGGTCAACAATCAACTAGCAGAGGTAAGAACAACGGTGTCATTGGTCTTATAGGTATGTGTGTTTGCAACTATTCAGCTATGATATGGAATCATAGAATTCATGGAATGCGAATAACATGTTAGAGGTCGAGTTATGCCCTTCTTTACAAAACTTAAATAATTGGCTAATCAAGCCACATGCCAAGCCAACTTAAATCAAGAAAATACCAAGATATGCATTCACCAAGCCAATCATTCACATGATACTTGATAATTGCGCATGATGACATGACCCCGAGTATTCTACCATGCCACTTCCTTAAACATGAGATATATACTCTATACACGTAATTCAGGTAGACATAACTCTATTGTCATCTACTCATGCATTACATACATCGAGTTCAACTAATCCAACTCTACCACGAGATAACAGTATTGATGGGTTGTAAATGATGATCCAAGAGTCATGGTGTGAAACTAAGTACATGAATCAATCGTTCTAACTAATATAGTCACAGACTCACATGTTCAAGCAAACTCAAGCCAAGCAACTATAAACGAACTCACTTCGTTGGCATTTGATCACAACACGTCGATGGTTACATACAAAGATCATATCTACATGTATTATTATGGTCGTACACGGCACATGACATCATAATAAATTTTTAAGACATGCAAACCCACATGTTGTCACATAAAAGAACACTTAGACATGTAAGTATGCGTGTAATCCCCTCTTTTGCAACCTATGGTCAATGGCATGCCTTAAACCTCATCCAATTTAGGAGGAATTGGTGTTGAGCGACTAGAATTGTGCAAGTATGGTTGACATCAATGGCTTCACAGGCACACGTTGAGGTCTTACGAGGTACATTTATGCAATGGTTTAATCAATAATGGCAAAGAAGGGGAACATTAGGTACACTATGCAATGGTTCCCGGGGTCCTACCATTAGCACGTAGTCTTCAAGCATGCATACAAGCTCAAGGAATTCGGAATTCAAAAGAAAGAGGGAAGCTATCGTTTAGTAGGATTACCAATTACAGCAATCATACATGGACTAACATTAATTAACATGAACTAACATGAACTAGCATAATAATTAACTTGTATAACATGAACTAACATGTGACTTGTATGGTAGCATAATAATTGTAGCAATCATACATTAGGGGCTATAACATGTTAAAAACCAATTATAGCAATCATACATGAACGAGCATTAACATGTGACATAAAGTGTATAATAAATGAAGTCAATTGCACATGAAATTGACATAAATAATCATATGCTAGCATAATCATAAACATGAGTTGTATATGAACTAACACATTTAAAAACATCATTTCCCTATTCAAGCTATTATACCAGTCAATTATCACTATATGCATAAACTAAAATTACAGCAATCGATATCGACACGTATAGTACAATGGCATGTACTCAGAAACCTAAGCTCGCTCATCATAGCTAAAGAATGTAAAATAAATCTTGACGCGACAACGAAAAGATATTAACATTTCGAAACTTTAGATTTCAAAGGTGAAAATAGCTTATCTGTTTTGAACTTCTTCTCTACCATCCTTTGAGTACGTCTGCTCACTCCATTATGGGGCCCGAGGAGCAAATCGTACTTCAGGGGCAAAGACGAGCTTACAGAAAGGCTTTTCAATAATTCGAATTTAAAACGACGTGCTTAAACTATTGACTGTCTTATTAGAGCGCACGAAAAAGACATTCACCGATCAAAATTTAGCTTAGAGCACACAAGAACACAGAAATGGATTAGGCTCACATACATCCGATTGGCTCATCCGGATCACCTAAAAGTCAATCAATGAAGTCAATTAGCGTGTTAGAAGCATAATGCACCAATGAAGTACTCACAATGTCACCCGAAGGTGTGGTGAGAGCTATTTAACTCCTATACTAACGCATAACTCGCCACCCTCACTTAATCGATCTACTCGAGCCTCACAAAAGTCAACGATGGCCGCACTACAAGGCACACTTGCACACGAAGCAAGCATATGTCACATAACCACAAAGTGTTCCTAGGCTCCTATATGAGATGCAAGACTCAGGTCGCGGCCTATGGTCGCAGGACCATGCTCTGATACCATCAATGTAACACCCCCAGCCCCTAGGGCCGAAAGCGTTACGTTTTCCTAACTCCTTACTTAAATTCTGGGACGAAACGGACAGAACTTCCCCTGAAAACTGAACGTTCCTAGGCTAAACGCCTTACAATAAGTCCCTGTAAATCAACGGAAGCATAAACATTTAAAAACATTACTCAACGGCCACACGCCGGAGTTCATAACTCGACGAGCCAC
>JACYFF010031957.1:78523101-78547686 GCA_017589665.1 Selenicereus undatus | reverse complement strand
ATATATATCTGTGTGTGTGTGTTTGTGTGTGTAGATGCATATATATGTATAGACACATACATATATTTATACATGTACGTATATGCACATGTATATGTGTGTCTATATGTATAAATACATACATACTTACATACATACAAATATATATATATTTATATATGTATATATATATATATATATATATATATATATATATATATATATATATGCTTGTGTATGTGTATGTGTATACATATATATGTAGATATTTGTATATATGTATAAAGTATAGGTTTAACTATGTTGGAAGTGTCCAGGTACATGTTACTCCTTTACGTTATTATGGCAAAGATATTAGTCTTTATACTTTGCCGTCCGATATTAGCCATATCAAATTTAATAATAAAGTTATCACAAGAATTAAGTCCGATTGATGTAATGGATCCATTGGATTCAAATGCCGACCTGGATATTATATAAGCCTAGAAGATGAATTTGGCAAACACTTCATATCCCTTGGAATAAAAACTGTTGGGATAAACATGGAAAGAGGAGGATACCCACTAAGGATATTTTAAAAAATAGTCTACAAATTAGATAATAATATAAATCCAAATACTATGGTAACAACAATAGAGATAGAGAAATTTGAAATTCCTGCTACTTTATAGAAAATCCAAAGGATAAAATCCAATCCCTAGGAAATGAAGTTTGATAGGTCATGAATATCTAGCTTTGCTTATCCCGTAAAAATCAATAAGAAAAATGTAATAAAAATTGATAAGAATGGTCAAATTACCATTGAACCCCCAATTATTAAGAAGCATTTGTGCAAGATCATAATGGGGAGAAGGGTCTTCATTAGCTAAAGAAGAGCTTAAAGAAGATAATACAGATAGTATGACCAATAAAATGAGTAAAATAAGTTTTGAATCCGCAAGACATAGTGCAGATCGAAGTAAGTCTAGATAGAAAAGTCATTTGGTATAAAACAAAAACTGTTACTGAGTTAATCTATGAGGATGAATTTGTTAAAAATATGACTACGGAGATATGTTATGAAGTTACCAACCAAATCCTAATGGCATCTATATCCTAATAAATGTATTGTTTGAGGGATATAACAAACATGAATTATATGCCTACATAGATAGTGGTTGTTCTGTCTATTTTGGAAAAAAGATCCTTATTTTTGGAATTCATATGAAAAAACCCAAGAATCCTTTTCAAGGATAGCTGACAATAGCATAGTGAGTCATAACAGAGCCATAGAAGGGTTATCCATAGAGATAGGAGGAGTCCAATACATGATACCTGTTTTATGGGCTACTAATCAACCCTCTCATGATATAATTATTTGAAATAATTTTCGAACGCTATATTCTCCATGCACACAAACCATAAACCAAATAATATTCACGATAAATAGTCGCTCTTCTTCTACTGAAAAAATAAGTAAAGCTTACCCTCATCACAAGATTGAGTTTACACATAGGTAGCGTGGTGTGAAGGTAGCACCTACACAACGTGAAATAACACTAACAATATTCCTACTTAAGTTATCTATTATGGAGTAGATTGGTGAACAACAAGAGCAATTATGTGAAAAAATAGTACTTTGATAATCCTTTCAAATTTTGGGATAAAGATAAGACATTTGCAAAGATTATTTTGTTAAATCCCAACACTACTATCCGAGTCAAACAAATGGTATATGCGCACCAAGATATCCAAGAATTTGATCAGCAAATCAAAGAACTTTTCGATAAAGGTTCAATTAGGAATTGTAAGAATCCTCAAAACAGCCCCATTTTTATGGTAAGAAATCATGTTGAAGAAAAGCAAGAAAATCTATAATGGTAATCAATTACAAAAAGCTGAATGATAATACTATCTTTGATGGTTATTTTGTTCCTAGCATAACAATTCTTTTCAATAGAATTCAAGGAGCCTATTTGTTGTCTAAAATGGATTTGAAAAGTGCATATTGGCAAATACAAATGGATGAAGCATTCTATTGACTGCTTTTGGTGCCCCTCAAGGACATTATGAATGGATAGTAATGCCACTTAATCTAACAAATGCACCTCAAATATTTCAGAGAAGAATGGATAACATCATCAAAGATCTTAATTACTGCAGTCTAGTTTACATTGATGATATCCTAGCCTTTTCGAAGACCATAGAATAGCAGAAAGAAGATGTCATAGCTGTCACCCAAACATGTATTAATTGTACTATTATCGTTCATAAGAGCAAGCGCACTTATGCTCAACAAGAAATCGAGTTTTAATTCTAGAAATAAAAACTGATCAAATCATCCTACAAAAACATATTCTAGAAAAAAAAGAGAAGTTCCCTAAAATGATGAAAGACGGAAAGCAATTAGGAAGATTTCTTTGATGTCTTACCCATGCTTCAGATTTCATTAAAGATCTAACTAAATTGAAAAAACTATTACAACAAAAACTCAAGAAAGAAGTAAGTTGGACATGGACTCCTAGTAATTCAAAGATTGCCCAAAACTTTAAAAAGTTGTGTCAAAATCCTCTGTTCTTAATTTGCCTAATAAAGGAGATGATGTAATCCTTGAGACGGATGCTAGCAATAAGCAATAAAGTACAATACTCAAAATCAAAGAAAGAGAAAAACTCTGCAAATGTTGTAGTAGAAGTTTTAATAAAGAAGAATGCAGCTATCCTACGATGAAAAAAGAAATCCTTATAGACAAAATGGGAAGTGAAAAGTTCTTAATCTTTTTTACCCCAAAACCTTTTCTTTTTCAAACTGATTATAAAGGCGTACTTAATTTTATGAAAAAGAATTGATCAAATATGCAAGTGCAAAGGAAACTCCTAGTTTGCAATTACGACTTCAATAGTTTTCTATCTGTTTTTAACATATACAGGGATCGAAGAATTCTCTTGAAGATAGTTTAACTCATGAGCTTATCAATGATGGTCATAAGAGCAAAACTCCTGCCAAAAAATGAGGAAATCCAAAATGAAATATCATTACTACTAAAACATATTTATGTTTTTAGTAGAATCCTGATAGATGTTTAGGAATTCCATTAAAAAGTAGATTATGGTTTGCTCTGCTGTCTTCTACCAATCTAATAGCACAAAAATTCAGCCCTTTCGAATTAGTTATAAATGAATTATCTAAGGCGTTCTTATGATACTCAGCAAAAATAATAAGTTCCCATGTTCAAGAAAAATGGTTCAACAACTAGTATGTATCCCGCATCGACTACGATCATAATTATTCTTATAATATTTAGGAGTTATGAAGTACTATGATCTTTGTTCCTAATAGATCTGGATGTTGGTGGTGTGAGATTCCTAACAAATTCAATATCTGCTAATGACCCCATCATGAAAGCCTGGGAATATAGCATGATAGCTTAACTCATGAAAATTCCAGATCCAACGTACCCATTCTTCTCAAGACTAATTAAGTTTCAACAATGCATGTTTAAAAGGATCCATTGGATTCTCACATCCCTTAACGGTCCAGCAAAAATTTCACACAGTAAAACTCTGTATGTTGAGGTACATTGTACAATAATTGAGTATGAAAATAGAAAGGTCGAATCAATGTAGTATCTTGTTCAATTCGTTATTTAGACAAGCTCAATGACCAACATCATGAACGGTTTTTAGAACAATAAGAAGTAGTTAGTAATTCTGCCTTAGTAATGTTTTGCTTTTAAAACATTTATCATGAAATGTGGGCATTGTTGAACAAAGAAGAACAATAATGTATTGCGGGAATATTACTTTCATTTGTCACAATGATTTTGGCAAATACATAAAGGTAGAAGGAGTTCCTTCAGAAGATGTCTTTGATTGTCTCTTTGATGTTGTCGTTAGAAAATTCTTATTAGAAAAAGGAAAGAAATATCTTCATGACTTATTTAAAAAATGGGATCCATAGCATCTTCAACTTGATGAAGATTTTCATGATTATCTAGATAATGATGGACTGGAAGACATTATTGGAGATGAACGCAAGTAGAATCTCAATATGGATGACTAGTCTTGTCAACATTAAGTGCTCTAAAAAGTTGTTGCACCATTATTGTTTTTTGTCAAGTGTCAAGTCAATAAAATAATGCAGTCTATTGTAGACATGTGAAGGCAGTTGTAGTCATATGAAAATATTACTATGTATTGTAGCCATTAAGGCATTCTATGTAGTCTAACTCCTCTATAAAAGGAGAAGCAGAGTGCTGAGAATGGATATGGTCATTTGAGCAAAAAAGAAGTAGGGAATCTTTACTTCTCTATGAGTAAGTATCTCTGATGATCTTAGTAGGTTAACTCCCTTTTCAATCTGTCTATTATAATATTTTCATGGTCCTTAAAAATATAAGAAACATAACCAGTGACTATAGTCCAAGGTAGGAAAAGAAATGGATATGGGATGTGCCTAATCTAAGAAAGATGCGGTCGAGATTAGCAATCTCTATAAAATAGAAGCTATATGAGCACTAGGGTCATGTGCCGACTAAGTTCCGGTAACGGTCAAAACTCCCTAATTATGCTCTATTATGTTGATAAGCACAGTGGGTCTATAACCACATAAAAAATAATATTTATGATATAAGTAGTAGATTGTGATAACTAGTACTAGAAAAGTCATTATAAGAAATTTAACTATTTAAAACAAGCATATTTCCTGAAAAAATGCTAAAAATAGTTATTAGCATCATTTACCCAATTCTGGGGCCTTTCTAAATTTCAAAAAGTTTTGGATCAAAAGTGAGACAAGAAATAGTAAGAGAGGTATTAAAAACTTAAAACAGGTAATGAAAAATCAAAACACCATGTCTTAGGGTACTAAAAAATTAAGTAAAAAAAGTGAGACCCGAAAAAATCAATGGCACATACATCAAGGTACTAAAAAGTCAACTACCGCTCTCTTGACACATAAGATGGTGCACTAGAGGGATGCATACTTCTTGAACCTCAAAGCTACCAACTTGGCCTTCTTATCATCAAGGATGTCGTTGTCGTCAAAGGCTCTCCAAACTATGTCTAATCCGTCAATGAACTACTATGGATTCAGCCTTCCTTCAAACTTAGGCACTTCCACTTTGATGTCATTAATTTGCTAAGACTGCCTCTTGCCTCTTCTGGCCCTTATTTATGACTCTTCTTCACTTGAACTACCAAAGGGGTTTTTTTTTTTGCTTTCTAATTCACCTTGAGATGCCTTAAGTGCACCAGCATGGTGAAAATGCAAGGCCTTTCTCTTGTTCTTAAGGGATTCCCCAAGTTGCTTCCTCAAGTACTCATTTTATTTCTCCAAATATTCATAGTTTTTCATCAAGGCGTCAAACTTTTCCTCCAAAGACAAACTACCACTTATCTTGGTAGTTCTGTTTGTAGGCTATGTGTTTTGGGTTAGGGGTTGTCTCGAGTTAGGTTGCATACCAAGGAGGGTACCCTTAGCTTTGATGCAAACCCTGACGTATTTTTAGGCAATATCAAAGGTGAGTGAATAGCTTAAACACTATGTCAACCCCCCCCCCCAAATATTTATTTATTATTTCAGATTATATATATATATTTGTATATATATATATGTTTGTATATATATATATATGTATTTATATATATATATTATTTATAATTATTATGATACAAGTAGACCTAGCATGCTTGAGCTCGTAGTGTTTTGTTTTTTTAGGTAATTTACTAGAATAGCCCAAGAATTAGTCAGACGATCCAAGTCAGAAGAATGCTAGCCCTTTGAATTTCTATTCCCAAAACAAAAGAAAAAACCCTAAGAACTTTAACTCTTATTTTTTTTCCTCTCTTCCTCTCCTCTCACTCTCACGCCCACGACTTCCTCTCTTCCCCCCTCTCTCACACCGTCACTCTCTCCCCCTCCATCTCTCTCTGTCACTCCGTCTCTCTCTCATGGCTCTCTCTCTTTCTCTCTGTCCCCCATGGGCAGTCGGTGTGCCGCCTACCGCTGCCTCCCTTCCACTCCCTCACTTTTGATTGGTAAGTCAAGAAATTTCTTGCAAACCATAGCAAAGGGTGTTAGTGTTTTAATTGAGATTCTTCCTAAAACCTCCATATTTTGGGCTTTGAATCTAATTTCTACTCGCTATTCTAGAAATCTCAAAGTGGAACACGTTGTTGGAGGGATAACACAACCTCAAGTCCTCTCCTCCACTCTACGAATCGTTTCGTGGAAAAGACTAATCGTTTTCTATGGCTTCGATGGTTTGACGATTAGGAATAGCAGAGTTTTGGGCGAAAGCATAGTATGCATGTTGGGGAAGGGATTCAAGACAGAATTGATTGAAAAGAAGTCTAAAAATTATAGTGCAAACAGCGTTCCTTACACCAAGAATTGAGGCTGACTTTATGAATTTATTGGTAATTGTCGAGCTCTCCAAAAATTATGAAAACATTAGGGATGGTAGATGTCCTTTGATTGGGAAATTTTGAATTTCATGAATCGAGGTTAAAAAGAGCAACTTATGGCCAAAATATCGGGACTGAGGAAAACTTACTATAACTGGGACATTTTAAGAAAATATTGATATTCAAACCATGTAGACATAGGTTCTGGTAATGGTTATAAAAGGAAAGCTGTAGTTCACAGCTTGGCATTTCTAGAATGGGCTTAATCTTAAAATTTTGACCGCAAAAGTGAAAGTTATAGTCCTGGAAAGTTGGGAATAAACTAGGAAGTGCACGGTAGTAGCATGTGTGGAGTTTTTAATATTTATAGCTTCCTAAAAATTTATTTGATGGTTAGATTTGGACATTGGGTTTAAGAGGAAGCCTAGGAAAAATTATTTGGGTATAGCGATATCATGGAGAGTCCAGCTAAGTGTTTCGGACTAAGAGGTTGAACTAACAGAACACTATTATAATTGTTTTACGTCAAACTAGCGTTCTGAGCTCAAGCTTAGGCGACGTATTCTAGTAAGTAACAATCATGCGCTAACTCCCCCAAATATCCCGTAGAAAACATGCCCTATGAATATGCTTGAAAGGTGTTTAAATGTGTTTTGAATTGATGTTCTAGGGATCTTTCCAGGGTAAATATGTGATGTGGTTTTACTGTGATTTTTACTGAAGCAATTGTTCACTGGTGATTACATGAGTTTATCTAGAATGTTCGTTGCTAAAGCGATAATGAAATGTTTTTGGAACAGAATGGGTCAGGTTGGGCTATATTCTAATTAAAGATCGATGTTAATTATGAATGTATAAGTAACTGAATGAATGGTTGAGACTGAGGAGTTATACACTCGTGTTATTGAAGGTCATTAGCCTTCCCCTGGTAAAAGTGCATGCATGTGTGCGGCCACGTGCCACATTGTGGGTGGACGTGGGCCAGGTTAGTAGTAACCGTCCAAATTAACGGTAGGCCAGGATATAGTTAAACGACTGTGTTAAACCCAAATGCAGGCAATGAGACCTCGTGATGTCGCTCACTCCTTTTATCTCGAAACTGAATAAGCGGGATTGGGATTTTTACAAGTTCATGTTGAGAATGCATAAGTACTTTGAACTGCTGGTGTTTGTCGTCACCTTTAACATAGTTTGAAATGAATTTGTGTACATGTTTTGACTGTTACGGATGGTTGTTATTGAGTTTATTTCACTTCTCCAAATTTTTTGTTTCCAGATGAAGTGCATGAGCATGAGGATGGGAACCCAAATTAGAGCAAGGCCTCGTTACCAAATATTTGGTTGAAATGAATAAGCTTCATATTAAATCTGCGTTAAAGATTGTTATTCAATTAGGACATTGTTGTATTTGTCGTCGAGATTCGGACTTTTGCTTTGACTTGAGAATAAACTTGCATTAGTATTTTTTGCTGATACTCAGCCTGGTATTTTCAAGAAGAAATACGGCGGTAACACCCACTTAGATTTTCTGCTACCACATAGGTTAATATCAGTAAATAAAAAGGGTTAGAAAATTGGGGGTGTTAGAAAGTGGTATCACATCTCAGGTTCACTAACCTGAAGGTCCGCCTAAAATATTGTAATCAGGAATAAAAATTAAAACCTGCAAACCTAGGGATTGCACGTAGTGCGAGTGTAGGACGGGAAAAGGGAATGTCTGCATGTGCTTACTTGTGAGCTTATGCCTCATTTGGACTTGTTAATGTATAGGATGAATAGTACCTGTCATTGTGGTTGCATGGGTCATCGTTGCCAGTATCGGAGGATGGAAAAGAGACTCGGGGTTAGTCCAGCTAGCCACTTAGAGTAGGTTCAGGCTTTTATTCATGGGAGACTATAGGAAATACCGAATGACTGCTTGAGATTTAGGAGCAATTAGGCCCTGTTCTTTCTCTTGACCCTCTTGGGTGACCCACTGTGGCATTACAGCATTAGAGAGCTTCACCTTAAGACTAGATTGTTCAGTTTCTACAATAGGTGTTGCTTGTGTGACTAGGAACCTATGATAATGAACCTAGCAAGGCTAGTCGACTATCTAATAGATGTGGGCCCCTATGATCAACCTCATACCCCTGATACTGAGGATGAGACCCACCACCCCCCAGTAGGGAAAGAAACTGAATAGGAAGAGTCTGTATGGGGAAATGATCTTATGGATGCGGAAAACGACCTAAGAGAGGAACCTATTGAGGAAGGAGAACCTAGAGAGGAACCCTTAGATAAGGGTGATCCCGAGGAAGAGCCTATAGGAGAGGAGGACATGGCAGAAGACCCTGAGGAAGGGGCCTTATATGAGGATGATCCCGAGAAAGGCCCTATGGAAGAAGAAGACACATAAGTGGACCCTAAGGAAGAGCCCGCAGAAGAGGAGGACCCCGAGGAAAAGCATCTAGTAGAGGAAGACCTGGAAGAGGATTTAGTTAAGGAAAAAATCCTTGCCTGAGGTTACCCGCTGGAAACGAGGAAGGAGCAGTAGGACGTGCCATGGTACCTACCCAATGAACGCCCCTAAGCAGCAGATGCTAGTAGTTGTTGGAAGTTTTGCTTTTAAAGACTATGATGTTTATTTGATATCTCCGTTTTGCTAGCTCGTATGAACTAGGAAGTTTTGTTAGAGTGCTTATGTAATGATAGTATTGGTGTGTGGAACAGCTACTTTTTCAAATCTATGCATTAGAAACTTTATTGAGCTACATGTATACAACTACTTGTTACGATTGGTTGAGAATTGTCGTTTACGTTATATATGCATTAATAAGTGAATGTTTATTGTTAATGAGATGTGAAGATGAGACTGGGCAACGTGAGTGTGGTAAGTGAATGCGACTGTGAACAAAACAGTATGTTTGTTGTGTATAATAATGTAGCATGAGATGCCTTACTAAACTACAGTAACACTCCAAGGCTCCATGTGAACCTGGACATCCCCATGGCCAGTCTGAGGGAACGACTAGAAGCCCTCCACCCCAAGAATGGGAATGAGTCCCAGAGCCAGGTGGATGAAACCAACCCGCTTACGGGAGTAGACCACACCAATCTCCTACTGTTAGAGCTGTTGCAAAAACAATGGGAGTAACTACAATAGTAGAACGAACACTTAAAGAAAATAATGGAGGCCAAGGAGAAAAGTACTGAGGAGGATGACTCCCATATGTTTAAGAGACTCCCTAGTCATAACCCAATGGTCTATTATGGAACTCCTGACCCCAAGGCCTTAGAGGATTGGATTCGAGGTATAGAGAAGCTATTCGATGCCCTTAAACGCCCTGAGGAGTGGAGGGTAGGATTTACGGTGTTCCACCTTAAGGACAAAGCCATTTTGAGTAACTAAAGATGAATCGTTTTGAGGCCGGGCTCAATCCAAACATTAAGGAAAGGATGTCCGTGCATCAGTACATCTCCTACGAGGACCTATATGATACTGGGGTGATCAGGGAAAGGGCGATGAAAAAGAACAATGACTATTACAATGAGTAGTGTAGTAACAAGAGAAAGGGGGATCAGCGAGAAAACTTCCACTTTCAAGGCCCGTACAGGAGGCCTCCTGAAAACCACTATCACAACAACAACACACGTGGTGGCTAGCAAACCAACAAACAGCCTAGGTTGACCTACAATGCCTGTGGCTAGCTGGGACATTACGCCCGGGAACGCCGCTTCGTTAAGAGGTGCTACCACTGTAGGAGTCCTCAGCACCAGGTGCGGGATTGCCCACATCCCCCACCTCCTACCAGTCGGGGTCATGGGGGACAGCAACCCCAGCAGCACTAACAGAATAAGGGTGCAAGCAGCCAAACTGCATGACCAAGCCTGACCACCTCAGCAGAACCAGGCTAGACCCCCAATCAACCACCGCTAGAAACCAGGGGTAGGATTTACGTTATTCGCTGAGAGGAAGCAGATGATACCCTAAAAGTGGTGACTGATACATTCTCTATTCAAGCCCAACCGATAGATGTCTTGTTTGATTTTGTTAAACTGGTTGAGACAATAGGGTTAGTTCTAACCCGTAGGCCCCATCTACTATCTGTGGTCCTCCCTGATGGGAAGACTGTGAAATGTGATGAACTGTATGAGGATTGTCACATTCAAATGTATGAACTTGAGTTTCTGGTGAACCTATATAAGTTTAGGTTGATTGATTTTAGTGTCATTTTAGGGATGGACTGGTTAGCGAAGTATCAGGCCCAAATAAATTGTCCAAAACAAAGAATCACCTTAAGGGGGCCCAACGATGAGAGAACAGTTCACAAGGAAAAGTCTCGAAGAGCAGAGTGAGACTTATCACCACGACGAAAGCTCACAAATTGCTAGAACGAGGATGCAAAGGATTCTTACGCAATGCAATAGAAACAGAGGCCATTGAGCCATCCCTCTAGGACATTCCAGTAGTTCGAGAATTCCAAATGTTTCCCAAGAGGAGATCTCTGGCATGCCATCGCTTAGGGTGGTGGAATTTTGCATTGATTTAGTACCAGGGTAAGGCACCTTATCGGATGGTACCAGCAAAACTTAAGGAGTTAAAGACTCAACTTGAGGAGCTGTTAGAAAAGGGTTATATCCAGCCCAGCACATCCCCATGGGGAGCCCTGCTATTGATCGTGAAAAAAAAAGATGGGACCCTAAGATTGTGCATAGATTATAGAGAGTTAAAGAAAATAACGGTCAAGAACTGTTACCCTTTGCCAAGGGTAGATGATCTTTTTGGCCAACTTAAAGCTGCGAGGACTTTCTCCAAGATAAACCTTCGTTCGGGATATCACCAACTACGGCCAAGGAAGAGGACATACCCAAGATTGCTTTCCGCACTCGACATGGGTATCATGAGTTTGTAGTGACACCTTTTGGGCTTACAAATGCCCCAGTGGCATTTATGGATCTCATGAACAACGTCTTCGAACCTGACCTAGATCAGTTTGTAGTGGTGTTCATAGATGATATATTGATTTATTCGAGGACCCCTAGAAGAGCATACCTATCATTTGGATCGTCCTAGAAGTGCTAAGGGAGAATGAGTTGTATGCAAAGTTGAACCAATACGACTTTTGGTTGGGTTAGGTGGTATCTTTTGGACATGTAGTGTCTAATGAGCGAGTATCTATGGATCCCGAAAAGATAGAAGCCACATTGAAGTGGCGAAGACCTAAGAATGGGACGAAGGTGAGAAGCTTCTTGGTTTTGGCAGGGTAATATCGTAGGTTCATTCAGAACTTCTCGAAGATCGCCACTCCCTGCACCAATCTGACATGGAAGGTTACCAAGTATGAGTCAACAGATCGCTGCAACGAAGGTTTCCAAGAATTTAAGAAAAGGTTAACCAGTGTGCTTATATTGGCCCTATCCATCAACGATAGGAACTTCGTGGTGTATAGTGATGCGCCCAAAAATAGATTGCGGTGTGTGCTGATGTAGGATGACCGTGTCATAGCTTATGCTTCACGACAACTAAAGACACATGAGAGGAACTATCCAACGCACGACTTGGAGTTAGCAACAGTAGTGTTTGCGCTAAAAATTTGGAGACACTAATTATACGGGGTGCGCTGCAAGATCTTCATTAATCACCAGAGTCTGAAATATTTATTTTCGCAAAAGGACTTGAACCTAAGACAAATGAGGTGGTTGGAATTCCTTAAGGACTATGATATAAACTTCCAATACCACCCCAGGAAGGCAAATGTAGTAGTGGATGCGCTAAGTCGTAGGCCGTACCTAACTCTTAATACTTGTTGGCACTACCTAGGGATTTGTGCGAGGATTTTAAGAAACTGGAGATCAATGTGGTGACAAGGAAAACCATATCTATGCTATATATCATAGAGGTAAAACCTACCCTCATTGAGGAAATTTGAACCGTTCAGAGCACGGACTCGTAGTTGGATATAATCAAGGTGGGGGTGTTAGTAGGAAAGGCACTTGCCTTCGTGATTCACGAGGATGGGATGCTAAGGTTCAAAAATTGGGTATGCATTCCAGCCATAGAGGAACTCAAGAGGAAATCCTAGATAAGGGACAGAACACCCTACATTATGTTCACCCTAGTGGGAGCAAGCTATATAAGGACTTGAAATGAACTTTCTAGCGGAGCAATATGAAACAAGAAGTGGTGGATTATATAGCAAAATGTCTAACATGTCAACAAGTAAAAACAGAACCCTAAAGGCCTACAAGACTCTTACAACCCTTGGAAATTCCTGAGTAGAAATAGGGCTTGGCCTCCATGGACTTTGTAGTAGGCTTCCCACCCACCCAGAGGAAAAACAACGCGATATGGGTCATCATGGATCAACTCATGAAGACAGCTCACTTCATAGCCAGGAGGAATACATGGACCTTAGACCAATTGGCCTGAGCCTACCCAGAGGAGATAGTTCGATTGCATGGTGTCCCGAGCTCTATAGTGTCACACAGGGGCAATAGATTCTAATCGGGATTCTGGCAGAAGTTCCAGGAGGTGTTCAAGACACTATTATGTTTCAATACAGCCTTCCAACGAGCCACGAATGGGTAGAGGGAGAGAACAATTCAAAACCTAGAAGAGATGTTGTAAGCATGTGTTTTGGACTTCAAACGAGCTCAAGATGAGAAGTTAGTGCTAATTGAGTTAGCTTACAACAACAGCTACCATGCCAGCATCAGGATGGTCCCATACTAAGCGTTGTATGGTCGATGGTGCAGGACCCCGCTGTGTTGGTAGGAGATTGACGATGCATTGACCATTGGACAAGAACTAATATAGGTAACTACCTAGAGAGTCAGAATGATCCAAGAACAAATGAAAGCAGGTTAGAGTCGACAGAAGAGCTACGCAGACCAAAAGTGCAGACCTTTGGAGTTTGAAGTGGGAGACCAAGTTTTCCTTCAAGCGTCTCCAACCAAGGGCATCACGAGATTTGGTGTGATGGGCAAGCTTAGCCCTAGATATATCGGCTTGTACTCCATTGTTCAACGAGTCAGGGAGATAGCGTATCCTTTGGAACTCCCACCTGAGCTACCAAGAGTGCACAACGTCCTCCATATGTCACAACTATGCAAGTATGTCCCTAACTCATCCCATATTATCACGCCGGATCCGATACAACTGAGGGAAGATTTGTGCTATGAGGAATAACTGAGTCGCATTCTAGACCGAAGGGAAAAGCACTCTGTAGGAAGATAGTGCCCATAGTAAAAGTTCTATGGGAAAACCATGAAATATTTCAGCCCACATGGGAACCAAAGCAAGAAATGCAATCCAAATACCCTTATTGATTTGAATGACCAGGTGCATGGGAAGTTTCGAGGACGAAACTTTCTTTAAGGGGGGGGGGGGCGGATGTGAAACCCCAGGAAAAAATTATTTATTTATTATTTCGGATTATATATATATATATATATATATATATATATATATATGTATACACACACACACACATATATATATACATAAATATATATATATATACATATATATATATAAATAAATAAATATATGAATATATATATATATATATATATATATATATATTTATGTTATTCATAATTATTATAATACTGGTCAACCTAGCATACTTGAGCTCATAGTGTTTTATTTTTTCAAGAAGATTAGTGGAATAGCCTAAAGGTTAGTCGAATAGTCCAAGCTAAGGGAATGGTAGCCCTTCGAATTTCTATTCCAAAAAAAATATAAAAAAGGGGGAAATAGCCATGAAAAAGGGATAGGGGGGAGGAAAACTTAATGATGAGAAATGCTAAGTATTTAAAATCTTTTTTTCCCTCTCTTCCTCTCCTCTCACTCTCTCTCTCTCTCTCTCTCTCTCACGCCATCACTCTCTCTCCCTCTCTCTCTCACTCTCACATCGTCTCTTTCACAACTCTCTCTCTCCCCGTCGGTGACCAACTAGTGTGCCACCTAGCACTGCCTCCTTGGCTGCCTACCTTCCAGTCTCTCACTTTGGAGTGGTAAGTCACGAAATTTCTTACAAACCCTAGCAAAGGATGGTAGTACTTTAATTGATATTCTTCCTAAAACCTCCATATTTTGGGCTTTGAATTTGGTTTCTACTCGCTATTCTAGAAATCTCGGAGTGGAGCACGTAGTTGGAGGAGGGATAACACAACCCGAAGTCCTCTACTCCTCTTTAAGAATCATTTCGAGGTAAAAAAAAACTCATCCTTTTCTACAGATTAGATTGTTTGATGAGTAAGAATAGTAGAGTTTTGGGGGAAAGCGTTGTATGCTTGTTAGGGAAGGGATTCAAGTCAGAATTGATTGAAAACAAGTCTAAAAAGCATAGTACAACACTGTTCTTTGCCCACGAAACAGAGGCTGATTTACGAATTTATTGGTAATTATCGGGCTCTCCAAAACTTATGAAAAACTTAGGGACAATAGATGTATGTCCCTTTCAATTGCAAAATTTTGAATTCCATGAATCATGGTTAAAAAAAGCAAGTTATGGCCAAAATACCAAGATTGCACAAAACTGATTGTAACTGGGACAGTTTAGGATATTGTTGATATTTGGACAAGTTAGACTTGGATTCTTTTCACAGCTTGGTCTTTCCATAATGGGCTCAAACTTAAAATTTTAACATCTGGAGTGAAAGTTATAATACCGTAAAGTTGGGGATAAAATTTGAAAAAAAAAAACTGGGAAGTGACGGTAGTAGTATGTGTGGAGTTTTTAATATTTGTAGCTTCCTAAAAAATTATTTGATTGTTGGATTTGGTCGTTTGGTATAAGAGGAAGCTTAGGAGATTACTTGGGTATAGTAGGCTCATAGAGAGCCGGGCTCACAGTTGGAACTAACAGAACACTATTGTAGGCAATTGTTTTAGGTCGAACTAGCGTTACAAGCTCAAGCTTAGGCGATGTATTCTAGCAAGTAACAATCTTGGCCTAACTCCCCCAAATATCCCTTGGAAGCCACGCCTTATGAGTATGCTTGAAAGGTGTTTAAATGTGTTTTGAATTGATGTTCAGGGGATCTTTCCCGGGTAAATGTGTGATGAGGTTTTACTATGATTTTTACTAAAGCAACTGTTCATTGGTAAATTACATGAGTTTATCTTGAATGTTCGTTGCGAAAGTAATAATGAAATGTTTCCGGATTAGAATGGGTTAGGTTGGGCTATATTATGGGTAAAGATCAATGCTAATTGTGAATGTGTGAGTAACTGAATAAATGGGTGAGACTGAGGAGTTATACTCTCTTATTATTGAAGGCCACTAGCCTTCCCCAGGTAAAGGTGCATGCATGTGAGCAGCCACATGCCACCTTATGGATGGGCGTGGGCCAGGCTAGTGGTAACCATCCAAATTAACTATATGCTAGGATGTGGTTAAGTGGCTGCGTTAAACCCAAATGCGAGCTATGAGACCGAGTGAGGTCACTCGCCCCTGTTATCTTGAAACTGTATAAGTGGGACTAGAATTGTTATAAGTTCATGTTGAGAATGCATAAGTACTTTGAACTGCTCGTGTTTGTCGCCGCCCCTAAAATGGTTTGAAATGAATTTGTGTGCAGGTTTTGACTCTTAGGGGTGGTTGTTATTGAGACTTTTCCAAATGCTTTGTTTTCTGGTGAAATGCATGAGCATGGAGATGGGAACCCGAATTAGTGCAAGGCCTCATTACCTAATATTTAGTTGAAATGAATAAGCTTCGGATGACATTTGTTTTAAAGATTGTTATTCAGTTTGGGCGTTGTCGTATTTGTCTCCTCGATCCAGACTTATGCTTTGACTTGAGAATAAACTTGCATTAATGTTTTTGGTTGATACTCAGTTTGGCATTTCTAACAAGGAAATACGGCGGTAACACCCCACTTAGGTTTTCCGCTATCACGTAGGTTAATATTAGTAAATAAAAAGGATTAGAAAATTCGAGGTGTTACACACTAGCACTAAGTAACATCAACACAACTATAGCTCAAGTAAAAGAAACTGGAATGAAAATTTTAGATAAGCTAGGACTCTAAAGGATAAGACACACCACTAACTCAGAATCTATGGCCCTTAGCTGCAAAAATGGATAAGACACACCACCATTCAAGCTAGCTAGGATTGACTAGATCACCACCCAATCTGGTCAAAGAATGGTATAAGCTAGAGAGGGTTTGAGGACAAAGAGTTTTCCTCTGCTTTCATTTACCAATTAAATAAGCATAATAGCAAAATAGGCTCTTAATCCAAGCCTATAACCTCTCACAATAGCTAGTTGAAGTACAAAACTAGCTTAAAACAGCAAAGTAAGAAAATGTAAAATAGTACATAAAATAGCAAAGTTACTAGAAGAGTTTCGGCACCTATCTTCCTTGCTAGTTTAAACTAATAAGATGTTGAGCTAATAAATCATCTTAGAGTATCTAATGACGGCTAACTAAGCAAGTTGTAGCTCATTATTTGAGGATTGTTCAGCCAAGAAGAACATGGGTAGCAGCTGGGATTCGACTGATCCAAATAATTCGTCCCATTCTAAAACTGGATAAAATCAACTACTATATAAGCTGACTCTGTTGTTTTAAGGTCAATTGAGGCAATGTTTTAGACCTTAAACTTGCCAAAAGAGAGTTGTATGATAGAATCAAAGTTGATTCTCTTAGACTGAGCCTGTTGGACTGGAATTTGGGCAAGCTGACTGCTTCAGATTGGTAGTAATAAATAGGGTGTCCAAAAGGGTGGGAACAACTGACTTTATCTAGTAGTTGCCATGTTAGATAAAAAATGATTAAGTTACATCCCATTATAAGCCCTAAGGCTTCAGTAAATGATATGACAGAATGCAAACTTGAAACTCAAGGTCATGCATTTTGCTGGACTTGGTGCTTGGTAAAGGATCTCTTGAACCATGGCTTAGATTGCCTAAGATTTCTAATTTTGGGTTAAGCTATCCATAGTGTGATCTACATAAGAAATCCTAGGTTTGACTTTATATTGAAAGTTAGACATGGGTTCCTCAAACTCAAAGAAGAGTGCAACACCAATTGTTTTGGTTCAACCACCCAGCCTCATTTTGTTTTGGTTTGTTCAAACTACTACCCTATTATTTTCTATCCCAAATTGTCTGTTAATAAGCCCATGTCCAAGATGTTCAGTTGTGTGCCCTGACCCACATTGTCCTCTTTCTATGTCATAGCCCAGATTGTCATTGTAAGGCCCGCGTACTTTATTTTCTGTTAAGCTGTTCGTAACGCCTGTCTATGTTATAAAAAACTATTTTATTTAACGATACAAGTTAAATTAATTATTGACGTGCCTATGTGAGCGATGATTTTACTAAAAAGAATATTTTTGTCGCCAATAATAACATTATTATTATTATTAGTTTTGAAAATCCTTCAATGATTTCTAATAAGCGTTATTAACGATTATTAACGAGTATTCAATTAGGAACCTGAATACGATTAGGTTGTGAACCTTAGAAGTAGTTCGATGTTTACTAAATCGAACCTGCCTGTATTTGGGAACGAGTAATCGATGAAATATTGTATTATCGATTTGGGTTTAGAATGCGAGTTACGAATTAGACTAGCAGTATCGAATATGAACCGGCTTGGGACAAAAAATAAAGAGAGGGAAGGGCATTTTGGACATTTCGCGTGACACATCCCCATTTTTCTATTTGGATGCCCATGAAACCCCCCTGATGGTCTCTTTCTCTCCTCTCTGCTTCATCTTTTCGTCCTCTTCTCCACCATGGCGTGCCATCCAAACTCCCAAACCAAGAGAATTTTCGCCACCTTTAGCTGCAAAATTTCCCCATTCGACCACCCCTACCAGCTGGCATAAGTTTGGAGCGAATCTGGGTCGAAATTCTAAGCTCCTTGCCACGTTTATGCAGGGTTTTGGGGGACGAATTGGGGCATGAACACTTGCCCAGGTAAGGCCATGCAATTTAGCTTTTAGTTGCTTTCAATCTTCTATAAATTGGAGCGAAAATTCACCTCTACAAACACCTAATTCAGTCTCAAGTTGGTAAGTGACATTGGGTTCGTTTTAGGGTCCGAATTTGGAAGTTTAGGCGTGAGTTAGATGCCATTCGCGTGACCAGAGGGCAAGGTCGGAGTTTGGACCCATTCGAAGTACCCAATGTCGAGCCAACAAGCCCTTCGAATGAACACCTAGCTTGGAATTAAGGTGGGGATTTCCTTAGTCCTAAATTATTATTAATTTCAACGATTTTAACTAAATGAGTTATCGCATGTTGATTTGAGGTTAGGAATAAGTTTGGGTGAACGTGGAATTGAAATTGAGGAAATTACAAACATGATGTTAATTGCGGGCTTGCATGTTGAAACTGCTGTTGGATTATTAATGGCTAGACAGTTTAGAAGTTCGCTGAATTATTAATAATCAGATTATCGCCCTAGTGTTGTCACTTCGTCAGTTTATTATCCCTAAATCATGTTTTGAAGTTTAAAAATGCTAATCAGGCGAATTGAGGCATTAGTAAAGCATTTGGGCTTCTGTTTAGAAGTTATCGCTAAATCAGTAGAGTTGCGTTTAATTTCTATATTGGGCTATTGATAAGAATGCTATGCTTATATATGATGGTTTTATGAGTTATTGGTTTAGTTATGACAATATTAAACCGAGTTGGTACTTGGATGGCTCGAGGTGGAACTATTAAGGAATTTAAGGTTCTTGTGGTCAGTGTTGTGTGAGAAGGGAGCTTGGGTTGTGATTACCGCAATTGTGTGGATTGTGAGGCCATGTGTGGCTTATTGAGTAAATTCTGCCGAACTGTGCTTTGAAATGCATAAACGTGCTTGTTGTGAATAGACCTGGCAAATGGGTCATTCGGTTCGGGTACGGGTCGGGTCATGTTCGGGTTAAGTGACATTTCGGGTCGTTTCGGTTTGGGTCGGGTATGGTTCGGGTCGGGTCGATTTTGGGTCAACCAATTTTTGGTGAAATACGCATGTCATGCCAAAACAAGTAACTTTGTTAAAAATTTCAAGTCGGGTATGGTTCGGGTAGGGTCAATTTGGGTTTCGGGTCCACTTTTGGGTGAGCATATTTTGGGTGTCGGGTCGGGTATGGGTCCGGGTCATTCGATTCGAGTTTCGGGTCTCGAATTAGTTTTGCCTGGTCTAGTTGTGAATCCCCTTTTCCCCTCAATGTGCTACATGACATTAAGTGGATAGTTTTTGAAAATCAGACACGTTTAAGAAGGATTGTTAAACACATGTTTTCATGATTTTGAATGCTTTTAAGTACTTACCAATTGTTTGGTAGTTTATGAAAATGTTCGTAGCCTAAAGAGACCCTAAATTGTTGAACTACTCACTGAGTGACTCGACTGAATAGTGGATAGGTTTAGGAAGTTTAAAAACGAACTAAAAGTGAGTTCAAAAATGTTTTGAGGCATTGGTTTGTGTTTGACTTCTCCTTGTGATTTGAACGACCTAAAAAAGGGCGTCTTAAGGTGCTAATTATGAATTTTAGCTGTTTTGTATGCTATTTGCTTATTTAAGTCTCAATTGAGTTTTGATTTAAGAGCTAGTAAACCCATTATGTTTTAAGAAGCATTTACGTTGAAATTTTACGGGGGAACCTTGTTTGCCATATAAATGAGCCAAGTGCTTCAAGTTTTTGAATAGTAACAAGTTTGGAATGTTTTAAGCCTTCAGTTTATTTATACACCCTCCTTTGAGTTTTAAAAGGGATTGAAACGAGTTATAAAATGACAACCGAGGATTTTATTACTAACCTAATTTGAATTAAGCGGTAACTAACTACCTTAAGTTCCAAATGGGTTTCGTTTTACAAATTAGCAAACATATTACTTTTCTAGGAAGCTTTTAAGTTTAAAAGAAAGTTGATTTATGTGTTAGCAAACTTATCACGTTTACAAGAAGCTTTTAAAGTTAAAAGAGGAGTCGATTTACAAGTTAGTAAACATATTACGTTTATAAGAAATTTTAAGTTATAAACGAAACCTGTTTACGTGTTAGTAAACTTATTACGTCCATAAGAAGCTTTTAAGTTTAAAAAGAAGTCGATTTACATGTTAACAATCTTATTTCGTTTATAAGAAGCTTGTAAGTTTAAAAACGAAGTCGTTTTATGTATTAACCAACTTGTTGCTTTTATAAGAAGCTTTTAAGTTTAAAGTGAGGTCGTTCTAAGTATTAACCAACGTATTGCATTTATAAGAAGCTTTTAAATCTAAAACGAAGTCGTTTTACGTGTTCACAAGCTTATTATGTTTGTAAGAAGCTTTCAAGTTTAAAACGAAGTCAGTTTGCATATTAACAAACTTATTACGCTTTTAAGAAGCTTTTAAGTTTAAAAAGGCAATTGATTTATGTGTTAATAAACTTATTGTGTTTATAAGAAACTTTTAAGTTATTTATGAAGTTGATTTACGTGTTAGCAAACTTATTACGTTTATGAGAAGCATTTTAGTTAAAAACAAAGCTAACTTACGCGTTAGCAAACTTATTCTGTGTATAAGAAGTTTTTAAGCTAAAAACGATTAAGCTATAAGCATTTCGAAAGGTTAGGGTCGTTTTGTTTAAAAATAAGATTTGAGCAAAGTAATCAACTGAAAAAGCGAAAAGAAATGCAATTTTAAAGGCAAAAAAAGTGCTAGACAAGTGGCCAGACCTTCAGGGTAGGAACTGGACTCAAGATATGAATTATCTTGGTGTGAGCTATTCCTGGAAACTGGACGCAAAGATGGCGTGAGCTGTTTCCCCCTAAGGTAATGTTGGGAGCTGGACGCAAAGATGGCATGAGTTGTTCCTGGGAGCTAGACTCAAGATATGATTATCTTGGTGTGAGTTGTTCCCTGATGTGTGATGCGTATGAAAACCTTGAGGGGGACTAGGCTCAGGATATGATTATTCTGGTGTGAGCTGTTGCCCCATAGAGGACAGTATCGAGGTTAGAGTTGCCCTACTAAGAAGTGTTTTAGCCAAAAGTTAAGTACGTATACCGCAGGGATAACGTAGGTTAAGAGTGATGATCTCACTTAAGGGCGGTGTTGACCTCCCCTAACCAGCACAATGAGATGTTTTTATGTTACATGAAAGTTCCTAATAAGTAGGAGATTTGGCATTTCAGCCATTTAAAGCAGTTCAGAAAAGACAGATTTCTAAGGGTCATTCGAGGACCATTACGAAATAAGCTCTTTTGAAGAATATGAGCCTCAAGAGGCTAAGTAAAGTGTTTTTAAGAAAAGAAAGAAAACTTTCAAATGTACGTAACCTGCATATATTTTATGAACGTGTTCTGAGTATAGTTTACATGAAATTTCAAATGACGTTTGGTTACATCCTAGTAATGCATCGAACATTTAAGCTTTTAAAGGTACATACCTTACGAAAGAATGTTTCTTGCAAAGCCTTTCTTACCAATTTGGATGTTTCAGGAGCTTTTAGAAAGAATTATAAGCTTTAAAGAAGTTAGCATGATTTATAAACTGCTCTTGGAATGTAACAAGAGTCACTATGTTTTCAAAAGTGTGTTTGAAAGCATTTATATTCAATCCTTGTTGCTACTTGATTTCGGGCCTGAATGCTTGTTAGAAAGGAAGGTTGGTCGTTAAGGACCTAGGAATGAGTTAAGGAGCTAGCATGAAGTATATGAGTGGTAATCTTTCCTAGGGGACTTTGATTGCCTAATAGGATAGTAGTACACAAATACGTGAAATGTGACTATTATTGGTATTAATGCTTGCAAATGGCTTTGGTCTTTTAAGGGGTAGGGGAATTCTCACTGAGCACATGGTTGTTCTTGCCTTTACTTATTCCCTTTTCCAGGTTCAGTTTGAGCAGGTATAAGAGGTATTCTGAAGTTGTTTTGATGTCGACCCATCTTTGCCAACTTTGCAAGTGTTCGATCTACCACATTGTAAATAGTTAAGTTCATGTTTGTATGTGGAAGCATGTAGTCGGCTCTGTACCTATATATATTTCATTCTGACCCCAGCTTGCTAGCTGTTTGCTTGTGATTATTCCCGGGCGAGTGGCCCAAGGTGTTGAATTTGGGATATATCAGCAAATTTTATACCCTATTCTTAGTTTACACGTACCCTTAGCTGAGCTAAGACCCTAAGATGTTGCTAAAACAGGAGAAACTCTTGCAGTTTTGTTCCAGAATGACTATCTAAATGCTAATCCAAACCCACGATCTTCAAGAGCCTTAGGGATTTCCTTCTAGGGAGTCCTAGCGATGTGACCCTCATCGGGTTGGGGGCGTTACAGTCATGGCCTATACTACCTTTTCTAATACTGTCCTGGCCTAAAATGTTTGGTCGATTAGGAATTGTGTATAGTTTTATTGGTTCCTTTTGAGTAGCTTTTCAATCTTGTGTCATTATATCGCATTGCACTAGTAGCTTTTTAGTCTTGTCTCAAAACATTGCATTGCACTATCTCTACCATTGTTAATATGCACGGCTTTGGTAGCTTGGGCGTTTATGTAGTTTGTTTTCAATGTTGTCCATACATGTTTGTAGGGAAGTTAATCCTTAGGTACCCCGACATACATGGCATTAATAATTCAAGGCCTAAGTTTTTTGAGCGAATATTTTAGTACCGCGAAGTTTGTTGGCCGAATTTTTAAGTACCCTCATTCTTTTCTTGAGTCCCTAAATTTTTAAAATTTGCATTTTAGCCCCAATCCTTAAAATATTATTAAGCTAATTAATACTTAATTAAGCTAATTAACTATGTTTAATGCTGGAATCATCACCTAATTGCCTGCCCCTAATTGTTTGCATATTGTTGACTTACCATAAGGAACCGCATCAGTAACACCTCAATTGAACTATATTACTGATATAGTTTTAGAATTAAAAGCTGAATTAGCAAAAATTAAGACTGAAGTCAAGTAGATTAAGAAGCAATTATCGGTAGTCCATCTTTCTTTAGATAATGAAATCAGACATAGTGGAAAATTGACTTTAAGTATTCGTATTCCTTTTTGGCATAAATACCTCTTCCAAAACTCAAAAAACAAAAATCCGTTTCCCTTGCGTGATATAAAAATCCAAAAAGAAGTAGAAGAAAAATCATATGAAGAATCATCTGAAAAGGAGAGAAAGAAGAAGAAGATGGAATATAAGTAGTTTAATCTGAAAAAATTACAGAACAGGTTCAATAAATAATAAAATCCAGAAGAATTAAACAAAATCATGGGTGCAATTATTTGGTAAACAAGATATGTTAATTGATGATAATGAAGAGACGAATAATGTTCAGTTAGAAGAAAAAATAGATAAGAAGATGAACCTAATTAAGCTAGAAGATCTTAATATGGTATCCTTAGTAGAAACTAAAAAGAGAAAAATAATGTCCAATTTCTTCTAAAGGTACCACATTAAGATCTTATACCTCAATTAGATTCATCTGTTGATATATTTCTTCTTCTAACTAGACATTATTCATCTCTTCAATACCATCAAGTTAATACGTCCTATTTATCAATAATTGCTCCCATGATTTTGTTTAATTCTTCTTGATTTTACTCTTTATCAAACACATTTTGAAATTCTTCCGGATTACACTGCTTATACACCATCCTCTTTTTCCTTTTCTACCTTTTTAGATAAATTTTCAATTGATTTTTCTCCTACTTTTTTTAGGATTTTATATCATGCAAAGGAACTTGATTTTTATTTTTTGGATTTTAGATATGATATTTATGCTGAAAGGGAGTACTAATACTTAAAGTGGATTTTCCACGGTGTTTGATTTCGTTAATTAAAGAAAGATGGATTACTGATAATTGCTTCTTAATCTCCTTGACTTCAGTATTAATTTTTACTAATTCAGCTTTCAATTCTCAAACTACATTAGGGATTTAGTTTAATTGAGGTGTTTCTAATGTGGTTCCTACTGGTGAGTGAACAATATGCAAATAATTAGAAGTAGCACAATTAGATGATGATTCTACCATTAAACACAATCAATTAGGTTAATTAAGCATTAATTAGCTTAATAAGTTTAATTATTTTTGGTCACGTGGCTTTAATACCAAATGAATGAGGACCTTGAACTACTAAAACATGCGCAGATTTAAAATTTTTGAAAGTAAATTTTTAAGGATTTGGGCTAAAAATGCAAATTTTAACAGTTTAGGGACTTAAGAAAAACGGAGGAAGCCTAGTGTTAAGATTGTGAGTATTCTACCACAAGAGGGGGGTGAATTGTGGTGTCTGATTTT
>JACYFF010031957.1:78512034-78523091 GCA_017589665.1 Selenicereus undatus | reverse complement strand
GGGGGGGTGAATTGTGGTGTCTGATTTTCGCTTTATAAGTAATAAACACCCTGACTGAGGTTGTTCTCAGATGACGAACACCCTATTGACTTGTTTGCAGGGGGTGTTTTCAGATATTGCAAATACGAAAATCACCAAGATAAATGCGGAATTAAAGCACACACAATTTTTACGTGGAAAACACCTCTAGCCCAACTGAGGTGTGAAAAACCACGACCTACCTCGTGTAGGCTTTTAACCACTTCACTATAACCGGGCTTAACTCGTTACAAATGTAACACACCTTGTTACAACTTGCAACCACGTAATCTCCTTCTCAAGGCAGATTACACCACGTCCAAATCTCACCAGATTGGACACGTCCAAAGTCCACACGACTAGGACACACTCACTCACTTTTGACTGATCTGAGATCAAGGTCAAAAACACCTTACTGGGGTGCTTCTCACTAAGCAGATGTAAGGTACAAATGAAGATCCTATTATGCCAATATATTGAAAGCTTGCTTTAAACACAACTTGAACTGGTTTTTCTTTTCTCAAGTGACCCTCAGAAATTCTTTTCACTAGAAAAACCTCTTTTGAAATTTTGCCTTTTGCGAATGTTGTGTTTCAAGATTTCTTTTTGCTTTCTTCTCTCTATCGCTCAGTATGTGTCTCTGTGTCAGTGAAAACGGAGCTGTTTTTAACCATAAATTCCAACGGTCAAAAACCAAGGAGAGGAAAGGAAATCACCTAAGTTTGGAAGGTGATTTTTTCAAGAGAAAAGAGAAAACTCCCAACGGCTAGTGATAAAACATTTCCCAAAATCTAAGGGATTTGTTATCTTAAGAGATAACCTTTATCTCCTTATAGCCGTGGGTAAGCTTTAAGTAAGGCAACCAGAAATCTTTAGCAATTTAAAAACTTTATCACATTCGAAGATATGGGCAGAGAAAATCTTCCAATTTTGGCAAATCTCCAAAAATCTATTTTCCCAAATCTCCCATAATATATTCAAGAAATATATTTTCCAGAAGAATAACATTTGAAAATATTCTGGAGATTTTGGCCAACCGAAATAATTTTTTCAAAGATAATCGGGTATGGCCACTTCAGGTCAGAAACACCCTAGCCACCCTGTTTGCAGGGTTGTTTGCAGTCTGGTGTTCTGAAGCACTTAGCGCAAATACCGATTCAAGAGATGTTTAAAAAGCTTTTTCAATATTGGCATATTAACAAGAGTCTAAATAAATAAAGCCTATATACCCAAGACTACTTGTTTGAATCCTGTCCAAGATCCGTAGAGCTGCTGTGAACATCAAGGCTACCTTGTTTGCTGGGGTTGTTCTTTGCATCGCTAGAGAAGCTGCTGGGAACATCAAGGCTACCTTGTTTGTTGGAGTTGTTCTTTGCATTGCTAGAAGAGCTGCTGTGAACAGGCCTTACAACCAACTGTGAGATGGCGTTCTTGACTTAATGTAGAATCACCCATTTGAAACCTGTTTTAAGAACTTGTTCTCAAATGTAGCAAACCAGTTAACACAGTAAAGATTACAAACACCAGTTAGGCCTGTTTGCAGATCATGTTTGGAGCAACACTACTTGGACACATTTTTACACTTGGATTTGTTATCATCAAAAGTTGAATATAATAACTCAACAGTCCTTTTACCCAAGATGTAAGTTACTAGGTTAATAATGTGAATAACTATAACCCTAGACCAGCAAATGATCCTTTCTCTAGCACATATAATCCTTGTTGGAGGAATCACCCTAATTTCTCTCATAGGTCTAATGCCCCACTCGTGCCTCAAACGAATTTTAGACCACCTCCTAGATTTGAATGACAATCCCATCCTCAACAAACACCTCAAAAATACAACTTAGAGAATATGATGGAGAATATGATTTTGGCACAACGAAAGCAAGATGAGTATATTAAGTAATTAGCCTCTAAGGTTGATGTGCTTACTACTCACAATAACATGTTAGAAGCTCAGATTGCTCAACAAGCTACGTCTTCATCTACACCCCCAAGTAGACTGCCTAGTAAACCCGACTCTAACCCCCTCGAGCAGTGTAACTGTGTTAACTTGAAAGAAGGGCCAGAGGATTCTGAGCACATGAGACTAGATGAGGGTAGAGAGGTGAGCATAATTGAGAGTAAGGAGAAAAATGATGTGAGTGAGTTCGTAACTTTTAGAGAAAAAGGCAGTTTCGAGATCCCCAAAGTCCTTCCCCCTAAGTAGTAGGAAAAGTGACCTTAGATAGAGCCCTATGTGACCTTGGTGCTAGTTTGATGTCGTACTCTATGTTCCACAAGCTTCACTTTGGACCATTGCAACTAGCACCCTTTTCACTCCAATTAGCAGATGGTTCCGAAACACGACCTTTGGGTGCATTGGAGGATGAGTCCATAAAAATAAGAGATTTATGGGTGCTTGAAGATTTTATAATTGCTTATATGACAGAGGTTGACAATGCCCAGATTATTCTTAGGATACCCTTTTTGGGTACTTCAGGCGGCACGATTGATGTAAAAGGGTGGTGAATAACATTTGAAGTAGGGGCTTGTTATGCTGCATTTTGTTTTATAGAAGGTAACATTGTCTCCCCCAATTCTTTCCTCTCTGATGTGGTTCCCTTTTCTTCAGAAATTGAGATGGAGGATGATTGGGGTTGTCCTAACCCTTATGATTTTAATTGGGGTTCAATTGAGGATCCTGACCAGGGTTATGTCAAGGTGGAGTTTGCTGCTCCTGCGCTACCTAGCATACCCAAGGTTGAGACCTATGCTTTTAATGAGTCTTCCTGAGTGACTACTACAAGTTCGCTCAATTAGTTGTTATTTTACCTCTTATTGAAGGAGTTGATTTGGATTTTGATCTTAGGATTGAGTATGAAGATAGTGGCTCGCCTGATGGAGCCCAATATAGAATTGTTTTGTATGCTGATAGTGCGCTCTAGCACAGTTTGATGATGAAGAAGGACCTCCAACCTAAGTATTTGAGGTGGAACCTTCAGCTAAAAGACTTCCATTTCGTGGTTGGCAATAAAAAAAAACATATGTTGTGAGGAAGTCCAATACCCACACTTTTATTAAACCTGAACCAGAATAGAAGAAAGGTCGAGCTCCCAACCTTAAACGAGTGCTTCTTGGGAGGCAACCCAAGTGTTTTTTTTTCTTTTCCCTTTATATGTTCTTTTTTATTTTGTTTTGTGCTTTTTCTATTTACAACCTCCACGGACACCTCATGGTGCCTACCTATGGTCCTTGAAGGCTCTAAAAAAAGAAGGAAAAAGACTGCGACTAGAGCTGACCACGGATGGGCAGTGGACACCACCACAGTCTGTGGTGAGCTCCGTGTCGGCGGTCAAAGGTTTTCAAGGCCCTTTGACCCCAAACTTATTCATCATCTTCCTCAAACTCGACGTCTCTCTCTCTAAACACTCCCTTCTCTCTCTAAAACCTCCATAATCACTTCACTTCAAACCTTTAATTCTTCACCAAAATCCATCGAATGTATTCCCTTTTCACCTACCTTCTTCACTTTTACCCCAAATCTCCCTTTATTTTTCATTTTCAAGCTTTCTTTCTCTCCCATTTTTCCTATCTCCATACCCATAACCTTCAAAACTCTATTGTTCTCTCCCAACTTCCATTTTTCTTCCATATTTCTTCACCACTTACTTCCCTTTTCTCAAATTTTTCACTTTCTAGCATTTTTCTACTCATATTCTTTTAATTTGATTTTTTAAGCTTTTTACCCAACCACATTACACCACCATAACACCAAAGAAGAAGGTAAGAACCAGCCAAGAAGGTGGGACTTCAAGTCAAGCCCCACAAAGAGCAACCCGAACCTCTCGAACATCTACCACCATTAGAAACCGAGGTAACATTCCACATCCCCTTGGTTTAACTAATCCTGAGCATATTGCTAGATATAATGCTTTGAGTAGTAAACTAGTAGTAGCTACACGATATTATGATGAGGATGTGCCGAATCATTTGGGATTATTGGATGATATTCATTGGTTGTTTGCTCTGGGTGGAGTGGGACAATTTTTAGAAACTAGGGACCACACTTATCGGGACCTCACCCTTGAATTTTTAAGCACATTGCATATTGAGGTCACGAATGGCCCTCGATGTTAAAAGGGCTATATTTCATTTATCTTAATAGGGAGTTCTATGAATTTAATTTGAGTGCATTTAATAGTGTATTTGGTTTTCCACCAAGTATGGATTTAATTTACCGCATGTCCCTAAGGAATTCAATCCAAATGCTTTTTGGTATGAAATTTTTAGGGATCATCGGTATGACACTAGTAATTCCAAAGGCATGGTTATTCGAAATCCATGTATTCTTGTGGGCCAAAGCTTGTTAGCTTGTGGTTTGTTTGACATGGAGGATAGTTTAAATGTGCCTCGCCCATATGAATTAATTTTTTTGTACAACATGCTTGGAGGTGACTGTATTGACCCCAGGTCATTCTTGGTCAATCAGTTGCATAGTGCAGCCACTAGTTCTGCACATAGGATTGCATTTGGTGGCCTCATTACCCCCATTGCTAGGCTAGCTGCTATTGAACCGAACCCTAATGATAGAGTCGCTGGTTCAGAGCGGCTAAACTTACCCACTTTTGAACAAATAAAATTTTGTAGGCTAGATAGTAGGCGTATTTATTGGATTTATCGTGGGAACCAGTGTATGCCTCTCCCAAATGTTGATCGCACATCTCCCCCGAACTGGGCCAATCTTTGCTTTTTACCCAGTGATGAAGAGTTGGCGCCACCTGCCCCACCACCTGCACCTACTCACCCTAGAACTTCTAGCTCATCTCAACCATCCTCCTCTAATGATTATCCTAATTTGCTTGCTACCATTCGATCAATTCAACAGGAGCAAGCTTCGCTACAATCTTATGTAGAAACTAAACATGCCTCGCTCCGCGACTTTGTTCAGGAGTGGCATGATGAGCTCTATGGGATGATTGCCTCCCAGAACCAATACTCCCAAACAGGGGTGAAGCCAGGATTCAAAGGAAGGGGGTGAGATTATTTATCATAAATAAACACAAATTTGACTCAAGTCAATAAATTTAACACAAATAAACAAACAAAAACCAACAAATTACTCCGATTCTAATTCCTAAATTCTCAATCAAGAAAGGAAAAACCAAATTTTTTTCATTGATGAGTAAATCTCTAAATTAACCACTTATTCAACACAAATTGAATAAAAATTAGTAAACTAAACATAAACAAGGAAGCAATTACAAATAAAATTAGTCCAACTTCAAATCTTCAACCAAGAAGACAATTTGGTAAAAATTCTCATTTTTCAATTCATGAATCATGAGTAAATCACTTAGTTAATCAATTATTTAACATGAATCTAACTAAAATTAGTAAAATAAACATAATTATTTACAAAATATCAAAATTAAAAACAAAAGTTGGGAATTTTTGGGAGTAACCTCAAATTGGGATTTGGGACTTAGGAGGAGCGTTGAGGAGGAGTGGAGTTGGCGGCACAAGTGGCAGTGGTGGGCCCATGGATGGTGGGTGGCGACGACTGGGCAAAGAGAGAGAGAGAGAGAGAGAGAGAGCATGGTGGTAGCGTGAGTGAGTGCAGGACCGCAAGGGTCGACTGTCAAGTCGAGAGGATGAGAGCTACGTTTTGAAACAAAAATAGAGAAAATGAAAGGGCACTTCCAAAAAGTCCAAAAAAAAAATACATAGAAGGCGGAAGGAGGAGACGAACTCGCGACCTCTGAAACAGAGTAAGGAACAGCTGACCACCCTGCTATGCACGCATTTGTTAAATATGTATGAACTAATTAATATATATATATATTTGTGTTATCCACAAAAATATCCCATATTTATTTTTTTTCTCAAAATGTTGGGGGGTCAATTGACCCCCTTGCCCCTTAGTAGCTTCGCCCTTGATAGCCTGTGACCCCTGTTAAGTTATCGGTGATAGGCGCACTACTGGGGTCGGTACCCTTTAACTCGCCCTTCAACACTAAGGTAATGAATGAACCAGGGTTGGTAAAGGTAAAGATGGCCAACTTAGAACTATACAATGGAACCGCAGACCCTGAGGAACACCTGGGGATGTACAAAGCTCAAATGTACGTTCAAAATGTGGGTGATGCAGCCTACTGTCGATACTTCCCTGCCACCTTAAAAGGGCTGGTGCGGGCTTGGTTTAATGGCTTGACCCCTGGAAGCATCTCTTGCTTTTAGGATTTAGCAGATCGGTTTATCAGCCAATTCATGGCTACCCTCAAAGAAAAACGAACCAGCATTTACCTGTCAAAAATTAAGCAAGGACTGCAAGAAACATTTGTAAAATTTGTAAAAAGATTCCACCATGAGGCCATCCTTATTCTAGACTTGGAAGATGGGATCGCGTGCACTTCTTTCCTAAATGAATTGAAAAATGAATGGTTCAAGTTCTCCTTGGTAAAGTAGAATGAAACTACCTTAGTTGGGGCCTTGAAAAAGGTCGTATACTTTATTCGAGCAAACGAAATCTGCACGGGGGCAATGGATGCCTCATAGAAGGCTATGGTCTGAGGGGATAGAAGCGTTGGACAAGCTAAAAAGAGGCAGAGAAATGATGTTAGGGATACGCATTTCACCTCCGACCCAAGAAGCATACTGATGGAGGTGAAAAGACACCCTATGTTGAAGATGCCACAACCCATGAGAACGTCGCCAAAGCTACATAACACAAGGAAGTACTGTGAATTTCACGAACAGAATGACCACACTACTGCTGAGTGTAGGGAATTGAAGAAGGCCCTTCACAAGCTTGCGGATAAAGGTCAAATTAATCACTTTGTAAAGAGAAATGCGTGGTCCCTCCGCAAGCACCTCAACTGGCACGTTAAGAACCTCGATGGGAGCGTTCCACTAAGATCATAGCCACCATAGCCAGGGGGTACGCGGAAGGCTTCTCGCACCACTTAGAAAGCAAAATGCGGGGAACTCAGCACGTTGTGATAACCGGGTGCAAGAACCCATAACTATTCCTATCATGATGTGCGATGATCGGGAGGGACATGTCTTCAACTCCCCTCATAATGATCCGATGGTCTTTGGGTTAAAAGTGGCTAATGCCCTCGTACTTCAAATCCTGATTCACACCGGGAGTTTGGTAGATATCATCACCTCGGATTGCCTCAAAAATACCCAGGAAGGGATATCACACCCCTTTTACACCCAATCCTATGTTTCATTGGGTAAGAGGTGACCCTACTTGGGATGATCTGTCTCCCTCTACGATTAGGGGATAAGGCGAAGTCCCGGGATTTAGACGTCGATTTCTAGGTAGTTGTAAGAGCCCAACCCTAAATTATTTAATTATGTTTATTTATTTAATTACCTTATATTCATGAATTTTTTTTCTCATATTTATTTATCGCATTTATTTACCCCGATGGGGAAAATTTTAATTGGGCCCTCACTTGGCAATTCGAATTTTATTTGTTTATTTGATTGATTAACGAAAACTTTGGAAAAATTGATAGTAGGCCCTAACGAGTTTAATCTAAGTAATTTATTTTGTTTTTCGTAACATTACAAAGATTTAATTTTGAGTTTCGTAAAAACGTTATCATTACTAAGCGTTTTATCCTAAACCCAACTTATTTCGGCCGTTTTGAAGCCCAACAAGTTTCCTTATTAATCTAACTAATTATCAAGGTTTATCTTAACCATGGTTAGCCAAAAAGGTTACTTTACTAGATAAAAACTCAGCCAAATGAGTTCATTAGTCAAAAAAACACAAATCACCCCAAAACTCCATTTTTTCTCTCTTCTCTCTCTCCCCCACAGCAGCACTGGTCTAGCAGCTTCTGGCCAATTTTTCAGCCAATCTTGGTGGTTTCTGACCCCCCAACATCGTAATACCTCTAGCTACCATCCTCTATCATTAAAACCACTAAACATCACCTCCATCTTGTTGGTTTTGCTTTTTATTTTAGTTTTGATTCTTGTTTTGATGTTTGCAATCTTTGATCATGTTGTTTTGATAAGAAATAAGCGTTATTTTGGTGTTGATCATGGTGGAGTTGAGGTTGGATCATGTTAGGGTTAGGGTTACTCCTGAATCATGCAAGCTTGATGTTAAAGTGTTGGATTTTGATTGTTTTATCTTTGATTTGGTCATCTTCTAACCTATTGGTGTCTATGATGATGTTTTTGGTGATTTAAAATGAGTTGGAGTGAGTCCAAGTTGGCCATAAACTAGGGTATTGGCAAATAATGTATGGTTTGGATTAAACTATCTTTAGTCTTGGTTTATGTGTGTATTTGATTAAAAAGTGATCTTTGTTGGATATGATTATGAAGTGAGTTTGAGTGTGGTGATTTTGTATGATGTTGCAATGGACCCGAAGCTTGTTTACATGCTTTTAAGGAATGGTTTAAGTTGAGGATTCGTGTAAAAAGAGAGGGAAAAAATAAAACAGTGAGGGCTGAAAAATTTAGGAAAACATAACAGACTTCACGATTAAACTGGTAATCATTGGCCCATTGGAAAATTATGATTTTTGGTGGGTAGATAGTTCAATGTGTTAGCGTTCAAATTCATTTTGAATCACCTTAATCCGAGGTTTGTGGAAAAATTTATGGGCGATTTACCAAAACTAACATGTTTGTGTTCTAGCCTCATTGTGGGAATTTTATTGTGGGAATCAAGCTTGGTGTTCTAAAGGAAAGATTTTTGGGACTTCCCAAGCTTTACATATTAGGGTTTTGAGTCTCGATCAGAGGTCGGATGACTAAGTTTTGAGTCATTCTTTCTAAGCCCTTGTTATGCTCTTACTTTTCGTTTACTAAATTATTAACTATGAAATAAATATTTTTGCTAACCGTATGTTCCTACAACGATAATTTTGTACAGAATCAGGGCTTAATCTATCATTCCGTCCACTTTTGTGCATAATATTATTAAGTGAGCTTACATTTAAAGACTCCAGGTACGTTCATTGTCTGTATCTTTAGAAATCAGCCCGTATTTATCAAAATGATAATGTTTTCATAAGTACATCAATTAATCAATTCAACCAGTGATTTATCACATAATTAGTGACCCCATCAGTTATCAGTTACAGGGCATAACCCTTCAGTTACCTGCACGGCTTTAGGCCAGGTTCCCCGATCAGCTTGGCAGGTTTACACCTATCTTCAGATCGTAACAGTAACTAGGGTTTCACTATCAGATAATGATTTACAACGCAGTTTCATATTCATCTCATTCCCTATTTTTCATTAAAAATGAATTGCAATATGAGTTCTATCAATGTTTAACAATACAGGAATGCATGTATTGAGCTTCGGCTCACACTTCGAAATGTTTTCATGTTTTGTTTTCGGAAAGTGCTTAGTGAATCGCCCTCAAGCGGGCAGGACGGCTGAAGATTATAAGTGATTCGGGAAGTCTATATGGAATGGTGGTGTATTATCGTTGAGATTTTTATAACACCGTATTGTGATATATTTTAGTGTTAAGACTGTATATTTTTTTAAAATTCTATATTTTGGTGTAATCCTTGAGATGTTTGAATGGATTTGATGTTAGAATAATTTCTATATTTTTCTAAATGGTCTGATGGGTTGTGATGATGTGAATGCCTTTGATGGTAAACATTGATTGTTATGGCTAAGTTTATCATGTACAAGCAAAGCCTTGTTCTTGTTGGACGGCGGTAATGCCTAATCATTTTGGTTATCATTTCTAATTGGGGAAACTAATGAAAGAAATACAAACAGTGATTTATGTACATTTAGGGCGTTATAAATTTGGTATCAGAGCCAAGTTGAGATTTTCTTTGTGGAATATGGAGTTTAGAAATAAGAAGGTGAGAATGGTTGCTAGTGAGGGCCAATGTATACTGCTAGAGAGATATTAGAAGTGTAGTAACGATATTAGAAATGTAGGTTCCTTACATTTGCATGTTCCTTAATTATGGTTATGTATGCCTCTCATATATGTCTTTTCTTTGTTAGATGGACCCTTATGGTGTTAACATGATGTCGGGTGCATCTATAGCTACTCATATCGCGCTGCTACATGCTAGAATAGAGACTCATGCACAGGACCTTTTCTCTGAGTTTCACAGTATTACGGTCCATGCACATAGACTGCACTGGTCGTCACCCGTAGTTCTTCCGTGGGTGGTGTTTAGGCTCCATTATCATCACTATATGGTAACAGGGAACCCAGGTTAAGACGGGCTTAGGTTTCAGGCCCAGGGGGCTTGGATGACTATTTCTACAGAGTTGTTGTTGAGGGAGGAGTTTGAACAGAAAGAGATTACCATAGAGACACTACAGCATGTCTTTCCGTTACATCAGACACATCCCCCACCTACAGCGCCAGCACCAACACATGGACCGCCCTCCCCACCCGCACCAAGTACCCCATTGATTCCTGATAGTCATGGGGATGCTCATGTGGTGATAGACCTCCCTGATACCCCAGAGATAGTGGTGGTTAGTTCTGAGGACGAGGGCCATCCGGAGGAGGAGGATGATCCCGAGCAGGATCAGGACATTAATGAGGCGATGGTATAGCAACAGTGGGATCAGGAGTTTGACGAGATGATAGTGAAGCAACAGGTTGAGCAGGAGCAACAGAACGAGTAGGAGGTTGGTGATGTTGAGTCAGAGGCATCGTCTAGCAACTTCAATTCAGGTGAAGAGCCGGATGATGAGTTCGACCCGGATTGCGATCCATCTAGGGGTCGTTAGGTGGTTCTAAAGGTTGTTGTTATTAGTTTTCTTTTTAAGCCTTGTTTGTTTATAGCATGGTCGGTTTGGATGGATGTATTTTGTGTATGATATGACATTGTATACAGTTAGTTAGATCCGTATCTCTTTTTGGTCATGTGATAGACCTAGTATCTTGGGGCTAATTAGTATTTGGGGTTGAGGTAGAAGTCAAAACTGACTTTGCCTAGTCAGTTAGATGTAATATGTTTTGCTGATCATGTATATAAACAACATTTATGTATGTAAATAATCAGTTATGAAAAGACATAATGAAACTTTGG
>JACYFF010031957.1:78498348-78512024 GCA_017589665.1 Selenicereus undatus | reverse complement strand
TAAATGCCACCAATTCCTTCTCAGTTAGCTAACAAAATTGGGGTCCCGAACTACTGGCCAGCCTTAATAGCTGAATTGATGAAGCAGATTCCCCAAGTACATACTAAAACCCCTCCTAAAGAGGATAAATTAGCAGATAGGGTAGCACAACGCAACCTAAAATTTATGATGGAACCTACAATTCAGTAGTATTGAAAGAATGGATAAGGGGAACGGAGAAAATCTTTACAGTGGAAGAAGTTCCAGAAGAAAAGAAAGTAAACATTGGGACGTATTATTTGACTACTGAAGCTGATATTTGGTGAAATACTGTTAAGGATAAGTTCATAGGGCCTGAATTCACCTGGAATAAATTCCTGAGTGAGTTGAGGGCAAAATTCTACCCAGTTGTGGTCCAAAGGCAAAAGCAAAAAGAGTTTATGGAGCTGAAGATGACTGGCACCATGACAGTGATGCAGTACGCCAGTAAGTTCACATAATTATCTAGGTTTGTTCCTGAGTTTGTATCATCTGAAAGGTTGAAAATGAGAAGGTTTGAAGAGGGTTTGGCCTTCTGTATTCGGAATCAGTTAGCTGGCCAACCAATTTTGACTTACCAAGAACTGTATGAGTGAGCAGCTGAAGTAGAGCTAGTACAGACAAAGTTGAGAGCACTGAATCCAATCAACCAAAAGATAAAGGGGTTCGAGCGAGGAACTCTGAGTGAGAGTGTGAACCAAAAGAAAACTTCTCCTGCTCCTCCCAAGAGCCGTCCTGCAAGCTCGACAGCGCCCTTTGCGAAATGCGGAAGGACGAATTACATTACCCCTGAATGCCGAGTAGGAACTAATAAGTGCATGTGGTGCTGAAGCCCTGAACACCTTATCGCTGCATGCTCCCGAAGGTCGAAGGCCATAGATAAAGGGGCAGCAAAACCCTTGGCCCCACCTCACCAAGGGGCCCCACCACTAAGGCCTGCAACAGTAGGACGGGCGTATATAATGAGCAAGAAGGAAGCTGTCACCTCTAGTACCGTAGTCACTGGAACTCTCTTTTTAAATTCAAAGCCATTTTGTGTATTACTTGATTCGGGTGCTACACATTCATTTATATCCACCTGATCTGCCATGCAATTGAACCTAGAAGATAGGAGGACGAAAGACAATGATAGGATCAAGCTGCCCGATGATTGTGTGATTGAATACCCTATCTCCTATAAACTTGTTCCCATTACCATTCGCGGAACCACCTTCCTTGTGGATTTGATTCAATTTGATTTGTCTGATTTTGACATCATACTGGGAATGAATTGGTTGCACACCTATAGAGCTAAGATTGACTGTGAGGAACTTAAGGTCATTTTGAAAGATGACAAAGGGAGAGAAGTATTCTTCTATGGGCAAAGAGAGGAAAAATCCTATCCCTTGATTTCTATTATGAAAGTAAGTTGTTATGTCAAGGGTGTATGGGATACTAGTGTTATGTTATTGACGACACCCAAGCAAAAGAAGAGAAGCTTGGAAATATTCCTGTAGTCTGTGAATTTGAGGATGTTTTCCCTAAAGAGTTACTAAGATTACCGCCATAGAGAGAAATTTATTTTGGAATTGAATTAATCCCCAATTCCCAACCTATTTCCAAAGCCCCATATCGTATGGCCCCAACTGAACTTAAACAACTGAAGCTTCAATTAGGTGAGCTATTGCAGCAGGGCTTTATTAGGCCAAGTGTGTCACCATATGGTCCCCAATGTTGTTCGTAAAGAAAAAGGATGGAACTTTAAGGCTGTGTATTGACTACAGGGAGTTGAACAAGATCACCGTAAAAAATAAATATCCCTTGCTGCAAATCGATGGCTTGTTTGATCAATTACAAGGAGCGGGAGTCTTCTCTAAGATTGATTTGAGGTAAGGGTGCCACCAACTTAGGATTAAACCTGAAGACATTCCCAAGACTACGTTTAGAACTAGGTGTGGTTACTATGAGTTTACAGTGATGCCATTTGGCCTCACCAATGCTCCTGCAACCTTCATGGATCTTATGAAGAGAGTCTTCATACCCTACCTAGATAAGTTTATGGTGGTGTTCATAGATGACATTCTTATCTATTCTAAGGACGGAGATGAACATGTTGATCTTTTGAGGATGGTGTTGCAAACCCTAAGAGAGCATCAACTTTATGGTAAATTAAAGAAGTGCAAGTTTTGGTTGGAAGAAGTAGTGTTCTTGGGACAAGTAGTTACAAAACAAGGAATCAAAGTAGACCCCTAGAAGGTGAAGCCAATCACAGAATGGTCAATTCCTACTAACATCACTGATATTAAAAGCTTTCTGGGTTTAGCATGCTATTATCAAAGGTTTGTTAAGGACTTTTCGAAAATAACTTCGCCCCTGACCAATCTGCTGAAGAAAATGAATAAATTTGAGTGGACAGAGAAGTGTGAAAAAGCTTTTCAAGAGCTAAAGCAGCGACTAACCACCACCCCAATCCTAACGCTACCAATGGAAGGTAAGGAACATAGCATTTATAATGATGCTTCAAATAATGGATTAGGGTGTATTCTAATGCAGGAAGATAAGGTAGTAGCTTATGCCTCTTGGCAGCTCAAGCCCTATGAGAAAAACTATCCTACCCATGACTTGGAGTTAGCAGCCATGGTCTTTGCACTGAACATTTAGAGACATTACTTATATGGAGTACCATGCAAAATTTATACTGACCATAAAAGTCTGAAGTATATCTTCACCCAGAAGGAGCTTAACTTGAGACAACGACGTTGGCTTGAGCTGCTTAAGGATTATGATTTGCAAATTCAGTATAATCCAGGAAAAGCAAATGTTATAGCAGATGCCCTGAGTAGGAAAGCGCAACATAGCTCAAACATGGGCAAACACATGTTCAATTATGCGCACTTACCTTACAACCTTCCATAGTAGAGGAAATTCGAGTGAACCAAGAAAGAGATCCTGAACTCCAAAGGATAAAGCAAAATTTAGAGAAAGGAAAGTCTTCCGGGTTTGTAGTACATGAGGATGGGACCCTGCAATTCTAGAATCGCCTATGTGTACCCCGAATTGAGGAATTAAGGAAATAGATTCTAGAGGAGGCTCACAATACACGCTACTCGGTGCATCCAGAAGGCACCAAGATGTACAGAGATTTAAGGCAATACTTCTGGTGGAATAACATGAAAAAGGAGGTTGCAGAATACGTAGACAAGTGTCTGACTTGCCAAAAAGTTAAAACAAAGCATCAACGTCTCGTCGGTGAATTGCGACCCTTAAAAATTCCCACCTGGAAGTGGAGTTCGATCTCAATGGACTTTGTTATGGGTTTACCACTTTCTGTCTCGAACAAGAATGCTATATGGGTTATAGTCGATCGCTTACCAAGTCGGCCTATTTTCTGCCAATCAAAGATACCTGGGGAGTTGAAAAACTAGCCCAATTGTATGTTAAAGAGATAGTCCGACTACACGAAATCCCCTTAGATATAGTATCAGATAGGGATAAAAGATTCCAAGCCCGTTTTTGGCAAGCACTTCAAAAGGCCTTTGGACCAAATTGAACTTTAGCAGCTCTTATCACCTAGAGACAGATAGGAAAACTAAAAGAGTGAATCAAATTCTAGAGGACATGTTGAGAGCTTGTGTATTGGAGTTCCAAGGAAAATGGGAAGATGATTTACCTTTGGTGGAGTTTTCTTATAAAAATAGCTATCAGTCCACCATCAGAATAGCCCTGTTTGAGGCTTTATATGGGAGAAAATGTAGAATCCCACTGTGCTGGAGTGGTTTGGATGAGGCATTGATTATGGGCCCTGAAATGATCTAGGAAACCGTGGAAACAATAAAAAGGATTCGAGAGCATATTAAAGTTGCCTAGAGTCAGCAAAAGAATTATGCGAACAAGAGAAGGAGGCCTTTGGAGTTTCAAGTAGGCGATAAAGTTTTTCTGAAGGTATTGCCAACTAAGGGTATCAAGAGATTTGGGGTACAAGGCAAATTGAGTCCAAGATATGTTGGACCATATAAAATAATTGAAAAGGTTAATCCTATAGCTTGTCGTTTGGATCTGTCGGTAGAACTAGAACACGTTCATAATGTGTTTCACATCTCTCAGCTTAGAAAGTATACCCTAGATCCAAACCACACCATTGTATCTGAACCTATAAAAATCACTGGGGATTTATTATATGAAGAGCAACTAATCCAAATACTAGATCGTAGAATTAAGCAGTTGCCAACATGCAGATACCTCTAGTCAAAGTGCTATGGTCAAATCATACCTCCCAAGAATCTACTTGGGAGACTGAAGAGGAAACAAAAGCCAAATACCAACAATTATTTGAGGTAATCCTGCATTATATGGTGAAGTCATAAGTGTCGAGGGCGAAACTTTCTAAGGGGGGAAGGCCATAAGAGCCCAACCCTAAATTATTTAATTATGTTTATTTATTTAATTACCTCATGTTCATGAATTTTTTTTCTCATATTTATTTATCGCATTTATTTACCCCGGTGGGAGAAATTTTAATTGGGCCTCACTTGGCAATTCGAATTTTATTTGTTTATTCAATTGATTAAAGAAAACTTTGGGAAAATTGATAGTAGGCCCTAATAAGTTTAATCTAAGTAACTTATTTTCTTGTTCGTAACATTACAAAAATTTAATTTTGAGTTTCGTAAAAACGTTATCGTTACGAAGCGTTTTATTCCCGAACCCAACTTATTTCGGCCGTCTTGAAGCCCAACAAGTTTTCTTATTAATCTAACTAATTACCATAATTTATCTTAACCATGGTTAGCGAAAAAGGTTACTTTACTAGATAAAAACTCAGCCAACTGAGTTGATTAGTCAAAAAAACACAAATCACCCCCAAACTCCATTTTCTTTCTCCTCTCTCTCTCTCCCACAGTAGCACCGGTCCAGTAGCTTCTGGGTGCTTTTCCGACCAGTTTTCCTGCCAACCTTGGTGGTTTCCAACCCCCCCCCCTAACATCCTAATACCTCTAACTACCATCCTCCATCATTAAAACCACTAAACATCACCTCCATCTCTACTTATCTTCAAGCAAAGTGAGTAATCTTGAAACTTGATCTTGTTGGTTTTGCTTTTTATTTTAGTTTTGAATCTTGTTTTGATGTTTGTGATCTTTGATCATGTTGTTTTGATAAGAAATAAGAGTTATTTTGGTGTTGATCGTGGTAGAGTTGAGGTTGGATCATGCTAGGGTTAGGGTTATTCCTTAATCATGCAAGCTGGATGTTAAAGTGTTGGATTTTGATTGTTTTATGTTTGATTTGGTCATCTAATAACCTATTGGTGTTTATGATGATGTCTTTTGTGATTTCAAAGGAGTTGGAGTGAGTCCAAGATGGCCATAAACTAGGGTTTTGGCAAATAATGTATGGTTTGGATTAAACTAGCCTTAATCTTGGTTTATGTGTGTATTTGATTGAAAAGTGATCTTTATTGGATATGATCATGAAGTGAATTTGAGTGTGGTGATTTTGTATGATGTTGGGATGGACCCAACGCTTGTTTACATGCTTTTAAGGAATGGTTTAAGTTGAGGATTTGTGTAAAAAGATAGGGGAAAACTAAAATAGTGAGGGCTGAAAATTTTAGGAAAACATAATAGACTTCACGATTAAACTGGTAATGATTGGCCCATTGGAAAATTATTATTTTAGGTGGATAGATAGTTCAGTGCGTTAGCTTTCAAAATCCTTTTGAATCACCTTAATCCAAGGTCTATGGGAAAAGTTATAGTCATTTTACCAAAATTGTGCATAATAGACCAAAACTGACATGTTTGTGTTCTAGCCTCATTTTGGGAATTCTATTGTGGGAATCAAGCTTCGTGTTCTAAAGGAAACATTTTTGGGACTTCATGAGCTTTAGATATTGTGGTTTTGAGTCTCAATTAGAGTTCGGATGACTAAGTTTTGAGTCATTCCTTATAAGTCGTTGTTATGCTCTTACTTTTCTTTTACTAAATTATTAACTATGAAATAAATATTTTTGCTAACCGTATGTTCCTACGACGATAATTTTGTACATAATTAGGGCCTAATATATCATTCCTTCGACTTTTGTGCATAATATTATTCAATGAGCTTACATTTAAAATTTTCAGGTACGTTCATTGTCTGTATCTTTAGAAATCAGCACGTATTTATCAAAATTATAATGTCTTGGTAAGTATATCAATAAATCAGTTTAACCAGTGATTTATCGCATAATTAGCGACCCCATCAGTTATTAATTATAGGGCATAATGCTTCAGTTACCAGCATGGCTTCAGGCCAGGTTCCCCGATCAGCTTGGCAGGTGTACACCTATCTTCATATTGTAACAATTATTAGAGGTTCACTATCAGATAATAATTGACAACGCGGTTTCATATTCATCTCATTCCCCATTTTTAATTAAAAATGAATTGCAATACGGGCCCAACCAGTTTTTCTATGAATGTTTAACAATACATGAATGCATGTACTGAGCTTCGGCTCACAATTCGAAATGTTTTCATGTTTTGTTTAGTAAAGTGTTTAGTGAATCGCCCTCAGGTGTGCAGGACAGTTGAAGATGATAAGTGAGCTGGGAACTTTATATGGAATTGTGGTGTATTATCGTTGAGATGTTTATAATACCGTATTGTGATATGTTTTGGTGTTGAGACTGTATATTTTATTAGAATTCTATATTTTGTTTTAATCCTTGAGATGTTTGAATGGATTTGATGTTAGAATAATTTCTATATTTTTCTAAATGGTCTGATGGGTTGTGGTGATGTGAATGTCTTTGATAGTAAACGTTGATTGTCATGACTAAGTTTATCATGTACAGGCAAAGCCTTGTCCTTGTTGGATGACGGTAATGCCTAATCATTTAGGTTATCATTTCTAATTAGGGAAACTAATGAAAGAAATATAAATAGGGTTGTCAAAGTCTAACCCGACCCGAACCCGACCCGAATTTACTGAGAGAAACACGAACACGACCTGAATCGAACCAATACCGACCTGAAGTCGACACGATTTGACCGTTTAGTGTGAAAACTTGTTATTTTTCAGTTTTGAGCAAATCTAAGCTATTTTCAAGGGCAACACAAAATTTACCCGTTTATTAAATGCGTCGACCCGACCCGACCCATTTGACAGCCCTAAATGCAAATAGTGATTTATGTACATTTGGGGCGTTATAGCAGTGGACATCCCCATAGTCTAGAGTGTCATTTGGGACATACGACTTTACACAAGGTCAAGGTTATTATCACCTCATACCTGCTATAACTCCAATATGAAGCTGATTCTGGTTAAGAAGCTATTCGAAGACCAACGAATAGCTTGAGAATGCTATTTAGTTAGTACACGACCCTTAGTGGGATGATTAGATACACAAGGGCCTATCGGACAGCAATCTTCCCTAAAAAGTCGCGCATTATGCCTTCCATGGCTGTTAAGGCAATGATCATTTGTACCATCGCTTTGGCAGATCTGGAACGTACACAACCAGAGGCGATCGATGGCTTGAAGGTTCTGCCCCTTGACCAAGGACGCCTAGATTGCACGGCCCAGATTAGCCAAGAGATGGCATGCGAAGTAAGAAACGCAATCGTGGAGCTCCTTTAAGAGGACAAGGACGTATTTGCCTTTGGCCCCGAAGAAACGCCCAAAATCAACCCACTAGTCATAGAGCACCAACTAAATGTGGATCCCACCCATATACCAGTAGCTCACAAGAAGAGACATATGGGACCAGAGCGAAGTGCGACACAATGGAGGTGCAAAAGCTCATAGACAAGAGCTTCATCAGGGAATGCCAGTACCTTGAATGAATTTCCAACGTTGTACTTGTCAAAAAACCCAACGGCTTCTGATGGATGTGCGTCGATTTCACTTATCTGAATTGGGCAAGCCCTAAGGATAGACCCTTTAGCAAAAATCAAAAAGCTTGTAGATGCCATGGCAAGGTAACGCCATGCTCAGTTTCATGGATGCTTTCTCCAGGTACCACCAAATCCCTCATTGCTGCGAGGATCAGAAAAAGACAGCCTTCATATCTAACCGAGGGTTGTACTGCCACAAGGCTATGCCTTTTGGGAAGAAGAATGTTGTAGCCACCTCTACCAGAGGCTGGTGAATAAGGTTTTCGAGCCCCTCATCAGGAAGACTGTGGTAGTGTACATCTATGATATGATCATCAAGAGTGTGTAGAATAGTGAGCACAGCGATGAGTTACAAGAGCCGTTCTAAGATTCCATAGAGACATGGCATGAAGATTAACCCCAAGATGTGTGTCTTTGGTCTCCGTTTAGGCAAATTCCTTGGCTTCATGTTTAGTCGTAGAGGGATAAAGGCAAACCCGAACAAGGTAAGAGCAGTCCTGGACATGAGACGCCGATGAAATATGAAGGAGGTTCAACGACTGACCAGATGTATATCAACATTAGGTCGATTCATGTCGAAGCTGATAGATAAGTGCCAACCTTTTTTCTCGTACTCCTAAAATGTGCACACTTCACATGGGATCAGGAGGCAGGTGATGCGTTCTAGTCATTGAAAGCATACCTAGCCTATCTACCCCAAAATAGCTAGTCCTACGCAGGGGGAGTTGCTGCTTTTATACTTGGCTATCTCCAAGCAGGTGCTGAGTGTTGTCTTAGTGGTGGAGTTGAATAAGGAGCGTCTTCTCATTTATTATGTGTATCAACACCCTAATAGGTGCCAAGCTGAACTACCCTCACATAGAGAAGTTCATCTATATCTCGATACTAGAAATCCGAAAGCTTCACCTGTACTACGAACCCAGAAAGTGATGGTACTCACCAATTAACCCTTGAAAAATGCATTGCAACGGCTGGATGCATCTGATAGGATTCTAAATTGGGCAGTGGAGTTATCCCAGTACCGCATCACCTTCAAGCACGACGCACAATCAAAGCACAATCCTTTAACGATTTCTTCGCTGAGAATGCTAACACTGCCAACGAAACTACCGCGCCCCCGACGTATGGAGCCTGTATGTGGACAGCTCTTCAACAACAGATGGAGGCGGAACTGGCTTAATTTTTGAATCCCCCAAGGGGGAGAAGTATGAACACCCCCTGAAATTTATGTTCAAGGCCTCCAATAATGAAGTTGAGTGTAAGGCCTTGATAGCCGGGATACAGCTGTGCTACACGGTAGAAGCCACCTCGGTGAGAGCCTACTCAGACTCAGTTAGTTTTTAGTTAGCTCAATGGTGAATATGGAGATAAGGGTGACACCACGGCGGCTTATGTCCGTCAACTGTGTGAGGCTACTGGCCAATTGCAACAATTTTCGATAGCACACATCCAACGATTAGAAAACCGTCAAGCGGATGCCCTGTCTAAACTAGCCATCTCCTTGCTGAAAAGGAAATCAAAGAGAATCCAATGGGAAGCTCTGTTAGAAAGAAGCATCGAGCCTTAGGAGGTTCTATTATGTGAGAACGTGGATGGACCCCATCAGGGCATATCTAGCCGAGGGAACGCTGCCTGCGAAAATAAAGGAGGCCGAACATTTAAAAAGACAGACGAACTAGTTCATCCTATATGAAGGAATATTATACAAATGCTCCTACACCTAGTCATTGCTGCACTGCATAACATCGAAAATGGGATAGAAGATTTTCAAAGTAATCTACGAAGGAGTATACAGTTCACATATTAGCAGGCACGTGCTCGCAACTATTGCCATCAGCATTAGCTACTATAGGTCATCCTTGAGGGAAGACACCATGAGCTTAGTGCACAAGTGCGAAAAATGCTAAAAGTTTACACCAGTGTAGAGGAAGCCAACCACCACGCTTACCCCCATCCTCAGCCCCTTGCCCTTTGCCACATGGGAATAGACATTTTGGGACCATTTCCTAAAGCGAACGTCAATGCAAGTATCTCTTTGTGGCTGTTGATTACTTCACTAAGTGGATCGAGGCTGAAGTTGTCGCCTCCATCACTGCCCCAGAAGTGCAAAAGTTCATTTAGAAAAACACTATCGCTCGCTTTGGCATCCTCACAGCAATGATATTTGGCAATGATTGACAATTTAACACCAGCAAAGTAACTTACTACTTGAACAACCTAGGATGTTAAGCACCGTTTACTGCAATGGCACATTTGTAAACAAATGGACATGCAAGGGCAACTAATAAAGTTATTCTGCACGACTTGTAGAAGAACCTAGACGAGGGCAAAGGTAAATTGGCCGATGAAGTGCCTAGTCTTTTGCGGTTCCTTTGAATGATTGAGAAGATAGCTACAGGAGAAACACCATTCATGCTTACATATGACTCCGAAGCTATTCTACCAGTCAAAGTTGCCCTACACACACATCACCTCACGACGTTCCAAGAATCTCTCAACAATATGGCCTTACCAGAAGCTCTTCGTTTACTTCCCTCCATTCGTTGTGACGCACTCGTCCGTGAGGCACTCTACAAATTGTGAATGGCACGGCTTAATGGCATATCAGTAAAAACACAGTCCCTCTATATAGGCAACTTGGTGTTATGCAGGGCTAAGGCAGTGACTCGATCTGGCGAACATGGAAAGCTCACAGCCAATTGGGAATACCCTTATAAGATACTCGAGTAGGTCCGACCTGAGAGCCACCACCTCATTACTCCATAGGGAACGTCCATCTAGAAGACGTGACACAATAGCAATTTGTGCAAGTACCACATTTAGCAGCTCGCATCTCTTGTATGATCGATATAATATACTCTCAACACCTTTCACCTGAAATAAGCATGAACATTGTTGACCAACTTGATCTTTCCCTTAAAGTTATCGCTGCCCCTTTAGGCCCCAAGGGGCTAACGGTCATATAACACGGCCCATGGTCATTCACTAAACCTTTAGCCCCAAGGGCTGGGGTCAAATAGCATGACCCATGGCTGATTGCTACACTTTTAGGCCCCAAGGAGCTAAAGGCCTTATAGCACGGCCCATGGTCGGTTGCTACACCTTTAGCCTCAAAGGGACTAAGGGTCTCATAGTACAACCTATGGTCGTTCGCTACACCTTTGGCCCTAAGGGGCTAAGGGTCTCATAGCACAACCCATGGTCATTCGCTATAACTTTTGCCCCCAAGGGGCTAACAGTCGTATAGCCCGGCACATGCCCATTTGCTATACCTTTAGCCCCAACAGGGCTAAGGATCAAATAGCATCGCCTTTGGCCATTTGCTAAACCTTCGACCCCCACGGGGCTAAGGGTTTCAAGCCATGCTCTCTAACTTGTCATTTCACTTAGGGGCTAGAGACTCATGTTGTGATTTCCCGCAAGTATACAGTTTAACGTTGTAATACTTGAAGGTGTTGATCCTCAGGGATGAGTTACAAATTAGGTTACCAAAAATTCTACGCTAAATTGAAATTAGATGCTAAAATCAACCAACTTAAAATGAATTTATAGACCAAATTAATTTATGAAACTGTGAGAAGAAATATGCTAGCTTGCAATGGAAACGGACAAAAGAAAACTAAAGCACCAAATTGCAGATAATTCAAGCCACCAACATTTGGTTGCAATTATTTCATTAACTTGAATAAACAAAGCAGAGGAAAGCGAATAAACAGAGGAACATAAAACAGAGCACGACAATTGAAAGAGCTAGCTTCCAGTGCACGAATTTGAACCGAACAACTCACAAATTCACCTCCAAAATTAGAGTTCTCTTTTGATTTGAACCAAACCTAGGCTAATTACATCAACTTTCATTTGCTAAGAACGGATCTGGAACAGTAAAAGGAGAACGAAAAAGCAAAAGAATGAAAAACAAACTCTGCCCATGCACTCACTCCTCCCTCTCCTCAGCGTCGAACTCGCTTTGAAGACCTCCACGAGCGCAGTCTGCAACCCCCTTCGATTGCCTTCATTGACTCCTTGTGACAGAAGGATTAATAATGGCGATTATGATGGAAAATGAATGAGGAGAAAGAGAGGAGGTAACGGCTGGAATTAACGAGGAAGGCGAAGAAGCAGAGGCTGCCCTGTTCTGCTCTGCTTTCGAGCTCTCTTCAAGGCTCCCCAGAATGTTTGAAACCATCCCTTTATTGATGTCAATGAAAGGTAATGGTAGATAGAATTAATGGGACGAACGATGGAGGAAGATGAAGGGCAAGAGGGCTACGATTATGGTAGAGGCACCTAAAGGGGTACGACCCCTGTTTTCGGCTTCTTTGGGTCGTGGACCGCAAAGAGGAAGAAGAAGAGAATGGGGAGGGGCTAGATGTCACGTGCAAAACATCTGAGAAGTAAGTGTGGAAGCTGGGCTCAGTGAGGAACGGTAGCAGGTGGCCTGGAACTGAGCTGGGCCAGGCCCGAAAGGGAAAGAAAGAGAGAAAAAGAAAAGAGGGAGGGCAGACCGGGCTTTTGGACGCATGGGCTTCAGAGGTGGGCCTTACCTGGGTGAGAGAGAAAGACGGAGAGAAAAAGGATGGACAAGCCCAAGACAAGAAAATAAAGGAAAAGAAAAAGAAAGAGAACCGGGCTTGACAGATTAGGCTCCTGTCTAGCTTATTCTTGAGCTTTATTCATCGTTTTCTCAAGTTTTTTTCCAATTCCTGCAAAATGAACAAAAATATTATTAAAATTCTAAATAATCAATTCATTTTGAGCAATTATTAGAAAATTTAAGGGTATAAAATGTCCTAATTTCAGATTGAACAAATACCCCCACAGCTAAGTTTTGCTCGTCCTCGAGCAAAAAAAAAAAATGCCTAACTCACTTTCGTAGGAATCACGGTTGCACTTAGCACGTGCAATAAGTTCTTTAAACCCCTAGGTTACCCCTAGTGGACGAGTAAGGTCTCGTGAGGGTTTGCAGAAGATATACCCACAAAATATATAAAAGAAAAGACAAACAGAAACTCAAAAATCTTTTTTTTTGGATTTTTTTCTTCAAAAATTAATATATACAAAACTGGGGAAGGATATATGTACATATTCTAATCAACTAAATCACCCATATAGCAAAGATATTGGCCTACATATAAACAAAATGTACTCATCAAGGCTCTCTACCCCATGGATGTCATCAAAGCAATAATTTTTCAGGCCACTGTACATCAAGACTTGTATCATCATCTTAAGGCTTAAGTTTACCAGAATCAAACTCAATCTCACTTTACTGACACAACTACATTACTGACTTAATTACATATGAAGCAAGTTTTCCCAGTAGCAGTATTACCTCAAAGGGTAACACCTAGTAGCACGTGCCTCAAAGGGTAACGCCCAGTAGCGCATGTCTCAAAGGGATACTTGTCATTCCAAATTTTATTTTATTTCCTTTTTCTTTTCATTTTCATTTTCTTTTTTTTTTTTTGGGAACGCAAATAAAAAGCAAAGTAATCGCGCCAAAGACAAGTGGGGGAGCCAATATTGGAAAACTAAGACCATAAGATAATGATGATGATATAAATAGGGATTGGATTACACATCAATAATGAACAACCGAGGTTAGAATTAGGGCTAACAATGACACACCGAGGATGGAGACCTAACATGCACATCAGTTCATATACAACCTAAAAATCAAAGTACATGGGATTTAAGCTGATCAAAATAATACGAAGCTTCCCTAAAAACAAAACAAAAATCTTTTTTTTTTAAAAAAAATTCTACAAGTTTCCCCACCCCCACACCTAAATCGCACAA
>JACYFF010031957.1:78414455-78469291 GCA_017589665.1 Selenicereus undatus | reverse complement strand
AAAGAAAAAGATTCATATTCAGCACACAGATTCACATCCAAACCCACATTAACATCAAACCCAAATGAAAAATATTCATATTCTATAGAAAGAATATCATCACTAAATTCCAACCTAGTGGGTTCAAGTGTCTTCTCGCTTGACTCATGTGAACAAAGATCTGACTCATCTAAATCATGATGCTCATCAGTTATGACGCTTAAATCTAACTCACTAGGGTTCCCACATTCATCACCCTCCTCAAACTCAAAGGAATCATTTAAAGTGGTGGGTGGGTCGGTAGAAACTAGGACATCCTCAATGACGTCCGTAGGTGAGCTAAATTCAAGTGCAAGGGCAGGGGATAGAGACAAAGGGAAGCCACTCTCTTGATCTAGACTAGGCAAAGGAATCTCTTCATCCAAGTTAGGCCCAACAGAATAAAAGGGTTCAAAATCATCGTAGAGACTAACTTTAGGTTTAGGGGATCCCAAATTAGAGTCAGGCTCTAGTAAATTAGTATCCTCCCTACTAAAACATCGAGATTATTCAGCAATTCTCAATTTTATGTTCTCTACCATTTCATCAGTCAATGCATTTATCTTCTTTTCCACACTTGCACAGATAGCATCAACATAAGTACGATATGGGCAGTCATAGCCACCATGAGCAGATGACTAACATTAATCACGTACAGCAGGAGATACACAAGAGTAAGATGGGTCATGTGAATCTAAAAAGTGATCCTGAGGGTAAGGACTAACAGGAAAAACACACTCGCCATGAGTCGGGTATCCAAAATTTTGTTTAGCTTGATTAAAATCATATGTATCCCAAGCTAATTTTTCAAAGAAATTCCAAACTTCATCTTGAGTTTTAGATAGTAATCCTAGTACACATCTAGGATAAATAAACTCAACATAACTCCAAGATTCAGAATTCAGACTCACAGCAATGACCTCACAAATTTCTCATTTTTTAAAATTTTGATGCAATTGAGCACGATAATCATTAACTCGCGATAAATAGCTCCAAAAAGGTTCATGCTCAAATTGTGGGAAATTAAAAACTGACATTCTTGAATCTAGTGTTTTTTTTTCAATTTTAAGAATATTTCAATTTTTTTGGATTTTCAATTTTTTAATTTTTTTTTTCGACAAGCAAAAATTCATCTAGAACACTATTTTCAAACCAATGACTAAAACAAAAAGAATAGACTCCAATAATTAAGTGAACAAAACAAAACTAACTAACAAAAATAAAACTATGCTACCAAAATAAAAGAAAGACCAAAATGACTAAAACATCACACAAAATATAAAATGAACACAAACACAAAAAGAAGAACATTTTTTTAAATATTTTTGTCTTGTTGACACACAAAAACAAAAATTGAAATAAACTCAATCTAAAATAAAAAACAAAAATAGAAACACAACTAAAACTAAAATAAAATAGAAAATAAACTAAAACCTAAACAAGCTAAATCTAAAGAATAAAACTAAAACAGAAAATAAAACTCCCAAAATCAGAACTAAATGGATAGAAAACTCCACACAATCACAAGGGACATAAATATATTTTTCTCGAATTTTTTTCTGTCCCCGAACAGTGCAAGAAAATGCAAACAAATTATTAAGTCAAAAATTTACAGAAAAATCATGACAGCTCCAAAAATTCCACAACAATTCACACAAACTCTAAATATTAAGCTGAATCTAGCAAAAACATCAAAATAGCAAAAATACACCAGAATTTTCTCGAAAAATTCGAACAGAGTGCTAAAATTAAAGAAAAATCTACACTGAGCTGTAATTTCTAGATCAGTTCAGACTTGGAACTTTGTGCCGCACATAAACCAAATGCATTGATATTGTTTTTTTTTTCAACAACCAATAAATTCGCAAATAAACTAATTGCGAGAAAAAATAAAAATTGAAATACTAACTAAATTCAAAATGAAAACTAAACTAAATTATGAAAACGACTCGAATGACTCGAAAGCTAAACTAAGACTCAAGGAAACCAAATTTCACAACGCCATCCCCGGCAACGGCGCCAAAAACATGTTGTGCTTTTCCGCAAGTATACGGTTTAACGTTGTAATACTTGAAGGTGTCGATCCTTAGGGATGAGTTATAAAATTAGGTTACCGAAAATTCTAACCTAAATTCAAATTAGATGCTAAAATCAACCATTTTAAAATGAATTTATAGACCAAATTAATTAGTGAAACTGTGAGAAATATGCTAGCTTGCAATGGAGAAGGCCAAAATAAAACTAAAGCACCAAATTGCAGATAATTCAAGCCACCAACATTTGGCTGCAATTATTTCATTAACTTGAATAAACAAAGCAGAGGAAAGCGAAACAAATAGAGGAACATGAAACAGAGGACGACAATTGAATGAGCTAGCTTCCAGTGCATGAATTTGAACCGAACAACGCACAAATTCACCTCCAAAATTAGAGTTGTCTTTCGATTTGAACCAAACCTAGGCTAATTACATCAACTTTCAATTGCTAAGAACGGATCTGGAACTGTAAAAGGAGAACGAAAAAGCAAAAGAATGAAAAACAAACTCTGACCATGTACTCGTTGCTCCCTCTCCTCTGCGTCAGACTCGCTTTGAAGACCTCCACGAATGCCGTCTGCAGCCCCCTTCGATTACCTTCATTGACTCCTTGTAACGGATAGATTAATGATGGTGATTATGATGGAAAATGAAAGAGAAGAAAGAGAGGGGGTAATGGCTGGAATTAGAGAGGAAGGCGAAGAAGCAAAGGTTGCCCTGTTCTACCCTAATTTCGAGCTCTTTTCAAGGCTCCCTAGAATGTTTGAAACCATCCCTTTGTTGGTGTCAATGAAAGGTAACGGTAGATAGAATCAATGGGATGAACGATGGAGGAAGATGAAAGGGAAGAGGGCTACGATTATGGTAGAGGAACCTGAAGGGGCACGACCCCTGTTTTCGGTTTCTCTGGGTCGTGGACCGTGAAGAGGAAGAAGAAGAGAATAGGGAGGGGTTGGATGTCACGTGTAAAATGCTTGAGAAGTAAGTGAGGTTGTTGGGCTCGGTGGGGAACGGCAGTAGGTGGCCTGGAACTGAGTTGGGCCAGGCTCAAAAGGGAAAAAAAGAGAGAAAAAGAAAAGAGGGAGGGCAGACCGGGCTTTTGGACGCATGGGCTTCAGAGCTGGGCCTTGCCTGGGTGAGAGAGACAGAAGGAGAGAAAAAGGATGGACCGGCCCAAGAGAAGAAAAGAAAGGAAAAGAAAAAGAAGGAGAACCGGGCTTGGCAGATTAGGCACCTACCTAACTTCTTCTTAAGCTGTATTCATCATTTTCTCAAGTGTTTTTCCAATTCCTGCAAAATGAACGAAAATATTATTAAAATGCTGATTAATCAATTCATTTCGGGCAATTATTAGAAAATTTAAGGGTATAAAATGGCATAATTTCATAATGAACAAATACCCCCACACCTAAGTTTCGCTCGTCCTTGAGTGAAACCAAAAAAAAAATTCCTAACTCACTTTCATATTAATCACGATTGCACTTAGCATATGCAACAAGCCCTTTAAACCCCTAGGCTACCCCTAGTGGATGAGTAAGGTCTCGTGAGGGTTTGCAGAAGATATACCCACAAAATCAATAAAGGAACAGACAAACACAATCTCGAAAATCTTTTTTTTTATTTTTTTTTAAAAAATTAATATGTACAAAACTTGGGAAGGATATATGTACATATTCTAATCAACTAAATCACCCATATAGCAAAGATATTGGCCTACATATAAACAAAATGTACTCATCAAGATTCTCTACCCCATGGATGTCATCAAAGCACTAATTTTTCACCTCACTGTACATTAGGACTTCTATCATCATCTTAAGGCTTAAGTTTACCAGTATCAAACTCAATCCCACTTTACTGACACAACTATATTACTGACTTAATAACATAGCAAGCAAGCTTTCTAAGTAACAGCATTGCCTCAAAGGGTAACACCCAGTAGCACGTGCCTCAGAAGATAACGCCCAGTAGCGCAAGCCTCAAAGGGATACTCGTCATTCCAAATTTTATTTTATTTCCTTTTTCTTTTCATTTTCATTTCCTTTTTTTTTGCTAACACAAATAAAAACCAAAGTAATTGCGCCAAAGACAAGTGGGGGAGCCAATATTAGAAAACAAAGACCCTAAGATAATGATGATGACATAAATAGGGATTGGATTAAACATCAATAATGAACAACCGAGGTTAGAATTAGGGCTAAGAATGACACGCCGAGGATGGGAACCTAACATGCACATCAGTTCATATGCAAGCTAAAAATCAAAGTACATGGGATTTAAGCTGATCAAAATAATACGAAGCTTCCCTAAAAACAAAACAAAAATCTTTTTTTTAAAAAAAGAAAAAGTTTTCAAAAAATTTCCTCAAAGTTTCCCCACCCCCACACCTAAATCGCACAATGTCCTCATTGGGAGTGAAAAGAAACACAAAATACAACCAAAAAGGAAAACAAATATGCAAAAGAACAAAAGACTCAAAATGAAAGAAACATGACAAGACGCTAAACAAAAAGAAGTTAATAAAAATAAAACAAAGCAACAAATATATATAAAAAAACAAAATAAAAGGACGAGAAAAAAAGGAATGTTTATACTAGGTCAGGTGCATAATTACACCTAAGCTAGAGCCTCCAGAAATGTGCTTAGATGGAGCATCAGCTACTCCATATCAAATGGAACATTGCTACTTAAATCAAATCCCAATAAAGCACGAAGAAGCTTGTCAAATGCAGAAGACCGACTTTCAATAAGATCAATACAGAAGAAATAAGAAAGTTGGCGCCAAGTAAAGTACATCCACCTTATCAATGCAGCACAAGTAAGAGTTCGTTTCAATTTGTCAAACTGACGGGCTCAATCAGAAAATGGATAGATGTACTTAAAAGTAGCCAGCAAGTGGGTCATTGGCCTAGAAAGTATATCATCATGAATGAATGGTCTAGGCAAATTAGTGAGTGATAAAGTCGTGAATCCTTTAAGTTCAATATACGTAGGAGTCTGGTCTAAATCAAAATGTTCAGTGACAATGGCCCCAGGCTCAACAAATTTAGACTTATCGTTTCCAAAAAGAAAGTCAGGGTGGACGGGGTCAAAAGAAAAAGATTCATATTCAGCACACAGATTCACATCCAAACCCACATTGGCATCAAACCCATATCAAAAAGATTCATATTCTATAGAAAGAGTATCATCAGTAAATTCCAATCTAGTGGGTTCAAGTGTCTTCTCGCATGAGTCGTGTGAACAAAGATCTGACTCATCTAAATCATGATGCTCATCAGTTATGACGCTTAAATCTAACTCACTAGGGTTCGCACATTCGTCACCCTCCTCAAACTCAAAAGAATCATTTAAAAAGGTGGGTGGGTTGGCAGAAACTAGGACATCCTCAATGACGTCCGTAGGTGAGCTAAATTCAGGTGCAAGGGCAAGGGATAGAGACAAAGGGAAGTCACTCTCTTTATCTAGACTAGGCAAAGGCATCTCTTCATTCAAGTCAGGCCTAGCAGAATAAGTGGGTTGAAAATCATCGTAGAGACTAACTTCAAGTTTAGGGGATCCTAAATTAGAGTTAGGCTCTAGTAAATTAGTATCCTTCCGACTAAAACATCAAGATTATTCAGCAATTCTCAATTTCATGTTCTCTACCATTTTATCAATCAATGCATTTATCTTGTTTTCCACACTTGCATAGATAGCATCAACATAAGCACGATATGGGCAATCACAGGCATCAAATGACTCACAGTACTCACATACAGCAAGAGATACACAAGAGTAAGATGGGTCATGTGAATCTAAAAAGTGATCCTGAGGGTAAGGACTAGCAGGAAAAACAGACTCGCCACGAGCCGGGTATCCAAAATTCTGTTTAGCTTGATCAAACTCAAAGGTATCCCAAGCTAATTTTTTGAAGAAATTCCAAACTTCATCTTGAGTTTTAGATAATAATCGTAGTACACCTCCAGGATAAATAGACTCAACATGACTCCAAGATTCAGAATTCAGACTCACAGCAATGACCTCACAAATTTCCCATTTTTGAAAATTTTTATTCAATTGAGCACGATAATCATTAAGTCGCGATAAATAGCTCCCGAAAGATTCATGCTCAAATTGTGGGAAATTAAAAACTGGCATTCTTGAATCTAATGTTTTTTTTTTCAATTTTAAGAATTTTTCCGCTTTTTTAGATTTTCAAGTTTTATTTTTTTTTTATGAAAGAAAATGCATCTAAGACACTATTTACAAACCAATGACTCAAGCAAAAAGAAGAGACTCCAATAATTAAGTGAAGAAAACAAAATAAACTAACAAAAATAAAACTATGCTACCAAAATAAAAGAAAGACCAAAATGACACACACATCACACAAAATATAAAATGAACACAAACACAAAAGAAGAACATTTTTTTTAATATTTTTATCTTGTTGACACACAAAAACGAAAATAGAAAAAAAACTCAATCTAAACCAAAAAAACAAAAACAGAAACACAACTGAAACTAAAACAAAATAGAAAATAAACTAAAACCTAAACAAGCTAAATCTAAAGAATATAACTAAAACAGAAAATAAAACTCCCAAGATCAGAACTAAATAGATAGAAAATTCCACACAATAACAAGGGACGTAAATATATTTTTTCTCGAATTTTTTTCTGTCCCCGAACAATGCAAAAAAATGAAACCAGATTATTAAGTCAAAAATTCACAGAAAAATCATTACAGCTCCAAAAATTCCACAACAATTCACACATACTCTAAACATTATGCTGAATCTAGGGAAAATATCAAAATAGCAAAAATCACTCCTGAACTTTCCCTAAAAATTCGAACAGAATGCTGAAATTAAAGAAAAATCTGCACTGAGCTGTAATTTCTGGATCAGTTCAGACTTGGATCTTTGTGTTGTACATAAACCAAATGCATTAATATTGTTTTTTTTTTTCAACAACCAATAAATTCTAAAATAAATTAATCTCGACAAAAATTAAAAATTGAAATACTAACAAAATTCAAAATGAAAACTAAACTAAATTACAAAAACGACTCGAACAACTCGAATACTAAACTACAACTCGAGGAAACCAAATTTCACAATGCTATCCCGGGCAACGGCGGCAAAAAGTTGTTGTGATTTCTCGCAAGTATCCGGTTTAATGTTGTAATACTTGAAGGTGTCGATCTTCATGGATAAGTTATAAAATTAGGTTACCAAAAATTAATCTGTGAAACAGTGAGAAATATACTAGCTTGCAATGGAGATGGCCAAAAGAAAACCAAAGCACCAAATTGCAGATAATTCAAGCCACCAACATTTGGTTGCAATTACTTCATTAACTTGAATAAATGAAGCAGAGGAAAGCGGAACAAACAGAGGAACATGAAACAGAGCACGACAATTAAAAGAGCTAGCTTTCAGTGCGCGAATTTGAACCGAACAACTCACAAATTCACATCCAAAATTAGAGTTCTCGTTCGATTTGAACCAAACCTAGGCTAATTACATCAACTTTCAATTGCTAAGAATGGATCTGGAACTGTACAAGGAGAACGAAAAAGCAGAAGAATGAAAAACAAACTCTGCCCATGTGCTCCCTGCTCCCTCTCCTCTGTGTCGAACTCACTTTGAAGACCTCCACGAATGTCGTCCGCAACCCTCGTCGATTTCCTTCATTGACTTCGTGTAACGGATGGATTAATGATGGTGATTATGATGGAAAATGAATGAGGAGAAAGAGAGGGGGTAACAGCTGGAATTAGCGAGGAAGCCAAAGAAGCAAAGGCTGCCCTGTTCTGCTATACTTTTGAGCTCTTTTCAAAGCACCCCAGAATGTTTGAAACCATCCCTTTGTTGATGTTAATGAAAGGTAACGGTAGATAGAATTAATGGGATGAATGATGGAGGGAGATGAAGGGGAAGGGGGCCACGATTATGGTAGAGGAACCTGAAGGGGTACGACCCCTGTTTTCGAATTCTCTAGGTCGTGGACCGCGAAGAGGAAGAAGAAGATAATGGGGAGGGGCTGGATGTCACGTGAAAAACACGTGAGAAGTAAGTGAGGATGCTTGGCTCGGTGGGGAACGGCAATAGGTGGCCTGGAACAGAGCTAGGCCAGGCCCGAAAGGGAAAGAAAGAGAGAAAAAGAAAAGAGGGAGGGTAGACCAGGCTTCTGGACGCATGGGCTTCAGAGCTAGGCCTTGCCTAGGTGAGAGAGAAAGAAGGAGAGAAAAAGGATGGACCGGCCCAAGAGAAGAAAAGAAAGGAAAAGAAAAAGAAGGAGAACTGGGCTCAGCGGATTCGGCTCTTGTCTAGCTTCTTTTTGAGCTTTATTCATCATTTTCCCAAGTTTTTTTCCAATTCCTACAAAATGGACAAAAATATTATTAAAATTCTAATTAATCAATTCATTTCGAGCAACTATTAGAAAATTTAAGGGTATAAAATGTCATAATTTCATACTGAACAAATACCCCCAAACCTAAGTTTTGCTCGTCGCCGAGTGAAACAAAAAAAAATACCTAACTCACTTTCATAGGAATCACGGTTGCACTTAGCACGTGCAATAAGCTCTTTAAACCCCTAGGTTATCCCTAGTGGACGAGTAAGGTCTCGTGAGGGTTTGCAGAAGATATACCCACAAAATATATAAAAGAAAAGACAAACAGAAACTCGAAAATCTTTTTTTTTTGGATTTTTTTCTTCAAAAATTAATATATACAAAACTGGCGAAGGATATATGTACATATTCGAATCAACTAAATCCCCCATAGAGCAAAGATATTGTCCTATATATAAACAAAATGTACTCATCAAGGCTCTCTACCCCATGGATGTCATCAAAGCAATAATTTTTCAGGCCACTGTACGTCAAGACTTGTATCATCATCTTAAGCCTTAAGTTTACCAGAATCAAACTCAATCTCACTTTACTGACACAACTACATTACTGACTTAATAACATAGGAAGCAAGCTTTCCCAGTAGCAGTATTGCCTCAAAGGGTAATACCTAGTAGCACGTGCCTCAAAGGGTAATGCCCAGTAGCGCATGCTTCAAAGGGATACTTGTCATTCCAAATTTTATTTTATTTTCTTTTTCTTTTCATTTTCATTTTCTTTTTTTTTGGGAACATAAATAAAAAGCAAAGTAATCGCGCCAAAGACAAGTGGGGGAGCCAATATTGGAAAACTAAGACCATAAGATAATGATGATGATTTAAATAGGGATTGGATTACACATCAATAATGAACAACAGAGGTTAGAATTAGGGCTAAGAATGACACACCGAGGATGGAGACCTAACATGCACATCAGTTCATATACGAGCTAAAAATCAAAGTACATGGGATTTAAGCGGATAAAAATAATACGAAGCTTCCCTAAAAACAAAACAAAAATCTTTTTTTTTTTTAAAAAAAATGTCTACAGGTTTCCCCACCCCCACACCTAAATCGCTCAAGGTCCTCATTAGGAGTGAAAAGAAACACAAAATACAACCAAAAAGAAAAATAAATATGCAAAAACAACAGAAGACTCAAAAAGAAAGGCACATGACAAGACGCTAAACCAAAAGAAGTTAATAAAAATAAAACAAAGCAACAAATATATACAAAAGAAAACAAATAAAAAGAGGAGATAAAAAGGAATGTTTATACCAGGTCAGGTGCAGAATTACACCTAAGCTATGGCCTCCAAAAATGTGCTTAGATGGAGCATCAGCCACTCCATATCAAATGGAACATTGCTACTTAAATCAAATCGTCATAAAGCACGAAGCAGTTTGTCAAATGTAGAAGACCAACTCTCAATAAGGTCAATGTAGAAGAAATAAGAAAGCTGGGGCCAAGTAAAGGACATCCACCTTATCAATGCACCACAAGTAAGGGTCCGTTTTAATGTTTCAAACTGTTGGGCCTAACTAGAAAATGGATACACGTACTTGGGTCATTGGCCTAGAAAGTATATCATCATGAATGAATGGTGTAGACAAATTAGTGAGTCCTAAAGTCACAAGTCCTTTAAGTTCAATGTGCGTAGGAGTCTGGTCTAAATCAAAATGTTCAGTGACAATGGCCTCAGGCTCAACAAATTTAGACTTGTAGTTTCCAAAAAGAAAGTGAGGGTGGATGGGGTCAAAAGAAAAAGATTCATACTCAGCACACAGATTCACATCCAAACCCTCATTGGCATCAAACCCACATGAAAAAGTTTCATATTCTATAGAAAGAAAATCATCACTAAGTTCCAATCTAGTGGGTTCAAGTGTCCTGTCGCATGACTCATGTGAACAAAGATCTGACTCATCTAAGTCATGATGCTTATCAGTTATGACGCTTAAATCTAACTCACTAGGTTTCCCGGATTCATCACCCTCCTCAAACTCAAAAGAATCATTTAAAGTGGTGGGTGGGTCGACAGAAACTAGGACATCCTCAATGACGTCTGTAGGTGAGCTAAATTCAGGTGCAAGGGCAGGGGATAGAGACAAAGGGAAGTCACTCCCTTGATCTAGACTAGGCAAAGGCATCTCTTCATTCAAGTTAGGCCTAGCAGAATATGAGGGTTCAAAATCCTCGTAGATACTAACTTCAGGTTTAGGAGGTCCAAAATTAGGGTCAGGCTCTTGTAAATTAGTATCCTCCCTACTAAAACATCGAGATTGTTCAACAATTCTCAATTTCGTGTTCTCTACGATTTTATCAGTCAATGCATTTATCTTCTTTTCCACACTTGCACAGATAGCATCAGCATAAGCACGATATGGGCAATCATAGGCATCAGGAGCAGATGACTCACAGTAATCACATACAGCAAGAGATACACGAGTAAGATGGGTCATGTGAATCTAAAAAGCGATCCTGAGGGTAAGGACTAACAGAAAAAACAGACTCGCCACGAGTCTGGTATCCAAAATTCTATTTAGCTTGATCAAACACATAGGTATCCCAAGCTGATTTTTCAAAGAAATTTCAAACTTCATCTTGAGTTTTAGATAATAATCCTAGTATGTCTCTAAGATAAATAGACTCAACATAACTCCAAGATTCAGAATTCAGACCCATAGCAATGACCTCACAATTTTTTTATTTTTTAAAATTGTGGTTCAATTGAGCACGATAATCATTAAGTCGCGATAGATGACTCCAGAAAGACTCATGCTCAAATTGTGGGAAATTAAAAACTGACATTCTTGGATCTTGTGTTTTTTTTTCAATTTTAAGAATTTTTCAATTTTTTTGGATTTTCAAGTTTTTAATTATTTTTTAGGACAGAAAATGCATCTAGGAAAGTGTTTACAAACCAATGACTAAAAAAAAAAGAAGAGACTCCAATAATTAAGTGAACAAAACAAAATAAACTAACAAAAATAAAACTATGCTACCAAAATAAAAGAAATACCAAAATGACTCAAACATCACACAAAATATAAAATGAACACAAACACAAACACAAAAGAAAAACATTTTTTTATTATTTTTGTCTTGTTGACACACAAAAACAAAAAATAGAAATAAACTCAATCTAAAAATAAAAACAAAAGGTGAAACACAACTGAAACTAAGAGAAAATAGAAAATAAACTAAAACCTAAACAAGCTAAATCTAAAGAATAAAACTAAAACAGAAAATAAAACTCCCAAAATCAGAACTAAATAGATAGAAAATTCCATATAATCACAAGGGAGATAAATATATTTTTTTCTCAAATTTTTACAGTCCCGAACAGTGCAAAAAAATGCAAACAGATTATTAAGTCAAAAATTCACAGAAAAATCATGATAGCTCCGAACGTTCCACAACAATTCACACAAACTCCAAACATTATGTTGAATCTAAGAAAAATATCAAAATAGCAAAAATCACACCAGAAATTTTCCAAAAAATTCTAACAGAATACTGAAGTTAAAGAAAAATCTACACTGAGCTGTAATTTCTGCATCAGTTTAGACTTGGATCTTTGTGTTGCACATAAAACAAATGCATTAATATTGTTTGTTTTCTTCAACAACCAATAAATTCTAAAATAAACTAATCTCGACAAAAATTAAAAATTGAAATACTAACTAAAATCAAAATGAAAACAAAACTAAATTATGAAAATGACTCAAACGACTCGAAAGCTAAACTACAACTCAAGGAAACCAAATTTCACAATGCCATCCCCGGCAACGGCGCCAAAAACATGTTGTGCTTTCCCGCAAGTATATGGTTTAACGTTGTAATACTTGAAGGTGTTGATCCTCAGGGATGAGTTATAAAATTAGGTTACCGAAAATTCTAACCTAAATTCAAATTAGATGCTAAAATCAACCAACTTAAAATGAATTTATAGACCAAATTAAATTGTGAAACTGTGAGAAATATGCTAGCTTGCAGTGGAGGTGCCCAAAAGAAAACTAAAGCACCAAATTGCAGATAATTCAAGCCACCAACATTTGGTTGCAATTATTTCATTAACTTGAATAAACGAAGCAGAGGAAAGCGAAACAAACAGAGGAACACGAAACAGAGCACGACAATTGAAAGAGCTAGCTTCCAGTGCACGAATTTCAACCGAACAACTCACAAATTCACCTCCAAAATTAGAGTTCTCTTTTGATTTGAACCAAACCTAGGCTAATTACATCAACTTTCAACTGCTAAGAATGGATCTGAAACTATAAAAGGAGAACGAAAAAGCAAAAGAATGAAAAACAAACTCTGCCCATGTACTCGCTGCTCCCTCTCCTCTGCGTCGAACTGGTTTTGAAGACCTCCACGAACGCCGTCCGCAACCCCCTTCGATTGCCTTCATTGACTTCTTGTAACAGAAGGATTAATGATGGTGATTATGATGGAAAATGAATGAGGAGAAAGAGAAGGGGTAATGGTTGGAATTAGCGAGGAATGCGAAGAAGCAGATGCTGCGCTATTCTGCTCTGCTTTCGAGCTCTTTTCAAGGCTCCCTAGAATGTTTGAAACCATCCCTTTGTTGATGTCAATGAAAGGTAATGGTAGATAGAATTAATGGGATGAATGATGGAGGAAGATGAAGGGGAAGAGGGCTACGATTATGGTAGAGGAACCTGAATGGGTACGACCCCTATTTTCGGTTTCTCTGGGTCATGGACCGCGAAGAGGAAGAGGAAGAGAATGGGGAAGGGCTGGATGTCACGTGCAAAATGCGTGAGAAGTAAGTGAGGATGCTGGGCTCGGTGGGGAACTGCAGTAGGTGGCCTGGAACTGAGCTGGGCCTGGCCCGAAAGGGAAAGAAAGAGAGAAAAACAAATGAGGGAGGGCAGACCGGGCTTCTGGACGCATGGGCTTCAAAGCTGGGCCTTACCTGGGTGAGAGAGAAAGAAGGAGAGAAAAAGGATGGACCGGCCCAAGAGAAGAAAAGAAAGGAAAAGAAAAAGAAGGAGAACCAGGCTTGGTAGATTAGGCTCCTATCTAGCTTCTTCTTGAGCTTTATTCATCATTTTCTCAAGTTTTTTTCCAATTCCTGCAAAATGAACAAAAATATTATTAAAAGTCTAATTAATCAATTCATTTTGAGCAATTATTAGAAAATTTAAGGGTATAAAATGTCATAATTTCATATTGAATAAATACCCCTACACCTAAGTTTTGCTCGTCCTTGAGTAAAACAAAAAAAAAATTCCTAACCGACTTTCGTAGGAATCACAGTTGCACTTAGCACGTGCAATAAGCCCTTCAAACCCCTAGGTTACCCCCTAGTGGACGAGTAAGGTCTCGTGAGGGTTTGTAGAAGATATACCCACAAAATCAATAAGAGAAAAGACAAACAGAAACTCGAAAATCTTTTTTTTTTTCCAAAAATTAATATGAACAAAACTGGGGAATGATATATGTACATATTCTAATCAACTAAATAACTCATATAGGAAAGATATTGGCCTACATATAAAAAAAATGCACTCATCAAGGCTCTCTATCCCATGGATGTCATCAAAGCACTAATTTTTCACCCAACTGTACATCAAGACTTGTATCATCATCTTAAGGCTTAAGTTTACCAGAATCAAACTCAACCCCACTTTACTGACAAAACTACATCACTGACTTAATAACGTAGGAATCAAGCTTTCACCGTAGTAGTATTGCCTCAAAGGGTATCACCCAATAGTACGTGCCTCAAAGGGTAGCGCCCAGTAGCGCATGCCTCATAGGGATGTTTGTCATTCCAAATTTTATTTTATTTCCTTTTTCTTTTCATTTTCATTTTCTTTTTTTTTGGGAAAGTAAATAGAAAACAAAGTAATCGCGCCAAAGACAAGAAGGGGAGCTAATATTGGAAAACTAAGACCCTAAGATAATGATGATGATATAACAAGGGATTGGATTACACATCAATAACGAACAGTCGGGGTTGAAATTAGGGCTAGGAATGACACGCCGAGGATGGAGACCTAACGTGCACATCAGTTCATATGCAAGCTAAAAATCAAAGTACATAGGATTTGAGCTGATCAAAATAATAGGAAGCTTCCCTAAAAACAAAACAAAAATATATGTTTTTTTTTTTCAAAAACATTTTTCTCAAAGTTTCTCCACCTCCACACCTAAATCACACAATGTCCTCATTGGGGGTGAAAAGAAACACAAAATACAGCCAAAAAGAAAAATAAATATGCAAAAAGAACACAAGACTCAAAAAAAAAGATGGATGACCAGATGCTAAACAAAAAGAAGTTAATAAAAATAAAACAAAGCAACAAATATATACAAAAGAAAACAAAGTAAAAAGAGGAGATAAAAAGGAATGTTTATACCAGGTTAGGTGCAGAATTACATCTAAGCTATAGCCTCCAGAAATGTGCTTAGAAGGAGCATTACCTACTCCATATCAAATGGAACATTGGTACTCAAAACAAATCCCCATAAAGCACTAAGCAGCTTCTCAAATGCAGAAGACCAACTCTCAAAAAGATCAATGCAGAAGAAATAAGAAAGTTGGTGCCAAGTAAAGTACATCCACCTTATCAATGCAGCACAAGTAAGGGTCCGTTTCAATTTGTCAAACTGTTGGACCAATCAAAAAATGGATAGACGTACTTAAAAGTAGCCGGCAAGTGGGTCATTGGCCAAGAAAGTATATCATCATGAATGAATGGTCTAGGCAAATTAGTGAGTCCTAAAGTCACAAGTCCTTTAAGTTCAATGTGCGTAGGAGTTTGGCCTAAATCAAAATGTTCAGTGACAATGGCCTCAGGCTCAACAAATTTAGACTTGTAGTTTCCAAAAAGAAAGTCAGGGCGGATGGGGTCAAAAGAAAAAGATTCATATTCAGCACAGAAAATCACATCCAAACACACATTGGCATCAAACCCACATGAAAAAGGTTCATATTCTATAGAAAGAATATCATCACTAAATTCCAATCTAGTGGGTTCAAGTGTCTTCTCGCATGACTGATGTGAAAAAAGATCTGACTCATCTAAATCATGATGCGCATCAGTTATGACTCTTAAATCTAACTCACTAGGGTTCGCACATTCACCAACCTCCTCAAACTCAGATGAGTCATTTAAAGTGGTGGGTGGGTTGGCAGAAACTAGGGCATCCTCAATGACGTCCGTAGGTGAGCGAAATTCAAGTGCAAGGGTAGGGGATAGAGATAAAGGAAAGTCACTCTCTTGATCTAGACTGGGCAAAGGCATCTCTTCATTCAAGTCAGGCCTAGCAGAATACGAGGGTTCAAAATCATCGTAGAGACTAACTTCAAGTTTAGGGGATCCTAAATCAGAGTCAGACTCTAGTAAATTAGTATCCTCCCTACTAAAACATCGAGATTATTCAGCAATTCTCAATTTCATGTTCTCTATCATTTTATCAGTCAATGCATTTATCTTCTTTTCTACACTTGCACTGGTAGCATCAACATAAGCACGATATGGGCAATCACAGGCATCAGGAGCAGATCACTCACAGTAATCACATACAGTAGGAGATACACAAGAGTAAGATGGGTCATGTGAATCTAAAAAGTGATCCTGAGGGTAAGGACTAACAGGAAAAACAGACTCGCCACGAGCCGGGTATCCAAAATTCTGTTTAGCTTGATCAAACTCAAAGGTATCCCAAGCTAATATTTCAAAGAAATTTCAAACTTCATCTTGAGTTTTAGATAGTAATCCTAGTGCACCTCCATGATAAATAGACTCAACATGACTCCAAGATTCAGAATTCAGACCCACAGCAATGACCTCACAAATTTTCCATTTTTGAAAATTTTTATTCAATTGAGCACGATAATCGTTAAGTCACGATAATCATTAAGTCGCGATAAATAGCTCCAGAAAGATTCATGCTCAAATTGTGGGAAATTAAAAACTGGCATTCTTAAATCTAGTGTTTTTTTTTCAATTTTAAGAATTTTTCAATTTTTTTGAATTTTTAAGTTTTTAATTTTCTTTTTAGGAAAGAAAATGAATCTAAGACACTATTTAAAAACCAATGACTAAAACAAAAAGAAAAGACTCCAATAATTAAGTGAACAAAACAAAATAAACTAACAAAAATAAAGCTATGCTACCAAAATAAAAGAAAGACCAAAATGACTCAAACATCATACAAAATATAAAATGAACACAAACACAAAAGAAGAACATTTTTTTAATATTTTTGTCTTGTTGACACACAAAACCGAAAATAGAAATAAACTCAATCTAAAACAAAAAAAAAACAAAAACTGAAACACAACTAAAACTAAAACAAAATAGAAAATAAACTAAAACCTAAACAAGCAAAATCTAAAGAATAAAACTAAAACAGAAAATAAAACTCCTAAGATCAGAACTAAATAGATAGAAAATTCCACGCAATCACAAGCGACATAAATATATTTTTTCTTGAATTTTTTTCTGTCCCCGAACAGTGCAAAAAAATCCAAACAGATTATTAAGTCAAACATTCACAGAAAAATCATGACAGCTCCAAAAATTCCACAATAATTCACACAAACTCTAAACATTATGTTGCATCTAGGAAATTTATCCAAATAGCAAAACTCACGCCAGAATTTTTCCAGAAAGTTCGAACAGAATGCTGAAATTAAAGAAAAATCTGCACCGAGCTGTAATTTATGGATCAGTTCAGACTTGGATCTTTGTGTTGCACATAAACCAAATGCATTAATATTGATTTTTTTTCAACAACCAATAAATTCTAAAATAAACTAATCTCGACAAAAATAAAAAATTGAAATACTCACTAAATTCAAAATGAAAACTACACTAAATTATGAAAACGACTCGAACACTAAACTGCGACTTGAGGAAACCAAATTTCACAACGCCATCCCCGGCAACGGTGCCAAAAACTTGTTGTGTTTTCTCGCAAGTATACGGTTTAACGTTGTAACACTTGAAGGTGTCGATCCTCAGGGATGAGTTATAAAAATAGGTTACAAAAAATTCTAACCTAAGTTGAAGTTAGATGCTAAAATCAACCAACTTAAAATGAATTTATAAACCAAATTAATTTGTGAAACTTTAAGAAATATGCTAGCTTGCAATGGAGATAGACAAAAGAAAACTAAAGCACCAAATTGCAAATAATTCAAGCCACCAACATTTGGTTGCAATTATTTCATTAACTTGAATAAACAAAGCAGAGGAAAGCGAAACAAACAGAGGAACACAAACAGAGCACGACAATTGAAAGTGCTAGCTTCCAGTGCACGAATTTGAACCGAGCAACTCACAAATTCACCTCCAAAATTAGAGTTCTCTTTCGATTTGAAACATACCTAGGCTAATTACATCAACTTTCAATTGCTAAGAACGGATTTGGAACTGTAAAAGGAGAACGAAAAAGCAAAAGAATGAAAAACAAACTCTGCCGATGTACTCGCTGCTCTCTCTCCTCTGCATCGAACTCGCTTTGAAGACCTCCACGAATGTCGTCCGCAACCCTCTTCGATTGCCTTCATTGACTCCTTGTAACGGATGCATTAATGATTGTGATTATAATGGAAAATGAATGAGGAGAAAGAGAGGGGGTAACGGCTGGAATTAGCGCGGAAGCCGAAGACGCAAAGACTGCGCTGTTCGGCTCTGCTATCGAGCTCTTTTCAAGGCTCCCCAGAATGTTTGAAACCATCCCTTTGTTGATTTCAATGAAAGGTAACGGTAGATAGAATTAATGGGATGAATGATGGAGGAAGATGAAGGGCAAGAGGGCTACGATTATGGTAGAGGAACCTGAAGGGGTAAGGCCCCTGTTTTCGGTTTCTCTGGGTCGTGGACCGCAAAGAGGAAGAAGAAGAGAATGGGGAAGGGCTAGATGTCACGTGCAAAACGTCTGAGAAGTAAGTGTGGAAGCTGGGCTTGGTGGGGAACGGCAGTAGGTGGCCTCAAACTGAGCTGGGCTAGGCCCGAAGGGGAAAGAAGGGAGAAAAAGAAAAGAGGGAGAGCAGATCGGGCTTCTGGACACATGGGCTTCAGAGCTGGGCCTTGCCTAGGTGAGAGAGAAAGAAGGGGAGAAAAAGGATGGACCGGCCAACGAGAAGAAAAGAAAGGAAAAGAAAAAGAAGGAGAACCGGGCTTGGCAGATTGGGCTCATGTCTAGCTTCTTCTTGAGTTTTATTCATCATTTTCTCAAGTTTTTTTTCCAATTCCTACAAAATGAACGAAAATATTATTAAAATTCTAATTAATTAATTCATTTCGAGCAATTATTAGAAAATTTAAGGGTATAAAATGTCAAAATTTCAGATTGAACAAATACCCTTACACCTAAGTTTTGCTCGTCCTCGTGTAAAACAAAAAAAAATTCCTAACTCACTTTCGTAGAAATCACGGTGCTACTTAGCACGTGCAACAAGCCCTTTAAACCTCTAGGTTACCCCTAGTGGACGAGTAAGGTCTCGTGAGGGTTTGCAGAAGATATACCCATAAAATCTATAAAAGAAAAGACAAACAGAAACTCGAAAATATTTTTTTTAAATTTTTTTTTCAAAAATTAATATGTACCAAAATGGGGAAGGATATATGTACATATTCTAATCAACTAAATCACCCATATAGCAAAGATATTGGCCTACATATAAACAAAATGTACTCATCAAGGCCCTCTACCCCATGGATGTCATCAAGGAACTAATTTTTCACCCCACTATACATCAAGACTTGTATCATCATCTTAAGGCTTAAGTTTTCCAGAATCAAACTCAATCCCACTTTACTGACACAACTACATTACTGACTTAATAACATAGGAAGCAATTTTTTCCAGTAGCAGTATTACCTCAAAGAGTAACACCCAGTAGCACGCGCCTTAAAGGGTAACGCCCAGTAGCGCATGCCTCAAAAGGATACTTGTCATTCAAAATTTTATTTTATTTCCTTTTTCTTTTCATTTTCATTTTCATTTTTTCTTTTTGGGAACGCAAATAAAAACCAAAGTAATCGCGCCAAAGACAAGTGGGGGAGCCAATATTGGAAAACTAAGACCCTAAGATAATGATGATAACATAAATAGAGATTGGATTACACATCAATAACGAACAAGCGGGGTTAGAATTAGGCCTAAGAATGACACGCCGAGGATGGAGACCTAACATGCACATCAGTTCATATGCAAGCTAAAAATCAAAGTACATGGGATTTAAGCTGATCAAAATAATACGAAGCTTCCCTAAAAACAAAACAAAAATCTTTTTTTTTTCAAAAAAAAAATTTCAAACTTTTTTCTCAAAGTTACCCCACCCCCACACCTAAACCGCATAATGTCCTTATTGGGAGTGAAAAGAAATACAAAATCAACCAAAAAGAAAAATAAATATGCAAAAAGAACAAAAGACTCAAAAAGAAAGGAACATGACAAGACGCTAAACAAAAAGAAGTTAATAAAAATAAAACAAAGCAACAAATATATACAAAAGAAAACAAAATAAAAAAACGAGATAAAAAGGAATGTTTATTCCAAGTCAGGTGCAGAATTACACCTAAGCTATAGCCTCCAGAAATGTGCACAGATGGAGCATCAACTACTCTATATCAAATGGAACATTGCTACTTAAATCAAATCCCCAAAAAGCACGAAGCAGCTTGTCAAATGCAGAAGACCAACACTAAATAAGATCAATGCAGAAGAAATAAGAAAGCTGGCGCCAAGTAAAGTACATCCACCTTATCAGTACAGCACAAGCAAGGGTCCGTTTCAATTTGTCAAACTGTTGGGGCCAACCAAAAAATGGATAGACGTACTTAAAAGTAGCCAGCAAGTGGGTCATTTGCCTAGAAAGTATATCATCATGAATGAATGGTCTAGGCAAATTAGTGAGTCCTAAAGTCACAAGTCGTTTAAGTTCAATGTGCGTAGGAGTCTGGCCTAAATCAAAATGTTCAGTGACCATGGCCTCAGACTCAACAAATTTAGACTTGTAGTTTCCAAAACGAAACTCAGGGTGGATGGGGTCAAAAGAAAAAGATTCATATTCAGCACACAGATTCACATCCAAACCCACATTAACATCAAACCCAAATGAAAAATATTCATATTCTGTAGAAAGAATATCATCACTAAATTCCAACCTAGTGGGTTCAAGTGTCTTCTCGCTTGACTCATGTGAACAAAGATCTGACTCATCTAAATCATGATGCTCATCAGTTATGACGCTTAAATCTAACTCACTAGGGTTCCCACATTCATCACCCTCCTCAAACTCAAAGGAATCATTTAAAGTGGTGGGTGGGTCGGTAGAAACTAGGACATCCTCAATGACGTCCATAGGTGATCTAAATTCAAGTGCAAGGGCAGGGGATAGAGACAAAGGGAAGCCACTCTCTTGATCTAGACTAAGCAAAGGAATCTCTTCATCCAAGTTAGGCCCAGTAGAATAAAAGGGTTCAAAATCATCGTAGAGACTAACTTCAGGTTTAGGGGATCCCAAATTAGAGTCAGGCTCTAGTAAATTAGTATCCTCCCTACTAAAACATCGAGATTATTCAGCAATTCTCAATTTTATGTTCTCTACCATTTTATCAGTCAATGCATTTATCTTCTTTTCCACACTTGCACAGATAGCATCAACATAAGCACGATATGGGCAATCACAGGCATCAAGAGCAGATGACTCACTGTAATCACATACAGCAGGAGATACACAAGAGTAAGATGGGTCATGTAAATTTAAAAAGTGATCCTGAGGGTAAGGACTAACAGGAAAAACAGACTCGCCACGAGTCAAGTACCTAAAATTCTGTTTAGCTTGATGAAACTCATAGGTATCCCAAGCTAATTTTTCAAAGAAATTCCAAACTTCTTCTTCAGTTTTAGATAATAATCCTTGTAGACCTCCAGGATAAATAGACTCAACATAACTCCAAGATTCAGAATTCAGACCTACAGCAATGACCTCAAAAATTTTCCATTTTTGAAAATTTTGATTCAATTGAGCACGATAATTATTAAGTCGTAATAAATAGCTCCTGAAAGGTTCATGCTCAAATTGTGGAAAATTAAAAACTGGCATTCTTGAATCGAGTGTTTTTTTTTCTCAATTTTAAGAATTTTTCAATTTTTTTGGATTTTCAAGTTTTTAATTTTTTTTTCATGAAAGAAAATGCATCTAGGACAGTATTTACAAACCAATGACTAAAACAAAAAGAAGAGACTCCAACAATTAAGTAAACAAACAAAATAAACTAACAAAAATGAAACTGTTCTACCAAAATAAAAGAAAGACCAAAATGACTTAAACATCACACAAAATATAAAATGAACACAAACACAAAAGAAGAACATTTTCTTAATATTTTTGTCTTGTTGACACACAAAAACAAAAATAGAAAAAAAACTCAATCTAAAACAAAAACAAAAACAGAAACACAACTAAAACTAAAACAAAATAGAAAATAAACTAAAACCTAAACAAGCTAAATCTAAAGAATAAAACTAAAATAGAAAATAAAACTCCCAAAATCAGAACTAAATAGATAGAAAATTCCACACAATCACAAGGGACATAAATATAATTTTTTCTCGAATTTTTTTCCCCCGAACAGTGCAAAAAAATGCAAACAAATTATTAAGTCAAAAATTTACAGAAAAATCATGACAGCTACAAAAATTCCGCAACAATTCACACAAACTCTAAACATTATGCTGAATCTAGAAAAAATATCAAAATAGCAAAAATCACACTAGAAGTTACCCAGAAAATTCAAACAGAATGCTGAAATTAAAGAAAAATTCGAACTGAGCTGTAATTTCTGGATCAGTTCAGGCTTGGATCTTTGTGCTGCAAATAAACAAATGCATTAATATTGTTTTTTTTTTCAACAACCAACAAATTCTAAAATGAACTAATCTCGACAAAAATTAAAAAACTGAAATAGTAACTAAATTCAAAATGAAAACTAAACTAAATTACGAAAACGACTCAAACGACTTGAATACTAAACTATGACTCGACGAAACCAAATTTCACAACGCTATTCTCGGCAACGGTGCCAAAAAGTTGCTGTAATTTCTCGCAAGTATGTAGTTTAATGTTGTAATGCTTGAAGGTGTCGATCTTCATGGTTGTGTTATAAAATTAGGTTACCAAAAATTCCAACCTAAATTGAAATTAGATGCTAAAATCAACCAACTTAACATGAATTTATCGACCAAATTAATTTGTGAAACTGTGAGAAATATGCTAGCTTGCGGTGGAGATGGCCAAAAGAAAACTAAAGCACCAAATTGCAGATAATTCAAGCCACCAATATTTGGTTGCAATTATTTCATTAACTTGAATAAATGAAGCAGAGGAAAGCGAAACAAACAGAGGAACATGAAATAGAGCACGACAATTGAAAGAGCTAGCTTCCAATGCACGAATTTGAACCGAACAACTCACAAATTCACCTCTAAAATTAGAGTTCTCTTTCGATTTGAACCAAACCTAGGCTAATTACATCAACTTTCAATTGCTAAGAACGAATCTGAAACTGTAAAAGGAGAACGAAAAAGCAAACGAATAAAAAACAAACTCTGCCCATGTACTCGCTGCTCCCTCTCCTCTGCATCGAACTCGCTTTGAAGACCTCCACAAACGCCGTCCGGAACCCCCTTCGATTGCCTTCATTGACTCCTTTTAAAGGAAGGATTAATGATGGTGATTATGATGGAAAATGAATGAGGAGAAAGAGAGGGGGTAACGGCTAGAATTAGATAGGAAGGCGAAGAAGCAGAGGCTGCCCTGTTCTGCTCTGCTTTCGAGCTCTTTTCAAGGCTCCCCAGAATTTTTGAATTCATCCCTTTGTTGATGTCAATGAAAGGTAACGATAGATAGAATTAATGGGATGATTGATGGAGGAAGATGAAGGGGAAGAGGGCTACGATTATGGTAGAGGAACCTGAAGGGCTATGACCCCTGTTTTCGGTTTCTCTGGATCATGGACCGCGAAGAGGAAGAAGAAGAGAATGGGGAGGGGCTGGATGTCACGTGCAAATCGCGTGAGAAGTAAGTGAGGATGCTGGGCTCGGTGGAGTACGGCAGTAGGTAGCCTGGAACTGAGCTGGGCCAGGCTCGAAAGGGAAAGAAAGAGAGAAAAAGAAAAGAGGGAGGACAGACCAGGCTTCTGGACATATGGGCTTCGGAGCTGGGCCTTGCCTGGGTGAGAGAGAAAAAGGATGGACCGACCCAAGAGAAGAAAAGAAAGGAAAAGAAAAAGAAGGAGAACCGGGCTTGGCAGATTGGGCTCTTGTCTAGCTTCTTCTTGAGCTATTATCATCATTTTCTGAAGTTTTTTTCCAATTCCTGCAAAATGAACAAAAATATTATTAAAATTCTAACTAATCAATTCATTTCAAGCAATTATTAGAAAATTTAAGGGTGTAAAATATCATAATTTCATATTGAACAACTCATAGTCCCAAACAAAGGATTGTACAACACGTGTATAGCATGAAGTTAAACAATAAGTCATCAACCAAAAAGGTAGTCAGAAAGGCAACTTCATTGATACATAGTCAAATACGGCCACTAATGAATAAAAAAAACTAGGGGGGAAAAAAGGGGAGGGATGAAAAAGTCGCGACTCTAGGCAATGGGATTGTCATCATTGCTAGCCTCCTCTCCAAAGCCATCCAAGGGAGTGGTTCTCCTAGGGTTGCCCAAATCTTGATCCTCCAGCATGTCATACTGAAACATGACCTTATCCGGATCTTGTCCGGCTTGACTGGCATTACGGCAGTCCTCGATGCAACGGACCCATGCCTCAAAGAAGTTCTTCTGCTAAAATTCAGCGGGGGGCAACATTTGCAGTAGCTTGTAGAAAAATAAGGTCTGCTTCTCTTCACCATGCTGATGTCCCAAATGCTCAACTTTGGCTCCAGTCTCCTAGTCAGCGATCCTCCTAGCCTGTAGCTGAATGTGGATGCCCTCTAGCTAGTGGTGTAATTCTTCTTTCCCTTGTTGCAATTCCACCCCCTCTTTTTCCCACACTTCCCTTTCCTGCAGCAGTTCTTGCCTCTCTTTCACCTTCTTTAGCTTCTCCCAATAGCGCTTGCATTTGGCCGCTGAGTCCTTGGCCTTATGCTGGCCCTCATGGAGGTGTTAAATCTTCTCCTCCAAAATGTGAGGTAGAAGGTGCAAACAGCATCACCTTCAGGGCGAGAACGAAGCCCTGTATAGGTCACAACCAACTTCAGGCCAGGAAAGGAGAAAGATAAGGAAAGAGGAGAAACACCGAAGACTGCATGGCTTTACCTCAATAATGGCAATATGATACTTGGTCACCTATTGTAGGTCAAGGAGGCTGCGGGAGCAAGATCCTAAGAGTGGGCAAGCCTCTCCACCAATTCTGACTTGACTGGGGAATCGACTTCTAAAAAGTTAACAGCCCCAGCGCATCTCTAGGGGGATGCCGCCAAAATCTACTGTGGGATAAGGGGGTGATTACCCTGAGAGTCCGATGGAGGTGACAACCTTCTATTGTCACCAGGGCCCACCTGGCGCGACGATCCCTCGAACACCTTCGCAACTTCCAGCCGGAACTCTGTGTTTTGTCAAGGAGTAGGTGACGAAGTAGCCTAGGCCGCCAATGCCTCTTAATGCGGACGCTTATGCATGGCAGCTTGAGGGAGACTGACAGCCATGGTGGGAGGCTTCCAGGACCACAGCATAATCTTGGGCAACTATCAAAGCAAGCAAGTAAGTTTCTAAATATCAAGATTATACATTCGGAGAATTTGGTAAACAGAACCAACCTTGTTGGCCTGAGGCTCAACACAACAACACTGCTCTTCCTCCCAGCGCTGGGTAGCTTCTGCAGCGACTTCTTTAGGGGTGGCTACCCTACTCTCAAAACTGGAAAGCATTGAACGGGCTTGTTCTGCATGAAGGAAAAGAAAGTCAGGTCAGAACCACTTATAAAAAGACTACAAAGGAAAAGTGAAGTACGCTTAGAATAGTTTTCAAGGATAAGAAGGCCGGTGGCTGTAAGGAAGAAGTCGTTTTCAAAGGAGGATAATTTAGGGAGTCGATTGAGGGGTTCCCTATCACTTGACTTGATCTTGTTGTGCTTGGGCTCCTTTCCCGCGTCGAGTATGCGTGACATTAAGGCATGGAGAGGCCTCGGTCGGTTGTCCTCTCAGACATAGTACTGGAAGTATCGGGCAGTAGCCCTATCCGCCATGGTCGGCTTGTCAAAAGGATTTCAGACCGACTTGTCATTGTTGCAATTTTAAACGTCAGCCCAACCGGCCGCCCCGTACATGAAAAGAAAGTCGTACTTCCAATTCTTCAGCTTGGACTTCTTTTCGATGGTCATCATGAAACCCTTCAGAGTAGTAGTTAGATTCTTGCTAACTTGAGGCATGAGAGCCTAAACAACTATAGCCAGATCCTTGTGAACTTAGTGGTGTCTAAGCCTTAAGACCTATAACCAAATCCTTATGAACTTAGTGGCATTTGAGCCTGATGACCTGTAGCTAGATTTCGGTGAACTTTATGGTGTCTGAGCTTGTCATTGGTAAGTTGTTGAAATGCCTAAAGCTCTCGATTTGACATTCTTTTTTGGTCAGCGTTGATGTCATCTTTTTCTAATGGGAGCCTGATAACTTAAAGTTTGGTTGATGTCCTTTCTATAAGAATATTAGTGAATTGTCGAAGGGCGATGATCCTTGTGTAAAGCCTGCTTTGAAGATGAAGTTAGCCCCCACTTTGGCTAAGCCTGATTAAGGCAAGGGTTAAAGTATAGATTTCTTCTATAACAGTTGTTTGATACAATATTGGGAATCGTTAATGTAGATTCATCGTTGATCATGTTTATGTGCCCTCCAATGTGGTCAATGTCATGCCTGAGTGCACTTTCTTCGGTCCAAGGTTCCTAAGTGATGAAAGCGAAAGGCACGCTAGTAGGTAGGCTAAAGAACCATGTATAGATACAAGTGCACTTTCCAATGTAACTGATACCATGCATACGTGATGACTATGCAGACTCAATTGTGCTGACCATGAACACGTATAGCGACCTATCCTTGTATGCAAGTAGGTGAAGGTCTCATGATAAGTTTAGGTCCATTGGACGAGGCCTGGTTAAGTTACACATGACTAATGGGTTCTACATGGTGTTCTCTTAGGCAAGTGATATATCATAAGATGAGGAGTAAAGAGTTAACCACTGTAGGGTTAGGTCTGATCATGGCGTATAAGTTGTCTAGGATATAGAATCTTCTTTAACAGAGAAGTAACCTTTAATTTCGTGTTAAAATGCTCTTTTTTCTAAAGAAGCTCCTAATTTTGTTTGTTGTACGAAAGAAGCCCCATATGTCTACAGACATGGCAGACGAAGATGCTTTTGCTAGTGCTACCTAGAAGAGCCTCTAGTTTAGTACAAAGAATATGGTTATCTCCTTGTCTAGAGATATTTTCCCTAATGGAAGCCTTAATTGTCTTGTGAAATGTATAGGAGCCCCTTATCTTGCATAATGGGTGAGTGCCCAATTCAAAAGACTGGGACTATAGAACGAGTATATACTCCTGAATTGTAGTCATAGTTGATATAAAAGTACTGAATTTTGGAATTGAAATGGATTGGAGGTTATTATGATTGAGAAAAAGTGGTAATGTGGGTGAATGGCTAATTGGATGGCAGTACGAAATAGAGAACCTCTTGCCCTCAAAGACCATGGTTTCATTTCTGCTCTTCTTTTTCCTAGTACGCCTTTTCAGCCAGCCTCTATTTTCCTCTTTTTTTTCTTTTTATTTTTGAAAGAATAAAGGATCCAATGGAAATGAATCTTTACGGTCAGGCCTCTTATGAGGCTCCATACATGTCCAATATTGAATCAAATCAGTCGTAATTTGAGAGTAATAACATGTGCCTTAAAAGAAGGACACCTCTAGGAGGATTTTTAAGGCAAGCTTCAGGTTTACACTACTAAAGAAGGGAATCAGCGTAAAGCTTCAAACAATATGAAATTTCCAAGTGTCCATGGGTGATGAGGATAATACAGATCAACAATTTTTCGTTTCTTTATTTGTCTTCTTTTTCAGCTTTTTTATTCCTTTTTTTTCATTCTTTTTTTCTTTTCCTTTTTGTTTTTTCCCTTTACATGGGACTATTTAGTCTGAACTCTTCTTTTTTATTGTTGATTTTGATATTACCTATGACATACTCATACTCCCTAATTATGGTAGATGTGTATATGAAAGAAATAGGCTCATTTAAAGGCTCAAAAGGTTCCAAGTGGTGCCTTTATAGGTTTAACACAGGGGTGATGTAGGTTAGCAAAGAAGGCCCCCTATCCTAAGCTTACCCTTCAAAGCTGCACTGCAAAGAAATTTCGTAAGTCTCCCTTTTTATTTGCCTCATTTTGCTTTTGCCTAACTTGCTATGTGAGGTTTTCCAGCAAGCCTATTTTTTTCTTTTTATATTTTTTTGGGGATTCATCACACAACAGAAGCATTCTATAAAGAAGAATATAAGAATATGTAAAAAAAACTAATGGAGGAGATGATTTTATAAATAAATAAAGGTTGCATCAAACTTGGATTTACTGTGGAAAATAAAGCAAATGACTCTATGACTCAATGCATGACTATGGGTTTAGGACACATCACACCTAAATTCAATAGAACTCATAGCCTTTATGTAGAGGCTTTCTTTCATAGTTGCCTCATTGTCCATAGACATACAAGGGTATAAGATCCTTATATCTGGATTCATTTATAGATAGATGGGTATCTTTCTTCTCTTTAGTTTTCGTAAACATAAGCACGCTATCATGCGAATCCAAGTAAGTTGCCATCATTGTTGGGTGTTTTTGAGAAGCTTTAGGTAGAGGAAGCCACCCTGATTTGAACTTGCTTTTTAACTTATTCTTGAAGCCCCAACAATCCACAGTATCATGGCCCCTTACTTGATGATATTTGCAATACTTGTTTATGTGCCATTTCTTGGGCTTCCATATGTTTTTCGTCTCTGGTTTTATTGGTAGGAAGTTGACCTCACCCTTAGAAAGCAAGCTTTCTAGTTCTTGAGTATACATGGTTCCAATAGGGGTGCATTCGGTGTGGCGGTATACACCATGCACTTCTTTCTACTTATGGAACCATTGTCTTTGTTGTCCCTATTCTGATGGTTATTCTTCCATGTGTTAGTGCTTTTGGTAGGAGTTTCCCTGGTTGGGTGTTCTTCTACAAGCATACTGACATTTCTTATTGTTGTGAAATTTTCAAATGATTTGAATCTTAGGTGTTACCTGTACATATGTTGTAGGTTCATAACAAACAACCTAACTTGATTATCATTTGAGGGTCAGTCTACCATATGGGTGACATTTTCCCTCCATTGAGTAAGAAAGTTAGAAAAGCCTTCCTTTTCCTCTTGCTTCATTAGTTCCAAGTCCCTAAATATAATTTATAGGTAAGTATTCATATTATAAAAATTCTTTACAAAGATCATCCTAGTTCGTGACCTTTCATAGGTTAACAACATTATGCCACCTTATCACATCCATCTGAAATGTCTAGGGAAAGATGATATGGAAGATATCTTTATCAATTCCTTTTAAAGTCATGAATTTATCACATGGTAGTAAGGGTTCTTAGTCACATGAAATTTGATATCTAGCCTGGTGAATTTCAGAGTGTAATTTTCCTTTAGAACTACAGTGATTGTTTAGTATCAAGGACTCTTTAAGCAATTGTTCTATGTGATCTACTCGCAAATCAGCTTGAGGAGTGTCCTTTCCCTTTCTTTGCCTTTCTTCTTATTATATAGCTATCCCTTTCCTTCATCCTCCTTTACTTCGTTCTGAGGTTTCTCACCATTTTCTTTCAGGGTGTCCTTTATAAGGGTTTGGAGTGTAGTGACCATCATTTCTATCTTCTTTTCACTCAACTCAATTCTACTTTGTATAATTTCCATCATCTTCATAAGTTGAGGGATATCGTTATTTCCAGCCATTGGAATTGGTGAGGTATAGGACTTTGATTTGGATTTTTACTTTGACCACACTAGTGGAGTTTTCTTGGTCCTTTTTCCACACAAAAGCTCCCTGATTGTAGAATTTGATTGTATAGCGTCTTAGTCTTCCCTTCTTGAGCAATAAGGCGGCAGTTTCGAGGAGCGAATAATTGAAATGAAAGGTCAACAACATTGGCTATGAGGCTGAAGGAAATGGTTACTGACTTATAGTCAGGTAGAAATAGTTGATGACTTGTTGGGCTTGAAGTTTTAGTCTAGGATGGGATAAATGGGGTTAAGATGTTGGATTTAGTCTAAAATTGGACCTTACCTTGGATTGGGCCCTTAGGATGTAAGTTATCCTTGGTGAATCCTGAGCCTATACTAGGCTCTAGCTCAACTCTAGTTTGGCTTGCCTAGAATGGGCGAATTGAGGCATATAGGGAGATCTTAATATGCTCATGCCTGACTCTTAGACCTTGGAAATAGATGTGAGATGCATGGACTATAAACTTATGGATAAAATACCTTCGTTTTAATTGAACTTGTTGCATTATGAATATGATGGATGATTGGATATAACCTAGAATGGACCAGGACTCTAAAAGTCTAATAGGCTACATTATGGACCTTAGGCCTAAATGGACACACTGACTATACACACTAAAGCCATATGATGTATGACACTTTGGACCCAGGTAGCCCAAATTTGGTGCTTTTAGACTATAATGAACCATGTTGTCCCATGCCCCTAAATATAATGTTGAGGGCCTAGGGATAGGGGGTGTTCATGGTTCGAGTACCCGTACCAAAAGACATCTCGATTCAGGCACCCAAAATTTTGGGTCAGATAGATCACAAACCATACATGAACCGAAAATTATTAGGTACTCGATAATTTCAGCTCAAGTTTTTGGTTACACAGTAACCCAATATTTATAAATCTTCTGTTCTGTTGCCAAGCAATTTTATTGTATCCATAGGTTTTTTTTTCCTTTTTTTGATAGCTTGCTATGATTGGCTTATATAACTAGGTCAACTCATTTCTAGTCTTCTCTAAATGCTAAATAGAATAAATAATAAAAATTTTAAAAAAATTCACTTGTACTTGTGTCAAGTTGTCTACTGAATTACTCCTTATTTACGCCCTAAAAGACAATACCACCTAACACAACACTTGATATCATCACATAACATTCACATTTCAATCACGTCACACCTCCAAAAGCTCATCAATGTCATACCCTAGCATCATACCATGCTCACTATCTAAATCATTAAAACTCAATTAATATAGCATGCCAAAATACTATTTTGCTAAACATCCCAACCAAGCAATGCAACACATAAATGTAATTATGTAATTGGGGATTGGGAAGGTTTGAGAGGAAAGTAAAATAAAACAAACAAAGTTATTAGGAAAGGGGAAACAAATTACATTCATACAACATGTGTACAAATTGGATAAATATTAGGAAATCCTTGAGACAAATTGTTTTTGCTCAAAAGTCAATCACCATAGTCTCATCAACAAAAATAGTTGGGTGTTCCTTGGTCAATGTATTCATATCTTCATTTTAAACACAACAAACTTGTGTAAGATATAGAATTATAAAATAATCAACTAAACAATTGCTAAAAGTTATATCAATTGAATTTAAAAGAAAACTAAACTTCTTCAAATACTTCAAAATCAAACAAGTTCTGTTCTACGACAAGAGGCTCGTGAGAAGTGCATAGCCAATCTTGTGCACATATAAGAGCTTCTACCATTTTAGGAGTTAATAAAGTGCGGAAAAAGTCAATTACATGTCCATTGGTGCAAAAGACGGACTCAAAAGCATTCGTAGAAAAGTGAATGGAAAGCACGTCTCTAGCCATCTTAGCAAGAATAGCGTATCTCTTCTTTTGGCCCTTCTACCACATCAAGAGACCAAAAGATGGATCATCAAGAGATTCATATGCATCACCTAAATACTAATCCAATGCACTTTTCTCTTCACAACCTTCCAAATTCCACTTTCTCTCCAAAACATTAGACTAATTATTTCTCCAAAATCTAGTGCTTCTTCATTGTCAATTCTATTGGTTTTGTGAAGTTATAACCACCACTACATGAATAAGAAGAAGAAGAAGAAGCATCATGATCCAATTTCTTTGCTTTAGGTTGGGAAGAACCATAGAAATCAACCAAATCAAGGAAAGCCACTCTAATTTTTGAACTCAATAAGGTGACATTTTGAGAATCATATGAAGATCTTCAAGCCATTCAACATATCTCATCCTGTACCTTGGCTCAATAATCATGACAATGACCAACAAAACATTAATGTTGTTAACATTAGATTAGCACTTATTACGTTTCAACTTCATTTTCTTTTCCATGTGTCTAATCCCTTCATCCTCATAAGTAAGAAAAGAAGAGATGGTCCATCCTATGCCATGTAGCTTAGGAGCATAGAAGTTGTTAGTCACATACCGAGACCCCAACAATTTCAATATGGCATCATATAAGATTTTAAGAAATGCTAAACAAGTCCTGATTTTCTTCCAATACTCCTCATTAGGTACATCACCCAACTTCTCAAGCTCTTTAATGAAGGTAACATTTTTAGAATACAAATTTTAAAATGACTTCTTGAGCATCACAGCTATTTTGAGCATTAAGAAGGTGGAATTTTCAACATCCAAGCAAACAAGGCTCTTACTTTGTATCATTTCCTCATCCGCACATTCTTTATACTTTGACGCCTAGAAGGAAAAGACCTCACGTACTTCACAGCACAATGAATTTTCACAATGGACACATCAAGATCTTTTAAACCATCCTTGACTATCAAATTTAAGATATTGCCGCACATCTCATATGCAAATAATCAGCACCCAGGACACTACCATTCCAATGGTTGATTCTTCTTTGAAGTTATTGAATAGTAAGGTCATTAGAGCTAGTATTATCAACAATTATGGTCATAACATGCTTGATGCCCCAACCAATGAGTATGTCCCATAATATGACAAAAGTTAATGATTCTCTTATGCAAAGTCCAATTATCATCAATAAAATGGAAAATAAGACAAATTAGCTCAAATTTTGACCGGATGTCCAAACATCTGTGGTGAGACAAACTCTTGATGTCAACCAACTAAAAAATGCATGTAATTACTTTATTTCATTAGTGTAAAGAAGATAGCAATCTCTAGTTGTTGTATGAAGTGAGAGAGGCACAAATCTAGACTTCAATGCTCGCAAAAGAAAAGAAAACCTTCACATTCAACATGAATAAGGGGCAGCTCATCTACAATAAGCATCCTAGAAAGAGCTCTTCCACAAAATTCTTGGTCAAATTTCCAACAAGATAACTAAGACAAAGTCTCAGTCTTTACTAATGTTGGTCTTATTTTGAAAATCTAACAGCTTTTATGTAATATCCATATTTGCAGGATACTTTTTACACCTCCAAATACGATTTAGCATGGCACTTATCCCATTTTTAGTCACACAAGTAATAGGCTTTTGACAATACTTACATTTGGCAATAGTTGGGTTAGGAATCTCATCATAGTGGTCCTAAATTTCAAACCTCCTTTTTTGCTTGCCAAATTGAAGGTCACCTAAGTTGGTCATATGAGGTGGAGGCCTTTTTACTTTGCCCTTTCCCTCGCCCTTATCCTTGTTTGTGGCCATCTTAGATGCTTGTTTCTTCATTTTTACATGGCTCTTGAAGTCTACCCCTACGTCATCTGTATTACGATTATCTCCATATGACTCAGTTATGTTTACGATTTCATAAACAGGATCATAAGCTTCCCTTTTGAACTTAATCATGAACATAAGCAAGCAAGCAACATAGTTAATATAGCCATAAGCACATCAGTACATCACTAACTCATTGGCGATTGCCAACTAAACAATAAAAGCATTAGCCCAGCCATGAAACTATCCATTTAACCCTAAGTAGTGTGAATTTGTAATATGCACAACTTATGTACACAAATTATGCAATTGCATCACCCTAGTAACCACGTCACAAGACTATATACTAAAAGATTGTACAATCAAAAGATGTCTAAGTCACAAGATGCATCTCGACTTCCACTTTTACCCGACACAACAATTGCAATGATATGTATACCTTAGTGCAAGTGCAACTGTATATCAACCCTTAGAAATCAAGCTACTAGCATTGATATGTCCCCTATTTGTTGGTTGTTTGACTTTTTTGCTCTTTCTTTTTTCCTTTTTCAACATTAGTACTTAGTTGACTCGCAAATATTAGGGTCTTCCCTAAAATGGGAGTTTTATTAGATTGTAAAAAGCACTTATTTTATTGCCAAAATAGATGTGTAATCAGGTAAAACAACACATATTCAAGCCAATTAAAGATATAAAATAAAGCTATATAGCGGCTTTGAACATTGGTGCCTGGGTTTTTGTTCACATTTTAGGCATTTTTCTTTTTTGGGCATTTTTACAAAAGCATGGAAGGCAACTCGACAAACAAAAAGTTCACATGCCAACTTAAAGACTTGACCCAAGGAATTGATAATAAAGTTAGCAAGCTAGGTCCAAAATCATACATATAAGACAAGGTTATTATAAAAAATCAAAACTACATCCTCAGCTAGGTATCTCATCATGCAAACATACATAAATGGGTATCTTCCCCCATACCAGAATTCCACAAATGTCCTCATTATAGGAACTAAGGGACAAAAATGCAACCACATAGGCAATACAATCGCAAAACCAACAAACGTAAAACTTAACACTGCCAACACAAACTAAACCAAATAATATTACGGAATATTACCAAAATAAAATATACCACCAACAACCACATGTAAAAGAAAAAACAAAAACAAACAATGGTGATCACAGCCAAATTGGCTTAACAAACTCAAAGGTCAATCACGAATAAAATCATTGTCCTAGATATCTATAATTTTGTACAAAAAGAAAGAAACAAAAGAAAGAGGAGAAGAGGAAAGGTTGGAACTATCATACCAGGTTGGGTAGTAAATGTACCCAACTAATGACATGCTTAGATGGTGTCAACGACGTTCATGGAGCACTAACCACTTCATCTCAACCCACAACCTGTTATTGATATCAAAACAAACCATGGCTCACAACAATTTGTCAAACAGTTGGGAGCTATCCTCACGAAAATGGAAATAGTAAGAATTAAGAAGTGTACCCCAAATATAGCACCTAAGTGGAATGCAATTCAATGCTCTCTTGAGCTTATCAAAGTTCTGAATGACCAATCATATGACAAATATGTATATGTGAAATCATACGCACAAGTCAATAGTCTAATAATGATGTGAATATATGAATACATAAACCATCTACAGTGGTATATATGTCCTAAATGAAGTCCAATATCCGCGAGGGGATGGGGGAGGACCTAGGCAAAGTCAATCTACTCAAATATCAATATCTCTAGGCTTTTGCACTTTGAAGTATCATGTGCCAAATATTCAAAGAAGCTCTATATTTCATCTGGAGTCTTGGAAAACAAACAACCCAAATGTCTAAGGGACATAACTCAACTTAACCCCAATATTCATCATTAAGGCCCTAAAAAAACCACTTGCTAGATTTCCTATTTCCTAAAATATCGATCAACACATTGAGCACAAAAGTTATTCAATCTACTCAAATATCGCCAAAATACTTCATGCTAAATTGAGGGAAACATTAAATTTCCATATTCTAAATTTTGAAATCCTTCAATTTCAATTTTTTTTTTTTGATTTTTAAATTTTTATTTTTGGAATTTTTTCAAGAGAAAACCAAACAAGCATAACAACCTAAAATTTTCGGAGACTGAGAGGGCAAAACTGTAAGAGGAAAGTGATGAGTGGGGGAGCAAATGAAATTAGGGTTTTTTTGAGGCATGCCTCTTAGTGTATTATGCGGTGATAGCACTACTAAAGTAGCATACTAGCACCCACAGTATCCTAATTTTTTTAAATAAAATTTTAAAAAATAAATTCAGGTTTTCGAGTACCCGAAACCTTAAAATGTGCGCACCGCGCCCGAACCAAATACCCGGAAAAGTTTCAAGTCAGGCACCTGAGCTCAAGTTTTTGGAAGTTTCGGTTAGGGTACCCGAATTTCAGATCAGGTCATGGGTTTTCGGTTTGATTGTGTTGAACACCCCTACCTAGGGAGCTAACTTTATTCCATGAATGCAAACCAAAGATGGACTTAAAAAACAAAAAAAAAGCAGACTGGATTGGGTCTCCTAGCCAGGATCCTAACCAGATTCCTCAATAGCTCTACAATGACTGTTATGTTTTCCCTGGAAAGCTTTCCCTTTTTTTTGGAATGATTTTTGCGGGGGTATCCTTTAAAAACTCTCGCGGTGTCTCACTCATGCTGCCGCATCACCGAATTCCTACGCCTCAATGCCAGCTCACTTCATCATCACTTTTCACCACACCCCATGGTCGACCGAATACAGAACAAAATGGCTGGTGTTTTAAAAGCAAGAAAAAATAACGATTGGAGGCCAGCTAGGGTTTTTACGATCAATATTTAGTTTTGAGGTTTCATTTTATAAATCTAATTTTCAACTTGAAATTCCTTGTTATTTGGTTTTGAGTACTTTTTTTTTTGTGTTGGAATTCATTCTGTTTGAGTTTAATTTGTGATTTTAGCCGTTCATTTTCTCATTTGATGGATTCACATTGATGCTCTTCACTTCCCATTCCATATTCTGTGCTGATAATTGAAGTTGTTTCAATAGCAAAGTTGTTTCAATAGCAATTTCGCTATTATTGGTGATCCATGTACCTCGGCTGACGAGAAAACCTCTGTTAGTGATAGTGGAGGCAGGTTGAAGCTGGGTCAAGTGTACCCTACTGGGATGCGATCTGTTGTTACTCCCCTTCTGTCTCTAGTTCTTAGGCCTAACCCTTTCCCTGATCCCTTGTTTCGTCTTATTAGCGTAGCTGTAGCCGAGACCTCCATTGATGGGGGTAGTTAGAGTATTGGCGGAGCTTGAAAAGAGATGGGATACCCTTCTTACTCTCCCCTCGATTTCCTTCTTTTGTCTTCTGTATTAGTGTTTTGAGATTGGAAAAATTAGTTTATGTTTATTTTGCTGAGTTTGGATTTCACAAGAATTTTGATAAGATCTCACTAACTTTGGCTTGTATTGTTTAGTCTATTTCGCTAGTGTCAGCTACTCGTACTCCCTTTCATGATGTTGCTGCCAATGTGTTCTTGTCATTGTTTCCATTCATTGGGGTAAATCACCTTGATTCAGTCTTGACAACTTGTACATCACATTGAATTGTTCCAGTCATTGTTTTCATTCATTGGGGTTTACGTATATCACCTTGATTCAGTCTTGACAACTTGTACATCACATTGAAAACAAAAACTCTTATGAATTGGATATTTGTAAACTAATGAATTCTTACTAGCAAATCATTAATTTATAAAGCAAAGAAATGGAAATAATAGTAATACTTCCAATAATAATCATAATAATAATGGAAGGAAATAACCATACCAACACTAATGACAATAATATTAATACAAATAATAAAAATTAAATAAATGAGGGGGCTTAACATGACTTATCTATTAGTGAACTGGAGGTAAAACACATTTGTATGCTCAATCAAACAATGATGCATACGTTAGTAATTAAGTGGAAAAAATATGTATATATCAAGTGCAACCAAGGACTGATTGCCAAGATTATAAAACACAAAAGTTATTTAAACCTTGCTAGTAATGAAATATCGATTTGAAATTGAAGTGAGCCCATATCAATTATTTTATTAGAGTGTGAGAGAGAGAGATTTTAAATCCAAGTCGTGTGCGATCTGTACCTTTCGAAAACCTACGTAACCTTTTTTATAAATATCAAATTCCCTAATGTACAAGCATTTAATGAATTATTTTCAATTAATATTTTGCCACATAATTAGGTGGATACACAAAATATCAATTATCAGGGCTTACACCCATCTATTTACTCGCACAACTTCAACTCGGGCTCCTTGACTTTGTAGGGAGGTGTGAACCTTACTCAATGATCGTATTATTCAAATATGAGCTCTTCAATTCGTGTTCGACTTTTAGATAGTAACCGATAAAAGTTTTAATACAATTTCCTTTCCCTGCATTCTGAACTAAAAAGAATTGCAATAATGTGCGCTCATAGAAAAAAAAATTCTATCTTTACACTATAGGTGCTTCAACTCATCCTTCGAACATGTTGTGCTTTTGTGTTTAAGTTGGACATTAAATGCTACGCATTGACATTACAAGCGAAAGAAGAAGTCGACCAATGGGATCTAGCCAATCTCACAGTGACATCTCTTAAAATGTTGGGTCGTCAGCAAACATACCAGTCGGTTGTTGAGCTGCCCAAGCATATGTAGATTATGTGTCGCTTATATGTAACTAAGAGATGTTATTATGTTGGTGTTGAGTATCTAACTAATTAAGTATTACTAGCCTTTAAACCCGTACTACGCACAGTTCGTTTTAAAATTTTAGCTAAAATACTTTTAGAAATATTATAATTAATTTTATAATTTAATTCTTTAGAAATAATAATATTAAAATATCTATAATTTATTTCTTTTTTTCATTGAAGTAGTTGAAAAGACACTATTTATTATGATGACTTTAAATCACATATTGTTTACATTTTTATTTTTAAACAAAATCTTAATAAATACTTCGAATAACACGTGTCACGACCACAACATTTGGACTTATATATATATATATATATATATATATATATATATAATTCTCCCTATTATGGTGGTAATGTTTTAACGTTGTATTTCTCGCTATATTGATCGCTAAGGATTAGTTAATAATGGGTAATAACATAATTAATAGTTGAGGTGTTACAGTTCTACTATCAGAGCCTAGTTTTGGGGTCACTGTGAGCTGTAGGCTTGTGAACCATTACGTCAGAGTTATTAAATGTGATTTCAACAATTAATTTACAAGCATGAGTGCATAATGAGGATGGTTTAATTAATATTTACCTTGCCATCATTCATTGGCGCTAAGGTCAACAATTGAGTTGGGTAATGGTAGGAACCTAAAAATGGCGTCTCAATTTTTGTAAAATACCCAATGACAGAACTTGTGACCCAATTCCTATATTTAGGGGCCCGGCGAAATCATCCTTAATTTGAGTTTGAAGAATAACGAAGAAGGAAAAACAAACAGCTAATTAGGCCTAAACAAGCCCAAATTGACGGTGTTCAACGTTTGTTTAAGACTCATTCTGTATTTTATTCCACTCTATGGTGCATAAAATTATCAAGTTCAAATATTAGTATTCTCCATTGAATAATCTTTCTAATAACATACTATATGCCTAATTCTGATAAGCGACAAAAAAGATGTAATTCAGATACTGATGTCTGTGCGGAAGATGATACCTATTCACCATCTTGCTTATGTATTTTCCACACTTACATTAGAAATAGACTAAATAAGCTTTCAAGGGGGGGAAAACTCTCAAAACGGAGGTCGAATGAGAAAGTTGTGGCTAAAATATATTAGGTTGGATAAGAAAGTTACGGCCATAACAAATTATGTTGTTTGGCGCCCACACCAAGAACCTAGCTGGGATCCTGTGTAATACAACTAGATCATACCAAGAACTCCGTTGGGTCCTCTGATCGGAAACTCAGCCGGACTCTATAGTCTTCCCTCTCTGAGTCCTTTTCTATGTCTGAAGTGTTACTCAGCAAACAAAACCCTATTCGCAGCCTAAACTTTTCTAAACCATTAAACTATTGTGCAATAAATTTATTGGGGACAAGTCACTATTTAACTTTTTATATAGTCCCAAAACTTTTAATATTTGCAAACTTTACCCCCAATTCTTAAAAACTTACTTTTGAAAATTTTAATTTTCTGCACGTCGTACTTTTCTCGAAAGTACTACTCACAACCGTTTTTAATTTGGTATTAGAGCCACATGACCAAAAATAATTAAGTTAATTAAGCTAATTAGTTCTGTTTAATACTTGAGTTGTCATCTGCTTGTCCTACTCCTAATTATTTACATATAGTGCACTTACCAGAAGGAACCGCTTCAGCGGCATTGCAATTGAACTATATCACTAATATAGTTTTAGAATTAAAATCCGAATTACCAAAATTAAGATTGAAGATAAGAAGATAAAAAAGCAATAGTCTATAATTCACCTTTCTTTAACTAACGATATTAGACATATATGAAAATCTAGCTTAGGTATTAGTACTCTATTTCAGCATAAATATCCTTTTCAAAATCTACAAAAACAAAAATTCATTTCTTTTGCATGATATAAAAATTCAAAAAGAAGTAGGAGAAAAATCAATTGAAAAATCAATTGAAAAACCATCTAAGAAGGCAAAGAAAGAAGAAGACAACGGAGTATAAGCAGTATAATCTTGAGGAATTATAGAATATATTTGATAAAGAAGAGACAAATAATGTTCAACTAGAGGAAGAAATATACCAACCAATGAACCTAATTAAACTATAGGATCTTAACGTTGTTTCTTTAGAAAAAGTTAGGAGGATATTAGATAAAAAAAATGGTAAAATGATATTTGACGATGAAGTCAATGAGATTGGACAACAACTCAACATTGATGAAATCAAGTCTAATCTAGTTAACAATATTGCTTCTAGGCCTGAAGAATTTGGTGAAACCTTCTAGAAGAAATACTCATTTTATGAGACCTAGATATGTTCTAGTAGGATGCACAACCAATTTTTTCTTTGGGTTTATCTCAAGGAAAACCACGTCATTTGAAGAGATTGGTCTTACCTCAATTAGTCGAAAAGGATACACTTTAAATATCGATGGAGCTCATAATAGAGAAGAAATATTTGAGCATTGGAAAAGAGGCATAAATAGTGCCCTAAACCTAAATACTACAAGGACTCCTAAGAATTTGCTAAACCATATCGAAAATAGTTTTTCTAATACTGTAGTTGATTGGTATGACTTACTATACTAGATGAGGAAGATAAAAATGTATTAAGAATGATGGAAACATCGGTTGCGAAGTTCAAAAAATTATGTAAAGCAATCGAAACTAAACTATTGGAGCTAAACTTGATTCTGAAGAAAAGGCTAGGGAATGGAAAAGAAAGATTAATAACATAGAAGGGGAGATAAGATATCTGGAGAACTATATTATTGAATTTAATCAATATTATTATAAAATTGGGCATAACAAAACCAATCTCAGAATGTTTTTTGACAAATTACCATATCCAGTCAGTTCTATAATCAATTATAATACATCTCATAACTTGAAAAAACATGTCATTCATGCCCTTTGTACAAGAATCTCTTATTTAAGAAAATGGGTCAGTAATCAGCGTCTTGAACTCCAAAAAAAAAAGAAACAATTTACAGCCTATTGGGACAATCCTCACCAATTAGGAAAGGAGCCTGAGAGGAGAAGAAAAAGAAAATTTTATAAGAGAAGAAGCTTTAACAAGCAAGGGGGAGAGAAATATAAAAGAAAATATTATACCAAACCAAGCCCTAAAAAACGAAGATTTTTTAGAAATGCCACTTATTGTCCTGCTGGGAATAACAACTATAAGTGTTGGGCATGCGGAGAAGAAGGAATTATGCAAACGAATGCAAAATTGGGAAGAATAAAAAGTTTATAGAAACACTGGGTAGTCTCAATTATTTTGAGCTTAGCGAGGAAGAAGCACTAGATCTAGCAAAGAAAAACAACAAAGGAATTGTTGAAAATTGTATTGAAAGATGAATATGATGAAAGCGATTATGAAGAAACTAGTCATATAATAGAAAGTAGTTCAATTAGTCTTGGTGATCTTCAAGGAGAATGTTATAGATATTAAGAACGAAGAAGTCAAATAAGATTGGGTCCTTCCCATAATTCAAAAAGACAAGATTTATAAAAGGTCCTTCTTTCAATTAAAAAGTTAGTATGTATGTGAAATGATGGAAGGAGACTTGAAATAAAAGACTATGACTATGATATGGGAGAAGTTAATCTCACTAATTAGAAAAATATCCCTAAGCATAACAAAGATAGAGGTTATAGATATATCCATGTTGGAAGTGTCCAAGTACAAGTTACTCCATTACAATATTATGGCTAAGATATTGGTCTTCATGCTTTGCCATGTGATATCAAGCATACCAAATTTAATAATTAAATTATCATAGGGATTAAGACCAATCTATGTGATGGATCAGTAGGATTACGTGGATATTATGTAAGCCTAAAAGATGAATTTGCTAAAACCATCATATCCCTTAAGATAAAAACAATTAGGATGGACATGAAAGGAAGAGGATACCCATTAAGGATATTTTGGAAAATAATCTACGAACTAGATAATACTATAGATCCAAATGCTAAGATAACAATAATAGAGGCAAAAAGATTTGAATGTCCTACTCCAATGCAAACAATTCAAAGAATAAAATCCAATCCGCAGGAGAAAAAATTGATAGGTCTTGGATATCTAGCTTTTCCAATCCTACAAAAATCAATAAGAAAGTTATAACAAAAATTGATGAGAATGGTATAAATACCATTAAATTCCAGTTATTAAGAAGCATGAGTACAAGATCATAACGAGGAGAGGGATCTTTAACTACTAAAGAAGAGCTTAAAGAAGATGATACAATTAATATGACCTGTCAAATGAGTACAATAAGTTTTGAACCTGCGTGACACTGTGTAGATCGAATTAGAAATCTAGATGAAAAAGTCATTGGGTACAAAACGAGAACTATTCGTAAGCAAATCTGTGAGGACTAATCAATCAAAAATATGACCATGGAAATATGATGTGAGGCCACCATTACAAATCCTAATAGCATCTATATCCCAATAAAATGTATACTTAGAAGGATATAATAGATATGAATTATGTGCCTACATTGATAGTGGTTATTCTACCTGTTTGGAAAAAGATCATTATATCCAGAATTTATGTGGAAAAAAGGCAAGAATCCTTTACAAATAAGGGTAGCTAATAATAGGATCATGAGCCACAACGAAGCCATATGAGGGCTATCCATAAAGATGGGAGAATCTAGTGCATTATACCAGTTTTATAGGCTACTGATCAACCCACTCATGATATAGTTATTGGTAATAATTTTCAGAGGTTATATTCTTCATACACACAAACCATAAACCAAATAATATTCATAATAAATGGTTACTCAATTCTTATTCATAAGTCAAATAAAACTTATACTGATCAGAAGATTGAGCTTACATGCAACCAACATAGTAAGAAGGTAATCCCTGCACAACGTGAAATAGCATTAATAATCTCACCACTTGAGTTATCCATTAAAGAACATATTGGTGAACAATGAGAGCAACTATGAAAAGAAGTCTCCTCTGGTAATCCTTTTAAAATTTGGGATAAAGATGAGATATTTACGAAAATCACTTCGTTAAATCCCAACACTAATATTCTAGTCAAACAAATGGCGTACACGCACCACGATATCCAAAAATTTGACGAGCAAATCAAAGAACTTTTAGATAAAAAATTAATCAACAATAGTAAGAGCCCTCATACCAGTCCCACTTTTATGGTAAGAAATCATGCTGAAGAGAAAAGAGGAAAAGCTATAATGGTAATTAATTACCACAGGCTTAATGATAATACTATGTGTGATGGTTACTATATTCCTAACAAAACAATTCCTTTCAATAGAATTCGAGGAGCCTCTTGGTTTTGAAAAATGAATTGCAAAAGCAGATACTCGTAGATAAAAATGTATGAAGAAAGCATTCCTTTAATTGCTTTTAGTGCCCCCTAAGAACATTATGAGTGGTTAGTAATGTCATTTGGTCTTAAAAATGCACCTCAAAAATTTCAAAGAATGGATAACATCTTCAAAGATCTTAATTATTGTTGTCTACTTTACATTGATAATATCCTTGTCTTTTCCAAGACCATAGAATAGCATAAAGATAATGTCCTAGCTGTCACCCAAAAGATGCATTGATCATTCTAGTATTCTTTGTAAGAACAAGTACATTTATGCTTAATAAGAAATTGAGTTTTGGGTCTAGAGATAAAATTTGGACAAATCATCCTACAAAATTATATTATAGAAAAAAAATAAAAAAATTTCCTAAGAAGATTGAAGATGTGAAGTAATTAGAAATGTTCCTTAGATGTCTTACCTATACTTCATATTTCATTAAAGATCTAGCTAAATTAATAAAACCATTGTAGTAGAAACTCAAGAAATAAGTAAGTTGGATATGAACCCTTAGCGATTCAAAGATTGTACAAAATTTCAAAAAGGCGTGCAAAAATCTTCCTATTCTTAATCTGCCTAACGAAGGAGTTGATTTAATTCATGAGACAGATACTAACAATGACCACTGGAGTACAATAATCAAAATCAAATAGCAGAAAAACTCTACAAATATTACAGTAGAAGTTTTAATAAAGAAGAATGCAACCATCCCACGATGGAAAAAGAAATCTTTGCAGTTAATATGGCCGCAAGTGCTGGTGGTGTTGTAGCAAATCAAGGTTGATCCCACAGAGACTAGGTTGACCCATTGGAATATATTCCCTCAAGATATGCTAAGCGAATCCAAGTTTCATATTGAAATGTTAATAATAAACTATCTAATGTCCTAACTGTCACCCAAAACAAATCAAGTTTGAGATTGAAATGTTAATAATATGTAAGAAAGTGATCAAGTTTCTTGCAAGGCAATAAGCATCTATGATTCGATAAAACAATCCAACAAATTCATAAGCACCAAAGGAAACAATGCAAGATTGGGAAATAAACTACAATTTACATAAATCCAAGATCAAAACTATAAATCTAAATCAAAATTGCAAAATATGAATTCTAAAATAAAGGGAGAAAAGAAAGCAAGAGAGAAGAATTACTCTCAACCAAAAATCACGCATGAATCTATCGATCGCAAACTCGACATGGAATCCTTGCAAGATCTAATTGAAAAAAAAAAACTTGAAGAGTGGAAATGGAATGGATGGATGTTCTTTCCTTCAAGCAGCCGATTATGTCTAGATATAGCACACCCCGGGTCATTCTCGGCTACAAAAGCCGAGGAAAACGAATAGGTGCAGCAGTTACAAGCCTGCCACGGACCGTGGTAGCCACCACTGGCAGACCTTGGTGCTTGCTGGATCCGAAATCTTCTACTCTTCTCTTACTCCACGGGCATAGCACCTCAGGGGCATCCGTGGGGGGTAAACATACACTTAAATGAGCATAAAATGCAGGGTCAAATGGCCTAAAATAAAAAAAAAAACACATAAAAGAACCATACCCAAGCATAAAACGAGAATAGGATTATAAATTATGACATTAAGCTGATATATTCCCGAAAAAGTGCTACAAAATGTCCTAAAAATGATGTATGCAAAAGCACTTATCAAACTCCCCCATGCTTGAACCGTTGCTTGTCCTCAAGCAAACACTAGATAAATCTAATAAGGGGAGATGTGCCTAGGACTCAGAAAATAACAACCTCCTTAAAGTAGGCAAGTTATAGCATATCACAAGCAAGAATAGCAATCAACGACTCCCTAAATAGTGCACAACACTTTTCAAAATCAAAAGAAGGTGAATGTTTTCAAAGAAGTATATGACCACAAGCTCGACATCAAACTTGATCACCCTCAAAGAACCACAAAGCACATCATGCAAGCACATGGAATTGATTAGAGCTAAAGAGACTGGTAGAACCTCACTTTGAGGAAATGTGAATCACTCCCACTCATGTGTTTAAAATATAGCATAGGTTCACTCAAGACTCATTCCAAAGATGCAATCTACCATATGCTTGCAAAGACTCTCAAATTCTCCACCACTAAAATGCAATGTGCACAAGACAATCAAGAGGAATTTATTTGGGTTGTAATGTGGGCTAGAAGGTTTAAGGGAAAGGAGTGGACAAATGCATTTGGGACAATGTGAAGCTACTTATCCAAGTGACTAAGGAGCAACTGTTGAGTTATTTTGATTAAGTTTTGATGATAACAAATCCAAGTGTAAAAATTTATCCAAGTAATGTTGCTCCAAACACGATCTCCAAACAGGCCTAACTGGTGTTTTCTTTTTTGTATTAACTGGTTTGCTACACGTGAGAACAAGTCTTTAAAACAGGTTCTACTTGGTGGTTCTATATTAAGAACAACTCGATTGTAAAAGCATGTTGTTCCTGGACTCTAGCAAGATCAGCTCGATGTAAAGCATGTGGTTCCGAAACTCTAGCAATGCAAAGAACAACCCCAGCAAACAAGGTGGCCTTGGTGTTCATAGTAGCTCTACAAATCTTGGACAAGATGACTGGTTCAAAACAAGAAGTCTTGGGTATATAGGTTTTATTTATTTAGACTCTTGTTAATATGCCAATATTGAAAATGCTTTTTAAGCACCTCTTGAATCGGTATTCGCACTAAGTACTTCAGAACACCAGTTGCGAACAACCCTGCAAACAGGGTGCCTAGGGTGGTTCTGAACTGAAGTGGCCAAACCCGGTTATCTTTGAAAATTCATTTCGGTTGGCCAAAATCTCCAGTATACTTTTCTTAAACCCCAAGATTGCTATCTTTCTGGAAAGGATATTCCTTGAATATATTATGGGAGATTTGTGAAAATAGTTTTTGGGGAATTTTCCAAATCTAAATATTTTCCTTTGCCCATATTTTCGGATTTGATAAAAAATCCCAAAACTGAAGATTTCTGGTTGCTTTTAATCTTCTTCACGGCTATGAAAAGATAAGGGTTATCTCTTGAGATAACAAATCCCTTATAACTTGGAAAAACTTGCCACTAGCCGTTGGGAATATCTCTCTTGAAAATCCTTTTCCAAACTTAGTTGAATTCTTCTCTTCTCCTTGGTTTTTGACCGTTGGGTTTTTTACATAAAAAGCTCAGCCCTTTCGCCTACACAGACACTGAGACATTGAGAGAAAAAGGGAAGAAAAGAAAGCAAAGAGCGAAAACCTGGAAACACACAACATATAGAAGATTTCAAAAAGAGGTTTTTCTAGAAGAGTTTTTGAGTTATTCTTGAGAAAAGAAAAACCAACTCAAGTTGTGTTTAAACCAAGCTTTCGATATATTGGCATAATAGGATCTTCATTGTACCTTACATTTGCTTAGTAAGAAGCACCCCAGTAAGGTGTTTGTTGACCTGATCTCAGATCAGTCAATAGTGAAAGAGTGTGTCCTAGTCGTGTGGACTTTGGACGTGTCCTATCTGGTGAGATTTGGACGTGGTGTAATCTGCCTTAGAGAAGGAGATTACGTGGTTGCAAGGTTGTAACAAGGTGTGTTACAATTGTAACGAGTTAAGCCCGGTTTAGTGAAGTGGTTAAATCCTACACGAGGTAGGTCGTGGTTTTTCACACCTCAATTGGGGTAGAGGTGTTTTCCACGTAAAAATTGTGTGTGCTTTATTTTCCGCATTTATCTTGGTGATTTTCGCATTTGCTATATCTGAGAACACCCTCTGCAAACAAGTCACAAGGGTGTTTGTTATTTACAACGCGAAAATCAGACACCACAATTCACCCCCCCTCTTGTGGTAGAATACTCACTAATTCAATAAGTGGTATCAGAGCAGGTTCTCTTTTAAAAGGCTAACACCTTGAGAGATTCTGAAGATGAGTACACCACAAGGAATTCTTGAAGGGCAATCCATTACTCGTCCACCCTATTTCAACGGCTAACATTATAGTTGGTCGAAGAATAGGATGGAGAACTATATTCATGCAGAAGATTATGAGTTATGGATGCTCATCAAGAATGGACCCCTTGTTCCCACCAAGGTGCTTGAAGATGGCAAGATGATTCCCAAGGAACCCAAAGAGTTTGATGCTGAAGATTATAAGAAAATGGAAAAGAATGCTAAGGCCAAGAAGCTATTATATTTCGGCCTAGGTCCAGATGAATACACTCGCATCTCTGATTGTGAATCAGCCCAAGCTATCTGGAATGCCCTGCAAGTTGCTCATGAAGGTACGAGTCAAGTTAAACAATCTAGAATTGAGCTACTTATGCGACAATATGAGTTGTTTGATATGGGTGATCGTGAAACTGTGATGGATATGTACACACGGTTTACCCACATCACAAACGAATTAAAATCTCTGGGAAAGTCTTTCACCACTGAAGAGTTGGTGAGGAAAATCCTCAGAATTTTACCTCGTATGTGGGAGGCCAAAGTGACAGCCATCCAAGAGGCTAAAGACATGAATAAGATCACCCTCGACGAGTTGATTGGCAATCTTCAAACCTATGAACTCAGAAAGAACTCACAACAAAAAGAGGAGCAGAAGAAGGATCGTGGGCTTGCCTTGAAAGCACATGAGGACACTGACTCTGACCTTGAAAATGAAGACATGGCCCTAATGACCAGAAAATTCAAGAAATTCTTCAAAAAGGTCAAGGAAAGCAACAAAATAAAAGACTTCAGTAAGTCCAGAAACACCCCCAAAGAACAGCTCACAGGGTGTTTCAAGTGCGGCAAACCAGATCACTTGATCAAAAATTGTCCCCTGCTTCGAGAAGATCAGATGCCCGAACAACCTCGAAAACAGGGTCGAAAACACCCTGTAAACAATCTGGGCAAGCGTTTCTCGAGAGCTATGTTGGCTGCTTGGGGAGATTTCTCTGAGGATGAAGGAGAATCTGAAGTTGAAGAAGAGGGTGTAGCACTGATGGCTCAAAGTGATTCAGATTCAAATGATGAATCAACAATCAGCCTCTCAGATCTCAAGAACAAGGTACATGGTCTTAACAAAGCTACTTTAGAAGAACTTCTATATAATGTGATAGACACCTGTGCTGATCTAAAAAGAGAAGTTCGTGACCTAGAGCTTGAAAATGAAATTCTTAAAAATGAAAAACTTGGTTTACATGAAAATATTAACATGCTCAAAGAAAATATCTTTATAAAAGAAGGAGATTATACTCGAGTGGAAGAAAAACTCTTTGAGGTGGAAGGAATGTTTGAAGACTTGCTCAAAGAGAACAAGAGCTTGCATGCTAATATAGAAAAACTGGAAACCGAACTTGCCACGACCAAGCGTTGGAACAAGTCCTCACAAGCCCTTGATTGGTTAAACACTCACCACAGTCGAAACAAAAAGGGACTTGGATATAAGCCTAAACGGACCGTTTACCCAATACATAAGAAGTATGTGGGATTACCTGAAAACATCGTTTGCTTTCATTGTGGTAAAACGGGTCATTATAGATACACTTGCCCTTTAAGAAAACATGCCAATGAAAAGAATGAAAGATATGTGAAACAAATCTGGATTAGAAAAGATGAGCTTTACATGTCTAAAAGAATGGGACCCAAGTGGATCTGGGTTCCCAAAACTAACCCGTGATTTGTTTTGCAGGCTGAAGTGAGAGAGAACAACCTTACGAACAACCCCACCAACACCCTTAAAAACAGGCAGTTGTGGTTTATTGATAGTGGGTGTTCACGGCACATGACTGGTGAAAAATCAAATTTTCTCTCACTTACAGCTTTGAATGGTGGGAGTGTAGCATTTGAAAACGGCAAATCTGGGACAATTGTCGGTATAGGTAATATTGGTAAAACTCTCTCCCACTCAATTGATAATGTGCACTTAGTTGATGGGTTAAAACACAATTTGTTAAGTGTGTCCCAACTGTGTGACAAGAACAACCTAGTACTGTTTTCAAAAACACGTTGCTTGGTTGTGAATGACGACACAGGAGATGTTGTGTTGAGGGGGAAGCGATGTCAAAATGTTTATAAAGTTAGTATTTCCACTCTTCCCCAAAATAATCTGACTTGTTTAAATGCATTAAATGATGATATAATGCTATGGCACAAGAGACTAGATCATGCAAGCCTGTCCTTGTTAAATAAACTTGTTTCCAAGGATTTGGTTGTTGGACTACCTTCCATCAAGTATAATGATGACAAGGTATGTGAAGCTTGTGCAAAAGGAAAACAAGTCAGATCTTCTTTAAAATCTAAAAAGTGTGTAAGCACTAACCGACCTCTTGAGTTATTGCATATTAATTTATGTGGTCCCATGAGGATAGCTAGTAGAGGAGGGAAAAGGTATGTGCTTGTAATAGTGGATGATTACTCTCGATTTACTTGGACCTTGTTCTTGGCCTCCAAGGATGAAACTTTTGAGAATTTTATTGCCCTTCTCAAAAAGATTGAAAAGAGAGTAGGACACTCATTGCTTAGCTTGAGGTCTGATCATGGTACTGAATTTGAAAATGCAAGCTTTACAAAATTTTGTAATGAACATGGTGTTGATAAAAACTTCTCAGCCCCAAGAACACCCCAGCAGAATGGGGTGGTTGAACGAAAAAATCGTACGTTAGAAGATATGACTAGAACAATGCTTATTGCTAGTGGTCTTCCTAAGAACTTTTGGGCAGAAGCTTTGAACACATCATGTTACATTATAAACAGATGCATGATTAGACCCATTTTGAACAAAACTCCTTATGAACTTCTTAAAGGCAGAAAACCCAACATTATGCATCTAAGAACATTTGGTTGTAGATGTTTCGTGCATAACAACGGGAAGAATGCCTTAGGAAAGTTTGATCCTAGGAGTGATGAAGCAATATTTCTTGGTTATTCCTCTCACAGTAAGGCATACAAAGTCTTTAACAAAAGAACCTTGTGTGTTGAGGAAAGTGTGCATGTGTTTTTTGATGAATCTAACTCCTTGAATGAGAATAATGCACAGGATGAAGAGTTTGAATTAGGTCTTGTCCAAAAGGAGCTGTTGAATCAAGAAAAACAAGGTGAGAACACCCTGAAGGAAACGGGTACAGAAGTTGTTCCTCAAAGCGACAGGCAAGGTGAACTCCAAACAGGGGGAAACACCGTTGAACCCTGTTCGGAACCATGTTCTTCAGGAACCAGCTGGGAAACAGGTGCAGAAACAGGATCAGGAGGTGTTCTTGAGCCTAATCCTACACACACTTCAGTTAGAACAAAACATGTGGCTGTGGATCCAATTAATCCAAGACCATGGAAGCACCATAGTTCGCACCCTCTTGATCAAATCTTGTTAGATATTAATACTGGAGTGCAAACTATATCTAAACTTAAGAATTTTTGTGCTTTCTATGCTTTTCTTTCTAACATTGAGCCAAAAAGTGTAAATGAAGCTCTTGCATATTCATATTGGATCACGGCTATGCAAGAAGAACTTCATCAATTTGAAAGAAACAAAGTGTGGCACCTTGTACCTAAACCTGCAGAAAGAATAATCATTGGAACCAAGTGGGTGTTCCGAAATAAGCTAGATGAGTCAGGTACAGTTACTAGGAACAAGGCACGGCTGGTGGTTCAAGGGTACAACCAAGAAGAAGGGATTGATTACGAAGAAACCTTTGCACCAGTTGCTAGAATTGAGGCTATTCGAATCTTAATAGCCTTTGCTGCTCATATGGAAATCAAGCTATATCAAATGGACGTGAAAAATGCATTCCTAAACGGATACCTTAAAGAAGAGGTGTATGTCAAACAACCCCCTGGTTTTGAAAATGGTGATTTCCCAAATCATGTTTTTAAACTTGACAAAGCACTTTATGGTTTAAAACAAGCTCCAAGAGCTTGGTATGAACGGTTGTCAAGCTTTTTACTTGAAAATGATTTTAGAAGAGGTAAGGTAGACAATACCTTGTTTCTGAAATCTAAGGGGGAACATCTATTGATTGTCCAAATATATGTCGATGACATTATATTTGGTGCGACTCATCATGATTTATGCAATGAATTTTCAAATATGATGAGGAGTGAGTTTGAGATGAGCATGATGGGTGAGCTTAATTTTTTCTTAGGCTTACAAATCAAGCAAACTCCAAACGGCACCATGATCCATCAACAAAAGTATATCAAGGAGCTACTTAAGCGTTTTAGGATGGAGTCAGCCAAACCCATAGACACTCCTATTTCTCCTTCAACCAAGTTGGTTGTGGATGATGGGAGTCCCTCAGTTGATGAGAAACTCTATAGGGGCATGATTGGGTCACTCCTATACCTAACCGCTAGTAGACCGGATATCGTTTTTAGTGTTGGTTTATGTGCCCGTTTTCAATCTAGTCCTAAAGAGACTCATCTTAAGGCTGTTAAACGGATACTAAGATATTTAAAGCATACACCTGATTTAGCTCTATGGTATCCTAGAGGTTGCAATCTTGATCTTGTTGGATATGTTGATGCTGACTATGCAGGTTTCCTAGTTGATAGAAAGAGTACCTCAGGTATGGCTCATTTTCTTGGACCTTGTTTGGTATCTTGGGCTACCAAGAAGCAACATTCTGTTGCCATGTCCACAGCAGAAGCTGAATATGTTGCAGCAGCTTCATGTTGTGCTCAACTGTTGTGGATAAGACAACAGCTTAAGGATTTTTGTGTTGACACTGGATGCATTCCTATTTTTTGTGACAATACTAGTGCTATTAACATTGCCAAAAACCCATGTCAACACAAAAGGACAAAATATATTGACATTCGACATCATTTTTTGAGAGATAATGTTGAAAAATGTTTAATTTCTATGAATTTCTGCTCAACGGATAATCAAATTGCTGATATATTCACTAAGGCTCTAGCTCGGGATCAATTCGAGAGTAACAGGCTAGAGTTGGGGTTAGTAAAAACACCCTGAGAACACCTGTTCTCAGAGGTTGGCCAAAGCTGACAAAAACACCCCATAATACCTGTTCCACATTCTTGTTTGAAAGTGTTCTTATTTCAGTGGCTTTTGATTAAAGAATATGTGTAGTCTTGTGTGCCAATGTGACGATATACTGCTATCTTGGGAGATGGAGAAAGAGTAATCATGACATATCTTGGAAAGAGAGAAGCATGTTCCAGAACAGGCGGCTAGATCAGGTACGCATTGATTATGATTAATGTTTGCTGCTTGCTCTAGTTCTAGGTATTCCCAAGGTGGCCCTTCATAACGGGTAGAGAGTTTAAAAACCCTCGTGCGTGCGTCTTCCCTGTCTTGCTCGCTCTCTCAACCCGAACTTCAAACCCTAGCAAAATCCTCAAAACCCGAAAATCTCTCTTGCTTTAATGGCTTCCAAAACCGATTCCTCACTACTCTCTGAGAACAATAGCTTGATTATACTTGCAAATTCGGCTCCTCCTCGCCCAATTACCCACACAACCTTCGGGTATATCACTTAGATAAACCTCAAAAATATTGGGCTTGATTTGTGCGATATTCCCTACTCCTTTGGTTGGCAGTTAGTGCTGTATGTGGGGACAATCCCTTGTCCCATCTCTTCTGCAGCAGGTGCTGGTTCTCTGGGGTTTCAAGAGCAATTCTTGACAAACTCAGAAACATTTGATGGGGATTTTGAACCCTGTTCTTCTTCACCCCTGGAAACAACTCAAAGAACAGGGGATGTGTTCTTCGATGATCTGTTCTTCGATCTGAAGGAGGACTCTGATGAGAAATCAGGAGAAAATCCTGTCCAAAAGGATGACTCCGTTCCTCTAGTCTCTAGAACTGGAGAGAAGAGGAAAAGGGTAAAGACGGTGGCTAGGCGTACCCGAACGCCAAGAACAAGACCACAACCAAGGTCTCGCCCCTCTCTAACTCCCTCTTCTCCTCCTTCTCAACCTTCTCGCAAATCTGCAAGAATTGGTTCCAGATCGACGCCAAGATCATCCAAACTCTTTGTTCCCATCATCGAGGAGATTTCCTCAGGGGTCTCGAGTTCTGACTCTGAAGACTCCACCTTCAAACAGGGGACACCGGTGTTTTCGAAGTCCTTTGATGATCAACCTCCTAAACCAGCCACTGAACCTGCTGTGAAGACCTCTCCTGCGAAAACACCCCTCAAGCGAAAGCCTAGAACATCCCCCCTACCAGAAACTACCACCTCTGTTCCTGCCTCCAAACGCCCAAAACAGTTCACTCCCTCTCCCATGTCTAACAGACATGCGCAGTTGCTTAAGCGCAATGTCGTCAGGGGGAAGGTAGTATCTGTTAATTTCTTTGCGGAACAAGGTCTGGGGTTGTTCTTGACCAAGCTTCGCACCCAAGGCTGGCTTGACTTGTTTGCGAACACCCAGTTGGGGTGTTCTGTGCCTGAGTTGGCTGAGTTTTACGCCAACTGCAGAGTCACCGACGGGGTGGTGAAAAGTTCAGTAAGTGGGCAAAGCATCCAGCTTGATGCGCCCACACTTGGAAACATTTTGGGAGTGCCCTCACAAGGCTTTGATGTGTATGTGAGGGAGGACAAAACAGCCCTGGAACCAGCCAGGCTCCTTGAGGTGTCAAAACGCCTCAGTCGCAAACAGGGTCTGAGAACACCCTCTTCTGTCAAAAAGGGCGATCTGATTCCTCTCCACCAACTCCTTTTCATGTTCATCATTAAGAACGTGATTCCAAGGGGTCAAGGGAGAAACTCAGCAAACCTTTTCGATCAGTGCCTGATCGACTTATTGGATAGGGAGGAACCCATCAATCTTTCGGGAATCATGATTCGCCACATTGGGCGAATTGCAACACCACCCGGACTCATGATCTCGGGTATGGGTTTCTGCTCACAAGGGTGTTTGAGCACCTTGGGATAGTGCTCACACGAAGAGTGGCGGCCCAAATCATTGATGAGATTGGGATTGACACCCTGCTAGGGTGTGGCTATGACGTTGGTGAAGGGTCAGTCTCCAAACAGGGTCGTCGACTACCTCGACCACCTGTTTCTGGGCAACCTACCATCAAGCTTGAGGCTGTTCTTGAGGACAATGCTCGCCTCAAGGATGAGCTCTCAGCTGTCAAGGTTGCTCTTGCTGAGGAACAAGCTCTCTCTGCCAAGCGTCATGACGACTTGCTTGCTCTTCTCTCCACTCTTGCCCCTAGCATTCCTCCTTTGCAAACGAAACCACCCTCTGCCCCCTGATTGTCAAGCTTGTTCTCTGTTTTTGTGGTTTGTTGCAATGGTACTGCATTGATTATTAATGAAATATCTGCTTGCAGTCTTTCTTGCTTGTTGTTTCTTAAGCTTTATACGCTTTACCTTATGTTGTTCTTGCTTTTTATGATGCCAAAAGGGGGAAGCAGAGTGAGAAACCAATTGACAAAAACCTTTTGATTGAATATGAGAATGAAGGAGAGTGAAAATGACTTACGTGGATCACTATCAGCATTCAATTTTTTTGTGTTGTTTTGTCAATATGGTCACTTGGTTTGTCATCATCAAAAAGGGGGAATTTGTTGAGTTATTTTGATTAAGTTTTGATGATAACAAATCCAAGTGTAAAAATTTGTCCAAGTAATGTTGCTCCAAACACGATCTCCAAACAGGCC
>JACYFF010031957.1:78335518-78409455 GCA_017589665.1 Selenicereus undatus | reverse complement strand
AAATACTCAATATCATCAATCCCTCAATAAACCAACATACCAAAGCCACCTTAAACTCAATTACCCCCAAAACCAACCACTATATAGATGAAGTGATGCTCCATAGACTTGGCTTAAAGGTAGAAATATGTGTCTGACCAAGGGCTAAGATGAAGGGATCACAACAAAGACAGATATAAGCTTAAAGGAGCTAACAAAGCAGAAAAACATGCAATACAAAGGTAGGCTATTTGGCTATGTGGCTAAACAATTAGAAAGAATGTCTCTACCATATCATCAACTATGCACATGCTAATGTGGCTTTGAACAAGAGTCTATGCAAGTTCTAGAGATGCAATATGAAAAAGTCACACACACGAAAGAAACATAAGACTAAATATAATAATTAGTCCAAATAAGACTCAAAATCTCAGGGGATATCTACCAAAGTCTCACTCATAAAATGACTCCATATATCAACATTAGTGCTAAGGATTCCAAGGGATAATAAAGTTCTCAAACAAGACAAGGGTCAAAACAAGAAATATTTACAAAACCTTCACAAATTTTAACACCAAAAGGAATTACACATCAAAAGTTACTCAAGCTTACGAAAGCTATTGTGCATAAAGAATCATCATTGGAGGTTATCTCAAACCAGTACAAGCCATCTACATGCAATCCTACATGCAAATCTAAAAATCAAATAAATGCAACATGCTAATGCAACACAAAAAGGAAACTTAAACTTATATGCTCTAACAAGTATGTAAACTAAAAACCAAAATGGAAAATATAGAACTACCCTTCCCCCATTCCTAAATAAAGCATTATTATTCAAAGGAAATAAAGGTAAAAGAAGAGAAAGGAAAAACAACAAAGAACAATCGCACCAGGTTAGGTGCTGGGCACACCTAAGCTAAGGCCTCCACACAAAATGGGGCAAATGGAGCATCAATCAGTCACTCCAACATATCTTCAAGACTCGACTCATCAAATCAAATGTCGTTAAAGCACGCAAAAGCTTGTCAAACTCCTCAGCATAGAATTTCCAAGCATGGCAATAAGAGAGCATGAAAATAATCACAGCAAAAAAAGTTAGTGCTCTCTTCAACAAAGCAAAACCAATAGAAAAATCAAAAGCGAAAGTAAAGAAAGTGTTCCACATGATTTTTCTAGGCTTATCCACTAGGTACATGCAATATGGGTCAAGGGATGCATTATACCCACTAAAATAACATAAGGACATAAAATTATCTATATTCCCACCAAACATATTGAACACGTTATCCTCATAGCCCAAATCATCATTAGCATCACAAATCATACGATTTTGTATGGGTGGGTCAATGTAATACTCATGGGAAGGACAGGGTAATGAACAAATAGGTGAAACATGGGAATGACTAAGTGGATTAGGGAAAACATTATTACAACCAAGGCTAAGAAAGTCCTTATGCACAAACACATCACGTGACCCCTCTAAAGGAGTCTCAACTAGATCATACATCTCCTCTAAAGTATCTTCTGACTCAAAACATGCATAAAAAACATCAAACCTAGCAACAAACCCAAAAGGATCACCTGCCTCAAGCTTCATGCATTGAGCTAAAGGGAAGGATGAGTCAGGTAATGTCAGGACATCATCTGTATTGTTTAATGGGTGATGTAACTTCATATTGAGCATAGCATGCATAATAAGGACATCAATTAGTAGCTTTGTAAGAAGAATTACACAAGTCACTCCAAAAGTGTCATAATAAGATCTAGAATAGAACGCAAAAGGATCAAGTAACAAATAGCCAGAAACACAATTAGCCTTCTCAAATTCAAATGTATCCCGAGCAATACACGCAAGTAAATACCATGCCTCATCAACATTTTTACCATAAAAATCCAAATACTTTAAAAGAGCTCGGGTTTCACTATTTACACCCTCACCAACAATTTCTAAAAGTTCCTATTTACCTACATAATAACCACATTAAGTAAGAAAAGCATTTAAACGTTTAAAATACCTCTAAAATAGTTCATGCTCGAATTAGGGGAAATGGAACATTACCATCGTTTTTTTCCTCACAAATTTTTCTCTTTTTTAAATTTCGATTTTTTTTGGTTTTTTTTTTAAAACAACAAAATGCTTAGTCAAACCTATGGAGAAAAACCCAATATTTGACTCTAGTCCGCAGCAACGGCGTCAAAAACTTGATACGGCCACAAGGGCACGGTGGCGTTGTAGCAAATCAAGATCGATCCCACAGAGACTATGTTGATCTATTAGGCTATATTCCCTCAAGATATGCTCAGCGAATCCAAGTTTGAGATTGAAATGTTAATAATAAACTATCTAATGTAATGGATAACAACCAAGGAATTAAACAAATCAAGCAATTTCCTAATCCAAAATATCAAACATACACTTTTTCCTCTAATGGTTGTTTTAAAACCGATAATCAAAGTTTCACAACCCTCTTTCAAGGTGAAGTGAAATACCTAAATCTAACCCATTACCATTTTTCAAGGGCTCTCGATTCGTTTAGGTTCATTAAGCATGCGATTATCAAATCAATGGCTTCTCAATCGGTGTGACTTCCTCAATACTCCACACAATCAAGTCAAATCCTAGGCTTCCGGTATTAGATTTCACCTCTCAGCTCACCCACAACATGCAAGAAAGTGATCAAGTTTCTCACAAGGCAATAAGCACCTACAATTCGATAAAACAATCCAACAAATTCAAAAGCACCAAAATTAACAATGCGAGATTGGGAAATAAACTAGAATTTGCATAAATCCAAGATCAAAACTACAAATCTAAATCAAAATTGCAAAACATGAATTCTAAAATAAGGGAAGAGAAGAAAGGAAGAGAGAAGAATTGCTCAGTCAAAAATCGCGCTTGAATATGTCGATCGCAAACCTGACATGGAATCCTTGCAAGATCTCACTTCGATCCTCTTTTTCTCCCTCTATCTAATCTAATTCTAATCTAATTGAAAAAAAAAAACTTGAAGAGTGGAAATGGAATGGATGGATGTTCTTCACTTCAAGTAGTCGCGTATGTCTAGATATAGCACCCCCCCCCCCCCCGGTTCATTCTCAGCCACAAAAGCCGAGGAAAACGAACAGGTGCAGTAGTTACAAGCCTTCCACGAACCGTGGTAGCTATCACTGGCTGACCGTGGTGCTTTCTGGATCCAAAATCTTCTACTCTTCTCTTGCTCCATGGGCATGGCAACTTAGGGGCATCCGTGAGGGTCAACATACCCTCAAATAAGCGTCAAATGCTGGGTCAAATGGCCCAAAAGCCTACAAAAACATAAAAGAGCCATACCTAAGTATAAAACGAGAATAGGAGTATAAATTATGACATTAAACTCATATATTCCCGAAAAAGTGCTACAAAACATGCTGAAAATGATGTATGCAAGAGCACTTATCAATAGTCATAAGGGGAATCGAAAAATTCTTACTTTTTTTAACCAAATTTTTTCTTATTCGAACTGATTGCAAAGGAATACTTGGTTTTATGGAAAAGAATTTATTAGGCACATAAGCACAATAGCGACTTTTGCGTTAGCAATTATGTCTTAACCATTTGTCTTTTTCTATTAAACATATATAGGGTTTGAAGAATTTTCTATTAGATAGTTTAACTCTTGAACTTGCCAATGGTAATCATCATAATAGAAGGCCTGCCAAAAAAGGAAGAAATCAAAAATGAAATGTCATTATTGCTAGAAGGAGTTTCTCCTTCCAGTAGAATCCTTATGGATATTTTGGAGTTTCATGCAAAAAGTAGAACACACTTTGGTATGCTATCTTCTGCCTTTCTAATAGTACAAAGATTTATTCTTTTAGAGTTATAAATAAATTACCTAAGGTGTCCTTATGATATTCAACAAAAATCAGTTCCCATGTTTAAGAAAAATAGTTCAACGACTGGTATGCAACCTACATCAACTACTATCATAATTATGCTTATAATATTTGGGAATCATGGAGTACTACAATCTTCTTTCATGATAGATCTGGAGTTGGTGCTGTTAGATTCCCAACAATTTATTTAAAAGAAGATTAACTTAAAAATGAAGAAAAGCGATCTCATAACTAAAATTGGGTAAAGTTATAAATGCAATTTTATGTCACATAATTATTAATTTATATTGAGTAGAAAAGCAAATATGGAATTCATGAAGACTGCTATGTTAAAAAGTACTAAGGCTGAGCTGAGAGCATAACCAAAATTTTATCAAATAGTTTTATTAGAAAAAACTAATTTCATTAAATATTTTTCCTAAAAACATTTTATGCAATCAATTAAATCAAACGGTCAATACAATCAGCTACCAGCTCATGCCAACATCAAACAGCTAATAGTTAACATCTTATTGCCAAACAGAGCCTTAGTTTTGTCAAACACACCCTTTGCCTTGAGAATGAAAGGTCATAGCTTCACTAAACTCCGTCAAGTTGGTTTAGTTGATACGACAGTTGAAACCCAGGGACAACTACCAACTCAGTCAAGCTGGCCGATACAACAGCTCAAACCCAGGGAAAACTACGATAACATTCAGAGAAGCCAAACCCTTTGACGTCAATAGATTCAACACCCAACTACAGTGCGAGGCATGTAACTCAATACTGATACAAATTTGCAAAACCAAAAATCAGAAGTGCGCACAGCATTCATGGGTCAATTATAGCATATTCATTATTAAGGTGCAATAATGAATAATAGGTTGGATTTTATTACTCAGGAAGCATTCATAATTGCCAAGAACCCCAATGTATTCAAACATACAGCAAATACAGTAGATCCTTCAGAGGGCACAGAAAACTTGGAAAGAGCACCACAGCTTCTTAAAATCACCACCTATTCTTTAACTCCGAGTAATTAGGCATTACCAATCCTGCAACAAAGGCAACTTAAAGAAAAATGAGGCACACTCTGTATAAAATACTTCCGAATTATTCTGGGGAAAGACAGCAAAAAAATATCAAAATAGAAATCTGCAACGGAGGCGGAGATTAAATGCAGGAATTAACAGCATTACAGCAACCAGCTACTGGAAGAAAAGTAAGAATCAATCACGAAATTACTACACAACATGTAACTGTAACAAATATCCAACAAAACACAGAATCTCTCCCCTCCACTAGAATATGATTGGAACCATTTTCTGGAGACTATAGCAACAAAATCAAAGAACCAAAATGTTGCAATGATCGCAGTCATTAGTGCTTGTGAATTTGTGATCAGAACAATGAATTTCAGTTTCAAACACTGCATAGCTATAACTTTCAGAGTTCCGTCTAAAAACTATCTTACATTCCACCAAACAATGCTTAAGTGCAAATTTCTCACAGATCAAGTTACCAGACGTTAATGCTAGGGAATATGGCTCGGATGTTCCCTTAGCCATTGCTTGCGCAGCGTCCAACACACAAGTCATGAAAATCTGCAACACCTACTACGAAAGATGATCGTGCAACAACACCACCACCACCACCTCCCAGTGTAGGTTCCACTTTCGCGGGGTCTGGGGAGATCCAGCTGTAGGAAACCTTACCTCTACCGGCATTCCTACCCGTAGAGAGGAGATGATCGTTCTAAGTATATAAAATAAATTTTAAAGAAGTATAGATCGCCTCATATTTTATGTATGCCATGCAAAACATAAGACATAAATTATGCATTTGCTTCTTTCTTTGTATGATAATATGAGAGTGCATTCCCTTCATCCCATGGTACCCAACATATTGTGCAATGAGGGAAAACAAGGTCTTCCAACTTTGGCATGCTGCATATCATATGTTAGGTTTTCTTCATTGGAAACAGCGTCTTCATAATTCATGGGTAATATTACATCCAAAACCCCAATACCCCCCCCCCCAAGGCCCCAAAAAAGGCACACTTTCTAGACAGAAGTTCACGGAGTAGATTGGCACATCATAAGCCGCTTTGTTGATTTCTCTCCCATAACATGGCAACCTTGCACAATCTCATATCATAAATTAGATTACCCAATAGAACTAGGTATATCATCTTTGTAGTTCAAAACTCTACTCAAAACTTCAGAAACTTCAATTGGTTCAACACTCCAACTTCCATCTTCACCCCTCCCATCTGGAACAAACTGAGATGGAAAACTTACCCCTGCTTTTTCCCCTACAGATCACTGCTTCCGACAACGCAGGCTATCAGTCATTCATTTTCCTTGCCCTGCAACTTTGATCGATTCAGGCAATCTCTAATGCTAGCCTCTTCTTTTTGAAGCAAATCTTCTGCCAACCAGCTAATACACTAAGCTTGCACAACCATTCACCTCTTTGTAAGCAGCAAAGCTGAAACGACAACTACAACACGTGTGCTCAGCAAGGTTGAAAGGAAGGTGAGCAAAGGTAAGCAACATAGGGCATTTCCAGCAATAGCATTATGCACTCTCTGTGCACATGCACACCTTATTAGTCTCCAGGCTCCTTTGCTACAGCTCATCAACTCTTGCCAGGCAAGCCATGTTTGTCACTCCCTTCTTTAACAGGAAAGAGCTGAACTAGAAGCAAAGGGGAGGTAAAACAAAGGTTTGTCAAGAAAGCTTTCTTGATCCACAACTGTCTCATCAACCAACCTTTGCATCCCCTCCAAATACTTAGCAGCTACTTTCAGGCATTGTCTGATTTCATGACCTCTGATTTTCAAAAGGTGCGCTTTCACTCTTGAATTAGAGGCATCGCAGGTCACTTAGCCATAATTGCATTTTATTCGTGCAAAGTTGTACTAGTCAGTGGCAGCCACCAAGATAATCACCATCTATTATGCAGTCAACTTGATAAATTGACCGGGACTAGCTTTAAAAAAAAAAAAGGCATCCAGAAAACCATTTGCACTAAAAGAAATGACTTTGGTTAGATCTGGAGAACTGTAAATTAAAGTACGCATGCCACAACAGCACAATGGTTACTGACAACTAAGGTAACATAATTTGCAGCCTCGCAAAATGCTCATCACTATATTAGCGCATTTGCAAACTAGCAAATGCTCGATTTCAACAGAAAACAAGAGTGCTTGGACATCAACTCTATTTATGACCCTTCATTTGCTGCTTAACGGGATTATCTCACTATTGTAGTTTCAACATTGCAATTGTTCTACTATCAATTTGTTTCGATTAAATGCAGCACTCAAAAAATGAAGTTGACGAATTATTAGGGATCACTCCTACTACATAATCATACAAATCAGAAAACGAACAACCATATATGTAATCTATAAGCATCCTTAATCCTCAAGACTTCATCCGAGAGAGCATCTCAAGAAAGAATTATTCCCCAAATACATGCACATAATATAAATCGTGTAGAAAACATGCATTCCAAGTTGATACAATCACAAAGCACCTCAACAAAATCATGATCAGTAGCTATGAGATTAATCCAAGTTAGTCACATATACGACAATACAACAAATAGAGAAGGAAGGCAAAGATTCAACAAATTCACTCACAGTGGGAGTTTCCCAGCCCGAAAAATAGCAAATTTGGACATCTTGGAGAAAGAATAAGGAATACCGTTGCCCTTCAAGAGCCCCTCAATCATCTCTTTAGCCTTCTGGGGCTCACCACTCTCACACTCAATCTCATACAAGGTCCCAAAATCAAATAGGGTCTGATCCACCTCCAATTTCAGACCATTCCAATCATAAACCCCTCTTATATTCTTAAACCCACCCAAGCAAACATATCCACTTTCTTCCTTAACCCCAAACTCCTCCCTCACCCTCCTCAAAATCCTACACCCCCCCGTTGACCCAATGAGATCCGGGTTAGCCCAAATGGCCCGACCCACAGAAAGGTCCAATTCCTCCTCGTCCTCCGCAACAGTGCTGACCCCATCAACGATCACAGCCTTGGATTTAAGACACACAACGCAGCGTTCCGCATTTTTCAGATCCTCGCCATAGAATCGTAGCCGTAGGATGGCGCGAACGGAGGAGAGCTCTGAAGCGGCGCCGTCGAAGAAGAGATTGTGCTGAAAATGGGTCTGAACAAGGAAAGGCGAAAGAAGGGAGGAGAGAGATTGGTGGGCAGCGGAATCTGTAAGCCTCAACTTGACTTCCACCTCCATTTTCACAACTGGGGTTTATCAAAATGGTTTAGAGGGTGTACCTGATAAGATTGTGGGGGATATTTTTTCTAAGGGGTTAGGGGGAGGAGAGGCCGTTGCATTGCCACCTGGAGGAGGCGCGGTCGAAGTGGTGGAGGAGGGTGCTGGTGGCGGAAAGAGTGGAGGTAGAGGTAGCAGTGCAAGTGGGAGCAGGGGAGGTGTGCTGGGAGTGCTGCCGCCGAAGTTCTTCCTTGTCTTCTAGCTTTACTTCGATCTTGCTGGGCTTTCTTCTTAGCATTCTCCTCCACCCGAAACCTTTTCCAAGCGTCAGCGTTTACGCTTCTCCCTCTTGTCAATCTCCGTAAGCGAGACCCTCCTAGGATCGAGATTCGGCCATTCCTCGTCGAATGGGGCAAACTCTGTGCCATCCCTCTAAAATTAAGAGTATGTTTAGCGGTGAGTCACTTTTTTTTTTTTTTTAAAGAAAGCTAAGAATATAATCTAGGTAGTCTATTTCTCAAGAGTTCTTCTTAGATGATTCTCATAGAAGATAAGAATAAGGTCTCTGTGTGGAACTCTATTCCACACCATTGTGGAATGTAATGACAAATTATACTTTGCTAGCCATTCGGCTGCACTATTCCCCTGCCTAAAAATATGAGTAATACGAACATTGTTATAGAGTTGGATGTAAGTGGGAATATCTTGAACCAGAACTCGGATCTCCCATGGCGTTTGAATGCGACCTTGAACTGCCGGGATAAGAGTTCCATTGTCGCCTTCAATATGGATGTCAGTAAACCTTGTTTGTATTGCAGCTTTGATACCATTTCTCATTGTTGTTGCTTCGCCTACTAAAACTGATGCTGCTCCCAGATAGAGTGTTGATGCTCTTACAAATTGCCCTTCCCAATTACGAAGAATGAATCCACCTGCTGCTCTTTGTGATGTTTTGGATCCGTCAAAGTTAGTTTTGATGAATCCGCCATGTGGTCTTCTTCACGCTACCCAATGAGTCTTCTTGCGATTGATTGTTGACTGGTTTGAGTTTGGTAGATGAAATGACTGTGTGAGTTTATGTCTAATACACCATTCGGTAGTGGCATTTTTCGCTCTTATTAATTTCACTCTTATTAATTTCACTCTATTCCTTATTTTCCATATGCTCCAAAGTAGCGACACTACTCTCTCTATTTTAGCTGCGGAGGTAGCATTTCTATCACTCGATAGCCTTTGCAAAATACTATACTGTTGGCTAGATACAAAGCTAGAATCAATCCAGTTATGGGCTACAACTAGTGTCCAACACTCATGTGAAATTGGACAATGCAAAAAAAAGGTGGTTTTGATCCTCAAACTGATTGATAAAAAGGGCAAAGAGGATCAATATCCATACCTCTTTCGGTCAAGGTTGCTTTAGTGGGATGCGACGCATGGGAAGCGATACATGACACAGTTGTCATAGAAAGATTTTTAACTTTGGCATGATATCAAGTTTCCAAATCCAATTATATTCCCGTACTACTGGATTCCCATAATCCAATCCGTGTGCTGCCCAAGCGGCTTATTTCGTAGAAAATTAACCATTACCCGACAATCCCCAACATACTGAGTCGGGGATTGGATTAAAAGGGATATGTATTGCGAGAATTAACTGTAGTTGGGTTGTGCCCACTAGTGGCTGCAGTTTAGCAACATTCCATTCATTATTGCATGTGTTGAAATGTGATACTTTTGGAGATGTATCAATAAGGGCGGCATCTATGATATTAAGCATTTTTGCTAAACTTTCATTAGCACAATAGCTGTCTAACCAAAAGTTCCCACTTTCCATCGGACTCCATTCTAAAATTGTTGTCGATTCTTGAGTATGCACTTCCAAGCCCAAGAATCTGATTTCTTTGGTTCTGCAGAGAAAAAATTCTCATCAATTGGATATTTTCCTTGCATTTGCTCTACCCAGAGGCTCTCACCATAGAATAATTTATAGGTTAATTTCTTAAGAAAAGCACTATTAACTACTTCCATTTTCCTTAATCCAAGTCCCCCAGCCTTCTTGGGTCGGCATACTTTATCCCAAGATACCATTGGGGAACCTTTATTCTCATTGTTTTTTTTCCAGAAGAAATCTCTGCTAATCTTATCAATATGACGATTTGTTTGTTTAGGGGGTTGAAAACATTGCATCGTATGTGCCAACATAGATTCAATATTTGCTTGGATTAGCCTACTCTTCTTACTTTGGAAATATATTTTGTCTTCTAATTTTGCAGTTTTTCAGCTGTTCTACTAACCAATTCAGAGAAAATTTTGATTTTTTGTCTGCCCTTAAACATTGGGCATCCAAGGTACTTGCCAAGATTATCTTGGTGTGTCATATTGAAGATGGATGAGACAACTTGTTTGTCATGTGCCGGAGCATTACTAGAGAATGTCAATGATGATTCGTTGAAGCTAATGAGTTGGCCAGAACTTTGACAGAATCTATTCAGTATCGAACTAAGCTCTTCACAGGATTCAAGGTTTGCTTGACAGAAAAGAATACTATCATCAGCAAATAGCAAACATAGGATTTTGGATGCTCTCGGAGAGAGCTTGACTCCAATCCCACATTTATTTTTACAAAACGCCTTTCAGAGAGCCCTAGTCAAGACCTCCATCCAAATTAAAAACAGATAAGGGGAGAAGGGATCCCCTTGTCAAATGCCTTGTGAAGGCGAGAAGAAGCTACATACATCATCATTTACAATAATAGAAAAAGAAACAGTAGTTATGCATGTTTTAATCAATTCTACCCATTTGGAATGAAATCCAAATATATGAAGTGTTCTAAATAAAAAGTTCCATTTAACTCTATCATAAGCCTTTTCCATATCTAACTTGAGTGCTACCCATGCTTTTTTTCCGTTCATATTTTTGAATTTGTTCATGATTTCAGGCGTAAGTAGAATATTGTCATGAATGGATCGTTTAGGCACAAATGCACTTTCTACAAGATCAATTAATTTTCCTAATATCGAACGCACGCGGTTTGCAATGATTTTTGAGATAACCTTATAAATAGTATTGTAAAGGCTAATTGGTCGAAATTGATTCATCATTGTCGGGTTATCAACTTTCAGGATCAATGCTGTAAGTGTGTGATCGATCTACTTGAGGAGCTTTCCTTGCTCAAAAAAAATGTCACTGCCGTGCATACTTCTTTTCTGATAATGTGCCAATAGTCTTGGAAGAAAGATGCACCGAAGCCATCAGGCCCTGGGGCTTTGTACTTATTCATTTGGAAAACAGCTTCTTTTATTTCAGAATCCTGAATGGGTTGAATTAGACTATTGTTGTCCTCTAGCGAAACTAGATTGAGCATTTCCATATCAATATTGATTGAACTATCTTGGGCCGATTTGAATCTAGTAGGAAAGTCTCTAATGAGCATATTGCCAACTTAGGCTGGGTCCTCAACCCACACTCCCGAGCTATCTTTGAGTTTCATAATTTTCTTTATTGTCTTCCTTGGTTTCATCGTCTGGTGAAAAAATCGAGAGTTTCTATCTCTATTAACAAGCCATTCTTTTCTGGCCAATTTTCCTGCAGCATTTCTGGATGAGCAAGTGCATCTTTTCTCTTTGTTTGATAATTAATCTATAATGGCAATTATTCGACCTAGCGCGCTTTGGATTTTGGACTAGGTTTTTTTCAACGTGGAGGGGCTTATATGCGTTTCTTTCTAGTTTAGACTTAAAATTTCCAAACGTATCTTTGCTCCAGGACTTGAGGTCTAATTTGATCTTTTTTAATAACTGAATAACTCTATACATAGGGGTTCCTCGACCTCCCATCGTCCAATTTTTCTTGACTATATTGTGTGTGTCTTGGTACTGAGCCCAGGAGTGTTAGCTCTTAAAATTAGTACCTCTCCTTGGCTAATGTGCAAGTTCAGTATTGAGGAGAAAAAACACATGATCAGAACACATAAAGGGTCCGTCACTGACTACATAATTTGGAAAAAGATGGTCACAATCCTCTCGAAATATTACTCTATCCAATTTTTTGTAAATAAGTTGTCCTCTTAGAAATTTCTTCCAAGTGAATATTCTTCCTTGAACATTAGCGTCAATGCTTCCAGTAGCAGTCAAAAAGTCCTTAAATCAATGCCCTTTATGTACAGTTAGAAGGGTTCCTCCGACTTTGTCAAATGGGTGCATCATTTTATTAAAATCACCAATAATACACCACGGTAATGTAATGAAACCATTAAGCTGTTTGAGATGTTTCCAAAAATTATCTTTATCTCATTCCTGAGTCGGAGCATAAACTGTTGTCAAAATACATTCCTTATTCTTAGTAATATCCTTTATGTGACAATGAATGGCTCGACTCTTTTTTGCAAGAATTGACACTTCAATGTTAATAGGATTCCATAAACACCAAATCCCACCACAATGATTCACTGTAGGGATCATGTCATAGTGAGAGAATCCCAAAGTTTCTATTATCAAATCCGCATTTTGGTCATTTACCATAGTTTCAAGTAGAAATAGAATATCTAGTCTTATAGTTCAATTAATAAACCTGACCTCATGTTGTAACTGAGCTTTTTTAGCTGCTTGGACATTCCAACAGACTATTTTCATATAACTAATTAATAAAGGAACTATGCTTTCGCTTTTTGTCTATTGATCCCAAGGATTGATCGGTAACATCGTCTTGGGAATGAAGTTTACATAATTCATTACCCCTACCTGAACACTTGGCCTTGGAAATGAAGTGAAGATACTCCATTTCACTCACCACTAACATCAATAGAGAGAGCAAAACATCATAATTTGTAAATACAAATTTGCGTAACAAATTATGAGACTTTGATCCATTGGATCGTTCGATAATATAGCCTTGGGAAAAAGCGAATACGCTTAGTTCCACTCACCAGTACAAGCACAAAAATAGTAATGATCAACACAGATAACATAAGTCTAGATGATCCGAATAAATCATACACCCTTATTCGAATGATACAAGAAATTGGAATGCAAGGGGTTCGTCCTGACACGTTCACTAATAGAAAGAGAAAAGTTCCAGTCTGGCTGTAGGGATATCCATAGGAAAAGCAGGTGATGCGAGCAATACTTCTCTATTTGCAGCATACTCGAAGTGGAGATGTCAGCCCAAGCAAAGAACATACATTAGATTGCAAAAAGCCATGGCATGTGATGACAATATGAGTACTAAACCAGTAAACAACATCAAAAATTGAGATAGCGTCTAAGCAGATCCAAGACCTTACATAGAAGAGTGCTAGCATCCAATGGGAATACCAATTCAAAGTCTCAGTTAACGACCAAATAATGTTGTTAGCATCCTTGACTTGGCTTCATAATGGGCTACATGTTAAAAACTTTAATCGCCTAGGATTATGGATCCTAGCATCATAGAGATTAACCAAATGAATGAACCCATCAAACCATGAAAGAAAAGGAGGCAAGTGGCAGCAAACATAAGTTATAATACTCCTAGAGGAGCCCATAACAGGTGGTTGCTGCCTTCTACCAAAAAAGGGTTGGCAAGCAACCAAAACAATCTGGCTAAAAACCACTTCCACCCCACAAGGTAAGACAATAAAATTAAAAAAGGGAGGAATGAAAGAATCCCCCTTTGAGCATAAATATAGAAGGCAAGATCAGGCAACCAAAACGAACAACAACTCATGCAAAACCAGGAACAACAATGATAGCACAAAGACAAGATTAAAAAACCAGTAATAAATTCTAAAATTAAACTAATAATCATATAGAAAAACATAGCGGTAACAATTTTTTAGAGAAATTGCAACCATAATTAGCAAGCAAGAACATAACCCACAAGGCATCCTCGAATCATGAAATAAATAGAAAAATGTACCTGATTGTAATGATGATGAGAAAGATGGAATCTTACAAATCAGAGCATGAAAATTAAGCATGATGGTAACCCTCTTGTAAGGCGTCATGGGCACTTCATCTACTCGGTCAACCCACAACAAAGACGTAGAGGTATTGCTCTGTAAATGAGAAGATAGCTGAAGACCTTCATGGGACTCTTCTGGGGTAATTGGCATACACGAAAAATAGACATCGTTGGATCCACAAAGAGGCACGAAGCTAAGAACGATTAAATACAGAAAAAGAACTAAAGGGTATATTAAATCGACCGAAAAGATGCACAATACATGATTGTAAGACTCAAGAACAAAGCATATGTAAAACTGAAAGCTTATTTCTTGGATCTGAATGGGTCTAAAAGCGAACTCAGAGGAAGGTTGTGCACACTCCAGATTCAAATTGACGGTTTGCAAACTGGGAAGGTTGGAAAGGGGACATGATTGAAAATTTTGGAATCCAAATTGAGAATTTGTCAAAAAATCATGGGGCTTTTTCCTTTTTCTTGGAGAAGCCATGGCAGATTAGTTCACAAATGAAGGCTAGATGAAGGCTGGTGGAGGCAAGTGGCGCAAGTTGAGGCTAAAAAAAACCTAGAGAACATGGGTTCTCTCTATATCTCTCTAGATGGCCTTTCTCTCACTAGTATGACCTGGTGCTCTTGTAATGAGCAAGTTGGCGGTGCTTTGGTGAAAAAGTTGGGTTTCATTTTTTAGTGGTGAGTCATAGGTGAAGTGAAAGTGGTGACTCTAAAATTTGACTTATTAATGGGATTTTACTATCTCTACATTAGCTACTGAGTAAAGTTTTTATCATATATGTCTTCTTCTCTTCAATATAAAACTCACCACTTTGTTTCACCAAATAAAATAATATATATCAACCCTACAATTAAACATATTTAATTAGTTTACTTTTTATATTTTTCTTTGTTATTTGACTATTATTTTTATGAAAAATAATTTGTACATAATAATTTGATAACCAAAAGCTGTTATATTTTTTTTAAAAAAGATACAAGAGGTCTATTCAAAAGAAAAAGCACACATGCTTGAATAAAAAATTACTAGAGTTCAACAAAAAAGAAAAAGAAAAATAGATGCACTGATTAACATTCGATTTAAAAAACAACACACATGCTGGACGTGAAAAAAGAAAAAAATTACATGAGTTCGATTTATAAAAAAGATACATTGATTAAAACATTCAACTAAAAATGAAACAATACAATAGTTCAACATTCTAAAAAATAAAATACGAAAAAAATTGAACAATTGTCTTTGTTGCCGCTCCAAATTTCACTTCCATATTTCCTCAATCAAGTCCGCTTGGAGACGTGCATATTTGTCGGGGTCGCGAACTGCTCTTTATCTTTGAAAGTATAACAATCAGCTCAGGGGTAGTACCATTCACAATGTCCCACTCAAATACAAGTTCATATTTATCCCACTTGCCCTTAACAATCATGTTATGTAGCATCACTGATACTCTTATTATAATAATGATGTCTTCTTCCTCCATAAGTCGAGTGGTGCCTGTACAATGCCTGTACAATGTCTTCTTAATCGGCTCTTGACGTTCAGCGAAGAGTTTTGTCTTCAAACGTTACGAAAATGGGATAATTTTAACATATGCCGCCATTTCGGATAAATTTCATCTGAAAGAAAATATCCTATCTTGTACTCATGGTCATTGATGACCTAATCACATTTGACATAGTGGTAATTTCTAATTAACAGTTTCTATTAGAAAATGCTAAGCAATATCTGAATCAAGGATTTTGATTCGACTATTTCTAATTAACAGTTTCTAAATTCAATCAAGGAAAAATGTCTAGGGATTTATTTAATTAAGAAAGGTGTTGGATCATACGATTTAACATCTGCATTTCTGTAAATTGGACAATTTCAAGGAGTTGCAATCGATTCAGAATTTAGTCTATTCTTTCAAAATCGACTAAATTGCCTAAACTAAACCAAAGACGTTCTTTCAGACTAATTTGTCTTAGTCTAGGTTCAGTATTTTTGATTACTCATTCATCCTCCCAATTTACAAATTTCTTTTTCAAGCCATTGCTACATGAAGTCCTATCAAGCGGTCTAACAATTGAATTTCACCCTTTAGTTCCTCCCTCAATTGTCTCAAAGGTGCAAGCAAATTTGGCCAAGTCCACTCACAACATGATAATTACTAGATAAAATGAAATCAAACTAAACTGAAAGAAAACACAATTCTATTGAATTAAAATGATCCAACTACACTTCCATTAACAAACAAATCCCTAGACAAGATAAACTACTCACTTATGATTAAAAATTAAACAACTAACCAAATGATTAAGTGACATTTGAGAGGAAAAAGCTTGGCAATGACAGCTTCGAACAAAGTCTTCAAACCGCCAACAAAACCAAATTCCATGCTCTAGATTCTCACTTGCACACAAAATCAAACTAAAATTCTAACTATAAAAGATAAAAATTGAGAAAGGGAATGACTATGGAATATGAGGGGATCCTCTCGACTGCTACCTAGGGATGTCCATTTCAGCGAAAATTTGGGCTCTCTCAGCCACACAACCGATGGGAGACGAAGAGGCCATAGTTACAAAGGCACCACGGTCGAACCGTGGCGCCTGCTGGACCGATCTCTCTTGTTTTTCTTCTTGCTCCACGGGCATGGTGACACTGGGGGGTATCGTGGTGGGCTAAGACATGCTCCCACCAAGTCAAATGTTGGGTCAATCAGTTTGAAAACCTACAAGAATCACCAAAAAACCATACCCAAGCGTAAATAAAAAAAAGAGTATAAAATATAACATCAGGCTCTTAAAACCTCGAAAAATGCCATAAAACTATCCCAAAAAATGAAGTAATCAAAGGCACTTATCAAACTCCCCATGGTTGAACTATTGCTTGTCCCTAGCAACACTACGACCAAAAATTATTCAAAACCTCCTCAAGATAGACATTGGTAGCATATCAATGGCAAAGGTGATCCAAAGTTAGCCTAAAAGGTGTAAAAATCATTTAATAAACAAACTAGGAAATGAAGTTTTCGAAATCACTTGATATACCACTATGTCAAATTTGAATCAATTATCCCCCCCTCAAGTCATCAAATACAATCACATTAACATATGAAACAAATAGAGCTAGTAATGCTAGTAGAACCTCACTATAATCATGTGGCACTCATCGCACATGTGTTTGAAAATGTAAGAAGATTCCCTCAATTCTCATTCTATAAACTCAAATCTACCATAAGCTTGATAAGGCTCTCTAATTCGCCATCACTAGAATGTAATACACATTAGACAATCATGAGGACTTTTATAAGGCTGTAACAGGGGCAAGGGTAAAGGTAAGAGGGGAACAAATGTTTTGGAAATGTGGAGCTAGAAGCCATAGACTAAGAGCTAAACGTTTCCAATGCACTCATATAACATTGTCCTTAAACCAATACAATTCATCTACAAAATACATCCCCATTTGAAGAGATAAAGAGTTGAATGTTATAAATATTTTCTTCAATCCAAACTAGGCCAATACTCTTTTTATTATTCCTTTTTTTTCTCTTTTTTTGGTTTTTTTTATTTTTTTTTATTTTCTCTTGTTTTTTTTTTCAAAAGAGTTAGCCAAGGGAAATCCATATCAAACTTTGAATTTCAATTCTTCTCTTATCTTTGTGCAACAAGACAAGGGATTTCTTATATAACACAAGAACACAGATCCCTTCACCAAAAAACCAAATCCACCAAAAAGATCTCAATACATCTTACTAGTTCCCAATTAAACTCGATGCACAAGGATGAAATGCTCCTCTAGTCTGGGCTTAACAGTTAGATAATTGCTTGGCCAGATGCTATGGTAGGAGGCTCAAATCAATAAAAATGGATATAAGCCCAAAGGGGCTAGCAAGGGATATAATGCATAACAAGGGTGGCTATTTGGTCTTTTGGGTTAACAAGTCAAGGAATGCCTCAATCATATTGCCTCAATGCATATGCGAAATGTGATCTTGAATGAGAATCGAAGCAAGTTCTAGAGAAATGATGCCAAGGAAGAGTCGCTTGATAAATTAGTCTTTAAAAGCTCAAAGCCTCACGGGACATCTATCAAGGTCATAGCTAGCTCATCAATAGACATAAGCCAAAATTCATGTAAAGAGTCATGCGGTAATCAACTCGAACTTAACATATGGTCAAAACCTGAAGCTCATTTTCACAAATTCATTCTCAAAACATTTTTATGCATAATTGAGCAAATCAAATGATCAATCTAAATCAAAGAAGTCTATCTAGCCTATAAAGATCATCATCGGAGGATTTTTTCTCTTTTTCTCTTTTTTTTTGTATTTTTTTTCAAAGATGTGTGCTCCTAATAGCAATACCAAGAAAATGCAAAAACTATGAGAAGAAACTATAAAAACCTAAAATGCAACCTAAAATGAAAAGAAACCTAAATGTACTTCTAACATGCTTCTACTCGTATAAGATTGAAACCTACAATGTAACTCCAAATGCAATCATCAATAATATATACAACACATACACAAGCACACACTAGACCAAATCAGTGGGGGTTGGTTTGGAAGAAGAACTAGGTCCAACTCGACTAGTAAATAGGGGCGGAGGGGGTGCGGGTTGAACAACCTCGGCATCTCCAGGTTCCTAATAAAGGTTGGCCCAGTGAAGAAAGGTGGTTCGATCAACATTTAGAAGCAGAAGAAACCGATCCTCGGGATAAATCCAACACAAATGTCCAGCCTCTACTTTGCAAAAGTTCATTAGCTTAAAAGCGGCTTGATCAAGGCGCTCAGACCCAGATAGTCGATTCTTAGGGTCAGCACCCAAAAATCTTGCAATGGTAATGACGACACCACCAATGACTATCCTACCCTTAGTGCTGACAGCAACACTATACAATTGTCTGGCCAAGAATGCCCCAGGGTCAAGTTGAACAACAACAAGCATACAAGACACAAAATATAACTAAGACAATCTTGAAACATTCAAACTATCATCTCGAGCAAAGAAATAACAAGCAAGGATACACTGAGCTACCCGAAAGCAAGGGTTCCGAATATGAGTGCATTTGGAAGAACTAGTACTATACCTAACACTCCTTGAAAGCTCTCCCCAAAATGCATTTGGGTTGAATTATAGGGGACTTGACGGTTTGGTAAATCCATGTTAGGTAGAAAACCAAATATGCTATTGAAGGTACCTAAGTTGAACAAAATTGCCCTTACCCCGCTTGACATTGAGGCCCTCGAGTGACCTTAACATGTAGAGTACTTAGGAATTTTAAGGTAAGGTCCCGATATGTATGCTCCTTAATCTCAACAAAATGTCCCATACCCCCCGGTGCAAACAACCACCGTATATCATCTAACAATCCTAAACGACCTAATAATTCCTCATCATAGTAGCAAGTTGCCACAACCATTCGTTCATTCAAGCAAGTATATCTAGCAATATGGTCGGGATTAGTTAAATAAACTAAGAGGATGAGAAATGTTACCTTGCGCTAGTGCGTTGGTAGAAGTTCGGGAGGTCCGTTGAGGCCGGGATAGTGCTTGGCTAGATGTTCCTGCCTCCCTGGTACTCCTTTGTCTCATGGTGGGTGCCATGATTATAAAATGGAAGAAAAATTGAAACAAAAATCTAAAAAATAAGATTGAGAAAGAAAATGAAGAATTTAAGTGAAAATAAGAAGAATTAGAGAGGGAAGAAGATAGTTGTGGAAGACGGGTGAAGGTGAGATGAGGTGGAGAACAAATGGTGGACAGAGGTGAAATTTATGGGAGAAAGAGAAAGATTAAGTGAAAAGGGAAGATTTTGAGTGAAAATGGACTGAAAATGAGAAGAAATGAGGGAGAAATTGAAGGTTTAACAATGGTGGGTTTAGAGAGAGAATAGGGAGGTAGAGAGAGAGTGCCCAAGAAGAAGAAGAAGATGGGGGAAAGTGGAAGGCCACCATGTTCAAAACCCTGGACCATGGCCTGTAGCACGTCACCATTGTCCGTGGGAGTCACCATGGTCAGACCGTGGTGTCTGCTGGAAACTGGTTTTTTTGTTTTTTTTTCTCCTGTTATCCCTTCTTCTCTCTTTTTTTTTCCTCTCTATTTTTTTTCTTACTATGAAAAACTACGGAAAAAAAAAATTGAAAATCAAAGCTATAAAAGGGGCTTGGTTTGCCTCCCAAGAAGCGCTCTTTTAAGGTCAAGAGCTTGACCATGCTTCTATGTTCGGTCTAGCTCGGTGAGTGTATGGATAGTGGCCTTCTCAATAGGTTACCCCACAAGATAGGGCTTTAGCCGCTGTCCATTGACTGTGAACGCACTGGTAGACTCACTCCACACTTCAACCGCTCCACTAGGTTGAAATTTGGTGAATTGAAATGGCCTCGACCACCAGGATCTCAGCTTGCCCGGAAATAATCTCAATCTCAAGTTGAATAATAGGACCATGTCACCTTTTTTAAATCTCTTCTTCATGATGTCCTTGTCATGCCATCTCTTAGTTCGCTTTTTGTAGATGCGTGAACACGCATAGGCCTCCAACCTTAGTTCATCTAGCTCACTCAATTGCAAGAATCACCTTTCTCTGGCTACTTTAAGATCAAAATTGAGCATCTTTATAGCCCAATATGCCTTATGTTCTAACTCTGCCAGCAAGTGACAAGACTTTCCAAACACCAACCGGTATAGAGTGGTGCCTAGAGGAGTCTTATAGGCGGTGCAATATGCCCAAAGAGCATCATCAAGCTTAAGTGACCAATCTTTGTAGGATCGATCCACCGTTTTGTCCAATATACTCTTCAACTCCCTATTTGAGAGCTCTACTTGCCCACTTGTTTGGGGATGGTAAGGCATAGCAACCTTATGGAACACCCCATATTTCTTCAATAGTGACTCAAAAGGATTGTTGCAAAAGTGTGTTCTATTGTCACTTAGAAGAGCTCTCGTGTGCCAAACCTTGCGAATATATTCTTCTTGAGGAACTTGATGACAACCTTGGAATCATTGGTCGGGGTGGCAATGACTTCTACCCGCTCAGAAACATAGTCAACTGCCACAAGGATGTAAAGGTTGCTACGGGAAGGAGGAAAAGGACCCATGAAGTTAATCCCCCATACATCAACCAACTCAGCCTTAAGTATGCAACTTTAAGGCATCTCATGCCGCTTGCTAATGTTCTCCGTTCTCTAGCATCTATCACAAGTCGTGACAAAATTTCTTGCATCCTTGAAAATCATGGGCCAATGGAAACCTACTTGGAGTACCTTTGCAATCATCTTGTCCGGCCCAAAGTGTCCACCATAGGTTGAAGCATTGTAATGGTGCAAGACACTATGGATCTCATCTTTCGACAAGCATCTTCTATAGATCCCATCTCCACACAGCTTATAAAGAAGAGGCTCCTCTTACACATAGTATTTGGCATAGGAAAGGAATTTCTTCCTTTGTTGGCAACACAATCCTGGAGGTAGTACCCTGCACACTTTGAAGTTGACCAAATTAGCATACCATGGGGTGGCTTGGTGGGAAATGGTGAAGAGCTGCTCATTGGAGTAGGATTCATCAATGGGGAGCTCTTCACTAGGAGTAGCTTCAGGGCCTAGGCAAGATAGATGATTGGCAACCACATTTGCCAACCTGACCTTGTCTTTGATCTCCAAATCAAACTCTTGAAGAAGGATGACCCATTGGATGAGTCGGGGCTTCAAGTCAGATTTCTTCATTAAGTGCTTAAAATCAGCATGATTAGGGATGGCAAAAAGTTGGGGAATACCCGTCCCCACTGGGGCCCCGCCCCGAAGTGGGGGAAAATCCCCTTTCCCAAAGGGGATGGGGACGGGGACAGGGAGGAAAATGAATCCCCGCTCGGGGATGGGGACGGGGACGGGGACATAGTTCAACCCGTCCCCGTCCCCATTTCCCCGCCGGGGAATTTGCCCCGTTCCCATCCCCGTCCGCAATTCTCCGATTGGGGAAAAATCCCTGCCTCCGCCCCTAATTTTAATTAAAATGACAAAAATAATCTTATTTTCAAAATTTTTAAATGAAACAACTAAGGCTATATATGTAATTTTCTTTGTAAAAATCCTAGGTATATACTGGATTTGGTACTCATGGCCGTAAAGAGTTTAGAAGGTAAAGAAAAATCAGCGGATAAAAATCCCCGTTGGGGCCCCGACGGGGATTAAATCCCCGCTGGGGATGGGGACGGGGGGGGGATTTTTTCCCCGCAGCGGGGAACGGGGCGGGGACGGGGGGCGGGGATTCCAACGGGGACGGGGAATATACTCCTCATCCCCAACCCGCCCCGTTGCCATCCCTAAGCATGATCAGTGAAGGCATGACCAATTGGAATTAATCAAGTACGATCGAAATTTTTCCTAGGCAAAGACAACTGCTAAGAATTCCTTCTCCGGCCTGGCATAATTCAATTGAGTCTCATCAATAGTACGACTTGGATAGTATATGACATATGGCTTATTGCTTATTGTCCTTTCATTGGCCAAGAATGGTGCCCGCTATATAGTCACTTGCATGACACATCACCTCAAAAAGTAGCTCCCAATCTGGGGCTTACATCACTGGAGCTGAGATTAATGCCTCCTTTAACCTGAGGAAAGCACTCAAGCATTCTTCATTAAACTCAAAAGGAACATCCTTGACAAGCAATTGGGTAAGAGGTTTTGCAATTTTCAAAAAATCCTCTATGAACCGCCGGTAAAAATTGACATGTCCAAGAAAACTCCGCACACGCATTACAGAAGTTGTGGTGACAATTTTCCAATGACCTCTACCTTTTCTTTGTCAACTTCAATGCCTTTGTTAGAGACAACATGACCGAGGACAACCCCATCTTGTACCATAAAATGGCACTTCTCCCAATTCAAAACCAAATTCACATCTTCACATCTTTGCAAGACCTTGGACAAGTTATTTAAGAAATGGTCATAGGTTGCACCATACATAGAAAAATCATCCATAAAGACTTCCGTTATGTCCTAAATAAAATCAGAGAAAATAGCCATCATACAACGTTGAAATGTAGCAGGGGGATTGCACAACCCAAATGGCATTCTCCTATAAGCATATGTACCTTAAGGACAAGTAAAAGTAGTCTTTTCATGGTCACTAGGATGGATAGGGATTTGAGAGAAACCCGAATATCCATCTAAGTAGCAAAAATATGAGTTCTTAGTTAATCTTTCAAGCATTTGGTCAATGAATGGAAGGGGAAAGTGATCATTACAGGTAGCTTTATTCAATTTATGATAATCAATGCACATATGCCATCTTGTGATAGTCCTAGTGGGAATTAGCTCATTATTGTCATTTTTGACAACAACCATTCCTCATTTCTTAGGCACAACATGGACTGGGCTTGACCACGCAATATTGGGGATAGGGTATATAATGTCGGCCTTAAGTAATTTCAAATTTTCCTTCTTGACCACCTCTTACATGTTAAGGTTCAACCTTCTTTGGTGTTCAATTGAGGGCTTATGGTCATTTTCCATTAAGATTCGATGCATACACATAGAAGGATGAATTCCTTTTAAGTCATCAAGAGTACATCCTATGGCTTTACGATGCTCTCTAAGTATTCTAAGCAAAGAGTCAACCTGATATGCATTCAAACTTGCATTCACAATCACAGGATATGTAGAGTTGGGTCCAAGAAATTCATACCTCAAGGAGGAAGGGAGAGGTTTCAGTTCTACCTCGGAAGCTTGCTCCTCATCAGACGAGGGCTTATTTTCAACCTTCAATGGCTCCACCTTAGTAAAGGAAGGTGGAATTGGTGGAGAGGCTTCCAAAAGTTGAGCACACATAGCTACTTCGGGATTTCCATCCTTAGTAGTGCTATCATTCAACATCAAGTGCTCAAGAGGATCATTAGAATCAAGGCCAGACATGGTTTCCCATGTCAAACCATCAACCGCATCAATCATATTACATTCATCAAAAATTGAAGGAATTTGGAAGCTTTAAACAAGTTAAACTCCACATGATCATCCCCCACATCAAAAGACAGCTTATCGTTTTTCACATCAGTACGACACCCTAGCAGTGGCCAAGAATGGCCTCCCAAGAATGATGGGAGTGCGTGCATCCTTTTCCATTTCTAAAATTATAAAGTCTACCGGCACATACAATTCTCCTAATTTTATTGGAACATCCTCTAAAATACCCACAGGGTATTTCATAGAACAGTCCGCCAATTGTAAAGAGATAGTAGTTGGTCTCATCTCTCTTAGTTCCAATTTATCACACTTAGAAAGGGGCATCAAGCTCACACTTGACCCTAAATCACACAAAGCACGATTTATAGACACATTCCCTATCAGACAAGGAATTGAAAAACTACCGGGATCCTTAAGCTTAGTAGGAAGCTTGTTTTGGATCGTTGCACTGCGCTCTTTTGTCAAAGCTACAGCCTCATGCTCTTCTAGCTTTCTTTTGTTAGACAGAATTTCTTTAAAAAATTTAGCATATGAAGGCATTTGAGACAAAGCACCAGTAAATGTGATGTTTATGTAGAGTTTCTTAAGGACCTCTAAAAACTTCCCAAATTACAAATCAAGTTTTCCCTTAGCCATCATTTGAGGGAATGGTAAAGGGGGGCTACAAGGTTTTGGGGACGTGATCTTAGGGTCCTTAGGAGCCTCATCAGATTTATGTACAACATCATCAATCACAATGTTAGAGGGTGTAGACACCTCTTTCTATATATTCTCAACATGCGGATTCTTATCATGCTAAAACTCATCATTGGTAACCCCCTTAGGTCCCTCTAGTTGTTTCCCCCCTCTCAAAATCATAGCATTGCATTGCTTCCTAGGGTTAGGCTCGAGCTTAGTAGGAGGTCTACCTGAGGGTGTAGATGAAAAGCTAGCTTGTTGGGCCATTTGAGCTTCCAACATTTTATTATGAGTTGTAAGCATATCAACCTTAGAGGCTAATTGCTTTATATACTCATCTTGATTTTGTTGTGCCAAAAGCATACTCTCCATCATGGCCTCTAAATTGGACTTTTAGGGAGATTGTGGAGGAAAGGTGGTCTTTGAAAATCGGGGGTGGCCTAGCATTTGATGAGGGGGTATTCAGAGGGTTTGGATTAGACCTATATGAGAAATTCGGATGATTCTTCTAACCTAGATTGTAGGTACTGGAGTAAGGATCATTGGTCGGTCTCGAGTTAAAGTTTTGGACATAATTGACTTCACTAGAGTCTTGGAAAAAAGGACTCCCAACTTGACAATTCAAAGTCACATGTTCAATAGAACCACAAATTTCACATGGGGAAGGGGCACTAGAATTCACAGCATTTACATTCATACGGTCCAACCTTTGACTCATAGCATCAACTTTAGCAGAAAGCAAAGTGACTGCATCAACTTCAAGCTTACCTCCAACCCGCTTGGGTTGGCCTCATTTGGTGAACCATTGGAAATTATTTAGTGTCATCTCCTCTATCAAATTGAAGGCTTCATCCTCCATCTTGTTCATCAAAGTGCCTCCCCCACCGCATCTATGGTGGACCGCACCGCTTGAATAACTCTAAAAGGTTTGGATGATCATCCACTTTTGGAGTCCATGATGAGGGCATAACCTTAGCAAGTCCTTGAATTGCTCCCAAGCTTTATAGAGCGATTCGTCTTCCCTTTGAGTGAAGGTAGTGATTTGGTTCCTTAGACTTGCCGTCTTTAATAGTGGGAAGAATTTGCCAAGAAATGCTTTAGTTAGCTCGTCCTAGGTGGTGATGGAATCTGGCAGCAATGAATGTAGCCAAGCACGCGCCTTGTCCTTGAGAGAAAATGGGAATAGACGAAGGCGGATTGCATCAATAGAGACCCCGTTTGACTTCAATGTATCGCACACCTCCAAAAAGATTGAGAGGTGAAGATTGGGTCCTCCATTTGTGATCCTCTAAATGGAGTTTGCTGAACCATTGAGACTAGTGTTGGCTGCAACTTAAAGTTGTTCACCTCCAATGTGGGTTCAACAATGCTAGACGTGATACCTTGGACACCCGGAGTGATGAAATCCCAAAGTGTCCTTCTTTCAGGTTCCCCTCTTGGTGGTTCCATCTTTGGCAAACTTTCTCGAGCCTTGCGCCTTTGTCTTTCTATCCTTTGCTTCTTTCTCTTTTAGTGAAAAGTCCTCTCAATTTCAGGACCGCATTCGTAAACGAATGGGCTTCGCATAAAAGGGAGAATCTTTCTGCAGGCTAAGTCACCAACACTACCAAAGCAATCAAAAGTGGAAGAAACAAAAAATTAAAGAAAAATACTTAGTCACTCTCATAAGATCGACTCGATATTTAGCAATTTGGCCCCCGGTAACGGAGCCAAAAACTTAACACTACTGCAAGTGCACGGGTGTTGTAGTTAAAAAAAAAGTATCGTCCAATGAGACCAAAAGCAAAATTACCAAGTTCTTTCTATTAGAAAATGCTAAGCAATATCTTAATAGAGGATTTTGATTCGGCTATTTCGAACTAATAGTTTTTAAATTCAACCAAGGAAAAATGTCTAGGGATTTATTTAGTTAAGATAGGTGTTGGATCATACGATTTAACATGTGCATTTCTCTAAATTGGACAATTTCAAGAAATTGCAATGGATTTGGAATTTAGTCTATTCTTTTCAAAAAGACCAAATTGCTTGAACTAAACCAAAGTCATTCTTTCAAACTAATTTGTCTTAGTCTAGGTTTAGTATTTTTGATTACTTATTCATCCTCCCAACGTGCAAATTTCTCTTTCAAGTCATTGCTACATTAAGTCCTATCAAGCATTCTAACAATCGAATTTCACCTTTCAGTTCTTCACTCAATTGTCTCAAGGGTGCAACCCAATTTAGCCAAGTCCACTTAGAACATGATAATTACTTGATAAAATGAAATCAAACCAACATGAAAGAAAACACAATTCTATTGAATTAAAATGATCTAACTACACTTCCATTAACAAACAATTCCCTAGATAAGATAAACTACTCACTCATGATTAAAAATTAAACAACTAACCAAATGATTCAGCGAGATCTGAGAGGGGAAAGCTTGGCAATGACAACTTCCAACAAAGTCTTCAAACCGCAAAAAAAAACCAAATTCCATGCTCAAGATTCTCACTTGTAGACAAAATCAAACTACAATTCTAACTATAAAAGATAAAAATTGAAAAAGGGAATGATTGTGCAAGATGAGGGGATCCTCTCGATTGCTATCGAGGGATGCCCCTATAAGTGAGAATTTGAGCTCTCTCAGCCACACAACCGAAGGGAGACAAAGAGACCACAGTTACAAAGGCACCACGCTCCGTGGTAATCATCACAGTTAGACCGTGGTGCCTGCTGGACCGATTTCTCTTGTTTTTCTTCTTACTCCATGGGCATGGTGACATTAGGGGGTATCATGGTGAGCGAAAACATGCTCCCACCAAGTCAAATGATGGGTCAACCAATCTGATAACCTGCAACAATCACCAAAGAACCATACCCCAATGTAAATCGGGAAAAAGAATATAAAATATGACATCAGGCTCTTAAAACCCCAAAAAGTGACATAAAACTACTGCAAAAAATGAAGTTATCAAAGGCACTTATCAGTACTCATGGTCATTGATGACCTAATCACATTTAGGAGCCCGATCTTTATGCAACTTTGAATAACCAATGAATGTTCAAGGACATTTTTGTTATTGAGACTTCTAGGCAAACCAAAGAGCGGATGTCATATTCAAAGGTCATATGCATCAACAACTTCAAGGATGATAGTTGGTACCTTATAAAGTTTCATCTGAAATGATGTCTTCTAAACTACTCGACATTGTTCCACTCTAAGTGCATGCAATTGATGCTTCCTAATATATCGGGGAAATTACGGGCTTCAACAACTTGCAGTAAGCGATTAATATTTGCTTGATTTGTTTTTCTCAAGTACTGTTTCGCAAATATTTTAATGATGCCTAAGGCAAACTTCTTCATGCATTCTAGTACAGTGTTTGCACCAATCTTCAAGTATTCATCCACGCAATCGACTGCTATACCATAGGCAAGCATTCGCATGGCTATGGTACACTTGGTCAATGGCATCAATCCATGCTTTTCGGTCACATCATACCTCAACTAAAATTTCCTAGATTGATTATCAAACGTCTCCACACTACGGAGAAATAAATGCTTCTGCATTCTAAATGTACGTTGAAAATGATGTTCATTGTAGACTGAATTTTCTGCGAAGTAATATTTGGATAAAGGATCATGGGTTTATTCTTTAGCTCTCAGAATACATATTTTCTTCACTTCCCTGGATGCTAAAGGTGTTAGCTCTTTTGCTACTTGCCTAAGTTGTAGAAGGAATGCCACATGTTGTTGCACTTGTTTTTTATAATGGAGTAATTTTTGCACCATGGGCAAAATGATATCATCTTCCATCATTGATTACAAAACTCAAACCATTTGATGAAGATGAGAAGAGGACGAGGAGGAGGATTCTTCCTCAAAAGGCATCTTATCGACATTGAAATAATTGTCCATTATAAATGCCATGTGCAATATAATAATCATTAAACATTAATGTAAGGACGAGTACTCACTTGATTAAACAAGAGGCATAATAATTATCAATTTCATAAGAAAACAAGACTACAATAGTTCATGTTTAAGACAACACATGGTAAATAAAAGCTACATAATAAGACCTTACAACCTATGACGAGCTAAGTACTTCTTAGTATCTTTCTAATAAGGGGGAGGGGAGACATATTACTCAGTTGATGATGAATGCCCTTGCTGCTTTCTTCGACTCATGATAAACAACACCTTCCAGAGTCATCCTTGAGGTATCCATCATTGTTATTCTATCCTCATGCATTGTCTTCTTTTGTTCCTGCATCCTCAACTTCAGCTAGGCCTTACAAGCCCATTCTTCATAAGGATGAGCATGTCTGACGAATACCCTACAAAACGGTTCTAGATCTGGTTCTTAATATTAAGGAACCTATCTTGTCGGTGTCGGATTCAATTCCTAAAATAAAACCCGGAATCGGAACTAAGAAGATGTTATGAGAAAAAAAGTCATTGCCTAAGATATAGACCTAATTCTTCTATTAATCTGTTATATAATAAAATGGCCAAATCTAGCTTCCATAAAGCCCAAACCAAAAGACCTAAAAAACATTTTTCCCTTCCATTAAAATTTATATTTGTTATGTTTGCTTTAACGTCAAAATTTATAATTTACTAACTTAATTTATTATTTTTTATATTGTTTAATAAATGGACAAACGAGACTTTCATCGCATCTTAATGAATGTAATTCGCTACTTTAATTGGTAGGTATTAGCTATAAAGTGATGTTTTATAGTTTATAGGCCTTGAAATAAATTCCATCGTGTTATGATTGATTTTGTTACGATAAATAAGTACCAAATACAAAGATTTTAAAAAGTGCATGGTTAGTGCGGATAACCGGAATTGGAACCAGAACCGGTGGTTACGGCTCCAGTTCCCAAATTGTGGAATCGGACACTTGTGGTTTTGATTTCGATTCCAAAAAATGAGGAAGCTGTTTGACTAGTTCAGGGTCCGATTCCCAATTTTGGTGGTAGGTACCCGGAACCACTCACCCCTAGTTCTTCATCCCTTAAGCAAATGGCATCTTTTGCTGTTGTAGCCTTTTCGCCAGCTACGGTGACCAAATCTTTGAAGATTTGGTCATCTCAATGTTAGTTATGCTAAATTTCTTGAAATGGCTAGTGACTAGCTCCACAACTGTGTTGTTAGACTTTTCTTTACCCTTTCTCTTTACAACTTTCGATGCCTCAGGGCATTCACTCCTACCCATAGCTTCATCTCCTAATACTTTGCTGTTCGGATTAGACCTTTTTAACGATCCTACCCTTGATTTAGTTGGATCATAAATCATCTTCCCTTTGGTTTGGTCCTTGAACATCTCATACCGATGCTCCAAATCAAATTTCTTCCCCTTACGATCTTTTACAACTTGTAGGCCTCTTTCAGAATCTTAGCCTCGTTCCACCCACTCTGATTAGTACATTCCACTTCTCATATAATACCTGTCCACTTATTAACGAGTAGACAGCACTGGAGCCACTGGCTATTGATCATCTTCGAAGTACGTGTCAAGACTTCTTGTGGATGGTGCTCATTGAAACTCGAAGCCACCTTAGCCTAGAAGCTGGACTTCTTTTGATCGGCCCTGACAGAGGCATTCGTGCCTATGTTACGCCAAGCATGTATTAGCTGCTAATCCTCTTCAACTGTCCACTTTTTGGCCCTAATACCTATGGCCAACTTCCTCCACATTCCCCTCATCAGTAATGGGGTCAATATTCGTTCCGAAGTACCATAGCCAAGTGATTCATTAGGTGTGGATGAGGGTGTAGAGTTGCTCCCCCGCTCCCTTAAATTCCCAAAAGTAATTTGGGTTAGGGGGTGGTGGAGGGAAGTATGCGGGTAATACATGTACTCAGTGTTAGCCGTGTTTTGGGGTTCCTTAGGTCGTGGGGGCTAATAAGGTGGTGGATAGTTTTGTGGATTCTGAGTTGACCCACCACTTGGATTCCTTGGGTTATGTGGCTGCCAGTAATATGTATGGCATGAATGATGGTGGTAGTTTGGCTCACTTCTTTTTGGATTGAAAAAGCACCAACAAATTCTGTACAAATACAAACATACAAAATTTAGTAACTAAAATATCAAATTTAAATTAGAAATTTAAGAATTTAGGTGAGCAAAAACTAGAAATACTTAGAATATTTCTTCACATCTTTCTAGATGAAGAAAAGTCATTCAAAATTTCTTAATTCACAAATTTATAAGAGAATGAGATAATGGTAAATTGTTTGGTGTGAGAATTGTAATGAAAAATGGTGGGTATTTATAGAAATAAATTTACCAAAAAAATAAAAATTGTAAAATCAAATTGCAAAGTGATGTTGGCAACGTCTCTTTTTGCCCAACCCAATAGCTAGGAGCCCAACGGTGCGAGGCACCTCACTACTTCTAGCCGTGAGGCTTGAGCCGAACGCTGTGAAGCCGCTCGCTCTACTCATCCCATTTCCGGCTCAGTGGTGAGCCGCTATACGTGCTCTAACTTATGGTTTTTTTTTGTTCAACTAAAGTCATGTTCTCCTTTTCTCGAATAAGTTCTGTTCAAATCTATTCCGTTCAATATCAATAAGCTTAAAATTAAATAAAAATAAATTCAGTCCATTTTAGATAAATAAGTTTAATATTCAATAGAATTAATTTTAGTTTATTTTAGTAAAAATAAGTTCAATTCAATTCATCTCCACAAAAATAAGTTAAAAAATAGGGCATTAGATAAAAACTAATGGAATTAGAAAGGAGCATCTGAAAATAAGTAGCTCTTTGTAATTTTTTTATGTTGATTGTATGGTTTAAATCAAGGATTAGTTTTATACATTATTGATTTTTATACCTATTGTTTGATGATTCCCAATATCACACTCCAATGTTTTTGAAATCTTTTATTTTTATAGTTTCTTAGTGCTTGAGTTAGTTTATACTTAGATATGTATTTCATGTTACCACTTGTAAGAACTACGACCTGGAAACTCCGAATGTGATCCCTCACAATTTGTTGGACCCACTTATAAGATGCTTGGATTTAAACCTTTTTTGTTTGTGAAGCATGCCGAATTGCAGCAACACTGTAGGGTCAGCACAGAGAACTGGGTCTCGACCCTAATCCAGGAACCCGATCGAGTCCCTGGGTTAAAGCTAAGTTCAGTCCTATTGGTTGGATCCTGATAGTAATGTCTACCTGACCTAAGAATCTAGACAACATGCCTGATCCAAGAACCCAGCCAGAACTAAGCCAAGACTCTGGTCCAGACAGTGTTACTGTCTAGATCTAAATCAGTTTACGCAACCCAAAAAGATAAATTAAAAGAAAATAAATGAGAAGTAGAAAAGCGATGAACATTAATTAATAGAGCTGGTAGTGAATTTTTGGGAAAACTTACAAAACTAAGTTTACTTTCTTAAACGAACGATAATTCGAAAGGGACACCAAAATGGAAAAAACGATTCGTTTTAAAAAGGTTTATGAAAGGCCCCTGAGTCATCCCTGGTGTGTGGACCATCTGACTTCATAGGTTCAAACTGAGGATCCAAATTGGGTGGCAAAGGTACAATGTCATGATGGAGTGTATCACAACACCCCATGACATCATCGATGGCAATATATGAAATTAAAGCTAATTACACTAGCAAAAAAATCAAGCAACATATTAGAATCAATTGCATACAATGACGCTTAGACGAATTTGAACAAATAATGTAAACAATTACAGTAGACAAAGGCTAAACTAATTAAATATTACATTTTACTAAACTCGAGATTAAATAAAATAAAGAGAAAGAACATAGAGAGAATTAGGGAAGGTTTGAAAGATTGGTGCTCTCAAGTTACCTACTTAAGTGACTTAAAGAACCCCGAAATCAAGAATATTACCCCTTGATTAGTGTCATACAAGGTTCTGAGGATGGATTTAAGAAGGGTTTGGTTAGGTTCTCTAAACCTCTCAATATTCACTTGAGGTTTCCTAAGATTCTAGTTGTGTCCTCTCTAATTTTTGTAGTGTTTTTAAGTCAATTTCTCTCTGTTTCTGTGTGTATCTCTATGCATTTTTGTTGTGTTATTCCAATTTCTAATTTGTTCAATCCTATGGGGTAGCCTCCCTTTTATAGTGTTTAAAGAGATAATATGAATTGGTTTAGAGCAACGAACCTAATTCAACTCTTAATGGGTTTAATCCAGATGGCTACACCAATCTAGATAAAATTGTAATAGCTGAGACCCATTTCAAGAGTGGAGAAGAACATTGGAAACCAATAGGGATCCTACTACTAGGTACCTAGCCTAGTTCCTGGCTGGTTTAGGGCTGAACATGGGCAGATTTATAGGTAAGGCTAAGTTTCAACTTGTTTTGGCCATAACTTTCTCATTTGGCCTGTATTTTGAGGTTTTTTTTTTCTATAAGAAACTTTATTGAGTCTTTTTTGTAATGACACTATTTTCATAATATTTGAAACAGTGTGGAAGAATATATAAGCCAAATGGTGAACATGTGTCATTTTTAGTACAGGTCTTAGTAATTGGTTGAAGTCTTTTTCGTTGTTTATCGGATTCTTATATATAATCCTAGAGTGGGGTGAAAATACAAAATCTCAAATAAACAATGAATACCGTCAATTTGGGCCTATTTGGGCTTTTAGGTTATTTTAACCTTTGGGTGGGCATATTTGGGCTTGTATGTGTGGGTTAGGAGATTGTTGCACATTTTAAGGGTCTTTATTTCAATATCCGACGGTCCCCTAGTTTTATTCGATCAATTTATCATCATCGGGTATTTTATAAAAAAAAGACATTTTTTGGTGTCTACACCACTGCTTCAAAGTACTATTCACAATACTTGTGTTTATCTCTTTCTTCCTTCTTCTTACTAAGGATGATATAAATGAGTCCATTTCTAAAGCAGTATATATTTTTACTTAGCCATAAAGCGGTAACATAAATAGAACAGTTATTGGACTTAAATAATCTAAAGTTTAGAGGTACTGAACACCAACAATCCCAACTGAAAAATTGGATGCTAATGATCCCAACTTTGCCCATCTTTATTTTCCTTGCACACCAACCGAGTTCAACTTGGTTGTTTGCTGACGGGGTGGTGGTGCTTCACTACATGGATGGTGGCGTTTAAATTATAAAATTTAAGATTTTAGTACATTAGATTAATGGATTAACACATCATTTCTATTTTTGTTGCTCCATGACAATTCATATTTTGTTACTTGTCAAATGTTTTTCGAAATAAATTGGAAAGGTTCCCAATTTAAAACCCAAAATAACTAAACCTGTACCATAGTTCTCTCTCATATTCCCTCCCTAAATGCTTTGAACCTCGTGATTGCAACTAGGTGAGAGATTTTGTAAACCCTAAATTTCAAGAGCAGAGTGAGCTTCATAGTGGCAATTGGCGTGGTAAAGTTGGAAGATTGTTCTGATATAGTGGCTGTTGAAGTGGTTGAGTTGATTGGTTTAAAACCATTAATTGGAGACTGGAGAACCTAAAATCAACCCAATATGACTGATGAAGCTCGTAAAGGTAAGCATGAAACCCTAACTTCCATTATTCTCTAAGTTGGTGTCTAAATTATATAATACGGGTGTTGTGTATCTGGAATATAGATTTTCCTTGTATTATGTACAAAATTGGTATTTGAAATGTGCAATGTTTGGTTAATTAGTTAGAAAGTGCGTGTTATTGTTTGCTTGTGATTAGATGTTCCAGTGGGAGGTCCATATGATGTTACTCTGGAGATTAACTATGGAGGAGTATTTGAGAAATGGAAAAGTGGTTTGGAATATAAAGGGGGTGAAAATAGAACCCTTTGGCTAGTGGATGCAGATCTGTTGTTATATTTGGAGGTGAAAGGGCTTGCAGAGGATGTTGGTTTTACTAATATACAACATATTTACTATATCATACCTGGGTTGGGTATGGAAGATGGCATTAGGCCTTTAAAGACTGATTATGATTCATTGGATATGGCTGAATGTGCTAGGAAAACAAAGAAAATTAGTGCTTACATTGTCCACAAAGTGGATGTACCACTAGTCATTCCTGCAGCTTTGCTTAGTTATGAGGCTTAGAAAGAAACACGTACCTTGAAACAACCTAAAAGTGCACATGGAAAAAGGGTGAAATGTATGGGATCCAAGAGGACAAGTCCAAGAGGCGAGGTCCCCCCTTCAAATGCTAAAGATGTAACCTCAAAAGAGAAGGGTCCTATTGTAACTGTCAATAATTCAGGGTCAAAAGAAAAGGGCCTTGTTGCAGCTGCTGAAGTTTTAAGCCCAATACAAAAGGCCTCATTTACAACTAGCAAAGGTAGAAGCCCAATTGAAATTGTCTCCCCTAATACCACCAAGTCTTTAAGCCAGAAAGAAAAGGGCCTCCCTCCTGCTACTAAAAGTACAAGTCCAAAACAAGGGGGGTAGTGCCAAAACGCAAAATCTAAAATAGAAGGCCGCCCTTGTACCAACAAAAGCCCAAAAATAATTTGCCAATGACTTTGAGGATGATTGGCCTAACTCTCCAATTCTATGGGATGTTTTGGTGGGTGGGAGGGATACAGTAAGTGGTTCTTCTGGGACAAGTGTGTATGAACCAAATTCTGATGAGTTGGAGGATGTGGACTGCAATGAGGATGCAAGTTCAAAAGACAAGAGGAAGAGGAAGTGTAATGATGCTATTGAAAGAAGTGATGATGATCTACTTGAAACTGAGGATGATGTACTTGAGGATGAGTTGCACAATGTGGAAGACACTGAAATCAATGATGAAGAGTGGGAAGTTATCATTAATAATTCAAGAAAGTTCAAAACACATAGGGAACAGGAAGCTCAGTGAGCAGTAGTTGAACATAATTGTGAAGTTCCTACCACATATGCGAATGATAGTGAGTATGAAGAGTCAGATACTGATTTGGACACGCCTTTCACAACTAATGAAGAGGATAATATGATACTAAGTAGAAGAAATAAAAATAAGAGGGTCAAAGTTAATGAGCACACACACTATAAGAAGCTTAAATGGGAAGTTGGTATGACATTTGGTACAATGCAAAAGTTTAAGCAAGCTATGATCAAATTTACTTTGGTATAAGGTTATGATATGACATTCAGTGTGTCTGACAGTAAGAAGAGGAGGGTTGGAGTAGTATGTAGAAGTGGTTGCAAGTTCAAATTATATGCTTCTTGGGACAAAAGGAGAGCTACTTATTCGGTGAAGATAGTGATCAACCACCATATTTGTATATGAAATATACGTAAGAATAGACAGTTAAAGTCTTCATAGGCTGCAAACTACTACTTGCTAAACTTCAAGGACAACCCCCATTGGCCAACCAAAGATATAATCAATATAGTGAAGGTTGACTTTGGTATTGTATTAGAGAAATAGGTTGCTTACAAGGTGAGACATGCAACTCATAAACTCCTTCATGGGTCAATGAAAGACCACTACTGCAAACTAGGGAGGTATATTGAAGAGTTGAAAAGATGTAACACAGACAACACCTTTATATTGCAAACATCCCTTAATATCACAAAGAACATCTCAGTCTTTCAAAGATTTTTTGTATGCTTTGATGGGTTCAAAAGAGGATTTCTAACTGGATGCAGACGTGTGTTATGCATAGATGCTAGCTTCATGATGACTTTTCCTGGGGCCACATTGATATTTGCAGTTGCTATTGATGGAAACAATCAAATGTTTCCACTTGCTTGGGCAATAGTAGAGGAAGAGAACAATAACAGTTGGTCATGGTTCTTAAATAATGTGAAGACTTGTATTGGTGCCACAGATGGGAAAGGGTTGACATTAGTATCTAACCAACACAAGGTAAGGTATTTGTTGGTTGCTTTCACTAATGACTACATTGTTTTTTTTCCAAAATTTAAGCATATGAACAAACACTCTTTTTGCAGGCTATCATATATGTTGTTGAGAATGTGTTCCCAAAAAATAAGCATAGGAATTGTGCTAGACACATATATGCAAATTGGCACAAGATTCGCAATGGAGAAGCATTACAGTTGTTATTTTAGTCTGCTACTAAAGCATATAATTGACAAGACCCCTAAGTGTGAAGTAATTTTCAACAATCTTGCTGAAACCTTTAATGCATGTATTGTGCTAGCAAGGGCCAAACACATTATATATATGTTGGAGGATAGCAGGGTTACCTTGATGGAGAAGGTGATGTTAAAAAGGGCTACTATGGAGAAATCTGAAGACCAAATTTGCCCAAGAATAAGACTGAAGCTAGAGAAGGAAAATGATAAAGCCAGGAACTGTTTCCCTGTACCTTTAGGCAATAAGATTTTCTAAGTGATACACAGGCTAGATACATAGCATGTGGACATAAATCAGGGGAAATGTACCTGTAAAAAAGGGGATCTCACTGGTATCCCATGCTATCATGCAGTCTCCTGTGCAGATTGGCTTAAGAAAGATCCTACTAAGTTTATTTATCCTTACTGGCACAAGGAACACTATCTAAAGCCATATGAGGGAGCAATATTTCCTTGTGAAGGTGAGCGACATTGGCCTCAACATGACTTCCCCTTAGACCCACCAGACATCATAATTGGCCCAAGAAGACTAAAGAAGAACAGGAAAAGGGATTCACATGAAGATCTCAAAAATTCAGGCAAGCTAAGTAAACATGGTTCACGTATGTCCTGTGGTACTTGCAAACAATGTGGTCAGAACAAAAGGTGATTCCCTAACAAAGACCAAGCATGCCAGTCACAACTAAAGAGAGGAAGGGGTAGACCAAGAATAAAGCCTCAATAACCTCAACTTCAACCTGAAGTTCAACAAATGCCTATTGCCTCCCTTGCTCAAAGAGGAAGAGACAGAACTGCTAGTAGAGGCGAATGGATAGGCATGGGTAGAGGCAGATCAAGGAAGAGCTACTGGAAGAGCCACAGGGAGACAAAGGACAACAACAAATGTAAGTGCTATTACCCTACTATTTTAAAATGGTATTTCACAGGCATAAATTGAATTTTTTTTTATGGGTTTTCAATATCCTAAAATAGGACAATGCTAGCATAAGTGGAGCAACATTTGTGGTTGATGCAGAAGTAGTCAGTTTTCTTAGTCAAGCATCTATTAGGAGTAGCTGTCTTCCACAAGGATAAAGGGATGAAAGATTCCTCCTTCCACTAAAATGTTGTTTATGAGGTTGTGATCCCTCATTTTGTGCAAGGGTGTTTCTGAGTTCAAAGCAAAGCTATTTAATTCTTTTTATGTAAATTATATTCCTAAATAGTAGGCAATGTAAAGCCTTCTAACTATTATATTTTGTAAATGCTTGCCAACAAGCCATGCACTACACTGTAATGTCGGTGTAGTTTTTTTTGGGAATGCTAAAACATTTGTTCAATTCTGCAACACAATATGCAACACAGGAAATGAATTACTCCTCTGTATAAGTCTACAACATTATCTGTCAACTCATTTCAGACTTTCTTTATGTTTATGTTTTGTAGTTTTAAGCATTCAACCAATTAACCTCTGCATTGTTAGAAGCTTTGCTATCAAACCAATGACAAGTTCATAATTCACAGTAGCAATCATAAAAACTGAAATTTCATTGTTTTGGTGTAAATGAGAACCTACAATCGATGACAACTTCCATTTATTACATAAACCTAGCTTTTACAAGAACTATCACCATAACTGCCACACTTAAAACAATTTTATCTTTCCAAGAACACTTCAATTCAAGTGTCATTGGTTCCTCTCTAACTGTTTTCAACTGAACGTCTGCTGCTACCCTTTTTTCCTTCTCCTTGGTAATCTTCATCCTTAGTATAGAGATTTCTTCCATCACATTCTAAGTGCTAGCTGAATTATCATCATCTCTTGTGTTTTTCCCTTGCTTATTACCCTTTAAGTTGCCCAACTCATTTCCCATTTTCTCATTTTCAGCCACCAATTCCTATATCCTTTATTCCAGAATTTTGTTTCTCTACCCAGTTGAAATCTCTACCTCTTCATCCCACCAGAAAAGTACCCACTGTCATCACCAACCTTGCAAATTTCAGAAATCAAATGAGTCAAAATGATTGCAATTTCGCTTTTAATGAACAAAAACCCCTAATTTCTAATTTTCACACTTACTCTCCATAGAGGACAACCAAAAAATTTTTCCCCTTGTTGGGAGGTTGTTTGCACATCTGATGGACAACAGGAAACTCATGAAAACACTTCACCATAGCCCATCTCTATTGTTCTCTTTCCAGACATGTCCTAAATTTTATAGACCTCTCATCATACATAACCTCACTTATTGTAGCTCTTCTCTCCACCTAGTTATAAAAGGATTTGAGGTTTTTCTTCTCCAAAATTAGGGTTTACTTTTTAATAGGAAAAGGAAGAAGAAGGTTGGAGTGAAAGAGAACAAGGGGGATTAGAGGTCAAAACAATAAGGTCCAAAAATTTTCAATTTATTTCCAAAACAAATTAACAGGTAGAAAAATGTGAATTGTCATGGGGAAAAAAATAGAAATGATGTTTTAATCCATTAATCTAATGTATCCTGTTCAGAAGAAAATATTAAATTTCATAATTTAAACGCCACCCTCCATGTAATGTAGCACCACCACCCGTCAGCAAATAACCGAGTTGGACTCGGTTGGAGTGCAATGAAAATAAACATGGGTAAAGTTGGGATAATTGGCATCGAATTTTTCAGTTGGGATTATTGGCATTCAATACCCCCAAACTTCAAATTATTTCAGTCCAATAACCCTAAATAAAATAGATACAAAATCCTAAACTAGACCATAGTAAACATTTATAAGAAGCACAAATTTTGCAACTTATCCCAAGTACAAGTTCTGATTTATAGCTTTTAAAAAAAAAAATTATGCTGTAATGTCTTCAAAGCATATGTGATGTTTTCTTTGTTTCTTAGATAAGACAAAACCAAAGTGTTGGATTGAAGGTCTAGCCTAATATTATTATCAAAAGAAAAAAAAAATAAATAAAAGAGGAAAATTTGTGGCTTGGATGTGTTTTTTTTTCTTTTTTTTGGGGGGGGGGGGAAGTCGGTGACACCATGATTTGCAGCAAGCTATTTTAGGCAGCTCATGATTGGTAGACAAGTCGGCTTGCTCATCGACTTTGTTGCAAATTGGAAAGTGGTACTACTACAAATAAGGCCTTCAAGGTCTTGGTTAGGGGACACAAGAAAATCACCAACCATCACGGCAAGAAGGAAATATCACACAAATACTTGTGAGATATTGTGAGTGGGTGGCCAAAGGTTGTGCAACGAGAGGTCGAATACTTTGCGGGTGTTAGAAAGGAGGTGTTCGGGGTGGCATACACCAATTTGGGTGGTTGTCTAGACGGTGGTAGAATGAATTGGTGGTGCTAGTCAATTGTATTTGAGCCTAGAGGTAATTACTATATTGTTCTTGAATTGTTGTGGGTCTCGAATTAGGGCAAATAATTCGAGATGGTTGCTCATTGCACTGTTTACTATTTTCATAGTGGAATTTTTCAGTCGGTTTGTGATGCACTTCTAAGTCCTTATGGATGAAGAACAAAGAAGGAATCTAAGTAATGAAAGGAGGAGAGAAAGAGTGATTACGGTTTGAATGCAAATAACAAAGATAAGTAACTAAGGGCCTTGGATAAGATATCACCACCAAGATTCTTAGAGCTCAACTTTTAGATCTAAAGAGATAAGATATCACCACTCAAAAGACCATAAAAACCTCTTGAACACCACTCTAGAGAGTGCGAAACCAGAGATAAGTAAGAGAGGGGAACTTAGAGGGAGTTTGAACTCAACCTTTCTTCAAATCAGAACTTGTTATTCAACTAAATTCGAGTATGGATTTTATAGGCCTGGCTAATAATCTAGGGAGTTGGTCTTGCATAGGAAAACATGAAATACAACTTATTAGACTAGCATAGAAAATGTAAGAAATAAATTACAAAACAAACTAGTAAGAAATTGATGTAACACAAAAAACTAGGGGCTTGAAACTTGATCCAACAGCTTGGAGGCTCTCTAATCTTGATTTCCCACCTTAGCATAGGTAGTTGAAGCTTTAGAAGTATGTGGTTGTCCACTTGTTCCCTAGGAGTGAAGTTTCCCAATGTTCCTAGCATTCAGCGGCTTCTCACAGTAGCAGGGTCAGATTCATCGAACCATAAATCTATTGTTTCTTGTCCACATTTGATGAATAGGAGTCATATAAAAGCCTTATGAGTTTATTTTCCAATGCAAAAGGTTTCACTGAATTATCCGCACAAGTCAGACGATCAAAACTGTGCAGTTTGGACAGTTTGGCTTTGGAGGCTGATTTGGAGTGGCAAACGAAGTTCTAATGACTTGAAACTTATTTTATTAGAAAGCTAACTTCTTGAAATAAAGGACAAGGCAAAATAAAGGACTTAAGTCAACCATTAACTAGGCAACTAAGGTAAGAAATTTACTGCTTGTGCTGGATAGAAGGGGACAATACCTCACTTGGTCTTCTAGTTGATTTCTCATGCCTTGAGGACCTCTTGGATTTCCTTGGACTTGGGAAGCTCTTAGGCTTGATAGTCATCATGATCCTCCATGGACATCAGTTTGCCCCATGGTTTTTCCCTCTACACTGGAGGGTTTTCCACGTTAAATCTGGTGACCTATTTAATTACTTTCTGCACTTAATTCTACATATTATTGGCTTGTCAGTGTTATATAATTACTAGGTTGCAACTAATTTTTTTATGTCAGTAGTCTTGTACCCAACAAGGGGTTTTAGAGCCAGGTCAGTATAACTAGTTGTGAGAACTATGGAGAGTTCAACTAGTACCTTAATGATTAAATTAGTTGCTAGTAATTATTCAATTCGGAAGCCAATGATGGAGGACCTACTGTATTGTAAGGACTTATATGACCCCATTGAATTGAAAGGTACTAAACCTGATAAGACAGGGGCTGAAGAGGGGAAGAAATTAAATAGGAAGGTTATTGGTACAATTAGACAATGGGTGGATATCAGTGCCTTTCACCACGTAGACAATGAGACTGACGCTTATAACTTCTAGACTAAGTTAGAAGGTTTGTACCAAAGAAAGATTGCCCAAAATAAAGCTTTCCTAATTAAGAGACTTGTTAACCTGAAATTGAATGGGGGACGCACTATTGCTGAGCACTTAAGTGATTTTTAAGATATTGTTAATCAGTTGTCTACTTTGGAACTTGCTCTGGGTGAAGAGTTGGAAGCGTTATTTCTCTTGAGTTCTTTGCCAGATAATTGGGAAACCCTAGTGGTTGCTGTTAGTAACTTAGCACCTAGCGGTAAGTTATCTTTGAGTATAGTCAAAGATTGCTTGTTCAATGAAGAAGCCTACAAAAAGGAGATGGGAGTTGATATCGATCAGGCCCTTGTCACTGAATGGAGGGGTCAAAGTAAGAGCAAAGGACCGAAGGGAAAAGGGAAAGGTAATAACAGATCCCAGAGTAAGGGGAGATCCACATGCTGGAAGTGTGGAAAACCAAGGAATATCCAAAAGTACTGCAACTCACAGAAACAGGGACAAAGGGCCGATAAGAATCAAAAGAAGGTCGATGAGAAAAATACTGCAGCAGTTGTCTCACATGAATGTTCAAATAATGATGCTGTTACACTAGTTTGTGCAACCGGAGAGTGCAACCATATTATTGATTCTAATGCTGAGTGGGTTGTCGATTTAGCTGCTTCATATCACTGTGTTCCTAAGAGACTATATTTAAGTTCTTATAGGGCTGGAAATTTTGGCTATGTTAGGATGGGTAACAATAGTGTTGTTGATATTGTTAGGATAGGTGATATATGTATTCAGACCAATGTTGGCTGCACAGTTGTTCTAAAGAATGTAAGACATATTCCAGACTTGTGCCTAAATCTGATCTCGATGAGTGCTTTAGACAAGGAAGGTTACAAGCATCAACTTGGTGAGGGTACCTAGAAGCTCACCAAGGGTTCTTTACTTGTGGCTAGAGGCGAGCTTTGTTATACACTTTATAAGACATACGTGAAGGTGTGTGGTGCACAAATTAATGCTGTTGAGGGTGATGCTTCACCAAATCTCTGGCACTGTAGGTTGGCTCACATGAGTGAAAGAGGGTTGAAGATTCTAGCCAAGGAGTCCCTCATTTCTTTATATCAAGGTAAAACTCTCAACACTTGTGATTATTGTTTATTTGGTAAGCATCATAGAGTTTCTTTTCGCAAGCCCCTAAAGCAAAAGGAAAACAAGTTAGAATTGATACATTCTGATGTGTGTGGTCCCATTGAGGTGGAGTCATTGCATGGTGATAAATATTTTGTCACCTTTATTAATGATGCTTCACGTAAGACTTGGGTGTATATGTCGAAAGCAAAAAGCCAGGTATTTCAAAAGTTTCAACACACTCGTGCCATGGTGGAGAGGGAGTCAGGCTTGCTGTTAAAGGCTCTCCAGACAGAGAATGGCAGCGAGTACACCTCTGATGAATTTGAGGAGTACTGCAGGAAGCATGGCATTCGTCATGAGACGGCGGAACTTGGTACACCCTAGCACAATGGAGTTACAGAGAGGATGAATAGAACCATTGTAGTGAAAGTGAGATTGATACTCCGAATGTCCAAGTTGCCAAAAGCATTCAAGGGTGAAGCTGTTCGTACAACAGTTTATATCATCAATAGAGCTCCATTGGTTCCTTTGCTATTTGACATTCCAGAGCGAGTCTGGATTGGAAAAAGTGCTTCTTACGACCATTCGAGGGTTTTCGGGTGCAAAGTCTTCATGCATGTGCCAAAGGAACAGAGATCAAAACTTAATAGCAAAGCCACTCCTTATGTGTTCGTGGGCTACGGTGAAGAGGATTTCGGTTACAAATTATGGGATCCAGAGAAGAGGAAAATAGTAAGAAGTAGAGATGTTGTCTTCCACGAGCATGAGACCATAACTAACATTGGTTGCTCTAGGAAGATTACGCAGTATCCTACTGGTGTGGCTGATGTGAAATCGGTCTCCATCACATCTAAAGGTGCCGTAGATAAGGGAGCTATGTTAGAGACAAAACCTAGGAATACTACATATGATACTCTTGTTGATGGTAGTCTTGATTAGGGGGAGCAATCTCCTAAAGTTAATGCAGACCCTCCAATAAGGAAGAGTACAAGAGATCGCCAGCCGTCTACTAGGTATTCCAGTTCTGAGTTATATTCTTCTAACTAATGAGGTGGAGCCAAAGAGCTTCGAAGAGGTGCAATCTCACAATGACAAGTAGTTCTAGATTCAAGCCATGGAGGATGAGATGAATTCTTTAAAGAAGAATAACACCTATGATTTAGTGGAACTCCCAAAAGGCAGGAAGGCACTCAGAAACAAGTGGGTGTTCAAGTTGAAGAAAGATGCAACCAAATCGTGAAATATAAGGCTTGAGTGGTGGCAAAAGGGTGCGCTCGGAAAAAAGGGCGTTGACTTTAGTGAAATCTTCTCTCTTGTAATGAAGATGAGTTCTATTTGAGTTTTACTGGGATTGGCTGCTAGCTTGGATCTTGAACTTGAGCAATTAGATGTGAAGACTGCATTCCTACATGGCGACTTACAGGAGGAAATCTACATGTATCAACCTGAGGGTTTTGGAGTTGAAGGGAAGGAGCACATGGTTTGCAGGTTGAAGAAGAGTCTGTATGGTTTAAAACATGCTCCTGGACAATGGTACAAGAAATTTGACTCATTTATGACGAGCCAAGGTTATAAGAGGACAGAAGCTAATCACTATGTGTACATTCACCAATTTCCCGGTGGTAAATTCATTATCCTGTTGCTTTATGTTGATGACATATTGATTGTTGGGCAGGATGCTGATCTAATCAGCAAGTTAAAGAAAAAGTTATCCAAATCTTTTAACATGAAAGATTTAGGTCAGGCGAGGCAAATTTTGGGTATGGACATTAGCCGAGATCGACATAATAAGAAACTGTGGCTGTCACAGGAGAAATATGGTGAACAGGTGCTTGAAAAGTTCAACATGAAAAATGCCAAGGCAGCTAGTACTCCACTTGCCGCTCACTTTAAGTTGAGCAAGCAAGATTGTCCAAAATCGAAGGAGGAGAAACTAGAGATGTCTAAAACCTCTTATGCTTCTACAGTCGGTTCACTTATGTATGCTATGGTTTATACCTAGCCAGATATTGCTCATGCTGTCTGTGTTGTGAGCAGGTTCCTTTCCAACCTAGGAAAGGCTCACTGGGAAGCAGTTAAGTGGATCTTGAGGTATTTGCGTGGAACAACCAAACTTTGCTTGCAGTTTGGTGGGTATGATCTACTTCTCGAAGGCTATACTAATTCTGACATGGCAGGTTGTCTCGATGGCAAGAAGTCCATATCGGGCTATGTCTTTACTTTTGCAGGGGGAGCTGTGTCATGGCAATCCAAGTTGCAAAAGTTTATGGCTCTATCTACAACTGAAGCTAAGTATATAGGTACTGTTGAAGTAGGGTGGGAGATGTTGTGGATGAAATGGTTTCTTCAAGAGTTGGTGTTGAAACAGAAAGAGTAGGTGGTGTTTTGTGATAGTCAGAGCGCCATTGACTGGAGTAAGAACTCCATATATCACTCCCGAATGAAACATATAGATATGACGTATCATTGGTTGCTGTCTGTTACAGAGGAGAAACTAATGGTGTTGAACAAGATTCACACTGATAAAAATGTTGCAAACATGTTGACTAAAGTCATTCCCAGTGATAAGTTTGACTTGTGCACCCGGTTAGTCAGGTTGAGCTCCAAGTAGTTTGACGAGTAGTGGAGGTCTCTTCCCTTGGGCTGGAGAGGGAGATTTGTTCGACTGAAGGTCCAACCTAATATAATTATTAAAAGAAAAAAATAAATAAAAGACGAAGATTTGTGTTTTTTTGGCAAGTCGGTGGCCCCATGATTTGCGGAAAGCTATTTTACGCAACTCATGATTGGTAGACAAGTCGGCTTGCTCACCGACTTTGTTGCAAATTGGAAAGGGGTACTACTATAAATAAGGCCTTCAAGGTCTTGGTCAGGGGACACACGAAAATCATCAACCATCACGGCAAGGAAATATCACACAAATACTTGTGAGATATTGTGAGTGGGTGGCCGAAAGTTGTGCAACCAGAGGTCGAATACTTTGCGGGTGTTGGAAAGGAGGTGTTCGGGGTGGCATACAACAATTTGGGTGGTTGTCTAGGAGGTGGTAGAATCAATGGGTGGTACTAGTCAATTGTATTTGAACCTAGAGGTAATTACTATGTTGTTCCTGCATTGTTGTGGGTCTCGAATTAGAGCAAATAATTTGAGACGGTTACTCGTTGTACTGTTTACTATTTTCATAGTGCAATTTTTCTGTTGGTTTGCCCCGTGGTTTTTCCCTCTACACTGGAGGGTTTTCCACATTAAATTTGGTGTTCTATTTAATTACTTCGTACATTTAATTCCGCATATTAATGGCTTGTCAATGTTATATAATTACTAGGTTGCAACTAATTGTTCATGTGGGTAATCTTGTACTCGACACAAAGCTCATAATTAACAATTTATATATGGACCCTGAAGCTTATAATCAACTATTTATATCTAGGTCTTGCTCCTATTGGCTGAAAAAATGAATTGAAATGAAAGTAGGTAATCAAATGTGTATTACGTTCCCTACGCACCGAAAAGCCATTAGGTCATTTGGATAGGCCGTAACCTCCCCCCCCCCCCGCGGTAACCACGTTTGAATTTGGAGGATAAACTTCATTTGCTATATAATTGTGAGGTGAAGAGTGAACTTTGGCCTTGGACTTCAGCAATATTTCCCCTTCCCCCTGGCCTGCTGGTCCACTCGGATTTCAATGGGATAGGGGGTGTAGAGGGTAGTTCAACTTACCCAAAAAAAAAAGTACGTTCCATATGCAACTAGTGTAATGTACATACTTCCTGATCTAGGATCTGATTACAGTTAATATTTCGCGGAAATTTCAACATGGATTAGAGATGGTAGCTTAGCAATTAAAACACTATTGTGAGAGAGCTGAGATTAGGAGTTCGATACTTGTCAATATTAATATCTTTTTCAAAATTGATCATTCTTCTCTTGAAGTTCATAAGGTAATATGTTGGGACTGATTAGCATATTCAATTGCAAAATTAATATATTCATCAAAAAATGTATACTCAATATGAAATAGTGCAAATACATTCAAACAATGACATATTCTCAATAAAATATAAAAATTCATTAAAGCAAAAAGTATTCATTACTAAAATTTAAAAATTCATCAAAAATGCATATTATACTTGCTACTTTGGTCAATCATCTGAGATTCGCTCTAACATCTCTTAAACTAAGTAAAACAAGGGCAATCAATAAAAATCAGTTGTCATAAGTGCTAAACTAATACACATAAAAAAAAACTAGAAATGGATATGAAATCCTAGAAATTCAATTATCGAGGGAAGAAGAAATAAAAATTTTCAACTAGGGTTTAATTGAAGGAGATCAAGAGAATAATAAATTAATTTGTGCATTGACTTCCAGATCTCTCCCACTTCAAACAATCATGATATTTTCTTTTGCCTTATTTTAGCTTAATAATTTATTATTTTTTCAATTTTTCTTAAATACGTGCTTATTTTACCTGAATTTGTGTAAAATATGATATCTATGTTGAGTTATTTGCAATGGATCGTGTCTTCACCATTAGAAATTGTTAGACGTGGCAAATGGGTCATTTGGTTCGGGTACGGGTCGGGTCAAGTTCGGGTCGGGTCATTTTCGGGTTAAGTGACATTTCGGGTCGTTTCGGTTTGGGTCGGGTATGGTTCCGGTCGGGTCGATTTCGGGTCAACCAATTTTTGATGAAACACACTTGTCATGCCAAAACAAGCAACTTTGTTGAAAATTTCGGGTCGGGTATGGTTCGGGTCGGATCAATTCAGGTTTCGGGTCCACTTTCGGGTGAGTATATTTCGGGTGTCGGATCGGGTATGGGTCCGGGTCATTCGGTTCGGGTCTCGGGTCTCGGGTCAATCTTGCCAGGTCTAGAAATTGTTCTCTTGGCGGTGAATGGTCTACTTTGGAGTTAATTTGGTTAAATTTATATGGAGAAGGAAGTAAAGAGAGGTTTGGAGAGCGTGATCATCTATAGAGAGAAAAAGGGCTTCGAGTGTTTTTTGCACAATCAAATACTTTTTTGTTTTTTTGGTTTTTAGGGTTTATACGTTAGTTTAGCCTTTGTTTGCTAATCTAATTTTCTTTTTTTAGAATGGGCCTCCGTGTTAAAGTTGGTAGCATTGTACTCTAGGGACTATTATACAAGAATTGAAGAAACAAATTATAATGTAAAACTGAATAGGTTGATGATGGATTCACAAATGTCACATTATCATTGGTTATATATATATTTTTTTTATATGAAGTATCACAATAATAAGGATTTAATATGCTCTTTTACTCTTACAATTTAAAAACGGAAAACAGTTTTACTACCAAACTTAGTTCTTAATAAATAGTTATGAGAAGTCAAAAATAGCTTTACTATAAAATAAAATAAAACAATAAAAGCACTAATGCTATAATAAGGATTTAATATACTCTTTTTTCCTCATGCAATTTAAAAAGTCAAAAGCGGTTTTATAATTAAATTTAGTTTATAAATAGTAATAATTGTGGATTAATATACTTCATTACTTATATGGTTCAAGAATTGAAGAATATTAATGGATTTACTATATAATGAAACAAAACACGAGAAGTATTGTTGTCCTATGTTGCGGCTAAAAACATTTATCAACAAACAATAAAACAAAAAAATTATAGGAACTTATGTACCATTTTGAAAGTTGTCTACTAATCATTATACCCACTTAAACATTTCAACGGAATCTTACTTATGCAAATGTGTATTGCAATACAATGCAATTGCTATTTAAAAAAGTCATACACTCTTGAGAACTAAGAATTGCAAATAACTCTTAAGAACCACACGTTTGCACGTTATTATTTCATAAGTATCTCAATAAAAATATAGTTCAGATAAATGGAAAAATTATATTCATCAAATAATTAAAAGCATTAATAAAATAATACATTAATTTAAAGAGTAGGCTTTCTAAATACTGTACATTATAATGCTATAAATTATTTATGCATATATCTAGATAATGTACATACCAACTTGAGTCACCTGGCCAAAATGAAAGTTATAAATTCATTTTTCTATTGAAGGCAACTACGTATAGATTATATGTTCAATTTATGTCAGTATTTGCTTAGAATTTGTGAAAAATCTAATATTTACATGATGAATCTAGTATAATAAAAAAATTATGTTAAACATTATGATTTAAAAATAATTAATGTTTATATTATTATGTGTTTCGGGAACTTTTCGTGCATTGTTGGAGATGACGTGGGATGAGAGAGCGGGCTTACGTGATGATACGTGCAGATCAGCTGACGGTCCACTCCTCCAATGCCGAACCTGCAAAAAAGGCACCCCCGGGTTGTGGTCTGGGGAACGCCTCTCGAATGGTCAAGTCAAAGGAGGGTCCCATTGAGAGATAAGAGCAGTAAAGAGATAGAAATACAATAAATATGGGAAATTGTGTCAGAGTGCAAATCCTTTTTCCGAGGTGGGTAGGTGAGTATTTATAACTCCTGTAGCAAGGGGTCAAATGGAAATTTCATGCTTGGAGACCCTCAAAATGGACTGCTGACTGCTTGCTCTGCTTGGGCCTCTGGTTGGAGCTCCAAGGATCCCGCTAGGGCCCACTTTGCCTGCCTGGGCCTAGCCTGCGATTGGGAATGCGTCGGGCCTTCCCAGGAAAATCATATTTTTCGGATCATTTAGCCCCTCACATTTTACCTGCACGTATGCCTGCAAGGGTGGTCGTGTGAAATGTGGAGAGCACCCACGTTTGGAGGTCGGCATGTCTTCAGGAATGGCACGCCTTTGGTTGGTGACCCCCCCTTGAGCTTACACTTGGCTGTCGGCTAGGGGTATGTTTAGGCTTCCGAGGCAGTATTGGTTTTCGAGTCTGCCGGTGGCACAGGAACTCATCCACTTTGGAGTATAAGAGGGTGTTGTTTTGAATCCACATTTTGTATCCTGTATGTGGACTTCCCTTGCACCAGATTTTCTTCTCTTCTAAGATGGGGTTCCCTCACTCACTGACGACGGATGAGATGGCGCTCTATGTTCTAAGAAACTTCGAGTGGTACCATAGGGAGGTTACATTTCCTCCTCTGCCCTCCCATCTGATTACGACGAACTATGCCCAGGTTTCGATCTGGTCGTGGCTAAGGAGTATGCTCGAGACTATGACCTTCCCGAGACGCCCCAAGTGGTGTTCCTTACGATACTCCTGAATGACACCGTGAAGTTGGGCATCATGCGCGGGTGGACGGTCGGTATAATGGAATCGGACCTCAAGACGTTGCAGTGGAGCACCTTCAAGGCATGGATAGGTAGCAATAGGGGCAGAATCTTGGAGGCCCGCCGTCAGGATGCAGACAGTGATCAGGACAAGAGGAGAGCCCAGAGTCTGACGGTGCGTCCTCCCCCCAGTGATGACGACAAGGAATAGAGTCCTAGTCCTGTAGTGTTTTTATGATGCGCATTCCCTTTCTTCCATCTTGTCTTATTCTCTCTGTCTTTTTTTTTTGTACTTCTTCAACATTCGTAATAAAAATGACGTCTTTTCCTTCGTGATCCTACTTCTAGTCGTGTGTTCTTGCCTAGCTAATTTGGCTTGTGGCCTGCGCCAACAAGGTTGAACCTTTTGGTGCCTTGCAATTGTAGGGACGCGGTTCTTGAGGCCTAGTCCCTATGTCCATGGCCAGAGTGGGCCACCCTTAGGCCCTCTTGTAGGGCTGTAAGCCTCCTTGTTTGAGGGTTAACAACACACAAAACAGGTACTAAGCACTTAGGTGCCGCGTGACATGAGCGGAGTGGTACCATGGTTCTAGAACTGCTTCAAGGGGCACGTTGTCCTTCCCACCCCCTACTTCCCTCTATAAATATGGAGTTGGAATTCTCGTAAAGAGTCACTTGAGTATGCTTCCCAAATTCTTTAGACAGAGAGAGGCAAGTATTCTAGAGGGAGAGACTGTTATTTTCTTTGTCATGGCCTTTCCCTTCTTTCGTGATACTGAGGGGATGGTCGATTACGTTAGGGAGACCTTTAAATGGCATTTAAGGAGGGCCTCTCGTCCTCCTCGCCCACTCCCTGAAGATTACCAGGGCCTCTGCCCGGGCTTCACCCTTACTGATGCGGAGGAAGCGGCGCTCGATTTTGACATTCCCGAGATGGTACAGGCCACATTTTATGCTATACTGGTTAACAATGCTATGGAGCTATCCGTAGTGAGCAGAGACATGGGCGAGGACTTGAAGTCGACCCTCAAAGGTCTACAGTGGACTACTTTTGAGTCCTGACTGAGTGTCAACAAGCATACCCTTATGGAGGCGCATCTCCATCAGCTGGACCCACAAGGAGGTGGCCTCGAGCCAGCAAACAATTAGGAGGAGAGCTCAGGTTCAAATGACCCCCTACCCCCTTCTAGTGATGAGTAGTCTTAGGTTCCTTTTATAGTTCGTTCCTTTGTCACGCTCTTTATCCTTGTGAGGCTGGTTTGTAATTGTTGGAAATGATAATAAAGTGCTGCCCCTCTATGCAGGGGCTTGATTTCTTTGCGAATGTTTTCATGCTCTTTTCCAAATAGCATTTCCTCACAGTCGTGACATTAAATTCCGTACCTGTCGATCCCCCGACGGCCTATGGGGGTTGGGGGTGTAGCCTCTGTCATTTGGGCCATGTTTGCAGTCCTAACGACCGGCCTTGGAATCATGTTGTTGGGCACTCAGTCTAGCTGGGATGTGAACTCGTGACAGTCGGCCCATGGGCTACGCCCTAGGAGCGCGAGTTCTTTTTTTGGGGGGGGGGGGGTTTGTTGATGTTTGAGGCAGTTTCAAGTATGTAAGTGCCACATGGCGTAAACTAAGTGGTGCCTTGATTTCACCACCCCCTTGGGCGGTTCGCTGTCCCTTGGCCTGCCCACCTCCTTCTATAAAGGTGGAGTAAAATCCTCCGGGGGAAGTCACTTTAACTAGGCTTCTCAGCTTTCATAGAGAGATAAAGAGTGAGTGTGTTAGAAAGAGAATCTAACTCTTGATCTTGCACAATGGTGTTTCCTTACTTTCTTAACACCCAGCAGGCAGCTGATTATGTTAGGGCAACCTTCATTTGCTAGAGGGAACATGTTCATCCTCCTTCGCAGCTTCCCGAGGACTATCACGATCTTTGCCCCTACTTTGACCCCGACGTAGCCGAGGCGTCTACCCGAGACTTCCGCATTCTATAGTTGACTCAGGATGTCTTTTACGCCATGGTGCTTAATGATGCCGTGGAGCTAGGAGTCACGTGTGTAATCGTGGCTGACGCCCTGACGTCGATTCTAAAGCGCCTGAATTGGGGTGTTTTTTAATCCTGGTTGGAGATGAATAGAGAAACTCTTCAAAGAGCACACAGCCAAGGGCTCGCTCACCCCAGAGCCGATCCTGAACTGGCAGGCGGTCAAGAAGAAAACTCGGGATCGAGTGATGTCCCCCCCTTCTAGTGATGAGGAGTAGGCTTAGGGTTCTTGGTCTTTGTAAAAGTTGGTATATAACCGCCCACAGTAATAATGACAAGTTGTCCCATTTTGTACAAATTTGGTTTTCCTTTTAATGTTCTTGCATTCTTCTATACATGATACTCCCATATGAGCTTTGTGACTAGCCCCTAGGCCGTGTCTGAGGGTCGTTAGTCCCTTCTATAGGGACTAAGTATGTACCAACCATCCCATGGTTGCACCTACGGACCCTCGGCCCTTATTAGGGCTAGGGGTATAGCGACCGACTTTGAGGTCGAGCTTAAGGACCTTCAGGCCCCAGGGGACCTAAGGCGTAGTAACCGACCTTGAGGCTGATCTTGAGAGCCTTAGCCCCTAGTAGGGCTAAAGGCATAGCGATCGGCTCTATGGCTGAGCTTGAGGACCTTAGCCCCCATTGGGGCTAAAGGTGTAACGACTGGCCTTGAGGCCGATCTTGAGGGCCTTAGCCCCCAGTGGGGCTAAAGGCGTAGCGACCGGTCCTGAGGCCGAACTTGAGGACCTTAGCCCCTAGTGGGACTAAAGGTGTATCGATCGGCCCTGAAGTCGAGCTTGAGGATGTTAGGCCCCAGTAGACTAAAGGTGTCACGATCGGCCCTGTGGCCGACCTTAAGGACCTTTAGCCCCCATTAGGTCTAAAGTATAGCGACCGGCCCTGAGGTCGAGCTTGGGGACCTTAGCCCCCAGTGGGGTCAACCTTAGCCTCCAATGGGGCTTCAAGCGTAGCGCTTGGGTGATATGTATTGGGGGCATAGCAATGTTACGTTTCCTCGAGCACCGAGGGAGGGGCAATTCCCTTCTTGTTCCCCTGCTTCACCTATATAAGTGAGGTCGGGTTCTTTGGGGGGGTCTCATTTCAACTTTTCCTCAAATCCTTGCCTAGAGAGAGAAGCTATGCCTTTTCCCTAATTCTCCTTTGAATCTACTATAACATCTGCAATCTTTCCCTTTGAATCTTCAAGGGGCCCTGTGTATCTTCAACCTATCTTTAACCCTAGCCTCAACTTCTCCTTCGAATCTTCAACTTCTTACAGGTACGCGCTTCTGTGTCTTTTCTGGGAGTTGAATCTTGTATTAATATTGTATGGGTATGTCTTCATCTTGTTCATCAAGTGGGAACATCCCTGAGAGGTTGGCCAGTCCCCAGACAGAGGGCCGCCACCCTCAATTTTCGAGCCTCCCAGCCCTAATTGATGGTCGAGTGGTGGCACACATTTCCCCAAAGAATCAGTTTAGGGGACAAAAAAAATCCCTTATGTCATGCCGATATATGAGCCCGGCACCCCCTCATGGTCTAGCTGGGAATACTCTTCTGCTTAGAGTATCCTTAGCATTGAGGAGGATGTTGTTTACCCATGGGAAATTGATGTGGTGGTTAACCGCATGCATAACTTTCAGCAATGCAGGGTGGCCAAGATCAGGTTGACTAGCCGACTGAGGAGTCCCGACAAGCTGCTGGCCGAGGGAACTTCCGAAGGTAATCCTTGCTCTTCCTCTGGCTCCCATAGGTTGAGCATTCAAGTTGAGTCTACCAGCACTAACTCTTCCTCGGAGGGGGAAACAAGTGGCTCAAGAAGGGTCGTACTGAGGAAGAGAGGCCTTGCTCGAGAAGAGCTAGCCCAAGAAGTCGTAGCCGAGGGGATGGTCTTCCCAGGGGCTCCAGCGCATTCGGATATCCTGGATGGGTCGAGCACCCACTTCCCCACCAAAGGTCGTGGCCTCCTGGAAGACGCTAACACTAGAAGAAAAGTATCTCTTGCCCGTGGGGTATAAGTTTATAATCCCTGAGGCAGATGCCACCATAAACAAGCCACCCCCCCAAGTGCATAGCAATTTACCAAGTAGCCTTTTCCTACGATGTGAGGTTTTCGCTCCACCCAGTGATCATGGACATCTTAAATAAGTACGAACTAGCACCCACGCAGATTGTACCCACGTCCTGGCACAACATATGTTCTTTTATCGCGATGTGCGAGTTGCATGGGTTAACCTGCACAGGCCGTGTGTTTGCGTAGGTCCATATGGTCCAAAGGGCTCCCAGTGAGACCGGGGACCTTGGGTGATACTGCTTCAACAATAAAAAGGGTTTCATGACGGCCATCGAGAAGAAGTCCAAGGTTAAAAATTGAAAATACGACTTTCTTTTCGTGCACCGGGAAACGGGTTGGGGAGATCTTCCCGACTGGAACAACAGGAAGCTAGTCCAGAATCCTTTTGGGGAGCCAACCAAGGTTGAGAAAAAGACGACTTACTACTTCCACTTTTATGTTCGAGAGGACGTCCGTCCTAGGTCGATTCCCTCTTTCGTGGGTAGGGTAGTGGAGGATGAGAGAGCACCCGAGCGAAAGTGGAGCAGATCTGGTGATAGGGAGCCTATGAATTGGCTTCCTAAGTTGAAATTTTTTTCCAACGACTTTTTCCTAGCTACCGCGGGCCTCCTTATTCTTAAAAACTATGCTAAGGGTACTTAACGTCCCCCTTATGTCTGAGCTTTCCTTTTGGTTTCAACTTGACTCTCTTTTGTCTTATGCAGAATAAGTGCAGGAGAAGCTGTCGCTCCTTGAGTCCGGACAAGCAACTGCAGAGCAGATCGCCGCCAAGGCTGAGTGGGTCCTTGAGGAGGAGCGGTGCAAGCGTGTGGAGATGCTGGCAAAGAAGGTCTGGGTGTTGACCCCTCGACTGCCTTTCCCTATTAGCCTTTCTTGAGTGGAAAATGTTAACCGATTTCTTCCTCTTACAGGTGTCGTCACTGGCACCGCATGGTAAGAAGCCTCTCGTGGGATCACTGGATCTTCCTCATATGAGTTCTCGTAAGCGTCCACGAGCCGAGGGTGAGCAAGATACGACCGCAGCATTTGCTCCCACCCCCTTGAGGGCTAGGGCTCCCTTATCGAAAGGTAAAGGCTCTGAGGGGTCCGTCCAGCGTCGGCGATCTGGAGATTGCTCGGCCTCTAACGAGGCACGGGGGTCTCCGGCGACAGCGGGTCCCAACACAGTCAGCAGGCTACGCCACAAGTCGCGGAGGAGCCCTCGGTGAATACTCGAGCCTCGGCCATAGGCTTCTTGGTGGTTGATACCTCTACCAAGCGAGCTTTGGTGGAGAAATTGCCTAAGTCATGGTCGTTGGCCCCATCCGGCTCAGCGAAACCACCCACGGTCGACGAGGAGCAAGTGGCCACTACTGTGGTAAAGCCAAGTTCGTATTATTTTCTTTTATTCCCGGTTGTTCTTCTTTAGCTGACCGTGTTGGAGTGCTTTCCAGGCCTTTGCTCAAGCATTGAAGGTAGCGAGCTCGAAGCCGTTTGTCTCTGTCCTGGAGAAGCGGATCCACGACCTCGAGAGCTCTTATGCCCTTTTATGGGGGCAAATCGGCTATCTCTAGGCAAAGCACTAAGAGTTTGATGAGGCAACAGCTAAGTACAAGCGCCAATGTAGAAGCTGAAGAAGGAGAATGAGGACTTAGAGGGAAACTTGCAGCTTCAGCTAAAGGAAACCCGCTCTAAGGTAGAGGCCGAAGAGGAGAGGTTGGCCAAGGCCGAGGACCAGGGGTACCGGCGAGGGCGCGAGGAGAGTACCGAGTTCTTTCAGGAGCTCTTGGTAACTTTGGCAACCCAGGCTTTCCGCATAGAATGCTACTTCGAAGCGTACATCCAGTATATAGAGGATCGCCGTAGGACCGAGGCTGAGGGTCGGGACCCTGAGTTGGTGGAGTTCATTCCGCCTACCACAGATGAAGATGGCCTAGGCGACAAAGAGACTATGCCTCTGGACGGTAAGGCTGCAACTCATGACGAAGAGGGCAATGAGGCCGAGGCAGCCGGGGGTAGTGACCATGATGAAGATCCCGATGCATAGTTCCTTAAGGTGTTTTTGTTTACACTTTGTTGTCCTCATTTCTAGCCCATTGGCCCTCCATTGGCGTCTGTACTCCTTTTATGCAATGAAAATTTCTAAGTTTTCGCAATGGAGTCCTAAGCTTTGTCACTTGTTTCTCCACTTGTTGTTTCACTTACTCTTGTTTATTTGCTTACTTTTGCGTTTGCCTTGCTAATTTGCTTATGGTCGATGAGATGTTTGCCTCTGAGCAAAACGACAAATAGGGGACAGGTGTAGGGACCCTTAGCCCCTATTGGGGCTAAAAGCATAGCGACCGGCCTTGAGGCCGTGCTTAAGGGCCCTTAGCCGCCAATGGGCCTAAAAGTATCAGACTTTGAGATGTATCCAAAGCTGCCTTTGTTGTATTTATTGCATGGAGAACATAAGTACATAGACGTTGTGCTTGAGCGAAGGAAAAGTGCTAGTGATAGTACTTTCGCAGATTGTTGTTGTGCCATGTCCGTGGGATGAAAGTTCCTTCAGGGGTCTCTGGGTGATATATGTCTAGCCGTATCTGGGCTGTGACCTTATACTGGCCTTCCCAATTCTCCGTGAGCTCACCATGTTCTCCTATGCGCACCACGGCCTCAGTGCAATGAAGGATGAAGTCTCCGACATTGATGGGGTGGAGTTTGACAGTGCGATCATTGAGGTGTGCGATATAGAGATTGTAGAGTGCCTTATGGAGAAGGGCATCTCGCCAGACAGAGGGTAGGAGGTCCAATACCTCTAGGAACGTAGTGTTCTTCAACTCTTCTTGGAACGTGGTAAAGCGGTGGGTGTGAAGTGCGACTTCAACTGGCAGAACAGCTTCCAACCCATACGCCAATATGAATGGCATTTCGCCTGTTGAGGTCCTTTCGGTTGTCCTCAACAACCAGAGGATGCCATGTAGTTCATTGGCCAATTTGCCTTTGGCCTCTTCTAGATTTTTCTATAAGCCATGAAAGATAACCTTGTTGGCTCCTTCAGCCTGGCCGTTGGTATGAGGATGAGCGACGACCGTGAACCGGGTTTGGCACCCGAGGGTGCTCGGGTAATCTGTGACCTTGGTGGTGTCAAACTGGTGCCCGTTGTTGAAAATCATTATGCAAGGGACGCCGAAGCGAGTGATGATATTCTTCCAGATGAACTTTTGAACCTCGACCGTAGTGATCGAGGTGATAGCCTTACCTCTATCCACTTGGTAAAATGGTAAGGCACTGATAATGGGTGTCATGGGGGTGGTGGGTATTCGTTGAAGCAGAGCAAACTTCTGACACTTATCGCAGGTGTGAACTAAGTTCATAGTGTCTTCTCATAGGCTCGGCCAGTAGAAACCGATACGTATTGCGGTAACTACAAAGGCGCGACCCCCAATGTGGGAACTGCACACCCCCCGTTCAACTCCTTCAGTATCTTCTTCCCTATCTCCGGGGTTACGCAACGCAGAAACGGCTGAGTAAAAGATCACTTGTATAGGATCCCATCATATAGTATGAACCAATTCGCTCGTCTCTTTACGCAGTTGGCCTCCTTGTGGTTTGGGGGTGGCATGCTGTCAGCTGGGTGTGTGCGTATGGGATCCTTTAATGTTGAGTTCCTGTCCAGCCAAAGTACTTCGTGAGGGTCAACACTTCGCTCTGTCGAAGTCTCCCATTGAATGTGTTTTGGCTTCCCGTCCTCGGAAGAGCTAGCTAGCTTAAATAATGTGTCGACTTGCCGATTCTCACACCACGGTATGTGAGTGATTGAGAAGTGCTTCAGTAACCTAGTGGCCTCATGTACCCGATGGACGTAAGCCGCCATAGTATCGTCCTTCATTTCATACTCCCCATTGAGTTGGCTAACTACGAGCTGAGAGTCTGAAACGCTCGGACCGAGTTAGCCCCCGCGGTGTAACACAACTCCACTCATGCTATCAGCACTTCATATTTAGGCTCGTTGTTCGACGCCTTGAACATGAACTTCAAGGCATGCTCATGACGTTCCCCTTGGGGGCTCTCAACAATCAAGTGGGCTTCACTCCCGTCCTTGATGGATGAACCGTTCACGTAAATGTTCCAAGGAGGGGATGAGCCACCGTCCGTAGCGGTGTTGGTACTCTCGGCAAAGAAGTCTGGCAGGGCCTGAGCTTTAATGGCCTGCCGAGTCTCAAAGACGAGGTCGTACCGCGATAGCCCCACCGCCCACTTCAGGAGTCGTCTAGAAGCATCCAGCCTTTGGAGGACATTCTTCATGGGTTGGTTGGTGAGGACGGTCACCTTATGTGCCTCGAAGTAAGGCCGTAATTTTCGGTTGGCCATCACCAGTGTATAAGCAAACTTTTCGATCAAAGGATAATTCACCTCGGCCCCTTCTAGGGTGTGGCTTACATAATAAACTGGGACCTGTTCCTTGGCTCTTTCCACCACTATAACTGCACTTATGGCCTGTTCTAAAACAGGTAAATAAATGAGGAGCGTTTCCCTCGGGAGAGGACTGGGTATCTTGGGAAGATGAACCAAGTATGTCTTCAGCGCTTGGAAGGCCTCATCGGCTTCCTAGTCCTAAACAAAGTTGGCGCGCCTCTGTAGGATGTAGAAGAAAGGATGGCATTTATCAGCAGATCGAGACATTAACTGTCCCAGGGCCGCGATATGTCCAGTCGATCATTGGACCTCTTTGATGTTACGCGGTGGCTTCATATCCAATACGACCTGGATCTTGTCCGGATTAGCTTCTATCCCCTAGCTACTAAGCATGAATCCAAGGAATTTGCCTGATATGACTCCGAACACGTATTTCTTTGGGTTAAATTTCATCCTAAACGCTTGAAGGATATCGAATGTCTTCCGCAAGTCCTGGCCATGCTCGGCGTCGATCATGCTCTTCACCATCATGTTATCTACGAAAACTTCTATAGTCCGATCGATGAGGGGCTTGAACAACTTGTTCACTAGCCGTTAGTAAATGACCCCCACGTTCTTCAACCCGAAAGACATTACTTTATAGCAATGCAGACCTTGGTCAGTTATGAATGCGGTCTTCTCCTGGTTTTCGGGGCACAGGGGTATCTGGTGATACCCTGAGAAGGCGTCCATGAAGCTTAGTAGGGCATGCCATGCCGTCGCATCCACTAGCTTGTCGATCTTTGGGAGGGGGTAGCTGTCTTTTGGGCAGGCTTTGTTCCAATCAGTGAAATTTACGCACACCCTCCAAGTCCCATTGGGTTTTTTTAACTAGGACGGCATTCGAGATCCACTCCGGGTATTAAAATTTCCTAAAGAATCCTACCTCTAGTAGCTTTTGTACCTTCACGGTTGCCGGTGCGCCCCGTTCAGGGCCCATGTGTTGCTTCTTCTGGACAACGGATTTATGAATAGGATCAACATTCAACTTGTGCTCCATGACGGTAGGGTTAATACCAGGCACCTCTTCGAGGCCGAAGGCGAAGACATCATGGTATTCTTGTAAGAGTGTGACCAAGGAATGTTGGGTAGGAGCCTCCATCTCCCCACCCAAATGGACCGTACGGTCAGGGCACCCTTTGTCGAGTGGGATCTACTCATCACCATCCGCGACCCACAAGTGAGGTTGTTCTAACTCAACCAAGGTCACTATATGTATGACCAAGGCTTCGGCCGCAAGAGGAGGAGGCCCGTATCTGGTAGCGGGGTCCGGCGGCCTCTCGTTCGGTCATCCCTTTACGTGCGGCCGGATGCTAATGAGATAGCATTCTCGGGCCGTTCGCTAGTCTCCTTGCATTGTGCCCACGCTTCCATCATCAACTTCCAACTGAAGTTGGAGCAAGTATGGGGCAACAGCAGCCTTTACCTTGTGCAGGTTAGCTGCCCCAAAATAACATTGTAAGCCGTGGGCACGTTGACAACTAAGAAGTCTACCACCACGGTTCTTACTTTGGTCTTATCTCCAAAGCGGAAGGGGAGCTAGATCAACCTCATGGGGTTCACCTCTTGTCCCCCAAATCCTAGGATGGGGTATACCAAGGGAACAACTTCCCTCCCCAGATATTTTAGTTTCTTCAAACAATCCCAAGCGATGATGTCCACGGAGCTCCCCGTGTCAACAAGAATTCTCCGGACAATGGCGCTGGCCACCTTCATTTCTACCACCAACAGATCATTGTGCAGAGAGGTGAAGCGTGGGCCTTCTCCCCCATCGAACCCCATTGTGGGCACTATAATTCGGCTGCCTTGATCAGCGGTGAGAACTTGCTGGGCCCCTCGAAGCTGGGCCTTCCAGGAGGACCGAGTGATGCCTTCTGCGTATCCACCGGTGAAAGTGGCCACTATCTCTATTGAGCATTCTTTGTCTCGAGGCTCGGGCCATGCGGGTTCATGCTCATCTCAAAGGAAGCGTGCGAATTTCTTCAAAAACCAGCCAATCTGACCCTTATTCGCCAAGTCGCGAAGGGCTTTCTTCAGCTCCTGGCACTCAACAGTCGTGTGCCCATTTTGCTTCTGGAACTCATAATATTTCCGCTCATTATGGGGTTTCGATGCTGAGATCATCGGGGGCAGCCTTTTCAGTATAGGGTGCCCCCTTACTTCCATGAGGATGCTTCAAGGTCCGTGGTGAACCGAGGGTCGACGCCCTCGAGCCGTGGCCTCCTGTCTCCTCGGCTAGGGTTCCGATCGATGGGAACCTTAGCCTTCTTGGGGGCATCCACGCCTTCGGCATAGATCTCGGTGGCTCAGATAAAGTCGACGGCTTTCCTGAGTGACTCCACTAGAGTGGTCTCCTTCTGCTCAGCTAAAGAGAACTCAAACTGTCTGCTCTTCAAGCCGTTCAAGAATGAAGTGTATGCTATCCCGTCCTCCAGGTCGGGAATCAAGACCACTTCCTGATATAAACGCTTGACGAAGTATGCTAGGGACTCTTGCGGCCCATGTTTGATCTTGGAGAAGGGGATGCTGGTTCGCTTCTCCATGCCGCTGGCAATGAATTGGCTAACAAACCTATCAGCCAGGTCCTGGAACATGAAACACTTCCCGACACCAAACCGTTGAACTAGGACTGTGCTACCCCCTTCAAGGTAACGGGGAAGAATCAGTAGTATGCGCCTTCGTCCACGTCTTGAACGTACATCTGTGCTTTGTAAACCCTTAGGTGCTCCTCCTGGTCGGTCGTCCCATCATATAGGCCCACAGTGGGCATTTTTACTTTCCCGTAGCGTGGAGCGTTGATAATCTTCACGCTAAACAGGGTGGAAAAAGGAACAGTCCTCGTCTGAGCGACCGTGTCGCAAACCTTAATGGGAGTCTCCGGACGCCTCACTACCTTCACCACTGACGTATTTCCTCGGGGAGGACCGACCCTTGGGGACTTGGGAGGAGTCCGGTCGTCCCAGTCGTCCAGAAGCTTCGCCTCGAAGCCTGAGGTATGCTCCTGCTCCTTGAACTAGGTGGTTCGTCGAGAGTGCGTTGCATACGGCATTGAGGTCATGGTTAAATTTATCAGTCGTCCATGACTTGGGTGGCGACTATGCAGGGCCTCAGCCCCAACAGAACGGTCTCGGTTCTCTCCTTGCGATCAATCGTTTCTGTCAACGTGAGGGGCCTCCCTCATTCCCTCACTATGGCAATGGGACACCATGGGGGCATGCCTATGGGATGGCTCGCAACTCGTGGCGAACACGTACTCGAAACGGGGAAGAGGCCTTGCGATGCTCGTGGCCTCCACTGCTTTCTTTACTTGTTCGGAGACTTGTTGCATAATGGAGTCGGTCATGGTGGACATGAAGTTCTTGAGTGCGTCCATCATGATGTAGGCCTCCCGTCGGGCCAGGCACTGGCCGATCGAACAGGGATCTACCCGGGAACTCTCTGAGGCATCCTTGGCATCGAGAGGTGTCGGGGCTTCCGTTGCGGGCACTTTATCTCTCCTGATCCGTGCTCGTATGGCTTCACTGACCACCATCGCTCACCGGTATCTCCCCACAGACGGTGCCAAATCTGTTTCTGGAACTTTCGGTGCGTTGTTGGAGATAGCGTGGGATGAGATAGCAGGCTTACATGATGGCACGTGCAGATCAGCTGGCGGTCCACTCCTCCAATTCCAAACCTGCAAAAAAGGCACCCCCCGGGTTGTGGTCCGAGGAACGCCTCTCCAACGGTCAACTCAAAGGAGGGTCTCAGTGAGAGATAAGAGCAATAAAGAGAGAGAAATACAAGAAATATGAGGAATTGTGTCAGAGTACGAATCCTTTTTCTGAGGTGGATAGGTGAGTATTTATAGCTTCTGTAGCAAGGGGTAAAATGGTAATTTTGTACTTGGAGACCCCCAAAATAGATTGTCGACTACTTGCTCCCCTTGGGCCTCTGGTTGGAGCCCCAAGGGTCATGCAAGGGCCCACTATGCCTAACTGGGCCTGGCCTGCGATTGGGAACGCGTGGGGCCTTCCCAGGAAAATCATATTTTTCGGATCATTATGACTTCGTTATATTAATTTTATAATCTAATTATTTCTATAATTGGTCAATGTTGTAGTATATTTCATATAAAAATAATGATAAACTATTTTCATTTAATTATTATAAAATAAACATTAATAAAAACCTGCATGAAGTACGAGATGCACCTTAGTGTATAGTGTGAAAGAAAAATATATATTGTGCATCAATATTACATTTGGTATGCATCATTATTATGGTTAGTGTATGTGCATTAGTTATGTTTCAGCATAGGATAGAATCTAGGGTGTTTTGGATCTTGAGAAGCTTGTACCACTATCTAAGTAACCTATAAGATGAACTTCTTAAAGAGGTAGGAGTGTTCCTCCTTATTAAGAGATTTCAACAATGCTCAAGTTAAAGGAAAATTTAATTAGAGAAGGAGAGTCTCTTCTTTAACTAGCTTTAAAAGGCTCATCTGTAATTAGCTTCATTAGTTTACCTTTATTGCGTGACCTAGATTTTGGGGATCTGGGAGGGGTTTGGGGAGGGGTGTATAGGTGTGTTGTGATATGCAAGATGTGTGATCAAAATGGCATAGGAGGGAGATAGTGGCAGAAGGACAAAAGGGGCAGGTAACAGAGGAGGTAGGGGTGGGATGGGGTGTTCATCGCTCCGGTACTCAAACCAAAGGATATTTTGGTTTGGATACTCAAAATTTCGGGTCGGCAAGACGATAAACCGTATTCGAACCAAAATATTCGGGTAATCGAAATTCGGATACCCAATAATTTCGATTTGAGTTTTTGGTTATCCAATAACCCATTTTTTCTAAAATCTTTTTCCCTACTTTGCCTAATAATTTTGTTGTATCTATGATATAATTATTTCTATTTATGCTATAAAACTTTGTTGTATTGAGACAAGTTACACTTGAAATTATTACACAATGTGGCAATATCACCCGATATCTCACAACCATTCATATTTTAATTTGTCAACACCTCCATAATCAATAAGTTTATTAGCATCATATTCGTGCCCAACACAATCAAACTAAACAATGCAACGAAGTCAAAGTATTTGCCTTCTTCGGGTTTGGGAATATTTGACTTACAAAGTCTTGAGGGAATGGCCAATACAAAAAGAAAAGTTTCGAAAATAAAAAAGAAGTTTCAGGTTTTTAGGTACCTAAATCCTCAAAAAGTCCTAATCGTACCGGATTCAATAACCTAAAAAAAATATTGGTTGAGGTACCCGAACCAAAATTTTTAAATATTTCATTTTGGGCGCCCGAGATTTCGGATCAGGTAGCAGGTTTTCGCTTCGGGTTATTGGTTACGAATATTTTTGAACACCCCTAAAGAAGGACAATCATTTTTTCTATTTTTCTCGTCATGGCACCTTTAAAGATGGGGGGATAGGGAGAGAGAATAAGGGCAGTAGAAATGAATTCTTGTTTTTTTTCCCCCTAGGTTGGACTTCTCGTGTATCATTCAGCGTTTCCTCTCTATTATATGTCACATAATTTGAAAAGCCCATTCCCTTGGTTGGACTAATCACACAAAATAATACAGCTAATGGTATAATAACATCACGAACATTATGTCCACAAAGTGGAAAGTCACACTTTCATAACGCATACAATGAAACAACGTAGAGTTTAAACCTGAAAAAATTTGATCTAACTCGAGAATTCCACTGAACTCAATGTAATCACAAATTACAAAGATTGAATTTTTATAGATTCAATTGACTTGAATGGGGTACAATCTCTATGGATACAAAATCTTCTGATTCTTTCTCTCTCAAGGATGGATTTTCCAACCTTGAATAAAGAGGGGTAGGGACCTATTTATAGGAAAGCCTCCTCCTTGAAAGTCAAGACAGGGCTTGACTTTGGGCTTTGGGTTTTGACCTAGGTTTTGGGTCTTTCAATCAGGCTTTACCCTAGACTATTTTGACTTTCGTTTGTTTGACTTCGACTTTGACTTGGGAGTCTCTCGGCCCTGAACAAAGCATTCACTTGGAAGTCGCCTCGAGCTTTAACCAGATGTTGACTTGAGAGTAGTTTTGTTTATGCTTGACTTGTGAATCGATCTTGACTTTGACTTTGACTTTGACCGCGTCATCACTTGAACGTCGTTCGGGCTTTAGGTCGTGGCTTGACTTGGTAGTCGTCTTGAGCCTCGGTTTGGGCTTTGACTCAAATTTTAACTGAACTCGGACTCGGTAGTCATTTGGGTTTCATTCTGGGCTTGACTTGTGAGTCTGTTTTGGGCCTGATTAAATTAATTAAAAGGGTTGGCCCATTTAACTAATTTAATTTAATTTTGATATGGCACAAACAAATTTTTAGTGCCTACAAATTGCCCCCTCGAGACAAGGTCACGTACGAGACTTGTCGTTTGAGGGTGACTGATGTCTCGAATTTTTATTTATTTATTTATTTATTATTTTTTATTTTTTATTTTTTGAAACGTGCCATTTCAGATGCCCCATTTCGGAGACCTAGTACGATGGTCCCTTTTCTTTCAAACCAAGCCCATCCTCTTATTTCATTTAAGTGCCATGTGTGGGGCGCATGACCTAGGCTGCCTTGCTTTGTCTTCTTCTTTTTGCTTGGGCTGGGCCGTCCCTTTTCTTTCCCAGCCAAGGACCCAGCTCTATTTACTTAATTTGCACACCTGTCTCACGTGACACAGCCACTATTCCTCCTCCTTCTTCCTTCATCCTCGGCCAGCCACCAACACCCAGAAACCCCAACCTTGCCTTCTCTACCCAGCAACCGACCCTCCAAAGACTAACCTTGTGCCGCTAATTTTGACTAAAAGCATAGACTTTGCCCATCTTTCCTCCCCTAAGAGAGCTAAATGAGTCAAGTAACCATTTTTTTGGCACTATCCATTTTCGTAGCTCCCTTTTCTTTGTGTGGGATGTGAAAAACACCATTACTCTTAGCCATTGCAAGAAATGTGAGAACTTTGTCCTCTATTTTTTTTTCCTGACTTGGGTTGAATGTTACATGCTCTCTGGGTTGGGCGTATATACTAAGGAAAGAGAAAAATGAACTTTGGGTTGGCTTGTTAGCATGGTGTCCTTTGAGCTCTGTTTGCCGGTGCTACCACCGCTACTGGTCTTCTCAGTGGGGGCTTCCCTCAAAGGTTTAATCTTCATAGGTCATTCTTGAACCTCGTGGCCAAGTGAGTTACGAAATCTCTCTCCTTTCCTCCTCTTTCTTAATTTTCGTTGTGTTTTGTACACTGTTTGCATGCCATTGTTGCTAGTTTGAGCAAACCGGGCATGGGTGTGAAGAAGAGAGAGAGAGCGAAGAAATATTAAAGCTTAGCCTCTGTTTCTCCTTTGCATGCCTCTGTTTCTTCTTTGCGTGATCTATCTGAGAAATAGAGAAGTAAATGTCACTATACTTCACCAAAGTGTTGTTTAGCCCATTTGCCTGCACATAAGTGGCTTTAATGCTATTTACTCTTCTCATATTGTCATGATGCTTTTGCTACTTGATTTTTTTTTATGAATGGAATTTGGGTATTGGATTTTTCATTTTTTTTTTTTGGTTGGTGAATCATGTGTTACTCGTTACTTGGCATTTTATTGCAAGTTTGCAATGTTGTGTCTTGGCCTCGAAGGACTTGCCCTTTTTTTTACCACGGGCAATGAAAGTTATAACTCTGGCTGAAATGAGTCCATAGAAAGCCCTTTTATTAGTATGAAAAGTCTTCGCATGCCTGCTTGTGTCATTGTAAAGTCTTCACATTTTTTTTTCACTTTTCTTACTATTTATTTGTTTTGAACGCCGAAACCCCCTTTTTTTGTTGCGCTCGTATCGTTGCTTGTGCAGGTTCCCTGCTTGGCTAAGGGCCTTGAACGGAACTGATATGCACAAAAGTGGTATGAAGATTTGAAAAACCACTTGCGACACGGTTTGCTGCTTGGCCATGGGCCTTGAATGGAACTGATACGCACGAAAGTGGTATGAAGATTTGAAGAACCACTTGCGACACGGTTGGCTGCTTGGCCATGGGCCTAGAACAGAACTGATACGCATGAAAGTGATATGAAGACTTGAAGAACCACTTGCGACATGGTTCGTTGCTTGACGACGGGCCTCGAACGGAACTGATACGCACAAGAGTCGTATGAAAACTTAAAGAACCACTTGCGACATGGTTCGCTGCTTGGCCATGGGCCTCGAACGGAACCGATATGCACGAAAGTGGTGTGGGCAGCGAGGGGCAGCTAGCGCGGGCATCAACCAACATTTTGATTGATTTTGCTCTACACTTCTCCCTTCTTTAGCATTTATCTTGCCTAGACGCTGCTTTGCTTACTGATTTCTTTCCTGAAAAAGAATTTAACTTTGTGTTTTCTTCTATTTGCAAGTAATTTATAATGGTACATCTTAAGGAGTTTCAGCGTGATGGCAGGTTTCTTCTTTCCATCGTAGATAAGGAAGACGATAATCCTCGATCAGGGAGTTGCTTCCGAGTCTACCGTTCTTTAAGGAGGTCGAAAGCCAACCAGGCACCTGTTATAGAGTCATCATCCTTTCCTTCCAAATTTTCTATCCGGGTGGAAAAGGGCGCGGAAGATGGTTCCGTCGGGTATTTTCTGCAGAGCACCTATCATGACAAATCTAGTCTTCTTACTGAATTCCCTGTGCTCGGGCATCGCATCATATTCGAGCAATCCAGATTGGGCCCGAACATGATCCTCTATGGCGACTTCGGCTATATTCCCTTGTTCTAGGAATGGACAGAGCATGTGTTTTCCTGTTTTGAGGCACGCCTGCGAATATGCGCTTTATATGAGGCGGTGTGTGCCTCACTCTACTCTTATAGCCGTGATGTACATGTTGTGCGTGCTTTTTGTGAGAGTTGGTGTCCTACCACCAACACTCTTCACACGATATTCGGAGAAATGTCTATCTCGTTACGAGATTTGCACAAGCTTGGTGGACTCCCAATTAATGGCAAGATTTATGATGAGACAATCCCCTGCCTCCAAGCTTTTGAGCACCGGGACAAGCAAAACCTAAGGACTATGCCATCTTCCTACAAGTTTCTATTCGCTGCTTTTAGATGCTTGGAAAGGATGTCTACCTGTGAGAAAGGCATCAATGCTAAGGCTTGGATCGATTTCTGGTGCAAGAAGAAGCTCATTCACAACCCACCGACGTGGTGTCGCCCGAGTAGCTCGACTCCCACAAGGATGCAAAATCCAATTAGTCGGATTCAACGTCAAGATCCTTACTGGAGTCGTGAGGAGTTAGAAGTCTTAAAAAGCTTGGGGGTTCCCAAAGAGAGGAGGGAAAGCACCTATCTGGCAGCGTATCTATCATGTTGGTTGTGTGTTTTTGTGCTTCTAGAGACCAGGGAGAAAGTCATTCGCCTAGGCACTTTTGAGGCTGCTAGCCTGATGGCGTCTGGTACTACCTTCAGCCTAGTTATCCCTGTGCTAGCTAATATTTACCATGGCCTTAATGGGCTTACTATGGCTGCGAAGCCTTCGTATTCACGGTCATTCTTCCCCTAGCACTATATCTATGGTTGGCTTGCCCATTATTTCAAGACTCACCATGCCTTGCAACCTCCCCCTCCGGGCCCTTGATGGTGCGCTACTCCGGGTCACATAAGACGCGCATCGACCTTGGAGATGTTCGTGAGCTTATACATGAGGGAAGAATATCTGACATGGGTTGTCTAATGCTGGGGAAGAACCGATCAGAGACCCTTATCGACGATGGGAATTTGGATTCGGATAAGTCAGATTACCTGATCTCTTTTCGAGACGGCTTCCTTCCCATCCATCGGGATACGACCTTCTATGTCGAACCCTATAGCCCGCACCGATTTAGTAGGCAATTTGGGTTTTGCCAGGGGATCCCTGGAGTACTTCTCGAAGATCCTCGCACCCGGGAGGTGTCATACGAGAATGCCCTTTTATATTGGAAACGACTACTCTTTTTGGGGACTGCGTCTCAGGGCTCTCTTCCCTGTCATTCCTTGGCCTTGAACCAACACATCTCTTCGGCTTACAAGATTTGGTGGCCCAAGGTGACCATTAATGACCTTCGTTCCAGCGCTTCCGTTCTACAAAAGAGTACGGAAGCAAGTTCATCCCGGCAAGACAAAGATGTAGAGTTTGGCTCGTCGAAGAAGGTCAAGGGGAAGAAAGGAAAGGATCTGGTGACCGATTTAGATGCCGAGGGTCCGGAGTCTTGTGGTGACACTTATGGGTCTCCGAGAGTTCACCTTACTGAGAGAAAGCGAGGTTTGGTGTCGGACAGTGACAATGAGCCAGAGTCTGATGCGAACTTCAGACATGGGGGGGCGTAAGAGGCGTGAGACCACGACCCCCAAAGCTACCAGAGTCAACCTTGGGGATGACTTTTTGATGGCGTCCAGAGCTGCTCAGGCGAGCCGGGCAATCTTGAGGATGTATGTACCATTCCCTCGCCCTTTACTGTCATTTCTTTTTGCTTTGCTGCTTTGGTTTTGATCATCATAGAATGATTCTATACTTATCTTGTTCTACCCCTCTTCTTTTTTATTCAGATTGGGGAGTTTGACCTAGCACAGGAGGCGGCACCCATTGTCGATGAGCATTTACTTCAAGATGTCAGCCGTGCTGCTAAATCTTCTGCCCCCAAGGTAACCCCAGGTATTGGCAAGGACATTGAGATTGTGAGGAAGCAAACATCCCCTCATGAGGTTGGGAGTTCAGCTTCCAGGGAGACAGAGGCCTTGCGCGCATCAGCTACTCAGAGTCATCACTCAGTTGATGGCCCTAACTCGCTTGAGGTGGCCACTAGGGGCTTACTCTCTGCTGACACTAATGTTGGCACTCCTGGGGGTTCGAAAGGGAAACTTTCCTGTGCAGCTGCTCCCTCCACTACCTCCTTTTGTCCCGGACCCAACTCTCAAAGTATTTTCACCGCTTCCATTCAAGTGATGGGGTCCGAGTATTTGACCAGTTTGAATAATGTAAAATTTGAAGAAGTAGAGCGAAAACTTCAAAGTACCCCCATCATCTATAACGGAATTGAGCGGCTTTGTGGAGACCCGACCCCTTTGAAAAAGATGGTGCAGGATTATGGGAGCGCCGTGTCAGCCTTCTTATCATTAAAGAAGGCAGCTTCCTCGTGTCGCCACACAAATGATGTAGCGAAGGAAAAAGCGCTGTGCACCGAGCAGGTCGATCTTTCGCACTCACGCCTTACCACTGTGCGTGCCGATCTCAGTGCGGTGACGGGGAAACTTAAGGGGGTGGCGCAGAGGATTGTTGACTTGGAGGACGCGCTTCGCCTTGCCCGGGAAGAGAAGCGCCAGCTTAAGGGTGACGTCCAAGTCCAACCTTCCCTACTGGAGGCTGCTGAGTAGGAAGCTAATGTGAGATCCAAAGCTCTTGCCGACCTCGAGATGGTACCCACTCTTTCTTCTGATGACGCTAAGGAGTTGGAGAGGCATGAGCAGATCATGCTAGCACTGCAGTCCTTGCTTAACCCCAGCACTTGGATGGACACCAATTGATCCCAACACCCTTTTTTTTTGCAACAAATATTTGTAATAGACTTTGTGTCATCTTTTATATGAAATTTGACCGCCACCCTACTGTCTCTCTTTTATTATGTTTGACTGAACTTGATATTTAATTTACCAAGCTGCCTATGTACTTATGGAAACATTGCAATTCCCAATAAGATCAAGTCATCACGTAGTTCAACAAAATAAATTTCGTATATATTTGTTTTGCCGTACACAGTTTATACTCTTGCGGGCCAGGAGTATTACAAATGAATTTAACTTTAAAGAAGGAGCAGTTTAGGCTCTTACTTAAGAGCTTTTCAACATTCTATTTTAAGGATAACAGCGCTTCAAGAACTTGCCGTTTATGGGTCCTACGTGCACTCCATTAGCACCAATTATCTTGTAGGCTCCATTTGTGTAAACTTCTCAGACCACATATGGACCATCACACTTGGAGGTGAATTTGTTTCCAGATTTGTGGGAGACAATAATCGGTCTTCTTACTGCCAACACTTGGTCTTCGACTTGGAAAGATCGCGGTCGAACCTTTTTGTTAAATGCTCTTGATAGACGGGCTTGGTAGCATTCTAGCTTTTGTTGTGCCTGAAATCTTTTCTCATCAAGGACCTCCAACTCAGCTATGCAAAGCTTGTGATTTTCGTCTTCTGTCAAACCTTCTTGTATAGCGATGTGCAGCGACGGAATTTGGAGCTCTGATGGTAGTATGGCTTCAACTCCATACACCAAGGCAAAGGGGGTCGATTGTGTCGGCATCTTGTATGTAGTTCGGTATGCCCAAAGAGCCTCCCCTAGTCTGTCATGCCAATCTCTTTTAGACTTTGCGAAAACTTTTTTGAGTAAGTTGCAAAGTGTTTTATTAAAGTCTTCTGCCAGGCCATTTGCAGGGGCATGGTACATGGAAGACTTATGCTGGGCGAACTTAAAATTCTCACATAGGCTGGTCAACAGGCTGTTAACGAAGGGCTTACCATTATCAGTGATGATGTACCTCGGCACACCATATCGATAAATAATGTGCGTCCTTATGAAACTGACCACATTTTCTTTTTTAACTTCCCTTAGTGGAATTGCTTCCGCCCATTTAGAGAAGTAATCAGTGGCGGCCAAGATGTAAGAATGACTAGCCGACGATTTAGGCGTGATTGGTCTGACGACATCAAGGCCCCATGCTTCAAATGGCCAGGATGCAACAGTTGGGTGAAGAGGTTCTGGGGATTGATGTATGAAGTTAGCATGGAACTGGCAAGCATCACATCTCTTTGCATAATCCATGCAATCTTGCACCATAGTGGGCCAGTAGTAACCCATCCTTTTAATATGATCATGTAGCTTAGGCCTTGATTGGTGCGCTCCGCATACGCCTGAATGAGCTTCTGCCATCACATGCTTCGCCTCTTCCAGGTCTAAACATCATAACCAAAGGCCAAGAAGATAGCGTCGATAGAGCGTTCCGTTATAGTAAAGGAAGCTCGAAGCTCTACGCTGTATTTCTGTCTTATGCCTTAGGTCACTAGGAAGTTTCCCGTGCTCTAAGTACTCAATTATAGGTTGGCGCCAGTCTTCTGTGTCTATTTCAAGAACACAAATCATGTTGACGTCTTCATCTCAGTCTTCATCATCACGCGGAATGACCCAGCAGCTACATACTGGATTTGTCATTCCTTTTTCTGGGCCCAATGCCAAAGTGGTTGCGAGGCTTGCCAGTACGTCAACCATCTTGTTGGCACTCCTTGGTACATGCTCTAACTTGACCATCTCCAACTTATTTAGCAGGCATAATGCCTGCCTGTGATACGGGACAAGATCTTCTTTCTTAACCTCGTATTCGTCAAGTAGTTGATTGATGACCAACTGCGAGTCATCATATATGTTGAGGTCGGTGATCCCCATGTCAATGGCCATGTCAAGACCCAAGCCAAGTGCTTGATATTCCGCCACATTGTTAGAGCATAACTGAGTGAGCACAAATGAATACGGGAGAATGTGCTTCTCAGGGGAAGCGAAGACCACTCCTGCACCAGCGCCATCACGCCTAGCCGCACCATCGAAATTCATTTCCCGAGGAGGGAGGATATCGATGTAGAACACGTCTTCTCCCGGTAAATCATCATTTAGCTCCCAATCATCGGGAATGGGATGATCTGCTAAGAAATCCGCCAACGCTTGTCCCTTAACCGCTTTTTGGGGTACACAGACAAGGTCGTACTGTTTTAAGATGACCGCCCATTTTGCCAGCCGCCCATTTAAAATTGGCCTAGACAAGATGTACTTTATGGGGTCAGCTTTGGAGATCACTTGTACTATATAAGCCTGCATGTAATGCTTGAGTTTCTGGACGGTAAAGATGAGCGACAAGCACATCTTTTCAATGGGGGAGTACTTAGATTCAGCACCAACCAACGTACGACTTAAGTAGTACAGGGCAACTTATTTTCCTTCCTCATTTTCCTGTACACATAATGCTCCTAAGGATTGTTCCTGAGCTGTAATGCACAGTCGAAGAGGTTTGCCAGGGATGGGTGCTCCCAACACCGGAGGATGGGACAAATATTCCTTTATTTTCTTGAAAGTCGTTCGACGTAAGTCGTCCCATTCGAACGGTGCTCCTTTTTTCATAAGGTGGCTGAAGGGATGGTAGCGTCCTGCAAGATTTGAGATGAATCTTCGGATGTATGCCAAGCGACCTTGAAGTCCACGAAGCTCTCTGAGATTCTTCGGCTCGGGCATCTCTTGAATTGCCTTGATCTTTGATTTGTCGATCTCAATTCCCCGATGGTGAACGATGAACCCCAGGAATTTCTCAGAGGTGACACCAAACGCGCACTTGAGTGGGTACATCTTCAATTGGCATCTTCGTAATCGCTCAAAGATTAGACGAAGATCTTGCAAGTGGTCTGCCCTCTTCTTGGACTTGACCACCAAATCATTGACGTAGCACTCAACTTTTTTGTGAAGCATATCGTTGAAAATTATTTGTATTTCCCTTTGGTAAGTTGCTCCTATATTCTTAAGTCCAAAGGGCATCACCTTATAGCAAAAAATGCCTTTAAGTGTGCAAAAAGCTGTGGCCTTTTGATCCTCTGGTGCCATCAGAATCTGATTGTATCCTGCGGTACAATCCATGAAACAATAGCGCTTCATGCCCTTTGGTTGAATCGATCATGAGTTGTGTGACAGGCAACGGGAAATCATCTTTAGGACAAGCGTCATTAAGATCCCGAAAGTCCACACAAATACAAAGTTACCTGTTTTTCTTCATAACGGACACAATGTTTGCGATCCACGTTGGGTATTTGACCTCGCGAATGAATCCTGCCTCTATGAGTTTGTTGACCTCTTTTTCAATTTTCGATACCAACTTTGGGCGAAAACGTTGCTGAGGTTGCTTCTTAGGTGAAATACCCCTTTTGATAGACAGACGATGGACTGCTACCTTTGGATCCAACCCAGACATTTCTTTATAGCTCCAGGCAAATACATCCTTGTACTCGGGCAGGAGTTCCAAGTACTGTGTTTCCTCCTCGGGTGTAAGTGATGAGCTTACGTAGATAGGACAAGGCTCTTCATTGGTCCCAAGACTTAACTCTTTTAACTCATCAACTGTAGCTTGCCCCTCATCTTCGAAGGTTTCAGGAGTTTCAGCTAGCTCTATTTTTGAGTCTAAGTCATCACATTCATGTATATATATGTATGTATGTATATATATACATATATATATGTATATATATATATATATGTATGTATATGTGTATATATATATATATGTATGTATATGTGTATATATATATATGTATATATATATGTATATATATATAT